>CM053146.1:154068664-154713399 GCA_028571685.1 Heterohyrax brucei
TTTTTTTGGTTGGTAGTTTTCAATTACTTTTTCAATCTCTTCTTTTGTGATAGTTTTATTAAGTTGTTCTAATTTTCCTTGTGATAATTTTGGTACGTAATGATTCTAGAAATTTGTCCATTTCCTCTAGGTTTTCAAATCTACTGCCAAGCCAAGACAGCAGTTCAAATCTACTAGCATACAATTTTTCATAGTATGCTGTTATGTTTGTTTTTTTTTTTTGGTTGGGTCTGTTGTGACATCTCCCATCTTATTTCTTATTTGGGTTATTTGTTTTAGCTTCTGTTTTTCTTTTGTTAGTTTAGCCAGTGGTTTATTGATTTTCTTGATCTTTTTAAAAGACTGGATTTTGGTTTTGTTAATTCTTTCAATTGTTTTTCTATTTGCTAATTCATTTAGTTCTGCTCTAATTTTTATTATGTTTTCTTTTGGTGTCTGAGGGTTTCTTTTGTTGTTCTCTTTCTACTTGTTCAAGTTGCAGTGTTATTTTTTTTTGCTTTGGGCCCTTTCTTCATCTTGGATGTGTGCAGTTACTAAGATAAACTGACCTCTAAGCACTCCTTGTGCTGTATCCCATAGGTTCTGGTAAGATGTGTTTTCATTCTCATTTGATTCCATGAATTTCTTTATTGTATCCTTGATTTCTTCTATAACCCAGGAATTTTTGAGCTAAGTGTTTTTTAGTTTCCATGAGTTCAAATTTTTACCCATGTTTCCTCTGCTATTGATTTCAACTTCTACAGCTTTATGATCTGAGAATATGCTTTGTAGAATTTCAATGGTTTGGATTTTGTTGAGACTTGCTTTATCACCTAATATCTGGTCTATTCTGGAGAATGTTCCACATGTGTTAGAAAAGAAAGTGTACTTATCTGTTGTTGGGTGGAGAGTTCTGTGTATGTCTATGAGGCTGAGTTGGTTAATTGTCATAACAGGATCTTTCGTGCCTTTATTGAGCTTTTTTCTGGATGATCTGTCCAATACTGAAAGTGTAGTGTTGAAGCATCCCACTATTGTAGAGAGATCTTTCTCATTTTTTGATGTTGTCAGCATTTGTTTGATGTATTTAGATGCTCTGATATTGGATATGTAAATATCTAATACTGTTATATCCTCCTTATGTATTGAACCTTTAAGCAGTAAATAGCGACTATCCTTGCCCATGATGGTGGATTGTACTTTAAAGTTTGTTTTATCTGAAATGAATATTGCCACCCCTGCTCTTCTTTGCATGTTGTTACCTCAATATATGTTTCCATCATTTGATTTTGCATTTTGTTCATATCTTTTAGTCTAAGCTGAGTTTCTTGTAATCAATGTATAGACGGATCCTGGTTTTGTGATCCAACCCGTCATTCTCTGTCTCTTTATTGGAACATTCAATCCAATTACCTTTGTGTTAATTATTGATAGATATGAATTTAGTGCTATCATTCTGGTACCTTTATTTTTGTATTGTTGACATTTTCTTTGTTCCACTCAATATTCTTTTCTGAGTCATTTTCCTTCAAGAGTTTTCTTTTCATCTTTTTCAGTGTTGGTTTTGTATCTGTTGAGACTTCTATATTGTGTTTGTTGTTCTGACGTGTAGTAGTGTTAGTCTGCTTTGCAGCTACCTCACTGTTTCCCCTTAATATTCTCAGTTTACGCCATTTTAAATACTTTGTATCTCCTTGATGTCCTCTCCCTCTGAAAGGCCTATGAATACATTAAAATGTCCCTCTTTATAGTGTAATGTCATAATTTACATACTGAGATCTCTGTTTTCCTAATTTTAATATTTTAGCTTTGATGGAACTTTGTGGCTAACCAAGTAGGACTCTGGATGCTGTGCCCTGCACTGCATCTTTGAGTGTATTTCTGGTGTTACTGATTTTCTAATTGAAGAATGTCCTTCAGTATTTCTTGTAATTTTGGTTTGGTTTTTACCAAGTGTCTAAGCTTCTGTTTATCTGTGAATGTGTTAATTTCACTATCATATTTGAGAGACAATTTTGCAGGATATATAATTCTTGGTTGGAAGTTTCTTTTCCTTCAAGGCTTTGCATGTGTCATCCCACTGCCTTCTTGCAAACACAATTTCAGCTGAATAATTGGACCTCATTCTAATGGGGCTCTCCTTTGTAAGTTAGCTTTGGTTTAAGCATAGCTGCATTTAAGAGCCTTTTCTTATATTTCATTTTGTTAAGTTTGATTATAATATGCCTTGGTGTCTTTCCCTTTCCTTTGGGATCTACTTTTTGTGGAGTTCGATGAGCATCCAGAATGTCTATCTTCTCTTCTTTCATCATGCCATGGAAGTTTTCTTTCGGTAACTCTTCAGCAGTTCTCTGTGTATTTTCTGCTATCCCTCACTGTTGTGGAACTCCAATTACACGTAATTGGTCTTCTTGGTAGAGTCCCACATGATTCTTAACAAATCTTCATTTTTCTTATTTTACCTGATTTCTCCTTATTTATGCTGGTGCCAGTTGCTTTATCTTCAGTCTTACTATTTCTGCATTCTGTTTCTTCAGTCCTGCTCTTTGGCTTTCAATTGAATTGTCTAACTTTGTGATTTCATTATTGATCTGCTGAATTTCAGATCACTGTTTTTTGGCAATTCATGAAGCTTGTTTAATTTTTAATTTTATTCTGCTGTACTTTGTCTAATGTCCATCCTAAGACTAGAGGGCTGTATAGATAATTCTTTTGTATTCTACCTCTGATAATTTCAGGAAGCCTTCTTCATCTAGGAATTTTTTTTATTCTTTTTTTATTCTTATTTTGGAAGTTTTCCAGAGCCATGGTGGTCTGCTTCTTTAAATGGTTAGAGATTGATTGCTGTCTTTAAGCCATCATGAAGCTGTGGTGATTTAATTGTTAGGTTACTGCAATCTAGCTTACGTGTGTGTGTGTTTAAATTTGGTTTTTACTGTCCAGGAAGTTTAGTTGTTTGAGCTATAGAGGTTATTGGAGCCTGAATAATTCTGATGTCCTGTCACCTGATTGTTGGAGTAATGACTGCACTAAGAGATGTAGCAGGAGTTGCTGGCTCAGGGGAGACAACAGAACTCTTCTTCCAGCCCTCCCCAGGTCCAGGAGAGAAGCTCAGGGCACACACATAGAATTTCTTCCTTGTGGACCAGGTAGTTCTCCAGAATTTTGACCTGGTGCAGAGAAGTGAGGGGGCAAAGGCTAGGTATAGGGAGTGAAGCAGTGCATAAGAAATGCTTGAGTCATGAAAGGTGATGTGTACTTAGCTGGCAATGCTCCAGTAAGTGAAGCAATGTATAACATGGAGGAACCAGTAGAGCTTGTCACCTCCCCCACTCTTTGTTTCCCTCTCTGAGTCCAGAAGAAAAGCTCAGGGCACACAAGTGAAATGTCCCACTTCTACCCAGGTAGTGCACCAGAATTTAGCCTGAGGTACAAAGCAGAGAACATAGGTGGGAAAGGCAGAAGGCAGGAAGGGAAGTCAGCACACAGGAAAGGATCGAGCCCTGAGGTGTCCTGAACACTCATCTGGAAACATGTTGAATTTGTCTGGTGGTTTGTAGAAGCAGTGATCACCTGGCTCAGTAGAGGTTCACTTCTACCCTTCCCTTTGTTTCCCCTGAGTCTCAGGGAATAGCTTAGGGCACACATGTACAGGCCAAGTTCCAGTGCAGTGCACCATTATGCCATAGTGCAGAGAAGGGATGGTAGAAGGTCACCACTGCAAGGCCACCAGTTATTGCTGTGTTCTCCAGGCACAGCTGTCTTAAACACAGAAACTGTCCATTCAGGAGCTGCTGTTGAGTGTGGCAGCTGGCCCCAGCCAGGCTGTCAGGATGGCATTCCCAATCCTAGCCTTCCAGCTGACAAAGGTGACATCCATCCCTGTGCAGCCTCCCTGGTGCTGCATCAGCAGAAGTAAAAGCCCTTGTTTATGTAGATCTTATTTCTTACAGGGAATTGAAGAGATGCGTGTGTAGTCTGTGATCTTGGCCTTGCCACTGCCCCCCCCCCAGTTTTTTCCTATCAATTATGGTATAACTAACTCATTTTAAACTTAAAAAGACAGTAAAGACAATGAAGACTTAAATTCTTCTAATATTCATCAAGGAAAACATGGTGACATAGTGGTCATGATCTATGGCTGGTAACCAAAAATTCAGTGGTTCAAATCTCCCAGGCACTCCTTGGAAACCTTAGGTGGCAGTTCTACTTTGTACTAGAGTATCACTATGAGTCTCTGGACTGCACTGTGTAATGTCCATCAAAATGCAAGAAAAATACATTTCATGAGAATGCTTCACTAGTATTTGTCACTTTTGTGGTTTTCTATGGCTCTGAGAGGTGACTTTCAACTCTGTACTTAAGTATTAATTTTCCAAGCATAATAATACAAAGCCTCCACTAAAACAGCATTGATTTCCCATTAAAATTTCAAATAAAAATGACATTTTTGTTGTCATTACAATCATCCTAACAATTGCCTACTCTTGAATCAAACCTCTGAACTGAACATTAGGCATTACTGATTGTGTGTTAATTACCTCCACACTCTCTTCATAATGGATTCAGTTTTACATCTCATTGAACAAAGAACCTCTTGGAGTGCTCACACCCCTTTTTTTTAAAAAAAAAAAACTACTGAATGTCTAACAGTTTTCCCAGGTAGAATTTAAACTGGAATTTTAGGAAAAAATAAAAATCAAATTTTCAATATTCACGTCATTGTTCTTATCTTGAAAACAAGGAGTTCAAACACCTTGGATTAAGAATTCAATCATTCTGAATATTTCCAATCCAGAAGTACAAGCCTTGGTCCTAGAAGCTCCTTTCTTGTTGCTATGGGTTGACTCGTGACTCCCACCACCCAAAATACGCTGATGTTCTAATCCCTATTACCAATGTAGGTAACCTTGTTTGGAGACAGAGTCTTTGAAGATGTTCCCAGTTCAATGAACAGTAGGTCACACTGAAGTGGATCTTAATCCCATCTGACAGATGTCCTTATCAAAGAAGAGACACAGAGACACACAGAGGGAAGGACTCTGTGGAGGTGTGTTTATAAGTCAAGGACTGCCCAGGATGTTGTGGTTAAGACTGTGTCAACTTGGCTGGACAATGATTCTACATGTTTGGCAACTGTATCAAGTGGCAGGGATGGAGCCTGTGGTGGCTTCCCGCCTCTCAGCTTTCATCTCTCCACCTGCCACTGGGTACCTCCTGTCTGCTTATGTTGCCAGGAGTTCCTGCTCTCTTCTTTGTGTGTGTGTGTATGGTTCCTAGACCTGAACTATCTGCTCTTGGATTCATCAACCCTTACAGCTGGTAAGTGAGAGTCATATTCCCTGACCTGCTGATTCTGGGTTCGCCAGCCCCTGCAGCTCTGTGAGTCAGCAGAAACTTCACAGTCCCACTGGCCAGCTTGGGATCAGCTGAGCTACACAGCTGGTGAACTAGAACTCTGGTCTCTGACCTGCTGACCTTGGGTTCCCCAGCTGTCATGGTCACAGGAGGCTTATGCCAGGGCTTGAGACATTCAGCTTCCACAGTTGTGTGATCCACTTCCTTTATATAAATATTTCCTTGTATATACACATGTTAGTGGTTTTACTTCCCTAGAAAACTCAGCCTAAGACACTGGGGCTACCAGAAGTCCAGAGACAAGGAAATTTCTCTGGAGCCTTTAGAGGGAGCAGAATGCTGCCACAGCCTCCAGAACTATGAGAGAAGACACTTGTCCTCCCATAAGCCTCCAGTTTGTGGTGCTTTGCCATGGTGGCGATAAGGAACATTACCTGATGGATAGCTCCACATTTTCCAGTGACCCTTAACTGTTCACTGCATTGCTAGCCTGGGAGAAGCTGAGAAGGCTGTATGACCCCTCCTCCTCTGCACCCCCACAGAAAGGTTTCCTCACCAGGTACTGACAGTTCCTGTACAGAAAGGAGAGATTCTGCCCCTTACAGTGCTCTCATTAAACCCTGCAATCAACATGGTTGTTCACTGCTGGTGACACATGGTAGCCCTGAGCACAACAGAACGGAACGACGCCAAGTCTTGTGCCATCCCTATGATCAGCTGCAGATCAGACTGCTGAGATCCATAAGATTTTTACTGCCTGATTTTCAAAAGTAGATGGCCAGGCCTTTCTTCCCCAGTGGTATAGTAGTCAAGAGCTATGGCTGCTAACCAAAAGGTCAGAAGTTCGAATCCACCAGGTACTCCTTGTAAACCCTAAAGGGCAGTTCTACTCCATCCTGCAGGGCTACTACCAGTCAGAGTTTACTCAGCAGCAATGGGTTTGGTCTTTTGGTTTTCTTCTTAGTCTATCTCATTCTGGAAGATCCACCGAAATGTGTGCGGGATTGTAGCAACACACAAGCCTCTACTGGCCGACAGGTGACGGCTGTGTGTGAGGCTCCTCTGCTGGGAACAGAACCTGGAGCTCCTGCACAGGAGGTGGGAATCCTACTACCAACACTGAACATCTCTTGATTCTAGATGTTTTAGAACCAAAAAGTAAACTAAAATGTGTACTCTGTTGGGGTGCTACACTTCCAGTTTCAGTACACACTGATCACATAATTCCCATCTCACTGAAGTCAAACAAAAAGGTTCCTCGATTTACTGATAGTGAAATTTGAGCACAAAGAATGGAGGCTTCCTCCCATTGTGTCCATACTGTGACACGCCGCATGAGTCAGCAGAAATGGAAGTGGCATCCCTGAGTAATGCCAGCCTGACTTCAGGGAAAAACCACCTCTGGGGCCAGGGAGGGTGCAGAGCCTAAGTCCCCAAAGAACTCTCTCCATGAAGACAAACAGGACTGCAAAGAAAACTCAACAGTGGGAGCTCTGCTGTGCTCAGGAGATATCACTGCCTCCACGTTCCCTGATGGACGAGGACTGCACATCCACACCTGTGAGCAGGGCCCATGTGACCTTCTGAGAAGAACCACTTGGGAGCGCTGGGAGCCCTGGGAGCCCAAGGAGTGACGAGTGGACTCACAGCAGCCTCTGAAAGTGGGGTCCTCAAAGAGCTGAGGGGTGATACTGTCAGGCATTGCCAGGTGCCTTATGGGCTGTCACCACTCTGCCATCTGCAGTGACACCCACTGCTGGCACTTTCGTTGGTGCAGCTCTCCTTGCCAGGTTCCTCGTCAGTCAGATGCTGAGCAGGGCTGATTTTGTTGGGTCCGACGGTCAAGACATCTGTTTACAGAGCTAAGGCGCCAACAGCCACTCCCGTGCCCAGAGCATTATAACTCAGTACTGTTAGTGTGCAAATCTTATTGAAATAACACCTTTGTTTTTTTTTTAACTTCTAGAAACAGAGATTAAGAAGATCTGCCCAGCATGCTGACTCCAAATTCTGGAAACTAAGCTTCTGTTTGATGGGATTAGAAGGGCAAATGCTAAAATGAGTCTCTGAGCTATTGAAGGGGCCCCGGTGGCGCAGGGGTTGAGAGCTCGGCTGCCAGCCCGAAAGGTTGGCAGTTCAAATCTACCAGCCACTCCTGAGAAACCCCGTGGGGCTGTTCTACTCTGTACGACTGCTGTAAGTTAGGGTCAGCTCAAAGGCAACGGATTTGTGCAAAATCTATTATGTCATTGGGGTTAAACATGATAGCTTAGTGACCGAGGACTGCCCTAACAAACCAATGATCACAACAAGTGGCTTCAAAGACCGGGAATTTATTTTCTCACAGCTCAAGGGCTAGAAATCCAGATTCAGGGTCTGAGGCATGATGATCTTTCTGGGGGTCTCTTTCCTAGTTTTTGACATCTACTGGCAATCCTTCGCATTCCTTGGCATCTGTTTTCCCCTACATCTGTGTCTCTGGGTCTATGCTGCTCTTTTTATAAAATGTCACTCAGAAGTGATGGGGTTTAGGGTCCATTCTACCATGGTATGACCTCATTAGCACAAAAAGAAAAAAACCTTGCTTCCAATAGGATCATATCAATAGGTACAGAGGTTAGGACTCCAACATAACTTTTTGAGGGACACAATGTGATCTGTAACAGCATTCCCCCACCACTCTCAAAAACTTACGTCTGAATTGGCTACACAGAGGGCCAAACCTCTATAGCTTCTTTTAAAAAAAAACAAAAACCACTGCCATCGAGTCGGGTCCAACAGGTACCTAGACTTGCTCACTGTTAACACTTTGCCGTGTTTACTTTCTCTGTGTACACATGTGCACATCTACACAGCCATGCATGCACACGTATGCACATGCACTCATACAATGCACACACTCACTCACATACATGTGAACACACAAAAGTTAAACCCATAGTGAGGCTCTAGGACAGAGCAAAACTGCTCTATAGAGTTTCCAAGGAGCGCCTGGTAGATTCGAGCTGCCAACTTTTGGTCAGCACATAACCTCTTAGCCACCATGCTACCAAAGTTTCCACATAGACACATGGGCATACATACCATATAACACATGCACACACAAACACGTAACTGGTTGTTGTTGAACTACTCAAAAACAGCTGCATATATCACGACTTCTTGCCCCTAAATCCAGCGTGCACTCCCCCAACAGGAAATTCTCCCAAATCACCACAACACTTGTGACACCAATCCAACAACACCAGTGCAGGGCTGCTCTGAGCTTTGCTTCTGAAGGCTCAGTATGGCAGTTTTGGACCACAGACCAGACCTCCAGTCTCCCTCTAACAGACACCTGGCTGCGGGAGAGGTCTTGGTAAAGCAGCAGTGGAAGAACCTACTGAACAATGGTGTGAGACCACCAGCTATAGTGCTGACCACCTTGGCCCCTCAGAGACGAGGAAACCATGGTTCCACTGTGAGACTCTGAGTGGGTTCATAAAGGCCCCTAACCCCCATGCTCAGCCTCCAAAAGCAAAGTTCAGAGCAATCTTACCCAGTGGCGACTCGGCCAAGTAAGTGTTGGTGCTGGAGGGGTCATCAGAGCCCGAATGTGTTCAGAGAAGAAGCTGATGCCTATTTTTATGGAAACATCATTTTTGGGATTTGAAGAAATAGCAATAGGTCTTTGTGTCTTCCTTATCATTCACAGTTGTTATATTCATGAGAATCTGGGTCCACTTTAAAAAACCCAATGCCGTCGAGTTGGATGGTTTACTGAACTCTCCTCGTTAGATTTTTACAGCATTTTTCTAGTGCCTGAGATAAGATCTTTACAGCAAGGAAGCTGTGTTATCTGCATAATGCAGACTGTTAATGAGACTTCTTACAATCCTGATGCATATTCTCCTTCATACAGTCCAGTTCCTCAAATTATTTGCTCAGCACACAGAATGAACAGGTATAGTGCAAGGATACAACTCTGATGTACACCTGTCCTGACTTTACACATAATCTCCTTATGCTGTTCCAATGAACACCTTTTGATCTATGTGCAGGTTGCTCATGAGCACAAGAAAGTTTTCTGGAATTCCCATTCTTTGCAATGTTATCCATAATTTGTTATGATCCACGCAGTTGAATGCCTTTGCACAGTCAATGAAACACAGGCAAACATCTTCTGGTATTCTCTGCTTTTATTCAGGATCTGCTTGATATCAGCAATGTTATCACTGGTTCCATGTCCTCTTCTGAATCCTGCTTGAATTTCTGGAAGTTCTCTGTCAGTGTACAGCTATAGCTGCTTTTGAATGATCTTTAGCAAAATTTTACTTGCATGTCATATTAATGATATTGATCAATAATTTCCAGATTAGGTTGGATCCCCTTTCTTGGAAATAGGCATAAACATGGATCTCTTCTAGTTAGTTTGCCAGATGACCGTCTTCCAAATTTCTTGGCATAGGTGAGTGAGCACTTCCGGTCTGCATTCATCTGCTGAAACATCCCATCCATGTTCTGGCAGTTCCTGAAGGCCTGTTTTTAGCCAGCGCTTTCAGTGCAGCCTGGACATTTTCCTTCAGTACTGTTGGTTCCTGATCACATGCTACCTTATAAAGTGGTTGAACCATCAACGAGTTCTTTTTGGTGTGGTGACTCTGTATAAGCCTTTCACAATTTTTAGACGCTTCCTGTGTATTTTAATATTTTTCCTATAGAATCCTTCAATATTTTAATTCCTGGTTTGAACTTTTTCTTCACTTCCTCCAGCTTGATAAATGCTGAGATTGTTTTGGTTTTCTGTCTCCAGGTCTTTGCACATACCATTAAAATATTTTACTTTGTCTTCTCAAACCATCTTTTGAAATCTTCTGTTCATTTCTTTTACGTCGTGGTTTCCTTCTTCTGCTTCAGCTACTCAACACTCAAGAGCAAGTTTCAGAGTACTTTCTGACATCCATTTTGGTCTTTTCTTTCTTTCCTGTCTTTTTAATCAGCTCTTGCTTCTTTCACGGATGATGCCCTCCCACAACTTGTCTGCTCATAGGTCATTAATATTCAACACCTCAAATCCATTCTTGAGATGGTTCCTAAATTCAGGTGGAATATATTCAAGGTACTACTTTGGCTCTTGTGGACTTGTTCCAATTTTTTTCAGCTTTAACTCGAACTTGCATATGATCAGCTGATGGTCTGTTCTGCAGTGGACCTCTGGCCTAGTTCTGACAGACGATATGGAGTTTTTCCATTGTCTCTTTCCACAGGTTTGGTTTGATTCCTGTGTATTCCATCTGGAGAGGTCCACATGTAGACTCGCCATTTTTGTTGGTGAAAAAAGGTATCTGCAATGAAGTCATTGGTCTTGCAAAATTCTGTCACATGATCTCCAGCAACAGTTTCTATCACAAAGGCCATATCTTGTAACTACTGATACTTTTGTTTTCAACTTTTACATTCCAAGACCAGTAATCATCAATACATCTTGATGGTATGTTCCATCAATTTCAGACTGCAGAAGTTCATAAAAATCTTTAATTTCTTCACCTTTGGTCTTAGTAATTGAAGTATTAATTTCAGCAATAATCATCATCACAACTAGCCTTCCCTGTAGGCATATGGATACCATACTATCCCTGACAGCATCGTTCTTTAGGGTTGATCTTGAAATGTTCATCCTGATGATGAATGCAATGCCATTCCTCTTCATTGTGTCATTCCTAGCATGGGAGATCATATCATTATCCAATTAAAAATCACCAATGCCAGTCTACTTCAGCTCACTCACACCTAGGCTACCAATGTTTACATGTTTCATTTCATTTTTAATGATTTCCAGTTTTCCTAGATTCATACTTTGTGCATTCCATGTTCCAACTACTAACGAACGTTGCGGCTGCTTCTTCTCATGTTGAGTTGTGCCGCATCAGCAAACGAAGGTCCTGGAAACGTGACTCCATCACGTCCTCAAGGTCAACTGTACTCCGAGGAGCCAGCTCTTCCCCTGTTGTCTCTGAGCACCTTCGGAGCTGGGAGGCTCCTCGGCCAGCTCTACATCAGACAGCGGGTCCTTGTTGGTCATGAGGTTTTCAGTCTTCTCAGAGGCAGACCACAGGGTCCTTCCTGCTGGTCCTTCTTAGTCTGCGAGCTGCACTGGAACCCTGCTGCCGTGGTGACCCTGCTGGCACCTCACTACCAGTGCCACGGCTTCCAACACCACAGCGACACACGAGAGGCTACAACACAGCAAGCTGACAATACAGTTTTTAAAGAATGCATTTATAAATTAACAATAACCAATACTGAAAACTAAACTAGCCAAAAACCAGGTGCTGTGGAGTTAACTTGGACTCCTGGTGACTCCTTTTATGTCAGAGCAGGAACAGTGCGTCATAGATTTGTTTCAGTGGCTGATTTTTTCAGAAGTAGGTCACCAGGCTTTTCTTCTGATGTGTCTGGGTGGACTTGACTCTCCACATTTTAGTTAACAGCTGAGCACATTAACCCTCTGTATCACCGAAGGATTCCAGCCACTACCAAAGATTAGTCAGATCCTTATTTCATTGTGTTTGTTATTCCTAATGGTAAAATCTAGACAACAAATCTAATATTAAAGCTTAGGATGTCTAAATAATCTTGACTTTTCTACATAATTTAACTTCAAAATAGGTGCAAGAAAGAATTATACTGTTTGTGGGTTGTTTAGAGCATCTCTGGAAAAAGTGCACCTGCCAACGTTGTTGGTTGAGGATGTGTGTCCAGATTGATTATCACACCTCAAAGTGTCTTTTGTCAATGAGATATTTATTCACAATAATCAATTTTAAGAAATCACTTAGCCCCTTGCTGTTGTTTGCTTCCAGAGTTAAACCTGCCCCATATCTTAGTCACATTGTATTTAAATAGCATTGGAGTTGAAAATATGAGCAATGCTCATTTAGGATGCGAATTAAATTGAAGTTGAGTTTCACCACTTGTTTTGGTAAACATGGCGCTGCCTAGTAATTAGATTCACATATGACCTCATTTAATGCTGAAGGAGAGGTTGGAGAACATGTGTGTTAAACTCACTAAATACTTGACATCTTTGGAATTGTCACAGACAGTGTTACCAGACTGTGTTGTGAGCTGCACTAGGTGGAAGGGAGAATGGCATTCTCAAGCTTTATATTCCCATCAGCAACAGATGAAGGTTCCGGTTCCCTCACACCCTTGCCAGCAACACTGCTGTTTTCTGGCTTTTACCCTTACTCTGCATTGTGCTGGAGGTCCTAGCTAGAGAAGTAAGTCAGGAAAAGAGAAATAAAAGGCACCCAAATTAGTAAGGAAGAAGTAGAAGTATCCCTATTCACAGATGATATGATCTTATACACAGAAAACTCCAAAAAAATCCGTAAGAAAAGTACTGGAACTAATAGAAGATTTCAGCAAGGTATCAGAATACAGGATACACATAGAAAAATCAGTTGGTATCCTCTAAACCAACAAACAACTTGAAAAAGAAAACACCAAAAATCAATACCATTTACAATAGCCCCTAAATAAATAAAATAACCAAAAACCAAGCCCACTGCCATGGAGTCCATTCTGACCCATAGTGACATATAGACAGAGTAGAGCTGCCACACAGAGTTTCCAAGAACTGCGTGGCAGATTTGAACTGTTGACCTTCTGGTTACCAGATGTAGCACTTAACCACTATGCTGCCAGGGTTTCCAAGATAAGAATAAATCAAACCAGAGCTACAAAAGACCTATACAGAGAAAACAAAAGACACAACTGCAGGAAACCAAAAGAGAGCCATATAAGTAGGAAAAAAAGGTTTTCTGGATTGTTTTGGTTATTTTTTTATTTATTTAGGTCATGGCTAGGTCATAACCACCCCAGTAGAAGTAAAGTGCTATCTCACTGTGGCTTTGATTTGCTAAAAACATTGAGCATGTTTTCATGTTTTGTTTTGTTTGCCATTTGAATATCCTCTTTGGTCAAATGTCTGTTCATTGTATGCTTTTCTGAATGAGTTACTTGTCTTTTTGTTGGCTGCAGAATTTTACACATATTTTGCATATTAGACCCTTACAGGATATATAGTTCCTGAAAATATTCTCCTGATCAGTAGGTTGTCTTTTCACTTTTTGATTAAATCCTTTGATGAATAAAACTATTTACTTTTTATGACATTCAATTTATCTATTCCATATTTTGTTGTTCTTGTTTTTGTTATTATATCAGATAATCTAACATTAAAAACTAGGCCAGACAGACAGTAAAGTTCCTATCTCTTAACAATTTTACTGCTTTACAGTGACAATACACATGGAAAGGAGATTGACTTAGCTGGACTTGACCATAAGCTGAAAGCTCTTCTAATCTCAACCCAATACTGTAAGGGTAGAGTAGAAGGGGCAGGGGTCCAGGGACCATGCTTTCAGGGAACATAGAGGCCAATTGGCCTAATTAGCCTACTGCTGAGAGAGTCTCCTGCACCTGATATTGGTGAGTGGCATCTTGGGTTGTAAAAGCTAGCAAGCTGCCATCTGAGGTACACAAAGTGGTCCCAACTCATTTGGAAAAGACAATGACCAAGAACAACAAAGACACGAGGGGACAAGAGCTCAGGAGCCAGAAGGACCCATGTGAATGGCAGACTGCATCAACATGTGACCAGAAGAACCAGACGGCACCCAGCCACGGGCAAAGACAACTGTGATGGGAACACAAGGTTGAGTCCCTGTGGCAACATGACAGAAATAGGAGTGCAGCTCAAGAACTCTACTAAAGGATGACAACTGATGGGGTAATGGCCTAGAAGACCTCCTAGGAGCATGGCCCCTAGACCTGCTGCTGCCTCTGACCAGAAAACATTACTGAGGTCAACTCTTTGGACAAAATGGACTGGCCTCAGGGACACAATGTGACCATATGCTGTGTGTCCTTTATGGTTCTGTGCATTTATAGGATGCTGTCCTACTGGTCTCTTTTTAGATGGGACAGAAGAGGGTAGACAGGAGGTTACAGGAGCTTGTTAAGAGGATACTACAAGTATAGAATGAAGAGTGTGCTGTCACTGGGCAAGGAGAGCAGAAGGAGCTGCAGATAGGCAGGCATGCAAAATTGATTTGGACTGTATACTTCTTAATCACAATAAAAAAAGAAGATGGAAAGAAAACAAACAAAAAAATTACTTCACAGCTTTAGTTTTTCACCTTTAGGTATCTAATCCATTTTGCACTATTTTTTTTGTCACAGAGCAGCGTCTGGCTCAGGTTCTGGTCCTGATCCTGACTCCTCTGGCCTCATCTGCTGACCTGGGCCAGCCCTGGGCAGACTCAGAGAAGTGAAGAGTAAGAACTGCTTGTCCCAGTGTGTCTGTCAGAATTACAGCAAAAACTGCACCTCAAATCAGGACACTTGATGGAGGAGCAATGGACCTATAACACTGGATGCAGATACAGTGAAGCCCAGGGTTAATACAGTCCTCTAACGGGTACCAGGACCTGGGGAAGCTAGACTTATAGAAAGGTTGCCTGCTAGAGGGGCTCTGGAGAGACACACAAACCCAGCCCTGGACCAAAAGAGAGACAGACAGAGGGACAAACACCTCGATACCAACTTCTCACCCTCTCCTCTTCTTGCCGTCTTCTTTCTACACTGCCAGTGGTCCAACCCAGTGTAAACTCATAAGCCACATTAACAATTTCCAGGTGGGCTGTAGACCTAAACATGAAAGGTAAAAAATAAAGCTTCCAAATTATAACCTCAGAAAATAACTTCATTATCTTGAGATAGGAAATACCAGACACAACACATACATATACTACTGCACAAAATGGAAACGTTTGCAAATTTGTACTAAATAAAAATTATAAACTTCTGTTTACCAAAAGTCTTCATGCAGGGTATGAAAGGTAAGCCTTAGGGTAATACAAAACATTTTACGCACACTGTGTTGACGAAGTGTGTTAATCCAGAATAAAGACATGTCTTCTACATTTAATGAGAAAAAGACCAATGACACGATGGAAAAATAGACGAAAGGCGTGCACAGCATTCCCCAGAGAGGCGGTCAACGCGCGGGAACCGAATGCGGAGGTACTCAACGTCGCGGGGTCGGTGCGATCCGATGTCGGGGGGTCAGTGTGACCCGACGTCGGGGGGGGCGGGGTCGGCACGACCCGACTTCGGGGCTGGAGGTTGGTGCCATCTGACACCGGGGGAGGGCAGAGAGATGGTCAGTGCGATCCAACGTGAGGGGGGTCGGCGCGACCCGACCCGACATCAGGGGTGGGTGGGTGGTGCGATCTGACATTGGGGTGGGGGGGTCGGGGCGATCCGATGTCACGGGGTCAGCACGAGCCGCCTTACACCCACGGTGATGCGCCGGCATCAGCCTGTGACTAGAACTACCTGAAAGTGAAGATTCCCCAGCCGAGTGCGGCAGAAAATGGGTAGCAAATAAAGCTGCTTCATATTTGCAGGTAAGCTGAAGCTTGGAAAACACAGCCTCAGGCATAGCTTTTCTGTTACCCTCACTCAGTATCTTTTTCTGGATGTGAAGTCCTGTGTTTTAGGACAAGTTTCTGCTCTGCACCAAACAAACCTCTGGGCCAAGCTCCCATGGCTTGACTGTATAAGTTCTCTTGGTCAAAATGTGTGTGGACAAAGAAGAATCTAAAGATTCGCTTACCATATCAGGACAATAATGGTCTGTGTTCTTCAGGAGCCCGGACTGGACTCTGAACCCCTCAAACCACTCTTGCATAAAGAAAGAAAAAAATGTGTCACGATTCAGCCCAGCATGCACACCATCTAAACAAACAGCAAACAATCCAGGCCCACTCCCTAAACACAGGTCAGAGGTACTGTGGTTGCTCGAAGGCCAGCCCCTGTTTCTACTGTGCTGTTTCTCAGAGGTTCTCCCAGATTCAGTGAAAACAGAATACAGAACAAAATGACAAGGTTTTAAACAGCTGGAGGTATGTTACGATTGAATTGTGTCCCCCCAAATAAGTGCTGAATTCTTGGCTCCTGTACCTGTGAGCTGAGTGCTGTTTAGAAGTCGGTGTTTCTGTTGCTGTGTCACTAGGGTCATATCAGCTTAGGGTGGCCCTAACCTTAATCACATCTGAAAAAGCAAAACAGACACAGATACACACACGGGGAGACAGGCCCCTGAAGAAGCCAGGGGCCACCAGCAGACAACAGAAACTAGTAGGAAGGCCCTCAAGAACTGTAAGAATAAACGCCTGAATTTTAAAGACACCTACTTGCCTGTCAGTTTACCATCTGCAGTGGCTCATTTGTTGCAACAACAGCTAAGCCACACAAAACGGAAGGTGGCCGTGTTCCCCCTAACCGTCTCCACCACGAGGCAGCCCTGAGGCTGACATCACAACCCTCCTCTGCTAGGATGACTGTTGGATGCACACTGATGAGCTGGGTGCTGAGGTAATGTTTATGTAGACACAAGAAATGTGCACCTGACAGGTGTCACGCCACCGGGTGCCTGCAATTCTCAGCCTTGGGGGACGGAAGGACAGGACTTGGTCTTTTTGCTTTAAAGCCTTCACAGTTCTGTAAAACTAAACAGCTTGTGATTAAGTGCACTGAAGGCATTTCAGTAACAATATCCTAAATGAAAATTTAACAGTGTAGACCTCCTCGTGCTTTTGGTCTGAACTTGGATCTGAGATTGCAGTCAAAGGGCAGGAAGGGAAAACAAATCTGATAAATGGTACACTGTGAACACAAGCTTTGCCTGGTATTTCCAGAGGTCATTGGTGAGAGGTCCCAACACTAAAATCCTTCCTGCTTGAATGAAGAGCCTGGTTAATTTCTCTAACACATGCTAATGTGCTTTGTCAGCTGTTTCTCAGCCAGCAGACTGAAATGAGAAGAGGGCATCCACTCTCAGTGGCTTTCTCGTGTTACTGACTTCTTGGAAGTCAAAAGACCCGGATTTACACCAGTCTCATTACTACTAAATGGATCCTGGGCAAGGAACTTAAACACATTTGATCCCAGCCTCCCCTCTCCGTTTCTACGAAGAAGGTGAGTGCTCTTTGCTGGATTATGAGATCTTCTCTAGCTCTCATATATTTCTATGAAAGTGACTTGGGGAATGCTATGCCAACAATCAAGTATCTGTTTAATCAACGCTGAAAAAAATCCACATTATTCCATTTGATCAAAAGAACACACTTCTTTAAACTACAGTCAAGTGTAACCCGGCTTCCAGTCAATTCTAACACATAAAGCATCCCATCGTAGCAATGTCAGACCGCCAACAGTGCCGAGACGACTTGTGGCAGGTGAATAACAGTGCATTGTTTAGGGCCTGTCAGGTGCCACTTCAATAGGGTGTAGAAATAACAGGCAAACTTGTAGCCTGTGTTGGAAGGAGACATGTCCTCCGGTTGTGCCCAGTCACTGTCCCCTCCACAGCAGGACAGTGACCCTCAGGCAGTGAGAGGCTCAGCAAATGCTGGCAGAGTGTTGGTGCCCAGGTGGCACAGATGGCGGGAACCCGGGCCTCAGTGCTGCTCCAGATTTTCTTTCTTTCGTGGACGCTCATGTGGCTTCAAGGGTGCTAGAAACAGAAGCCAGGGCCCCAAGGGGTCTCTCGTCATCTTCAAGGCCATTTACCGTTACAGAGCATGTTTTCTGTTATCCTAGGTCTCAGAAGCCTGTCCAGGCTGGGAGTGGTAACTGAGCCACAGCCCAGGGGTCTGACCACCGTGTGCTCTGTGGCTCCAGCAGGGACCCCTCCCGATCGATGTCGCTGTGAGTTCTAGGTCCTACTCTGGCACTGTGAAGAAGAAACCTCAGGCTGAAGCCAGGGAGCCGCATTTCGACACTTTATGAGGCACTTCGGGTAGTGTTTACTTACACTAAGATTTGGGAACTGAATCACACCAGAAATGTGTGTGTACCGAGCACAGAAAAGAGTCGGATTCTGAAAGCTACCTCCTTCCCCTCCCCAGAACAAGTCTGAGATCTGAAGTCTGTGACTTGAGAAATAGTTCTGACACATAGGACTATAGGCGGACAGGCAGACGAGGAAGGAGTGCTAAATGTATGCACTCTTCTTCAGAGTATGACAGCTGTCAAATACGGTTTTGATATTGTGTTGTAGTCAGCAAAGGAACATATTTTTTAATGACAGTGGAAGTCAGTAGATATTATGAAAATATTCTTATTGTAAGCACATTTTGAAATGTATTACCTGCATTGAGAAATTCATTGATGATTCAACTGGCTATGCTAACCGAAGAGGCAAAATACGAAGACACTTTGAAAGGCTGCATACTCTGCTATGGATTTTTAACTACTTCTTAACCAGGTGCCGTCTGTCCACTTGACCATGTATTTACAAGAATGATTGTTTTACAATTTAGGACTGATGAAATGCATTACAGTACCTCGTTTCATTTGTTCAAGAAGAGTAACAGATTTTACAAATTGTGTATTATTTGCTTTTGTTGTTGTTTCAAAGCTTGGAGTTAGCATTTAAATCCCACACCAGCTCTCAAGTCCAAATCTGAGTCTGAGCAAGAAGGAAAGAGCATTATTTCAAAACCTAAGATTCTATAATTGCATTTCACTACCTTGACATCTGGTTTGCCCACCAGCTGTCTCCAGCATGTTGTGTCGTCCAGAAGACCAGGCACCATGGGGTCAAACACGAGTTCCATCATTCACGTAGCCACATACAGCGCCCAGTTAGGTCTGCTGTGTAAAAATCAACAGGAAGCTAAGGGGCTATGTATGGTCTCCTTTCTGGCCATCTCAGGTGTCCACATTTTCAACTTTATTTCTATTCATTAATAAAGGATGGTGAGTATTGTATAAGGTGGCACCATGCCACAGAAGTGTTGAACAGGTGGGAAGGACATTAAATGTGAAGCTGATATGAAAATTGTTCTTTCCATCTTGTAGAAGGGATATGCCACCTTGGGTGACCTGAGTCCACTCTCTTGTATACAATCTATCTGTCATTCTCTAAACAACTATGCTAGGTATCAGCATCAAGGGTTAATTTATAAGAAATCCATCATTCAGAACAGACTCCAATAAAAACCTTTGGGTAGGGAAAACTTTGAAACAGCTACATCAAACTGTGGGATATTCATGGATGTTTGCTAGAGGGGCTCTAGCTTCACAGCCTGTAGTGGCTGTAACATGCTGTTAATCAGATTAATGATTCTGAAAATACCAATTTCTGTCTGTAATTGAGCCAGCTAAGGTTGTGTTATGCCTAAACTCACTCTATGAATTTGAGCAAGACTTGAGAAGACAAAAAGTTCACATCTGCAAATTCTCAAAAGAGTTTCTCAGTGGGGAGAATGCAATTCATGTTACACATTAGAAGGTAAAGGAACTGAAAATGGTAGAAATCCAGTAAGAAATATTTATAATGACAATATGAAAACCACGTTTTAAAAACGCACTTATTACAATGATAGGTAGAAATACTGCTAAGTATATTTGTATACACTTAAGTTTGTAAGGATGCTTCAAAATTAATTTGATAAATAGTTGAGTCAACTTGTAATGCCCATAAGAACTTATTAAGTAGATATTTAGCATGCTTGCAAGGCAGTGTCAAGAATTCCTCCTCAGTGAGGGCAGTCCCTGAAGTAGCACTTTTGTCCCCTCAGCTGATGCCCCAGGTCAGAGGAAGACAGCCTGTCTGGTTTAGACCAGCACTGTCGCCATGAGTCGGATCCAACTCAACGGCACTTGGCTTGGCGGCCCAATGGAACTTTGGGTAATGGCAGAACTGCCTTATGTCTGAGCCATGGTGGCCTCTCCCAGTTCTTAAAGACAAGGCTCTACTTGCCAACTCGAGCTTCACCAAAGGGCAGCATCAAATGTGAGGCTGAGTAAAGGCTGGCTGGGCTGTGCTCCAAAGAGGTTTGTGATCTTTTGTGCATGAGCAGGGACTGAACATAGTTTAACTATGACTTAAGGATACTGTTATTCTAACTGAGAGAGACAAACATTTGTTTGTCTGCTCTATTTGTTAGCAAGAGACACCATCAGAAGGATTCAATCTATATTTTTGTCCATCACAGCAACATGTGATGGTTAAGGCTGTGTGTCAACTTGGCTGGGCCATGATTCTCAGTAGTTTGGCAGTTCTGATGTAGTTTGGCAGCTATGTAATGATGCAGTCACCTTCGAGATCTGATATAATGTAATTATCTCCCTTATGCTATCTGCTATGAGCTGCCAATCAGTTAGAAGAGGGTATGGCCTGCATCCAATATATGCAGGTTTGGGGGCAAAGCTGGTTGCTTTTGCTTGCTCTAAATCTTTATCTGACCTCTGACTCTTGCAACTTGAGTTTGTGTTTGTCAGTGTCTGCAGCCTGTGAGCCAGTGGACTACCATCTTACTTGACAGTTTGAGGCTTAATCAGCCTCTACAACCTGTGAGCCAGAGGCCTGCTGTCCAACCTGCCATCTTGGGTTCAGCAGCCCTGCATGAGTCAGGAGAAGCCTCCAGCCTGACCCACAGCCTTGGGACTTCCCAGTCTCTGTAACTGTGTGAGCCAACTCCTTGACATAAATCTCTCTCACACTGTATACAGATAGAGAGAGAGAAAAAAATTCACGAGTTTTATTTATACATAAACCCAAAAACCAAACATGTTGTCATAAGTTAATTCTGACTCACAGCAACACTGTAGGACAGAGTAGAACTGCTCCATAGAGTTCCCAAGGAGCACCTGGTAGATTCAAACTGCTGACCTTTTGGTTAGCGGATGTAGCACTTAACCACTACACTACCAGGGTTTCCATATATATGAGGTCTGACAATTAAGTCCATGAACTTAATTGTTCTAAGTGCTACATACCTCATTGCTGAATATCACTACAGTCACCTTTGAAGGACTCCCATTGGGAAGCTATGCACTGATGACAGAGTCTAGTCCACCCTTCAAAGTAATTTTGGAACTCTTTCTGGAATGGCCATTGTGCACAGCAGCACAGAAGTTCATGCACTTAAATACATAGTTGTAAACAAATAACTGTATTGGAACACCCTCCCTATTCACCTGATCTGGCCCCCAATGACTTATTTCTTTACCTGAAGATAAAGGAAGAGACATTTTGATGACATTCAGGACATCAAGGGTAATGCAATGACAGCTCTGAAGGCCACTCCAGAAAAAGAGTTCCAAAATTCCTTTGAAGGGTAGACTAGGCATTGGTGTTGGTGGATAGCTTCCCAAGGGGAGTACTTCAAAGGTGACTGTCATGATATCCAGCAGTGAGGTATGTAGTACTTTTCCTAGGATGTGTTCACAAACAGAACTGACTGTCCTCATATATACAGGTCTGCCAATTAAGTCTGTGAACTTGCCACTGTGCACTTACATTGGTAGTACTGTAGCGCTGTACAAACAACTTGGTAAGGTTTCATAACCTTGGTATATCAGTGTTTCACAGCTGTGTTCATGTCGATGTGTGGTCACGTCTTGCTGAGTGAGCCACTCATTATTGTTGTTGAGTGTTTTTGTGTGCTGTCACGAGAATGTTGTCAGAGCTTGAGTTAGAGCAATGAACAGATGTTAAAGTTCTTGTTAAATTTAGGAAGAGTGGGAGTGAAATCAAGGACATATTACTCCAAGTTTATGGGGATAATACCATGAAGAAAATGGCAATGTACAAATGGATTACACATTTTTCTGAGGGGAGAGAAAGCACCACTGATGAAGAGAAGTCAGGACGGCCAGTAACACACAGAACTGATGAAAACATGCAAAAATTCATTGAATTGTGCATCAAAATCATTGGCTGACTGTGAGAAGCATAGCAGACCAAGTAAACGTTAATAGAGAAACAGGAAAATCTTAACTGAAAATCTTGGCATGAGAAAGGTGTGTGCAAAAATGGTCCCCAAGGAGCTCACCAATGAACAAAAGCAAAGGAGAGTCGAAGTCTGTGGAGACCTTTTGGTGAGGCAAGATGTTTTGGGCCATGTTATCACTGGCGATGAAACATGGGTGTACCAATATGACCCTGAAACAGAGCACCAAAGTGCATAATGGAAGTCAGTCAATTCTCTATGACCAAAAGTTCTGTCAGTCCAAATCAAGAGTCAAAACAGTGTTACTAATCTTTTTTGATATCATAGGGATTGTTCATTATGAATTTGTACCAACTTGACAAACAACCAAGGTTATTCTTTGGAAGTGCTTAAAAGGCTGTATGAAAAAATTATAGACAAAAACAACCTGCACTTTTCACCAGTAACTCATGGCTCTTGCATCACAACAATATACCAGCCCACATGGTATTCTCTGTGAGGGAGTTTTTAGCCAGTAAACAAATAACTCTACTGGAACACCCAGCCTACTCACCTGGTCTGTCCCCCAACTGCTTTTTTCTTTACCTGAGGATAAAGGAAATATTGAAAGGAAGACATTTTGCTGACATTCAAGACTTAAAGGGTAAATACGATGACAGCTCTGATGGCCATGCCAGAAAGAGTTCCAAAGTTGCTTTGAAGTGTGGACTAGGTGTTGGTGTTAATGTATAGCTTCCTATGATTTTCTTAACTGCTTCTCTATTGATGTTTACTTGGTCTGCTATGCTTCTCAAAGTCAGCCAACAATTTCTGACACACAATTCAATGAATTTTTTGCAATGTTTTCATCATTTCTGCTCATTACTGGCTGCCCTGACCTCTCTTCATCAGTAACGTTTTCTCTCCTCTCAGAAAAATGTTTGATCCATTTGTACACTGCCATTTTCTTCATGGCATTATCCCCATAAATTTGGACTAACATGTCCCTGATTTCACTTCCACTCTTGCCAATTTCAACAAGAAATTTAATGTGAATTCATTGCTCTAATTCAAGCTCTGACTTTCTTGAGACAGCACATAAAAACATGCAACCTACTTAGAAAGTGACTGTAGCAATATTCAGCAATGAGGTATGGAGCACTTTTTCTAGGATAAGTCACAAACATAATTGTGAGACCTCATACACACACACACATGTACTCACACACGTTGTTGGGGGCTCACAAGATGGTTCCGACTCACGATGATCCTGCGTAAAACAGAACAAAGCTGCCTGACCTGTCTTGTGCCGTCATCACAGTTCTTGTTATGTCTAAGCCCACTGTTTCAGACACTGTATCAGTCCAGCTTCTGAAGGTCTTCCTCCTTTTAACCCACCCGCTACTTTACAAAGTATGATGTCTTTCTCCAAGCTCTGATCCCTCCTAATAATATGTCCAAAGTATGTGAGACATAGTGTGCCCATCCTTGTTTCTAAGAAGCATTGTAGCTGTACTTTTTCCAAGGCAGATTTATTCATTCTATTGGCAGTCTATGGTATATTCAATATGCTTTCGTCAGTACACAAGTCTCACAAGTTTTCCAGCTTTGACAGGATGCAGCCTTAATACTTTTCTATCACTCATTTGCATGGAAAGTATTTGAAATTTCCTTTTCTGACAGGTTTCCAACTTCTACAAGTCCCAGCTTTCACAGGCGGTATAGCTTCCAGCAACACACAAGCCACCACATTACCAAGAACTGACAGATGTGTGGGGTTCACAGGTTTTACTACATATTAAAAAGTATTAGTATTTCCTCTGCTACTATACTCTGCACCTTACTTATATTTAGAGAAACAAGAGATGCAAGTAATTGATGAGCATTTCTTAAAAGTAACTCTTTAAGTAGTAATTTAAACTATTTATTATATTTTCTAGAAAATAATTTTAAACCTGTGTCATAAAACATAAAATTGCTTACAAATATCTAGAAGACAAATAATTTCAAATAAATTATGATAATTCTTACTAAACCTTAAAGACCTTCAAAATGAGTGTTTTGTTTGTGTTTGTTTTTCTCCCCAGAGGATAACTGTGAACTTGGCAAGCTAGCCAATCCATAAATGGTATAAATGAGAGCCCCAGAATATGTTCTACATTGTGTATAAGAGAAAGACACTTAGCATAACACTGGTACCAAAGCCAGAGAAAGACCCAATCCAAAAGGAGAATGACAGACTGGTATCACTCATGAATCTAGATGCAAAAATCTTCAACAAAACTTTTGCCAGTAGAATACAACAACATATCAAAAAAATAATCCATCATGACCAAGTTGGATTCATACCAGGGATACAAGGCTGGTTCCACATCAGAAAAACAATTAATATGATTAACCACATGAATAACATGAAAGACAAGAATTACCTGATCTTATCTATTGATGCAGAAAAGGCATTTGATAAAGTCCAACACCAATTCATGCTAAAAACTCTCAGCAAAATAGGAATAGAAGGCAAATTCCTCAGCGCAGTTAGGGCCATTTATACAAAGCCAACAGCCTATGTCATGCTGAATGGGGAGAGACTGAAACAATTTCCCTTGAGAACAGGAACTAGACAAGGATGCCCACTCTCACCTCTCCTATTCAACACTGTACTAGAAGTTCTGGTCAGAGCAATTAGACAAGACCAAGAAGTAAAGGGCATCTGCATTTGCAAAGAAGAACTAAAAATCTCCCTATTTACAGATGATGTGACTGTATATGCAGAGAATCCTAAAGAATCCATAAGTAAACTACTCAAACTGATAAAAGAGTTCAGCAAAGCCTCAGGATACATGATAAACATAAGTAAATCAGCAGGATTCTTTTATACCAACAAGACCGTTAATGAAGAAATCAGCAAATCAATACCATTTACTATAGCCCCTAATAAGATAAAATACCTAGGAATAAATCTAACCAGAGAAATAACAGACCTTTACAAAGAGAACTACAAGAAACTAAGAGACTTACATAAATGGAGAAACCTACCCTGCTCATGGATAGGAAGACTTTACATTGTGAAAATGTCTATTTTATCCAAAGCAATCTACTTATATAATGCAATCCCAATACAAATTCCAGTGACATTTTTTAATGAGATGAAGAAATAATTCATCAACTTTGTCTGGAAAGGGAAGAACCTCTGGATAAGTAAAGCACTACTGAAGAAGAAGAACACACTGGGAGGCCTCTCACTACCTGACTTTATAACCTATTACACTGACACAGTAGTCAAAGCAGCCTGATACTGGTGCAAAAAGAGATAGATCAATGGAACAGAATAGAGACCCTGGAGATGACACCATCTGCCTAGGAACAATTCAGCAAAGGCCCTAAGACATTCAATTGGGGTAAAAACAATCTCTTTAACAAACGGTGCTGGCAAAATTGGATATCTATCTGTAATAAATTGAAACAAGATCCATATCTTACACCTTATACAAAAACCAACTCAAACTGGATAAAAGACCTAAATATAAAATCTAAAACAATAAAGCTCATTCAAGAAAAGGTAGGAACAACAATGGAAGTTTTAATACACAACGTAGACAGACTTCAAAATCAGTCCAACAAACCACAAACAACAGAAGAGAAAATAGATAAATGGGAACTACTAAGAATCAAACCCTTTTGCTCATCCAAAGGCTTTATTAATAGCATTAAAAGGCCACTTATAGAATGGGAAAAAATATTTGGCAACTATATGTCAGACCTATGCCTGATCTCCATAATCTATAAAGTACTACAAAATATCAATAAGAAAAAGATAAATCAGCCAATGAAGCAATGGGCAAAGGAGATGAACAGACACTTCTCTAAAGAGGAGATCCAGGCAGCCAAAAAACACATGTAGATGTGCACACTATCATTAGCTATTAAAGAAATTCAAATCAAAATGACAACAAGATACCATCTCACCCCAACAAGGTTGGCCATGATCCAAAAAATGCAAAACAGCAAATGCTGGAGAGGGTGTGGAGAAACTGGGACTCTCCTACACTGTTGGTGGGATTGCAAAATGGTGCAACCTCTTTGGAAAGCGATCTGGCACTTCCTTAAAAAGCTGGATCTAGATATACCATTTGACCCAGTAATTCCACTGCTCAGAATATATCCCACAGAATCAAGACCATTCATACCAACTGATACATGCACACAAATGTTCACTGCAGCACAGTTCACAATAGCAAAAAGATGGAATCAACCCAGATGCCCAGCAACAGAGGAATGGATAGGTAAACTATGGTATACATACTCAATGGAACACTATGCAGTGATAAAGAACAATGATGATTCTAGGAAACATAATCTGTTTCAGTTGGAGGACATTGTGCTGAGTGAAAGTAGTCAGCAACAACAGGACAAGTATTGTATGAGACCTCTACAATAAGAACTTAAAAACAGACTCATACATAGAAGCAAAGAGTCTTTGATGGCTGCAAGGGGGGGAAGGGAAGGAGGGAGGGTGGTGGTGGGGGGTTTAGATTAGATATTTGATAGAAACTTGGTTGAGTGAAAGCTGTGACAGCACACGTTAGAAGATCAACATCAACTGGACTTCAACATAACATGATTACTCCTCCCATCCTATCCCAATATTGCAAGGACAGAGTAGCTGGGGCGGAGGGCCAGGGACCATGCTCTCAGGGAAAATCAAGGCCAAACTGGCACATCTAGTGTTTTGCTAAGAGAATCTTCTGCACCCCACATCAGTGAGTGGCGTTTGGGGTCTTAAAATCTGCCAAGCTGTCATCTGAGGGTACAGCAGATGGTCCCAACTCAGCAGGAATGGATGATCACCAAGGACCAAAACGACATGGGGGAAAGAGAACCCAGAAGACAGAGAGACCCACATGACTGGGTGACTACATCAACTTGTGACGAAAAGAACTGGATGGTGCCCGGCCACCACCACTGATAGCCATGATGGAGCTCACAAAGTTGAGTCTCACTGGCAACACAAGAATGAAAAGGGGTACACCCTGAGATCTCCACTAAAAGACCACAATTGATGGTCCAGGGACCTCGGAGTTCCCCTGGGAGCATGGCCCCTGGCCCTGATGCTGCCCCTGCATAAATCATAATGGAGGTCAACTCTGTGTACAGGAATGGATTGGACTTGGTGATACAGAGTAACCATATCATGTGTGCACTTTATGGTTCTGTGCATCTATAGGATGTCATCCTGCTGACCTCTTACTGGAGGTGGGGGAGGGGGTGGAGAGGAAGTGATAGGAGACTGTTGGAAGGATAAGACATGTATGGAGTAGAGAGGTAGAGTGTGCTCTCACTGGGCTGGGAGAGCAGTGGGAGATGCATAGGTGGGCATGCAAATTTTTATGGTAATGTACATTTTAACTCAATCATAATGAAAAATAAAAATAAAAAAGAGAAAGACACTTGCTATTTGAAGATCTTGCTATTGTTTGTACAAAAATATTCGTTTCAAATATTAGAAATTTTTGCATTTAAAGCAAATGTTAATTAGCTAGGATCTGACAAAATATGCTTCAGAATTTGTCAAAATTAAGTATCTATTCTTTGACTAAATGTCTTTCTAAAGCCATGCTGGGCATTTTACTGAGAAAATAAAGATGCCTTGAATCAGCAATTCTGCTAAACAAAAATAACACCCATTGTATTTCACTCTATATTCTAAACAAATTCTTGCAATACAGGAAAACGGGGAGAGAGAGGAATCAGACATCTTCCCTCCTCCTGTAGAGGAAGGGGGCTGGGGAGGCAACACTTCTGCTCTGCGAAGTCTCTTTGTTCCCTCTTTCTTAAGCCTCTCATCAGTGGTTGTCCAGGTCTGGAGTGGGAGACACCCAGGTCTCTGAGCGTCTCCCAAGGCTCCACGCCCATGGAAGACTTCTCCTCTCACCTCCTGTCTGGCCGGACTCCTCTCTGCTGGAGATAATCAGCAGTGACTGGTTGAGACTCTTCTCTTTCCCCTCCTCCTCCTTCCTCTTCTTCCTTTTCCTCTCCCTTCTTCCTCTTCCTCTACTTCCACTCCTTCTTCTTCCTTCCTCTTCTGCTCCTTCCTCCTCCTCCTCTCCTTCCTTTTCTACTTCCTTAGTCAAAAGTCAACAGGATACTCCACTTGTTTGTCCTGAGGAGGGCGGTGGTTTCTCAGTGGTCCTACAAACACTTCCATGGACTTCCACAACCCAACCCTCCCATGTTCTCTGGCTGGGGAGGTGTGACAGGCCTCTAAGATGAGATGCACCAGTCCATCCTCTAGCTTCTCACTGTACAGTGACAAGCATGCCCCCTCGCCCAGCAGCCTCATGGACAGAGGGGCCGGTGGTACCAGGAGCTCCAACCTCGATGATTCTTGGAAATTCTGTGTTTTACTGTTGTTGTTATTAGGTGCTGTGGAGTCAGTTCTGGCTCAGCAACCCTGTGTACAACAGGATGGAACACTGCCTGGCCCCACGCTGTCCCCTGGAGCCCGTTATCATCGCCACTGTGTCAGTCCAGATCCTTGAAGGTCCTCTTCTTTTTGCTAGCCCTTTAATTTGCCAATCATGATGTCCTTCTCAGGAAATGATTCTTCCTTGTTTTAGTCACCTGGTACTGCTCTAACAGAAAATATCATGAGTGGATGGTTTCACAAAGTACCAGCTTCATGGTTTCATGAAAAGAAATTTTATTGACACAGTCTAGTAAGCCACAAATCCATTTATGAATCATAAGTCCATTCAGCAACAGAATTTATCACAGTCTGGAAGGCAGAGTCCAAATCCAGTGAGAGCATCTTGGCACAGGAACCTCAGGTCCAAAGGATGTGCTCTGCTCTCAGTGTTGCTTCTCGGCGGTGTGAGGTTCCAGACACACTGCACTCACTGCTCTCCCTGATGTCCCACAGCTGGTGACTCAAATCCTGCCTTTCCAGCCCCACTGCTGCCTGGGCTCCCTCATCAGCCTCACAGAGGCAGGATTCACAACACATGGGAGGAGCTGCATCATGCTGGGACTCATAGCCAAGTCAAATCAACACATACATTTTAGGGGGAACACAAGACCATCCATGACACTCCTGACAAGATGTCCAAATCAAGTGAGACATAGTCTCACCACCCTTGCTTCTAAAGAGCATTCTGGCCATATGTCTTGCAGATTTTGCATCTGTGGGCTTGTGAACACAAAAGCCCCCTCTGTGATCCACCAGCTTTGGAACCACTACCCCTCATTCTCCAAGCTTCCATCACTCCTGCAAGGAAGCAGGAGGCCACCAGGAGCTGGGCAGAACCCACGCAGGGGACAGGAGGAAGAAAACCAGCCTCGTCTATCTACCTTGCCCGAGCAGCAGCCAGCGTTCCAAAGAGAGGGGATTGGAAGGGCCGCCCAGCGTGGGCTCGGGCTCCATGGTAGTCAGGGGTTCTCGGGGCTGCTCTTCCCACCTGAAGAAGCCTCCGGCAGGAATTTCGTCCACACAAAGTCCTACCATCTGTGACAGACACATACCCTCTTACATGGCTTGGAAATAAGTCATTCAGGGCCTTAGTCACTTTTCTCCTCCGGGCAATGCACCGTGAGAAATCCGCGGCTTCTGCTGTTCACGCAGCAGTGTTGCAGGCTGTCCCTTCAGGTATGCACTCTGCCCGGGTCTCAGGCAGGCGGTCAGGGCCAGGACACCCGCTGGTCGGACCGTCCTGGGCTCGCCACACTGCCCAGTACCCAAGGGACAGCTCACGCGCAGGGAACAGCCGTGCAACAGGAAGCTGCGTGGTGTGGCACCCAGAGAGGGCTGACAGAGGTGCAGAAGGTTGGCTGTGGGGAAAATTCGTGAGCCACGTGTGCATCTTCTCATCCGGGACCCTTTCTGTCCTGCAGACACACACTGCACCTCACCGGACATGGTAGCTCTGATAAACAATGCCAGATAGCAAAGTACCAAGACGGGGCAGGGGGCTCAATTTGCCATTTCCCCCCGAGAGAAAAATAACCACTGTAACAAAGGTGCACATTGCGCCAACCAACAGCAGCAGTCTCCCCGCCGGCAAACCTAACCTGTGGCGAAACCAGAGAGCGGAGGAGGGGTCTGAATGCCCACCAGGAGCTAGCCACGAACGCTGGCGGACTCCTTTCAAACACTGGATCTCTCTTCCATCTGACACAGTAGAAACGTCTTTAGTGCAAGTTTATTTCTGTCTTTAAGTAACAAGCCACTAAGTCAGGGACAAAACTGAGGAGCAACAGGTGCTCCCCAGGAACGCACAGGAGCTTCCTGCAGAGGAGGCTGACAGAGCATGAATGCACTTCAGAAAAACGCAACTGTGGCAGTCCTTGCTGGGTACCGATCCTGCGGACTAGGAGCAGGTCCGAGAACCAAACCCGACCAGCAGCATGACATTACAAGGCAGCAGACCTGGTCAAGGGCCCTGTGTAGGCCAGTTATGTGCCCAGCTGCTAACCAAAATACAGGTAGTTCAAGGCTACCCAGAGGTGCCTCAAAAAAGGGATTGGCAACCTACTTCCAAACAGTCAGCCAATGAAAATTCCGTAACAGTCCTACTCTGACGCACATGAGGTGGCCAGGAATCAGAGCTGACTTGTCACAACTCAGTCACTTAAATTGGAATATTTGGAGCAAACAAGAAAAACAAAAAGATATGCCCTTTGGTTACACATACTGCAGAGCTTTCAGAAAAAACCGACTACAAACGGGAGACACCCCTGAAGTCCCCATCGGCTTCCAGCACCCCTCTCCTCCTCTCTGCTGCGACTGTCCTGGGGGCCCCGCAGTGTTCTCAGAACATAGCCCAGCGGTATGCATCACTCAGCGATGCACCAACTAGTGCTTTCTCACAACGGTCGTGTCCCCCAAAATAGGTCACCTTGGCTAGGCCATGGTTCCCAGCACTGCGTGGCTGTCCTCCACTTTGTGATCCGATGTAACTGCCCTCCACTTTGCAATGTATTGTAAATCGCAGCCTCTATGCTTGTAGTTTTTTTAATTTTATTTATTTATTTATTGCCTGTGGTTATGACTGCATTTGGGAGTAAGCTATTTGTTATGTTAATGAGGTAGAACTAGGTCATGTTGGTGGGCATTGGGATACACAGCCCTGACCCTACATACTGGGAGTTTCTCTGGAATGTAGCTTGTGTCACCTTTTATCTTACAAGAGACAAAAGGAGAGAGAATAGAGCAGAGGGAGGAGGACCTTACTGCCACCAGAAAAGGAGAGCTGGGAGTGGAGCACATCCTCCGGACCCAAGATCCCTGCTCTGGGTCCCCTCCTAGACCCAGAAAAAGACTGATGCCAAGACACATGGTGATCTTCAAGGAATGCCAGGCCCACAGTTGCTGAAACAAGACATGGCCCTTCCCCTAAAGCTGACTAAGAGAGCCCACCTTCTCCCAGGGCTGGCAGAGAGAGCATGCATTCTTCTAGGGCTGGGCCGTGCGTTCAGCTCTCTAACTCCCCGAGCTGTGAGAGGAAACCTTCTGTCGTAGTAGTTGGAGGCTACCATTGCCAACCAAAAGGCCAGCAGTTTGAATCTACAGGGCACTCCGTAAAAACCATATGGGGCAGGTCTGCCTTGTCCCATAGTGTTGCTTTGAGTTGGAATTGACTCAGTGGCAATGGGTAAGCTGAGAGAGAATGTTTGCTAAAACCACCCACTTGTGGTATTTCTGTTAGAGTAGCATGAGATAACTAAGACAGGGCCCTCTTCCCATTGTATTTCCCCGCTCATGTTGGGGAGTGTCATGGAATGAATCATGTCCCCCCGAAAAACAAACACGTGTGTCAGTCTGACTGCGCACCGATTCCCTGTACTGTGGTTTTCCCGTGGGCTGCACACCCTGCCTCTGAGATGTCAGTAAGGGAGGGTGAGTGAGAGGCCGGGCAGGGGCTGTGGTAGGGCCCGGGGCTCAGTCTGTGAGCCTGTATCAGGTCTCGAGGCAGCAGCTCGGAATAAAGGAAAGGGAAGCAAGCAGAGAGCTGGGGGCCTCGTACCACCAACAAACAGTGCTGAGAGCAGAGCCTGTCCTCTGGGTCCGGGTCCGTGTGCCTCAGAAGCTCCCAGTCCAGGGGACGACTTACTGTGAGGCCCCTCCTTCGGAGCCGGCAGACAGACTTCCCTTGGAGCTGCTCTCCCGTGTTTAGATTTGTAGCCTCCTTTTCTGTGAGAAAATGAGTTTCTCTCTGTTAAAGCTGTCTACCTGGGGTACTCTTGTGACAGCAGCACTAGGCGATAAAAGCAGGGGACAGATGGCCAAGACATTTAAAGCTGCAAAGGGTTCACCGATTTTACTGAAATCCGTTCAGAGAATCCAGTGGTACAGAGTTCTTCCAGGCTGGTTTTATACTGAAACTTACCATTATTTTATTCTTTTCTAATCTGTTTTCCCAGAATGCTGGCTGACAGGCATATTTATTACACAGAGGGCTTGCACAAAGGGAAACACCTACCAGAATTCTCAGCCTTCAAGGAGTCCTCAACAACAACGCATTGTTTTAAATCACAGCTGTGTGCACGACCTTTAAATTCGAGTTCTGATGTGTTTGTAATGAGAGTGGCACAGCTCCCATTACCAAGGCAGGAAACACTGTCACCTGAGGAACCAAGTGCCTCTCTTGGGCCAGGTGACAGGCAGGTGAGGGCCAGGCAAAGCTGCCATTCTGTCCTCTGTGGCAGCATGCATGGTGATACCAGGGCACATGCCTACCTCCTGATGTCACTGCAGTGTCTCCCTGTGGTGAGCCCATGTGTGGTGACACCTAGGCACAGGTGCGCCTCCTGATGTCATGACACTGTGCCCCTGCAGTGACCCATCACATGTTGACATCTAGGCACAGGTGTACCTCTTGGTGTGATCACACTGTGGTGAACCCAGGTGTGGTGACACCTGGGCACAGGTGCGCCTCCTGATGCAGGTGGAGCCAGAGAGGGCATCACGGGGCCACTGCAAAGAGAAACGTTTTCTCTGGCAGTCATAAGTCATTCCCAGAGTCAATGCTTCAGAGGATTTACTAAGTCTACTCACACGCTGGTGATACAGTGGTTAAGTGCTATGGCTGCTAACCAGAGGTTTGCAGTTCAAATCTGCCAGGTGCTCCTTGGAAACTCCATGGGGCAATTCTACTCTGTCCTATACAGCTGCTATAAGTTAGAATCGACTTGCTGGCAGTGAGTTTTGTTTGGTTATTCACTCCATTCTATGTACTAGCTGGCACATGCTAGTCCTTCTGGCTGTTTCTAGGGAAATAAAGCAGAGAAAAGTAAGAAGATACAACATACAAGGGGACAAAAGTGGGGGGAGGGACGGCAGAGCCAGGTCCAAGGGGCCAGAAGGAAGAGTAGACAGTGCATGGTGTCTGAGGACTTGGCCCCACCCTCACCCTCCTCTTCAAGCTCCCCTCGCCCCGCCCACGTGTCAGTGGCCATCCCAGAGTCCCGAGGGGCGCTGATGGTAACACACAGTGTGTGTGTTCGAGGCCGGCTGTCTGACCATGGATCCTCCTCCCTCCCACAATGGAGAGTCTAAGGGGACATTCCCTGTAGGCAGAAGAGCCATGTGCTTCCTCAGGCCTTCCCACCAGAGACGACCAGCTGCCTACCTAGTCAGTCAGTCAGCGCCGTCAGCGAGCTGAAAACACAGGCTAGGTTCCATAGGGGTCACAAAAGAGGGCACTGATCAGTCAAAGAGCTGAGCCACTGAGCTGTCCCCTAGACTGCCTGTTCGGCCTTGTGCTGATAATTGGGGCAGTTAGCATCTCTCCCTGTGTCCTAGGAACTCGCACAGAGGAAATCAAGTATTATGTGATTGCTGTATGGTACGCCTGGCCTACACAAAATCAAACTCACCTTTGATTTTATTATACATTAAGAAAGAATGATGGCTTTCCCACATGACAACGATTCTTCAGGTTCTCTCTTTCAACACTTGTTCTCAAACACCCAACTGCCAATGCCCCTTACTGCGTAAGTGCCTCTCCATGTCCTCTCTTGCAATGGCCACACTCCCCCACAAACGGAATACGCTAAGCTGTCAGCAGAGCTAAGCAAGGTTAGAGAGAGGTGTACAGGTCACTTTAAAAATCATGCAATGAAAAACGTGCTAAACTGCATACCTCTTAAGAGACACAAGGTATTTCCCCAAATGAGCACTGACATGTGACAGTTTATTGGTTGGTATGCATGTGAGATCACTGAACCCCAGAAAAGTCTCCACCCCAGAAATGCTGATTTGCTCATGAAATGCAGCACGTGCTCCTTGTGGAGCCTCTGCAAGGTCTTGTGAGAACTCTTGGATTTCTGCTCCTGCCATTCATGGGGAGAGCGTCCACGTACCGTCTTTGAGGAAGCTCAGACTGGAGACAGAGGGATGAACAGAATAACTTCACCGTGTGTACGTAAAATCATGCAGAGAGTGGTGCGCCAGACCTCCGCACAACTGTGCAAAACACAAACTCAACCTTACGTGAAGCAATCTGTGTCTTTAATGCGAATGATAGGACTTTTTAAATCAATTTTTCCAGTATGTTCAAAACTATCTCCCCCCAGATGTTCGCCGGTAGCATTGGTGGTCCAGCAGGAGACCCAGCTGATGCACCCCAGGGCACCCACCACCAGTCTGTCAGGGAAGAGTGTGCGTGCTGCTGCGACGCTGACCGGGTTCACTGGAGCTGCTGGACTTGGGCAGCCTAGGAAGGAAGGTCACCTGGTGAAAACCCTCTGGGTCACAACGGTCTGATCGGCCACCAGTCACTGGACTGGGCAATGTGAAGTCCCACCACCCTGCTGGGAGCCGACAACAAGAGCTATTTACTGAATTGAGTGTGTGCCACGTTCCAGACAACGTGTGCCCAGGTGTCCTGGCGGTGTGCTTCTCCTTCCACAGGAAGCCTTAGATGTGATGGGGACGGCAGCGCAGGTCAGGCCCGGGAGTGGACCACGTGCAGGGGACATACCGAGACGCTCTCCTCCCTCCAGTACTGCTTCCAGTTCCTGCCGCTGTCGCTCAGCAGCAGCCGATAGCTGGTCACCCAGTCGGAGCTGCCGTACCCGCCCTGCGTGGCCACAGCTGTGACTTCCATCCTCTCTCCAAGGTCGATCTGCAGCCACTGGTACTTGTCGGATACAAGTGGGGTCCAGCCCCCTGCTCCTTTTGTGAGGGGAAAGAAATAGGAAGAATATGAGAAACTGGAGAATATGAAAACTAATTTTAAAGAACATGAAACGGAGGTGAGAATGCATGCCTACATTGCTTTTAGGAGATAAGATTTCCAAAATCTAGTATAAATAACCTTGCAATTAGAAAAAATAAAGAGAAACAAAATCTGTGTAAAAGCTTTTTGCTATCATAGACTGTGCTGTAACAAACATCCTACAAAATCAAGGCCATTCACACCAACTGCTACATGCACACAAATGTTCATTGCAGCACAGTCCATGATAGCAAAAAGTTGGAATCAACCCAGATGCCCAACTACAGAAGAATAGATGGGTAAACTTTGGTATATGTACTGAATGGAGAATTATACATTGATAAAGAACCACAATGATAGCAGGAAACATTTCTCAATTTGGTCTCAACTGGAGGACGTTATGTTGAGTGAATCTAGTCAGTGACAGAAGGACAATTGTTATATGAGACCCCTACAATAAAAACTTAAAAGCATACTCATACATAACAGAAAAGACTCTTTGATGGTTACAAGGATAGGGAGGGTGGGAGGACGGGAGAGCAAGGAGTGAGGGTTTAGATTAGACAGTTGTTAGAAATTTGGTTGGGTGAAATTGGTGACAATACACATTAGTAAGAAGACCAATACCAATGGGACTTCAACACAACTTGTGTACTCCTCCTATCTTAACCCAATATTGTAAGCACAGAGTATGTACACTTTCATTTAAAAAAGAGATGAGAATGTAAGGAGGCAGGGAAGCTAGATTAACAGAAACAGAACAACCAGAGTAGAATCACGAGAATGTTCATGCATTGTGAAAACGTAACCAATGTCAATGAATAACTTATTTGGACTCTGTTGAATGGTGAGCTAAACCACTGTGTAAGTCTTCATGGAGAAGACAATAAAATATTAACAAATTATAAAAAAAATTCTGTGTAAAAATATGGAACGTGAGTTATCCATGTGTTCTAGGTTGGGTGGCCTCCTGACACTGGGGCCTGGTGTTCACTGAAGGGTACAGGCACTTGCCGAGATGGTGAGCCCTCCCCCCTCAACGAGGCTGTCTGCCACTGGGATTAATGTGCCCGCTGGCCCTTGCACTTCGCTGGTCACCATCTCTCCTTTGAAGACCTTTGCTGGATATAAATGCCCTTGGGGTACAAATGGTTACCCTGCTCAGCTACTAATAAAAAGGTTGGAGGTTTGGGTTTGCCCAGAGGTACCTCAGCAGCAAGGCCTGGTGATCTGCTTCTGAGAAATCAGTTGTGGAGAACTGTGGAGCATGCTTCTGACTGACGCGTGCGGCTGCTAGGAGTCAGGAGCAGCTCGACAGCAGCCAGCACCACACAACCACACAACGGGTAGGGGGAGAACTAGCCTGAGGTCGGGGGAGGTGGCATCTTGACTAAAATGCACACTACTGTAAAAACTATACGTAAAAACTACGTAAAAACTCTAATCTAGTTAATAAAAATGTTTCTCACAGGGATATGGTTTAACATTTCTGAAACTACTTTATGTGGGCACTGTGTTGAACAAGTAAGTAAACACACTGCAGATGCTGAGAGCTAGTCTCACTGTTAGAGAAGGACGTTATAAAGAATGGAAAAAACAAGTGTCATCGAATTGCCTCTGACTCCTAGTGACCCTACCAGACAGAGTGGAACTGCCCAACAGAGCTTCTGAGGAGAGGCTGGTGGGATTTGAACTGCCAGCCATGTGGTCCGCAACTGAGCTTGTGATGACTGTACCACCTGGGGTGCAAAAGGAATCAGGCAGTGCCAGATTGGGAACAAGAAGGCCAGTGTATATTCAGGGTTTGTAATTCTCATGCTGGAAGACAGACACACAACACAGATACGTGTGTGTTTACTGGGTTAATGTGTGTCCACACATGCCCTAGCTCTGCGCACTGAGACAGCCTAGAAGCAACAACATCCCAGTAACACTGAGCACGCCCAGCACTCAGATACTGGTTTCTAATCACCGTTTTCCAGTAAGTGACTCCTGAAAGAAGTAGCTGGTGGCCTAGAACAACGAATCAGTTCAGGAGCGGACTCCGGAAACCCTGAGGCAGAGTACCCCTCCTTCAGCGCCTGACAGCCACCTCAGCTCCTGTTGCCCCAAGGACAGGCTTCTCTCGGCCTCGCCAATGTCCATCACAGCTGGCTCTGCCCCTGGGCCCCTCGGTCAGTCATTGTTTGCCTGATTCTGTGTTTATGGACGTCAGCACGAACTCAAGAAGACTGCCATTAGCCTGGGAGACAAAATGCTTTTCTGCCGGTTGGGTGACCAGCTGTCCCAGCTCCAGCCATCAGGAGCACTTCCATGCTACGTCCTGTGCTCTTTTAAGAAGGCCCACCTTTTGGTTTTCTCTGCCTTTGTTCTTGTTTCTAGAACTTCCTTTCTTCCTGTCAGGTGTTACAAAGACTTGATTTTGATCCTGTCCATCTGGTCCTGGGCTGGAGCCCTCCCCCATGACAGGTCTGTTTTATATACCTTGCAGGAATTGGTCAATAGGTTGTACAAATGAGGGGACCTGTAGCCTGGCTGCTCCTGCTACGTAGATGAAGCTTCTGTGGTCTACTGAAAGGGGTTGGTCGGTTCATGTCCTTGGTGGGAATATCCTGCCTTGAAACTCTTGAGGGGTTTGTACATATACAAGTTTCTGTAAACAGCCAACCTCAGAGGTCGGGCAGTAAAAAGCAGCAGGAAGAGAGCAGAAAGCAGCAGCAGAGGAAGGCCGAAGGCAGGGAGCCTCCTCTAAGAGCCGGAGCTCTGGGCAAGGGCTGTAATACAGGAGAAGTAAAGGGCCCAGAAGGGGCAAGGCCAGAGGGACGGAGCTGGGCAAGGCCAAGAGATGCCTGCCCTCAGGGCTGAGAGGTCACTTGCGTCACTGAGAGACGCTGAGACAGCTGTCCTGCACTGAAGGAGATTTTGCCTCTGTGTCTCCTGACCCTGAGCTGTACCCTATTCCTTAATAAAACATTTAACTCTAAGTACGGCCTACGAGTTCTGTGGAGATATTGCCAGGGAGTATCCAGCCCAGAGAGAAGAGTGCCAAGAGAGGGGTGACTTGGGCCAGAACTGATAAAACAGTTGCAGAGTGGAGGTTCATCCGATTTGCACCTCGCAGGGCTCAGCCTTGGACTGATCTTGATTCACATATCTCCCCCAAAGCGAGACAAACTTTGACACTGTTACTGCTTCTGCCTCTCTCTAGTCAGCGGGCACTGCTGTCCACTGTTCAAGTCCTGCTGCTGGCCTTTGGCCCACGGCTGTGTAGATGCTGAGTAGGCAGCACTGTGGTCCCGGTGTCCACGTGCTGACATTGGCCATCCCACTGTGGCTGTGGATGACGTCACGGCAGGGAAGCAGGTGAGGGCATACGGGACGTGCTTACCTCTACTTGCTAAGGCTAAAGTTCACATAAAAACATAAACGAGTACCTCGTGGTAAGGGAGAGAAACACCGAACATGGCTCTGGGTGCTGTGAGGAAGGCCTGGCCACTCGCCACCACCAACAGCAATGGGACAGCAAGTACACAGCCACCCTCACGACTCTGTGGGAGGGACACAAACACGACCCAGGCTGCATCACAAACAAGGCCCAGGGCTGAACGGACCAGTGACTGGGGCTTCTTGGGTATTGTGTGGAGACACAGCAAGGCCCCCTGTTTTTAAAAGTGGAAGGTATATAGTGGTCTTCTCAGAGAATCGTAGTGAAACACTGTACTCTATAAACTGCTACACAAAGAAGGCACCATTTCTGAGGCAGTTTTCCTTGTCTGGTTTGTTAACCATCAGCATGGGGTTGTTCAGCGGTACCTGCCCTAGTCAGAACTTTTCACCCACTAGGCCTGAGCTTCAGACAGTCACTTCTTGGCTGTCCTCCTTGCTCAGTAGCACTCAAGTCATTGTCCCTGCTCATTGTTGTCTGCCCCTGCTGAGGTTCAACCAACCAGCTGTGCAGGATGCCCTCTGGTGTGTGAGGTTTTCCATGGTCCCTAATAAACCAACCACAAGTTTCTCTTACTCAGAAAGACCCTGGTGCTTGCCACTCACTGTATTTACAAAGGATTGCCAGGGCTGCAGGCCAGCAGGGCAGGATGCTCTCACAGCCTGTGCTTGGCTTCCCATTAAAAATTCTCACAGGGTCACAAGCTCAGTACTTGCATCTGTTGCTACTGTCTTAATCTGCAAGGGTCTGAAGAAGTTGCTAAAATTTCATCATGTGTGTTTTCTGTTCGTTCAGGAATCTGCTACATACTTCCACATGTAATGGAAACACTGGAGGTGTAGTGGTTAACATAATATAGAGACTGAAAAATTTTCCTCCCCCCCTTACAGTTCCTGCACCTACCTAACCCCCCCCTTCACAGCAGCTCTCGCCGGACAAGGACACTCTCTGTTAATAAGCTCGGCGCCTGCTGGACAGAACACTCCCTGCTCCTACCTGACGAGTCACTCCCATCTCCCTTTGCCTGACAGGATATTTCCCTTTGATAAGTCTCACTCCTGCCAGGCAGGATGTGCCCCTTCAAAGCCTCACACCTGCCTGACAAGATGCCCCCCCTCTCCCACCGATCAGGATGCGCAGCCCCCCTCCATAACCATTTGTCTTAACCATGAATCCTCAAACGGCACTATATCTACCCTCCCGAAACCACAGTCGGGGCCATTTGTTGGAACCTCCAAAGGTCCCTTTGGCCCACTGGCATAATAAAAAGCCTCTTGCCTCCTCCTGGGTGTCATTTGCGTCTTCATTTTCTATAACAAACAGGCTAGGCAAATCCACCAGGTGCTCCTTGGAAACCTTATGGCATGGTTCTACTCTGTCCTCTAGGGTTACTATGAGATGGAATTGGCTCAACAGCAGTAGGTATTTGTTTTAAATCTAAAATAAAGAACTTCAGTAGCACGGTGGTTAAGTGCCTGCTGCTAAACAAAGGTTAGCTATTGGAACTCACCAGCTACTTTCTGGGAGAAAGCTGTGGCAGTCTGTGTCCACAAAGATTTACAGCCTTGGAAATCCAAAGGATGGTTCTACTCTGTCCTATAGGGTTGCTATGTACCTGAAGTGATTCAGCAGCAACTTTCTAAAAATAAGTCTAAAATATCTTACTGAGAGGTATTTGAGGAAGGCTGCCCCTGAAATTCAGTGAGGTCATCTCATCCAATGATCAGACTATCATTAGCTGAAAACAGCCCGGTATGTGTTGAGGTCGTGCAGCTGATTAGACCCCTAGTGACCTGATTTGGGTTCCAGAGATCCAACCAGAAAGTTCAGTCTCCCAATGGGGAGCAAACTGGGATCTCCCTCCCCCAAAGCACACAAGATGTATCCTGTGTAGTAGCAAGTGACTGAAGTTTAAGAGAAAACACGTTCCAAAGAGGGACCAGGTCAGTCTCCATGAGTGGAAAAAGACCCCACATAGATCTTGGGGGTGCTCTTTATTGGCCAAAGCAGGAGGTGATGTCACAGATGGGAAGGAGAGGTAGTAACGTGGCTTCTGACTGGGCCAGTCACTTTACACCTCCCAGGAGGGAATGTTCTATTTGCATCACAAACTGCCAGGAAGAGCCACTGATATGTGGCCCATCATCTTCCCCTGGCAACCTTACCAATACTGTGACCAATACTGTGTGTGCCCCATAAGGCAAACCATGACCTTTGCCATCCCTAGAAAATGTTAGATTCTGGAGTAAAATATGTTAGTATGTGGCTGCAGAGATCAGGTTCCCCAGCTAACCTTGACAATGTGAGTTGTTCTTCCCTTTTCAATAGCATTGCCTGCTTGGAGGGACACAGGTGACATGCAGACCCCTCAGGTGGGTGTTTACTGCAGGCCACAATGGCTGCCATGGTGAGTATTGAGCTCTCTACCTAGCAAAGATGTGTCCATGGGCACTGGGGGCCTACAAATGTTTCCCTCATCCAAGGTTATGACCTTTGATGTCCTCCCAACAACCCACAACACCTGGGCTCCCGGAAAAAGACTGGGCCACGCGTGCTCCCTTACAGTTGAGTTGTAGCCACGTTAACTAGGGAACACATGCTACAAGCAGTTCTCAAGGACACTCATAACTCTGTGGTGGCGCTCTTTCTCAGGTGCACAATTTTCAGATGTGGAAGGTTTGCCTGCCGTGCATGCTCAGGAAGATGGGATCCTGCTGAAGGAGAATGAGGTTTTTCTATTTTCCATTCTTTTTGTTTTTCCCATCGCATTAAGACCAAACGCACTGCCATCCAATCAATTCCGACTCATAGTGACCCTATGGGACAGGGTAGAACTGCCCTATAGTGTTTCCAAGGCACCTGGCGGATTCGAACTGCCGACTTTTTGGTGAGCAGCCCTAGCACTTAACCACTGCGCCACCAGGACTTTCTCCCTCCCATCAGAGTGGTAGAAAGTAAAACAAACAGAAACCCAGATGTCAACCCTGAGAAAGCAGGACTCCCGCCTACAGAGCTGGCTTTTCTTGCAGCTGATTAGAAAGCTGAGCGACAAGAAAGCATCGCTCCAGCAGGTGGGTGGGGTTGTAAACAAAACTCCTGGGAGCGAACCACCCCAGACTTCTCCGAGAGAAAAGGAGGGTAAATCCCAAAACCAAAGCTCTCCAGAGAGCCGGTGCCGGGGCTGCCGGTGGCGCCCTCCTCCTCGGCAGCCCTTCCTGCCTTCTCCCGGGGAGTTTTAATGGGTCTGCTGTGAATTAAGAAGCAATTAGGTGAGGAGGAAAAAGGCAAATCCAGATGATTTACATTTGAAACAGCGCAATTATCTCAGAGGGAACTTCCTTTGTGAGAAACTCAATGAAGCCATTTGCTTGTGTGAAATGTAGGTGCCCACGGAGGCCGATCTATTGGCTGTGGGCTCCTGTGACTGTCTTTGCACCTTGGCGAGCTTTCTGCCCTCTGGCCCTGACATCCCACAGAAGGCCCCATCAGTTCTCTTCCCCCGACACTGATACCGGTGTGGCCAAGCTCCCGCCTTCCACACTGGAGTCCAGAGCAGTGCCCCAGGCCCTGGAAGGAGGGGAGAAATCTCTCACCGGGCCCTTCGGGCTGCGGCCCTGGGCAGGCTGTGAGCCGCCCTCCAACGCCCCAGGTTGTTTTGTGTGCAGCTGAGGGAGACAGGTATCCCAGCCTATTACTCCTGACTGGAGAGCAGTTGAGTAATCGATCAAGTACTCCCGTAGATTTGGGGATGAAATGTAGCATCACAGATAATAGGAACATAGCTTGAGGGGTAAAAAGTGAGAAAACAATATGCTCAAATTAACTTTAAGGTTTTTCCCTTTAAAAAATAGCACAACCACTCCCTGCCACTAACCAGGCTATTAGGCAAATTGACTTAGTCTCTGAAACTCCATTTTCTCATCTATAAAAAGGAATGTTAGGCACATCCCTTCGAAAAATAAGATATTTCAGTATAGACATTGTTGGGAATTGAATGGTACTAAGCATGAGCAGAGACACACCAGTCTGCGAGTCCAGCGAGTTTTATTCGAGGAAGAGAAAGTCAGGTCGGAACCGAGACGTGGCTCTGCCCACCCAGGAGTGATGGGGACAGTTTTTAGAGTTTTAAAGTTCTGATGAAGAAGTGAGGGGTGACTCTGTCAGTGTTAGCTCGGGAACCTGATCTCTGCTGCCACATACTAACGTATTTTACTCCAGAATCTAACATTTTCTAGGAATGACAAAGGTCGTGATTTGCATTATCAGGCACACACAGTATTGGTAAGGTTGCCAGGGGAAGCTGACGGGCCACGTATCACTGGCTCTCTCTGGCAGTTTGTGATGCAGATGTGGGTTCTTCCTGGCAGTTGTGATACAAATAGAACATTCCCTCCTGGGAGGTGTAAGGTGACTGGCCCAATCAGAAGCCACGTTACTACCTCTCCCTCCCATCTGTGACATCGCCTCTTGCTTTGGCTGATAAAAAGCACCCCCAAGATCTATGTGGGGTCTTTTTCCACTCATGGAGACTGACCCAGTCCCTCTTTGGAACACATTTTCTCCTAATAAACTTTTCAGTCATTTGTTACTAAAAAGGATGCATCCTCGTGCTTAGGGGGAGGGAGATCCCAGTTTGCTCCCCACTGGGAGACTGAACTTGCTGGTTGGATCTCTGGAACTTGAATCAGGTCACACGACCTTGACAACACTGTGTACTTTTTGTTGGAACCAGTGTAGAGAGAACACATGATGTGGTTTCACTGCTTGTTTCCATTAGAAACAACACAATTCCACAGACTCGAGGCTGCCCAAAAAGGAAGCCGTCTCCTCGACAACTTTTTAACAGTTTGTCTCACTGGGTTTGCGTTACATAGAGTCTGTGGTGATCTGCTGCTGAACAAGCCGTGTTTCCCCGGTGCCCTGTTCTTTACCTGGTTTCCTGCCCTCCAGTTGCATCACAGAATCGTTTCATTGGCTGGCTTTCCCTCCTCAGCCTTGTGATTGAGTCCTGCTTCAGCATGAGGTTACCTGTGGACCCCACTGTGCCTGCACAGTAGGAATCAACATGTTGCTAAGGTAACTTGTGCGAACTACCTATTTGCAAACCCTTCAAAAGTAACCTGCCTGCCCTTGGCAACAGCAATAAGCATCAGCTGCACCGACTCCATCTCCTTGTGCAACAAAATAAGGCAGCTGTTGGTTCTCCCAGAAGCTCTGGCGCTCAGGAGTGAAGTGCTCCTCCTGGCTGCTGACCAGAAGTCGGCAGTTCAAATCTACTGCGTGCTCCTGGGAAACCCTATGGGGCAATTCTACTCTGTCTTGTAGCGTCCTTAGGAGTTGGAATAGACTTGATGGCAGTGGGTTTGGCCTTTTTTTTTTTCTCCCACCTGGGTCTGTCATATATTGGCCAACAGGGGTCATGCCAAGTAAGAACCTGGGCTTTCCACCTGGCAACACAAATAGTCCCCAGCTATCTGTCAGCTGTCCTGCTGTGCTGACTTGCATGTTGCTGTGATCCTAGAAGCTATGCCACTAGTTCTGCAAACACAAGCAGGGTCCCTGTGACAGTACCCTGATGCTGTCACCCCACTGTGCTCTCAATGCTGCTCCACAGTATGCCGAGCTGCTCTCTGGGACAGCGTGGCCCCTCCTTGGACACCCTAAGAGAACTCCCGACAGCCAGACTGATGGAGGAGGCAATGTTGGCACCGCTGTTGTCTGTTCTAAAAAGTGAATCAGGTGGAGCTGCACCCACAAGAACTCACCGAGATACATCAAGCGGGCTCTGAGATATAAAGAAAATACCTAGGACTTCCCCAAACCAAACTCACTGCTTCTAGTTAATGCTGACTCCTAGTGACCCTATAGACAGAGTAGAACTGTCCCACAGAGTTTCTAAGGAGTGCCGGCAGATTTGAAGGCCTATCCCCTTGTTAGCAGCCATAGCACTTAACCACTGTACCACCAGGATTTCCATAGCTGGGTCAAATCTTGGAAAACATCTTCTAGGGAAGCTTTCACCTGAACAAATCATAAACAGTCCAGAAGACTTTCCGCTCTTTTCTATTAGTATTTATTGAATAGGAGTTTTGTTGGGCCAGTGAAGATCTCCCCAACTGTTAGTGAAACATGTACTGCCATGGATTGAATTGTGTCCCCCTAAATGTGTGTAGTAATTTGGCTACACCACGAATCCTAGTACTGTACGATGTTCCTATACGCTGCAAACCCTGCCTCTGTGATGTTCATGAGGACAGTCAACAGTTGTGTAGGTGGCCTGCAAGACTCAATGTGTAAGATTATACTGTGCCTTGAGGCAGTTCCTCGGGATATAAAGGAAAGGGAAGCAAACAGAGGGTTGGGGACCTCATACCAAGAAGAAAGAAGCACCACCAGGACCAGGGTATGTCCTCTGCCATGGGGTTTCTGTGCCTCAGAAGCTCCCAGTCCAGGGGAAGAGTGACGACAAGAATCTTCCCTCAGAGCCAACAGAGAAAGCCCTCCCTTGGAGCTGATGCCCTGAATTTAGACTTTTAGCCTACTGGGCTGTGACAAATAAAACTTTTCCTTTTTTAAAGCCGTTCACTGGTGGTATTTCTGTTATGGCAGCATCAAATGATTAAGACACAGGGTAAAAATGGTGGAAATGTGGACAGCGTAGGCAAGAGGTGTTGCGTGAATACCCTGGACATGTCATCTGATTGAAGAGAAAGAACAAAGGAAAGGGATAAGGGGCTGGGTTCGGCCGGCTCAGGTGATGCACCGATGGAGGAATAACTGGCCCAGGTGATAAAGGTGGTGGAGGTGGAGCCAATGGATACAGGTGATGTGGGTGAGGTGGAACCAAGTGGTACACTGGTGAGGGATGGGGTGGGCCCAGGTGGTGAGGGTGATAGAGGACCAGTGGGCACAGGTGACATGGGTAGTGGAGGACCAATAGGCTCAGGTGATATGGATGACGGAGGACCTACGAGCTTAGGTGATGCAGGTAATGGAGGCCCAACAGGCAGAGGTACATGAGTGGGAGAGGACTGAAGGGCTCAGGTGATGCTGACGGTGGAGGACCAGTCGGGAAAACCCACCGGGAGGAGCTGAGAGACGGACTGATCTCTTTGCATTGACAGCTTGCATGAAATACCCAGCCAGTGCAGAGCAAGTTAGAAGGGACAGGGCTGGCATGCTTTGTCTCATATACGCTGACTTCTCCTGACTCAGAATGGTGGCCTCCAGAGAGGGACTCATCGGGCCGGTGACCACTGCTGTTGGGGGTGTGGTATTACCAACAGGGTGGGGTCTGGGACAGAACCCTGGGAATCACCATGTTACACGACATCCAGTTTTGACAGGCACAAAGACATCTGACATAATGTTTTAGTCTTATATGCAGTTAATGCTTGTCAGTTCTGAGAAAAAAAACAAAAAGCAAAAGAAACCAAGTACAGTGTTTAAAGGCAGTGATAACAGCGCGACTGTGGACTGGCTTTGTTCACAAATCACAGTATCCGCCCACAGGTTTCCCATTTGCATAGAGGTCTGTGTCATGAGCGAGGAAGCAGCTTTTCCACATTTCCATTTCTTGTCCTGTGGGGACACAGACTCAACAAGAAGGCGCCAGGCTCTCAGGGTGACCCCACGTGCACCCCAGGCTCCGGGCTCCCGCCCCTGCCAGCACGCATGCGCCGCGCGGCAGGCCACGCCCCGCCTTCCCAGCAGCCCTTGCGGCCGCGTCGGCCGTGCCCGCCCCCCGCGTCTTCTGCCGGCGTCCCCGCGGGTCCCTCGGCGCGGGGTCCCCAGGCCTGAGAGCGCACCGCGCCGACACGAGCACGTCTCCGCCACCTGACTGCTGAGGAGGCCTCCGGCCCCTGTCGGGGCTGCGCGGGCGGGCTGTCGGGTCCCCAGAGCCGGAGGGATTCCAGGTCCAGCGTCTCTGGGAAGGCAGCCCGGGCACCCTGCCGGACTTGTCTCATTCTCGGGCGATACCGAATGTGAGGCCCAGCAGTACAATCTCAGTGACACGTGAACTCACAGGCAAGTTTGTTTCACATTTTCCCAGCTAGACGGAGAAGGTTCTAGAGAAAGAGCGTATCATGTATGTGGTGTGTGTGCGTGCACATACGTGCAGTGTTTGCATGTGTGTATATGGTGTTTTTACATGTGTGCGCATGCGTGGCATGTGTGTATGCACATGTGTGCACCAGTGAATGTGGCTGCATTTGTACATGGGTGTGGTACATGTGTGCATGCATGGTTTGAACTCCTTCAGAGAGCTGAGAAACGTGTTTAGACTCACGAAGATATTTTTTTGATGGTTCGTGTTCATTTCTGAGTGAATCAATATTTTGGGGACCTGACTTGACTTTTCTTAAATCTTTTCTCAGCTTTATTGATCAGAGACTTTTTTGGATCAAAGCATTATTTCTATTTTTACCCAAACTCGTCTGTCAAATTGCCACCCCATACTGCCTTCCATCTGTCTTTAAAACTATCGCTCATATTTGGGGAATAAAGTCAGTGAAGAAAGGGAACAGAAAGTGTGTGTGTCTGTCTGTCTGTCTGTACGTGCGTGCGTGCGCGCGCCCGTATGAGAGAGAGAGAGTGTGTGTGTGTGTAGGGGAAGGTGGAAGGAACCAGGGGATGGCTTCCTCTTCCAATCATGGGCTCACAGGAAAGCTGCCTGCACAGCTGCAGAGAATGAGAGGTATAGATAGGCATCAGAGGAGCGACCTAACCAAAGGAAAACCGCACAAAGGAGAGGAAGGATGGGAAAAGGGAACAGGAGACAGAGGGAGACAGAGAGAAACTCTGTGTGTGGTGGGGGCAGAAAGAGAGACCGAGAAATGTGTAAGTGTGACAGAGAGAGAGAGAAACAGTTTGAGTGAAACAGAGACAGAGAGAAAGTGTGTGCATGTATGTGTCTGTGTCTGTGTGTGAGAGAGAGTGCAAACGAGCACCCGGACTGTTTGTGTCTCCCGTTTCCTCCTACCACACTCCTGGCTCCTGCTTGGGGTCCCCTGTTAGATGTGTTCATTAGCCCAGCCCAGTGCTGTGGAGTCGGATCTGACTCAGTTCATGAGTGAGCTGCAGATGGTAGTCGGTTCCTGCCACTGACACACTGTTTAGTGGAGGCTTGAGATGTCAGCCTGTGTGCAGTGGCTCGGCCCACAGTGCAGCCATGGGGACAAAGGTCGTCAGGCTAACTTATCGTAGCTGGCACCTAGCACAGATGCCCTCGCTGATTCTAAGAATTATTGCTCACAGATGGAAACACTAAAGCCAGATTCTCAGTTTAGTGCCTACACACACACACACACACACACACACACACACACACACACACACACACACACACACACACACACACACACACACACACACACACACACACACACATACATACAGAGCTGAGCCAGAGGCTTGAGTCCAGAGGGCCTGCCTTAGCAGAGAGTGGGGTTTGAGGTATCTATTGTTGTTATATTGTCACAGAGGAAGACAGGTGAGTTCTGTGTGACTTCAAGACATGAGCAGGCTCTTTCCCAGACTCACGCTGAATTGAAATCCTTACCCTATCTTTTCTCAACAAATTCTGATTAATATGCAGAAATAATTTTACCTGGAACAGAACCATTTTTAAGAAAGGGGGAGAGGGGAACTTTAAGATTAAATAAATAAACAGTACGAAAATTCAGGTTAGGACAATAAACTGTAGAAAAATCAGAGAGGACTTAAGTAAATGGAGAGTTACAACACATCCATGGACGGGGCAGTTATAAAGGTGCCAGTGCCAGATGGTCTCCACAGGCAGCATAATTCCAATCAAAATTCCCAACTGGATTGTTTTGGTGGAGGGCAGTAGAAATTGGTAAACATATTTTCAAAGTCATAGGCAAATCTGAAGAACCTAGAATAGCCACAACCAATCTGAAAAAGAAGAATGAAACTGTCGGCTAAATACCACCTGATTTCAAGGTGTTTTATAAAACCCCAGTAATTCAGGCAGTGAGACACTGGCATAAGGAGAGACCTGTAAGTCAGTAGAAATAAATGGAGAGGAGACAAAAAGATTTACAGATATTTAGTCAAACGGCTTTAGAGGAAGTTAGCAATTTGATTCAATGGGGGGAAGGAAAATCTTTTCAACAAAAGATCCTGGAAATACATAGGACGGCCACGTGAAAAAAAAACAAGACCCACATGCAGAAGCTAACTTAATGATGGTGCATAATAGACCTAAATATAAAAGATAGAACTACAAGTCTTTTAGAAAAAAAATAATAAAAGACTACCTGTCTGCCTTTCAGATAGGCAAACGTTTCGCTGACAAGACATAAACTTAAAATAAACCATAAAAGAAATAAAGTGATTAATTGGACTCAACAAAACTAAAACAAAAATCTGTCTATTAAAAAAATCCTTAGATCAATAGCAACAAGCACACTTAGTGCCCAGATGTGTGTTTCTAATATGGGTCTCCAGTAAAACAAGCTAGTGTTTCTTGAAAAAAGTGGCTAAATTTAGAACTGGGGTGTCATGGTTGGAATTGTGTCCCCCCAAAAATGTGTGCAGCCACGTGGCTGGGATATGGTTCCCAGTATCTTGGGACTGTCCTCCCTTGTGTGGTTTTGCTAACCTGTATGTTAAAGGATTAGGGTGGGGCTGTGAATTCCTGCTGTAGGGGGAGTTTCCCTGGAGTATGGTTTGCCCCACCCTTAATGCTTTTATCTTGCAAGGAATAAAAGGAAAAAGAAACAAAGGACAATTTGAGAACCTCGCTACCATCAAGCAAGCAGCACCGGGAGCAGAGCGCATCCTTCAGACCAGAGGTTCTTGCGTGAGGACATTCCCTGGACAAAGACTGATGCAATACCGGACTTTGCTCCAGAGCCGACAAGGGGAAAGTCTTTCCCTGGAGCAGACACCATGAATATGGACTTGCAACCTACCGGACTGTGTAAGAATAAATCTTTCTTTGTTAAAGCCATCCACTCTGTGGTATTTCTGTTAGAGCGGCCCCAGCTGACTAAAACAGTGCACTACGGCTCGAGGAAAAGGAAAAACTTGGAGCAACTTGTATTTTTTACTCCTAGTGCTAAAAATTCGGTCACATTTACAATAGCCTGATGTTTCTCTTGAAATAAACCCAATATAGGATTCAAAGAGAAAAAAAAAATGCCCCCAGAAGGCGGTGTTTCCTAATGGTACAAAAGAACAGTGGTAGGAGAAACAAACTGAAGTGAGCCTTGCAGTAAAACATGCCCAGAGACACATTGGGTACCTGCTGCACAAAAATCTCTGTGTCTCTAGACTAAGCGGGATGATCCACCAAGGGGGCTCATCATTGTATCTCAGTCCCCTCCATGACTAATGTTGGAAAGTAAAGATGCCACCTTGAAGATCAAGCTGTGCCTGACCCAAGTTATGGTATTTTCAATCACAGCATATGCATGTGAAAGCCGGACAGTCAATAAGGAAGACATAAGAAGAACTGACACCTTTGAATTTTGGTGTTGGAGGAGAAGACTGACTGTACCATGGACTGCCAGAAGAACAAATAGATCTGTTCTTGAAGAAGTACAACTGGAGTGCTCCTTAGAGCACTGCATCGAATGTACTTTGAATATATTAGCAGGAGGGATCAGTCCCTGGAGAAGGACTTCAGGCTTGGTAAAGTAGAGGGTCAGTGTAAAAGAGGAAGACCCTCAAGGAGATGGATCGACACAGTGGCTGCCACAATGGGCTTATGCGTAACAATTGTGGGTGTGGCATAGGACTGAGCGTGGTTGGTTCTGTTGTGCATGAGGTCCACATGAGTCAGAACCGACTTGATGGACCTAACACCACCAACTACTCCAGGACTAAGCATTCAGGTTGCAGCAGAGGTAGCTTGTCTACACATTTGTTAGCTGAAGCTGCTGCACAGAAAAACAGTTGCTGAATATATACAATATACCTAACTCAGCCATGATCATAGCCACTAAATAATTTAATTCAAACGTTGCTGTATTTGCTTCAATACTTTTAGGACCTGTGATCACTGGCAGTGATTTGGGTTACTGCCTTGTGTCCTTTGATTTCAGCCTAAAGGGCTCTTCTGAATATTTCTTATATTGCTGCTCTGTTAGTGACGAATCCTCTCAGTTTTTGATTATCTGGAAATGCCTTATTTTAACTTTCATTACAAGTAAAGCTTGTATTTTGAGATAATTATAGATTCATATGCAGTTTTAAACAATAATACAGAGAGATTCCCTGCATCCCTTACTCTGTTTCTTGTAGTGTTAACATCTTGTAAAGCTACAGTACAACACTGCACAGTACGCTGTATTGATATTGACATTAATACATTCAAGATAGAAAACGTTCCCCTCTTCACAAGGAAGCCTCATATTTCCATATAATTGAAACATCTTTCCTTCTTAAACTTTGGCAAAATAACGAGTACTGTATTGTTTGGCCTTTTCATTATATTTGTAACTTCAGTAATGTTCTATCAATGGAATGATACATTATGCATACTTTTGGGAACCACCGTCTCACATAATATCCTGGAGATTTATCCATGTTCTTGTGTATATTGATCGTTCATTCCTTTTTACTGCAGAGTATTCACTCCACAGTGTAAATGCACCATAATTTGTTTAAAGATTCCTCACTGAAGGATGTCTGTGTTGTTTTCAGGTTGGAGCTATGACAGATAAAGCTTTTACAAATAAAGCTGGTACAAACGCTTACGTACATGTTTTTGTGTGAACATAAGCTTTCATTGTTCCACAATAAATACCTAGAGGATAATTGTTGGATTGTATGATGGCCGGCTGGTTAGTTTTTTTAAAAACTGCCAAGTTGTTTTTCCAGAGTGGCTGGACCAGGTTACATTCCCAGCAGCAATTAACGAGATCCTGCTACTCCAGATCCTCACTGCTATTTGTTACTTGCACACCTACTTGTTTTAGCCATCCTTGTAGGTATATGGAAACCCTGGTAGTGTGGTGGCTAAGTGTCACAGCTGCTAACCAAGCGGTTGGCAGTTTGAATCCATCAGGCTCTCCATGGAAACTCTATGGGGCAGTTCTATTCTGACCTATTGGGTCACTGTGAGTTGGAACTGACTCAATGGCAATGGGTTTGGGTTGGTTTGGGTAGGTATATAGTAGTAGCTCATCTGGCTTTAATTGCCATATCCCCAGTGGCTGTGATGATTTGTTCAGCATCCAGGGATAGAGAAAAGATACAACTCTGACACACAACTTTCACCAAACCATTTCAATCCATATGCCAAGTAAATAATCCAAGAAACTGGACTATATGAAGAAGAACAAGATGAGACATCAGGACTAACGGAAGACTTATTAACAACCTGCTTTATGCAGATGACACAGTCTTGCTTGCTGAAAGTGAAGATGACCTGACGTGCTTACTGATGAAGACTAAAGACCACAGTCATCAGTGTAGATTGCACCTCAACCTCAAAATATCCAAACCAAACCCACTGCCACTGAATCAAATCTGATCAGGGAAACAAAAATCCTCATAACCAGTAAGCAACATCATGATAAATGGAGAAAGATTGAGGTTGTCAAGCCAAAGCCAAGTGCCGTCAAGTTGGATCCAACTCATGGTGACCCGAGGGGCCAGGGTAGAACTGACCCCCAGAGTATTCAAGGAGCACCTGGTGGATTTGAACTGCCGACCTTGTGATTAGCAGTGGTAGCACTTAACCCACTACACCACCAGGGTTGTCAAGGATTTCATTTTACTTGTTTCCACAATCAACAGCCATGGAAGCAACAGTCATTAAATCAAAAGATGTGCTACACTGGAAAAATGTGCTAAAGAGACCTCATTAGGATGCAGGACCAAAATGGCAGACTAGTCACATATCTCCTAGATTCCGTCTAAGAACTAAAGCCTAGAAAAACAACAGAATGGAAAAGAGTGGACATTTTAGGAGCTCCAAGATTGGGCGGAAAGTTATGAGGTTGTACTGGGTGACTGGAAGGGGTACAACTCACTTTGTTGGAGGAGAGATGGCATTGCAAAGGGTCCTGCTTCTGCTGGTGCCATGGTGGAGAGGCTTATAGGTGCAGATGTCATATTTGTTAGCTGGGACACTGGGACTGGGACGGGCTGCTGTGCCTTAGAGCCTGGCTGGGGCTGGCTGCCATGCTGTCGAGCGGCAGTGCCCAAAGGAATGGCGCCTCTCTCAACAGACAGGCTGTACTTAAGACAGCTGTGTCTGGTGACAACAGTAGTGGCTGGCAGCCAAGTGCAGTGGTGTCCTTTCCCTTACTCTTCTGTGAGTTTTGCCATGGATTCTGCTGGCATGGCACAGGAGAGGAGGTATGGTATGACCCCATCTTTGTAGCCAAGAGGTGGGATGTGCTGTGCCAGAGGGCCCAGCAGAGGCCAGTTGCCATGCTGAACAGCAACACCTGATTGGATAGTGCCTCTCTCAGCAGAGAAGCTGTTTTTAAGACAGCTGCACCTAGAGAATGCAGCAGTGGCTGGTGACCCAGCGTGATGGCATTCTTCTCCACCCTTCACAGAGCTATGCCATAGTGTCTGCTAGTGCAGCTCTGAAATACTGCACAAGTAGGTTGTCATCTTTGTCAGCTGGGAGGTGGGTCCTACCAACCCTGAGGGCCCAGCTGTAGCCAGCTGCCAACCTGAGCAGCACCACCTGACTTCTCTCAGCAGAAAAACTGTACTTAAGGAAGACACACCTAGAGAATGTAGTGGTGGCTGGTGGCCAAGTGCATCAGCACCCTTCCCCTGTTCCTTTTCTGAGCTATGCCATAGCTTCTGCTGGTATGACACCAGAGAAGCTGAACAGAACCTGGAAAACTCCCAAAATAAATAATAAAAAAACTTGCCAGGTGAAGAAGCCTTTCAGAAATTATTGTAGGCAGAATATAAAAGAATTATGTATAGAGCCCTTCTGGATCTTAGGATGGAGATTAGACAAAGTGCAGCAGGACAAAATGAAAAATTAAACAAGCTATGTGAATTACTAGAACAACAACAATCTAAATTCAGCAGGCCAATAATAAAATTACAGTGTTAGACAATTCAACTGGAAACCAGAGGAACAGGACTGAGGAATGCAATGCAGAAATAGGAAGATAAAAGATAAAGTAATTGACACCAGCATTTATGAGGAGAAATCAGATAAAAGAATAAAAAATGAAGAATCATTAAGAATTACATGGGACTCTGTCAAGAGGAACAATTTACAAATAATGGGAGTTCCATAACAGGGTGGGATAGCAGAAAATACAGACAGAAATGTTGAAGAGTTACTGACAGAAAACTTCCCTGACATCATGAAAGAAAGAAGATAGCCATTCATGATGCTCACTGAACTCCAAAAAAGGGAGATCCCAAAAGAAAGACACCAAGACATGTTACAATCAAGCTTAATAAAATGAAACATGAGGAATGACTCTTAAAGGCAGCTAGGCTTAAACCAAAACTGACTTATAAAGGAGAGTCCATTAGACTGAGTCACAAATATTCAGCCAAAATCATGTTGGTTCGAAGGTAATGGGGTGACACATACAAAGCTTTGAAGGAAAAATGCCGCCAAGCGAGAATTATATATCCTGCAAAACTCTCAAATGTGATGGTGAAATTAGGACATTCTCAGATAAACAGAAGCTTAAAGACTGCAAAAACCAAAGCAAAATCACAAGAAATTGTAAAGTAAGTTCATCAATTAGAAAATCAGTAAAACCAGATATATACTCAAAGATGCAATGCAGGACATGGCTTCCAGAGTCCTACTCAGGGAAGTCACAAAGCTCAATCAAATCTAAAATATTAAAATGTGGGAAACAGAAAGCTCAACATGTAAATTATGACAACATTACACTGTAAAGAGGGATTCATTATTGTATTCATAGATCTTTTAGATGGAGAGGAAGTTAAAGGGATACAAAGAAGTTAAAGACTGGTTTCAACTTAGAACATTAGGGGGAACTGTGGAATGGCCACAAAGCAAACAATACCACACATCAAAACAAGAAACACAATACAGAAGTCTCAACAGACACAAAACCAACGTTGAAAAGGATGAAAAGAAAACGCATAAAGAAGAACAACGCAGAACAGAACATTAAGTGAACAAAGAAAATGTCAACAACACAAAAATAAAGGCATCAAAATGACAGTACTAAATACACATCTATCAATAATTGCAGTGAATGTAAATAGATTGATTGCTCCAATAAAGAGACACAGAGTAACAGGTTGGGTCAAAAAACACGATCTGTCTATGTGCTCCCCACAAGAAACACAACTCACTCAGAGATCAACAAACTGAAAATCAAAGGATGGAAAAATATATACCAAGCTAGCAACATGCAAAGAAGAACAGTAGTGGCAATATTAATCTCAGATAAAATAGACTTTAAAGTAAAATCCACCATCATGGATAAGGATGGTCACTATTATTGCTTAAAGGTACAATACATAAGGAAAATATAACAATATTAAATACATGCACACCCAACATCAGAGCATCTTAATACATCAAAAACTAAAAACAAAAACCAAAACAACACTGACAACAGTGAAAAATGACATAGTTCACTCGACAATAATAGTAGTAGACTTCAAAACTCCACTTTCAATAATGGACAGATCATCCAGAAAAAAGCTCAATAAAGATACAAAAGACCTTACTGCTGTAATCAACCAACTCAACCTCACAGACACACACAGCACTCCACCCAACGACAGACAAGTACACCCTCTTTTCAAATGCATGTGAAATATTTTCCAGAATAGACCATTAGGCAATAAAGCACGTCTCAACAAAACACAAACCACTGAATTATTGCAAAGCATCTTCTCAGACCATAAAGCCATAAAAGTTGAAATCAAGAGCACAAAAAAAATGGGTAAAATTTCAAACTCATGGAAACTGAACAACACCTTGCTCAAAAATTCATGGGTTACAGAAGAAATCAAGGATGCAATAAAGAAATTCATACAATCAGGTGAGAACGAAAAACATCCTACCAGAACCTATGGGATACAGCAAAAGTAGTGCTCAAAGGTCAGTTTATCTCTCTAAATGCACATTTGGAATGAAGAAAGGGCCCAAACCAAAGAACTAATTCTACAACTTGAACAAGTAGAAAGAGAACAACAAAAGAACCCCTCAGGCACCAGAAGAAAATAGTTAATAAAGATTAGAGCAGAACTGAACGAAGTAAAGAACAGAAAAACAACTAAAAGAATTAACAAAACCAAAAGCTGTTTTTTTGAAAAGTTCAACAAAATTGATAAACTACTGGCTAAACCCACAAAGGAAAAAAAGGGAAGAAAGCAAATAACCTGAGGAAGAAATGAGATGGGAAATGTCACAACAGACCCAACTGAATGAAAAGTATCGTAACAAAATACCATGAAAAACTGTACTCTAACAGATTTGAAAACCTAGAGGAAATGGACAAATTTCGAGATTTGCATCACCTACCAAAATCATTACAAAGAGAAGTAGAATAATTTAATGAACACATCACAAAATAAGAGAATGAAAAAAGTAATTGAAAAAACTACAAACCAATAAAAGTCCTGGCCCAGATGGGTTCACTAGAGAACTCTACCAAACTTTTAGAGAGGCATCAATTCCAAAACTACTAAATCCATTCTGTAACATAGAAAAGGATGGAACATTTCCAAATTCATTCTGTGAAGCCAGCATGACCCTGATACCAAAGCTGTGTAAAGACCCCACAAAAAAAGAAAATCACAGGCCAATATCTATCATTAACCTAGATGCAAAAATCATCATCAAAATCCTAAGCAATAGAATTCAACAACATATCAAAAAAATAATTCACTATGACCAAGGTGGACTCATACCAGGGATGTAGGGTTGGTTAAACATCATGAAAACAATTAATTTGATCAATCACATAAATAATGCAAAGAATAAAAATAATCTGATTTTGTCAATTCTTGCAGAAAAGGCATTTGACAAAGTCCAACACCCATTTATGTTAAAAACTCTCAGCAAAATAGGAATATAGGGGAAATTCCTCAAAGCAGAAAGGGGCATCTATGCAAAGCCAACTGCCAACATCATCTTGAATGGAGAGATAATGAAAGAATTCCCCCTGAGAATGGGAACCAGACAGGGATGCCCACTGTCACCACTTCTATTCAATATTGTGCTAGAGGTTCTGTCCAGAACAATCAGACATGACAAAGAAATAAAGAGCATCTGCATAGGTAAAGAAGTAAAAGTGTCCCTATTTGCAGAGCATACAATCTTATACACAGAAAACTCTCCAAGAATCCATAAATGAACTATTGGAACTAATAGAAGAGTTCAACTAAGTATCAGGATATAAAATAAACATAAATAAATGAGTAAGATTCCTTTACACCAACAAGGAGATCATCAAATAGGATACCACCAAATCAATACAATTTACAATAGCCCCAGGAAGATAAAACATGCAGGGAAAAAAATCTAACCAGAGATGTAAGAGGCCTATACAGAGAAAATTATAAGACCTTACTGCAAGAAACCAAAAGACTTATATAAGTGGAGAAACCTACCTTGCTCATGAATTGGAAGAATTAACACTGTGAAAATGTCTATTCTACTGAAAGCAATCTACATATACAATGCAATCCTAATACAAATACCAATGTCATTTTTTAATGAGGTGGAGAAACAAATCACTACCTTTGTTTGGAAAGGGAAGAAACCCCAGGTAAGCAAAACACCACTGAAAAAGAGGAACACAGTGGAATGCCTCACACTACCTGACCTCAGAACCTATTACACTGCCACAGTCATCAAAACAGCCTGGTAGTGGTACAAAAGCAGATATATAGACCAATGAAACAGGACAGAGAATTCAGAAACATCACCATCCTCCTATGAATAGTTGATATTCAGCAAGGGCTCAAAGGTTGTAAACCGGGGTAAAAACAATCTCTTCAACAAATGGTGTTGGCAGAACTGCAAGAAACTAAACAAAAGCTGTGTCTCACAACTTACACAAAAAGTAACTCAAAATGAATCAAAAACCTAAATATCAAATCTAAAATGATGAAGATTATTGAAGAAAAAATAGGGACAACAGTGAAAGTTCCAATACACGGCTTAGACAGACTACAAAATCATACTAACAGTGCACAAACAACAGAACATAAAATAGATAAATGAGAACTATACAGATCAAACATTTATGTTCACCTAACACTTTATAGTGTGAAAAGACTGCCTACAGAATGGGAAATAAATATTTGGCAACTATGTATCAGATCAACATTTGATTTCCATAATCTACAAAGTACTAAAAATATCAACAAGAAAAAGACAAAAAAAAACCAATTAAACAATGGGCAAAGGACATGCACAGACGGTTCACCAAAGAAGACATCCAGGCAGCCAAAAAACTCATGAGGAAATGCTCACATCATTAGCTATTAGAGAAATCCAAATCAAAACTAGAATGAGATACTATCTTACCCCAGTGATGTTGTCAATCATTCAAAAAACAACAAATGGTGAAGAGCCTGTGGAGAGACTGAAACTCTCGTGAACTGCTGATGGGATTGCAAAACGGTACAACCTCTTTGGAAAGCAATTGGAACTTTCTTAAAAAGCTAGAAATAGAAATACTATATGATCCATCAGTCCCACTGCTTGAAATATATTCTACAGAAATAAGGGCTGTCACACGAACAGATACACGCAAACAAATGTTTATCGAAGCACTGTCCACAATAGCAAAAAGATGGAATCAACTCAGATTCCCATCAGCAGATGAATGGATAAACAAACTGTGGTATATATACACCATAAAACACTATGCAGTGGTAAAGAGTGATTTTAGGAAATATCTCATAACCTGGTTTCTACTAGAAGATATTATGCTGAGTGAAATCAGTCAGCTGCAAAAGGACAAATATTGTATGAGACCACTATTATAAAGACTTAAAATCAGACTTATGCACAAAAAACTCTTTGATGCCTACAAGGGTGGGGAGGGAGGGAGATGGTTGTTCATTGATTAGTTGATAGGAATTTGGTTAGGGGAAGGGTGTGACAGCACTCAGTGAAGGCAAGTCAGTATAACTGGACTACACCATAAGCCAAAAGGTTTTCTAAATTCCACTCAACATTTGAAAGAACAGAGTAACAGGGACAGGGGTCTAAGGGCCATGTTCTTGGGGGACACTGAGGTTCATTGACATAACTAGTCTTTTGCTAAGAGAGTCTTCTGCACTCTATATTGATGAGTGATGCCTGGGTCTTAAAAGGCAGGAGGCTGTCATCTGAGGAAAATCAGTTGGTCCCAACCCACCCAATGACAACCAAGAACATCAAACACATGAGGAAAAATAAGCCATGGAGACAGAAAGACCACTATGATTGGGAGACTATATCAGCATGATAGCAGAAGAATCAGATGATGCCCAGTCTCTACAAAAGACACCTCCGACAGGCAACATAATGTTAAGTCCCTGATGCAGCATTGGGAAAAAATGTGTGCCGATCAAGAACTCTATTAAAAGTCTCGAGTTGATGGTCCTGCAGCATGGAGGGTCCCCAGGGAACATGGCTCCTGGACTTGCTGCTAGCCCAGATCTGAAACCAGTTGTGGTGGTCAGGATTATGTCAACTTGGCTACTCCATATTTGGCTGCTATATTAAGTGGCAGGGCGGGCTTTGTGGTGGCTTCCCGCCTCTCAGCTCTCTCATCTCTTGACCTTCCACTACTACTGCTGGTCTGCTCACATAGCCAGGAGTTCCTGCTCTCTTCTTCCGGCGTCTGGTTCCTGGACTTGAACTAGCAGCTGTGGATTCATCAGTCCTTACAGCCAGCACTTGAGAGTCCTGCTCCCTGACCTGCCGATCCTGGGTTCACCTGCCTCTGCTGCTTCATCTTGCCACCAGCTTGGGACCCACTGACTTACACAACCAGTGATCTAGAACTCTGGTCTCTGACCTGCTGACTTTGGGTTCCTCAGCTTCTGTGGCCACGTGAGGCTTGTGCCAGAACTTGGGACATTCAGCTTCTGTGACTACGTGAGCTGTTTCCTATATCTATATTTATCTATCTATATATTATAAATCTTTCCTTGTATTGTAGTGTTACTGGTTTTGCTTCCCTACAAAACCCAGCCTAAGACACCAGTGCTGAGGTCAACATTTCACACTAACAATAGACTGGACTTGGAAACAGAAGGTGACCATGTGGTGTGTGTACTTTGGGTTTTACACATATAGAGAAGGCTGTCCTACTGGTTTCTTTCTAGAGGGGAGAGGAGAAGGTAGAGAGGAGGGGACAGGTGTTCATTACATGGATACTGGAAATAAAGAGTGAGAAGGAGGAGTGTGTTGTCACAGGGTGCTGACAGCAGATGGAGCTACAGAGAGGCTTGTATGGAAAATTGACTTAGATGATGTACTTTCACTTAATCATAAAAAAATTTAAAAATACCTCATTGAAATGTTGAAAACTAAAGATTTTGCCTTGAAAACTAAGGTGTGCCTGATCCAAGTCATGGTATTTTCAATCCCCTCAAATGTACGCAAAATCTAGGAAATGAATAAAGACAGAAGAATTGACACCCTTGAATTTTGGTATTGGAGAGCACTGGATATATCATGGACTGCCGAAAGAACAAACAGTTCTATCCTGGAAGAAGTATAACCGTGGAAGCAAAGATGGCAAGACCGTAGCAAAGATGGCATGACTGCATCTTACATACTTTGGACATATTGTCAGGAGGGATCAGTCCCTGGAGATAAGCATCATGCTTGGTAAAGAAAAAGGTCAGCTAAAAGAGGAAGACTTTCAAGGACATGGACTGACACAGCGGGTGTCACAGTTGGCTTTAAGCATAAAAGTGATGTGGGGATGGCTCAGGACAGGGCAGTGTTCTGTTCAGTTGTGCGTGGTGTCAGTATGAATCAGAACTGACTTGACGGCACCTCACAGGATCAGTGGCTATCACCTTGAGAATCTTCACATTGTGTTTACTTGCATGTAATCTATCCTTTTTGGTGAAATGCCTGATTACATCTTTTGCTTATTTTCTAAATGGATTGTTTATTTTTTTAGTGTTGTTTAAATAAGCCTTTACATATTTTATATTCTAGTCCTCAGTCAGATATATAGCTTGCAAATATTTTCTCCCACTGGGAAGTTTGTTTTTCTCACGTTTGATGAAGTTTTCCACAGGCCAATTTGTTTTTCCATTTTTATTAAGTCAAATTTATTGTCGTTTTTGTTTGCTTCATGGCTCATGCTTCTGCTTTCAAGTCCAAAAACTGTATGCCTCACCTACACTCTAAAATTTTCCCCTACTGTTTAAAAAAGTTTGTAGTTTTATATTTTACATTTATGACCCAATTTTGTAGGAGGCGTGAAAATTTAGTCAAAGTCTTTTTTTTTTTTTTTGGCCTGTGGCCATCCAATGCTCCAGCAGCGCTGGTGAGTGAAGAGGCCACCTTTCCCAGTGAGCTGTTTTTGCACCTTTGTCAAGTTCAGTTGGGCATATTTGTTTGGATCTATTTCTGAGTTCTCTGTCCTACTGATGTGTTTCTCTGCTTCTCCACTGATACCATACAGTCTTGATTCTTACACTTTAAAATGTGTCTTAAAATCAGGTAGACTGATTACTACCACTTTATTCTTCCATTTCACAATCATTTTGGTTATTTGTATTCCTCCAGCATTTCACATAAATTTTAGCATCAGCTTGTAAACAACTAAAGAAAAGTGTACTGAAATTTTAATAGGAATTTAGTTAAAATACATATATGAATTTGGGAAAAATTGACATCTTTACTATAGCGAACCTGCCAATCATAAACAAGGTATGTTGTTTTTCCATTTATTTAGATATTATTTGATTTCTTTCATCAGACTTGGTGTAGTTTTAAAAGTATAAGCTCTGTAGTTATTTTGTTAGGTTTATACCTATGTATTTTTTGTGCAATTGTAGACAATATTGTATTAGTAATTTTAGTGTAAGTATATAGTACTACAATTTATTTTTGAATGTTTATCTTGTGACGGACTTGATCCAACTTGATGAACTCACTTATTAGTTCTCAGAGAGTTCTGTTAAAGAATTTGGGAGGCCCGGGGGGGGGGGGGCTTCTATATACAATCATATCAACTGCTTGTCTTAAGTCACGATTCTCTAGAGACTCCTGTGCGTTTGGGAAGGAAGAAAAGAAGGAAACTGCAGATCACTATCCTTTATAAATACAGGTAGCAAAACTTATCACATAGAAATCAGCAATCTGTAAAAAATAATTGTAGAATATAAATAAGTGGGATTTATTCCAGAAATACAAAGCAGATTCAGCATCAGAAAATTATTCTGACATTAGTTAATATCGATTAATTGACATTAACAGGCTACTTTGTCCTTGCAAACCCTGGTGGCATAGCGGTTAAGTGCTATGGCTGCTCACCGAAAGGTTGTCAGTTTGAATCCATCAGGCATTGCTTGGAAACTCGATGGGGCAGTTCTACTCTGTCCTGCAGGACTGCTACAAGTCAGAATCGACTCAATGACAATTTTTAAAAATCTGTTCTTCAATCTATTTATGAAGTTTTTTATTTTAGTCATTTTATTTCTGCATTTACATTTACGCTCATATGAATTTCCACTTTTTTCCCAATGTCTTGAAAATATCAATTACATTTAAGACAATGTCTCGTAGATCTAAAATTACCTTGCGTTTCTTTTTGTACTCTATTTTGTCCCTGTGGTTTTCAGTCAGATCTTATTATTTGCTTGGTTATTTCTATTTGTGGGCTGGCTTATTTATTTATTTATTTACATTTTTTATTGTGATTGAGCGAAAGTTTATAATTCAAATTTCCATGCCTGTCTGTCTGCAGCTCCCTCTGCTCTCCTTGCCTGGTGACAGCACACTCCTCCTTTCCATTCCACGCATGTCATATCCTCTTAACAATCTTCTGTCCCCTCTTCTGCACCCTCTTCATGCCCCTCTAGTAAGAGGCCAGTAGGATCACATCTTACAGATGCATTGAACCATAAAGTGTACACACGATATGGTCACTCTGTGTCCCCAAGTCCAATCCATTTCCATCTGAAGAGTTGACCTCACTAATGATCTATGATCAGGGATAGCATCAGGTCTAGGGACCATGCTCCCAGGGGAACTCTCGGGCTTTTGGACCATTAATTGTGGTCTTTTAGTGTAGTTCTTAGGGCAGACTCCTTTTTTTCATGTTGTCACTGGGACTCAACATTGTGAGCCCCATCACGGCTGTCATTGGTGGCGGCTGGGCACCATCTGGTTCTTCTGGTCGCATGTTGATATTGTCACCCATTCACGTGGGTCTTTCTGTCTCCTGGGCTCTTTTTTGCTCATGTTGTTCTCCTTGGTGATAATCTTTTCCAGCTAAGTTGGGACAATTTGGTTCCTCTCAGGTGGCAGCTTACTAGCTTTTAAGACCCTAGATGCCACTCACCAACATGGGGTGCAGAAGACTCTCTTAGCAATAGGCTAGTTATGCCAATTTGCCTTGATGTCCCCTGAGAGCATGGTCCCTGGACCCCTGCCCATGTTACTCTATTCTTGCAATATTGGGTTAAGACTGGAGGAGTCTTCAGGTTATGTTGAAATCCACTTAAATTGATCTTTCTAATGTGTGCTGTCACTGGTTTCACCCAACTAAATTTCTATCAACTCCGACTCGACGGCACTTGGCTTGGCTGGCATTTAATCTGTAACCAACGGTCTCTTTCTCTCCCTCCCCTCCCTTGCAGCCACGAAAGAGTCTTCTGTACATGAGTCTCTTTTTAAGTCCTTTTAGTAGGGGTCCCATACAGTATTTGTCCTTGTGCTTGCTGCTGACTGATTTCACTCAACATAATGTCTTTCAATTGAAACCAGGTTATGAGATGCTTCCTAAAATCATCACTGTTCTTTGTCGTTGCATAGTGTTGCATTCAGTACATATACCATAGTTTGTTTATCCTTTCTTCTGTTGTTGGGCATCTGAGTTGATTCCAAATTTTTGCTATTGTGGATTATGCTGCAATAAACGTTCACGTGCATGTATCTGTTCATGTAACTGCCCTTGATTCTGTAGGATATATTCCAAGCAGTGGCATTACTGGGTCAAATGGCATAGCTGTTTACAGCTTTTTAAGGAAGCACCAGATTGCTTTCCAAAGAGGTTGTACTATTTTGCAATTCCACCAGCAGTGTAGGAGAGTTCCCATCTCTCCACAGCCTCTCCAGCATTTGTTATCCTGTATTTTTTGGGTCATGGCCAACCTTGTTGGGGTGAGATGGTATCCCATCATCATTGTGATTTGGATTTCTTTAATACCTAATGATCGTGAACATTTCCTCAGGTGTCTTTCGGCTGCCTGGATACCCTCTTTAGACAAGTGTCTGCATCTCCTTTGCCCAACACTTAATTGGGTTATTTATCATTTTCTTGTTGATGTTTTGCAGTACCTTGCAGATTATGGAGATCAGATGTCAGTCTGACATACAGTCACCAAATATTTTTTCCCGTTTTGTAGGTGGTCTTCTAATTCTTTTGAGAAAGCCTGGCTGAGCAAAGATGTTTGATTCTTAGCAGTTCTCATTTATCTGCTTTCTCCTCTGTTGATTGTGCTTTATTTCTCAGATTTTGAAGTCTGTCTATGTTGTATATTAAGAAATCCTTGTAGATCTTCTTTTTTCTTGCGTATTGTTTGAGGTTGGATAATTAGGTCTTTTATCCAATTAGAGTTGGTTTTCATGTACAGTGTGACATATGGGTCTTGTTTCAATTTTTTGCAGATGGATATCCAACTGCCAGCATGATTTGTTAAAGAGACTGTTTTTACCTCAGTTTACAATATCAACTGTTCATAGCAGGATGGTGGCACCTCTGGGGTCTCAACTCTGTTCCATTGGCCTATATGTCTCTTTTTGTACCAATACCATGCTGTTTTGTCTACTGTGGCAGTCAGGTAGTGAGAGGCCTCCCAGTGTGTTCTTCTTCAGTAGTGCTTTGCTTATCTGGGATTTCTTGCCTTTCCAAACAAAAGTGGTGCTCCATCTCATTAAAAAATGTCACTGGAATTTGCATTGGGATTGCATTGTATAAGTAGATTGCATTTTCACAATGTTAAGTCTTCTTATCCATGAACAGGGTAGGTTTCTCCATTCATGTGAGTCTCTCAGTTTCCTGCAGTAAGGTCTTGTAGCTCTCTTTGTATAGTTCTTTTATTTGTCTCGTTAGATTTATTTCTAGGTATTTTATCTTCTTAGGGGCCACAGTAAATGGTATTGATTTGGTGATTTCTTCTTGAATGATCTCTTTATTAGTATAAAGGCATCCTACTGACCTACTTATGTTTATTTTATATCCTGATACTTTGCTGAACTCTTCTATTAGTTTGAGTAGTTTACTTAAGGATTCTTTAGGATTCTCTGTGTATACAATTATATCATCTGCAAACAGGGAGATTTTTACTGATTTGTTGCTGAAGAGGAGGCCCGTTACTTCTTTGTCTTGTCTAATTGCTCTGGAGAGAACTTCTAGTATAGTGTTGAATACGAGAGGTGAGAGTGGGCATCTTTGTCTAGTTCCCCTTCTCATGGGGAATTGTTTCAGTCTCTCTCCATTCAGGATGATGTAGGTGGTTGTCTTTGCATAGATGCCCCTTACTGCATTGAGGAATTTGCCTTCTGTTCTTATTTTGCTGAGAGTTTTTTAGCATGAATCAGTGTTGGACTTTGTCAAATGCCTTTTCTGTATCAATTTACAAAATCAGGTGATTCTTATCTTTTGAATTATTTACATGATCACATTAATTGTTTTTCTGATGTTGCATCAGCCTTGCATCCCTGGTATGAATCCAACTGGGTTGTGATGAATTATGTTTTTGATATGTTGTTGAATTCTACTGGCAAGGATATTGTTGCAGATTTTTGCACCTAGGTTCATGGCTGATATTGGTCTGTAGTTCTTCTTTTTCATTGGATCTTTCCCTGGCTTTGGTATCAGGGTTATCAGGGGCTTCATAGAATGAATTTGAGAGTATTCCATCCTTTTCTATGCTGTGAAATAGTCTCAGTAATATTGGAGATATCTCTTGTCTAAAAATTTGGTACAATTCTGTGCTGAAGCCATCTGGACCAGGGCTGTTTTTGGTTGGTAGTTTTTGGATGACTTTTTCAATCTCTTCCCTTGTGATGGGTTTATTTAGTTGTTCTATTTCTCCTTCTAATAATTTTGGTAGGTGACATGAATCTAGGAATTTGTCCTCTAGGTTTTCAAATCTGTTTGAGTACAGTCTTTCATAGTATTCTGTTAATGATATTTTGATTCCTGGTGGATCTCTTGTGACATCTCCTCTCCCATCTCATTTCTCATTGGGGTTATTTGTTTGCTTTCCTGTTTTTCTTTAGTAAGTTTAGCCAATGGTTTGTCATTTTTGTTGATCTTTTCAAAAAACCAGCTTTTGGTCTTAACAGTGTTTTCAATTGCTCTTCTATTCTCTGATTCATTTAGTTCTGCTGTAATCTTTATGATCTGTTTTCTTCTGGTGCCTGAGGGTTTTCTCTCTTGCTGTCTTTCTACTTGTTCAAGCTGTATGGTTAATTCTTTAAGTTCTTTCTTCCTTCTGGGTGTGTGCATTTATAGAGATAAACTGATCTCTGCTTTGGCTATATCCCATAGGTTCTGGTAGAAAGTGTTTTCATTCTTATTTGAATCCATAAATTTATTTCATCCTTGATTTCTTGTACAACCCTTGGCTTTTTGAGCAAGATATTGTTCAATATCCATGAATTTCAATTTCTATCTATGTTTTTTATGCTATTCATCTCAACTTTTATGGATTTATGGTTTGGGAAGATGCTTTGCAATAAATCAGTGGTTTGGATTTTGTTGAGACTTGTTTTAAGTCCTTTAACACATGATCTATTCTGGAAAATGTTTCATGTGCACTGCAGCAGAAAGTATAGTTAAAAGGATAAAAAGATGGATAAAAAGTTCTGTATACATCGATGAGTTCTAATTGGTTAAGTGTTGCAGTAAGATCTTCTGTGTCTTTATTGAGCTTTTTTCTAGAAGATCTGTCTAATACTGAAAGTGGAGTGTTGAAGTCTCCCACTATTTTTGTGGAGTAATCTATCTCATTTTTCAGTGTGGTCAGTGTTTGTTCAATGTATTTAGATGCTCCAGTACCGGGTGCCTAAGTATTTAACATTGTTAAGTCCTGCTTATGTATTGAAACTTTCAGCAATAAATAGTGATCATACTTGTCCACAATGGTGGATTTTACTTTAAAAGCTATTTTATCAGAGATCAGTATTGCCACACCTGCTCTTTTTTTGTATATTGTTAGCTTGGTATATATTATTCCACCCTTTAATTTTCAGTTTGTTCATATCTTTAAGTGTAAGGTGAGTTTCTTGTAAGCAACATTCAAATAGGTCATGTTTTTTTCCATCCAAGATGTCACCTGTTGTCTCTTTACTGGAGCATTCAGTCCATTTACATGTAGTGTAATCATTGATAGCTATGTGTTTACTGCTGTCATTTTGATGTATTTGTTTTGAAGTTTGTGTTTTCTATGTTGCTCTTAATATTCTGTTATGGGTCATTCTTCTTTATGGATTGATTTTCCATCCTTTTCAGTGTTGGTTTTGTGTTTGTTGAGACTCTTATGTTACATTTCTTGTTTTGATATGATGCATCTTTATTGTGCTCTGTGGCTATCCCTATGATCCCCCTTAATAATCTAAGTTGAAACCCAATTTTAACTTCTACATATCTTATTAACTTCCTCTCCATCTGGAAGGACTATAACTACTGTAGTATATCCCTCTTTTTAATGTAATGATATCATAGTTTTCATGATATGATCAGTGGATCCCTTCTGTTAATATTACAGCTTTCATTGAGTTTTGTGCCTTCCCTAACTGAGTAGGTTTCTGGATGTTGTGTCCTGCATTGCCTCCTTAAACATAGAGTTAATGGTTTCATTATTCTAAGCAAAGAGCTTCTTTCAGTATTTCTTGTAGCTTTGGTTTGGTTTTTACAAAGTCTCTGAGTTTCTGTTTATCTTTGAATGTCTTAATTTCGTTCCCATATTTGAAAGACAGTTTTGTAGGTCATATAATTCTCGGATGAAAGTTTCTCTTCTTCAAGGCTTTGTATGTGTCATCCCCCTGCCTCCATGTCAACATCGCCTCTGCCGAGAAGTCAGACAATAAGGCTTCCCTCTGAATGTTAGTTTTGCTTTGAGTCTCATTGCCTTTAAGAGTTTCTGCTTATGTTTCGTTTTGTTAAGCTTGATTGTAATATGCCTTGGTGTCTTTCTTTTAGGGTCTATGTTTTGTGACATTCAATATACATCCTGAATATCTATGTTCTTTCACAATTTCAGGGAAGTTTTCTGTCAGCAAGTAAACAATAGTCTGTGTTTTCAGGTATCCTTCCCTGTTCAGGGACTCCAATTAATCATAGATTGTTTCTCTTGGTAGGGTCCTACATATTTCTTACTGCTTCTTCATTTTTCTTGTTTCTTGTCTCTGATTTTTCTGCATGAATGCTGGCGTCAGTAGCTCTGTTTTCAAGGTCAGTAAGTATTTCCAGTTGTTCAGTTCTGCTCTTCTCGCTTTGAATTGAATTGTCTAATTCTATAATTTTGTTATTGATCTGTCAGATTTCAGAATGCTGGTGTTCCTTCAGTTCAAACAGCTTGCTTAATTTTTCATTTTGCTCTGCTGCATTCTTTATAACGTCTATCAGAGGTCTACATATAATTCTTTTGTACTCGACCTCCAGTAGTTTCAAAAAGGCTTCTTCATCTGGGAAGTTCTTTGGTTCTTTATTTTGGGAGTTTTCTGGAGCCATGGGTGGATTTTAAGTCTTTGGTTATGATTTGTTGCTTGTGGAACATCTAGAGACTGTTTATTCTCTCTGGTGATGCCTTAAATGAGGAGCTGAGATGCAGTTCTGAGAAGGAAGTTGACCACCAGCCACCTTTATATACTCCAGTTACTGGGCCCAGTGGAATCTCTAGGGTAGCAGGCTCCACCTCCTGGCTGGCAAAGACATCACCCTACTTACAGAGTCACTGGGGGACTATCAGCTGACCCTATGATGTCGTTCAGTAAAGGTGAAGAGTGCTGTTGGGCTGCACCACAAGTATTTTTTTCCATATTCAATCTTATTTTAAAAGGTAAAAGTTATCTGAGCGCTTCCAAAATCAGTCAGGTTGTCAGGTAATCCCCTCCTTCCAGCTGACAATGGAGGGACCTCATCAGCTGTTCCCAGATGCTGTGATATAGTTCCAAATAGGACAGCCTATTGGTCTGCTGTCATCCCCTTCTGGGCCCCTCTAATATGGATACACTGTGGTAAACATAACTTTTCTGCTGGAAAAGAACTCCCCAGACTGGGATTGCCTCCCAACCTGGGAACTAGCCCCTGCTGAGCTCTCCAGTTGGGTATTTCCACCTCCCAGTCAAACAAGATGGCATTCCCATCAAGTTGTCCCGCCCCAACGGAACAGTAGAATCTATGGCAGAGGTCTGAGAAGAGAGGGTAGGAGGGCTGTGGTGCTCTGAATTTGGAGCAGGCTCTCAAAAAGTGGGTATTCTACTCACTGATCATTTTAGCACTGCAGGTCTGCATAGCTACTAGTTAAGCCCCTCCCCTGCCTGCTGGCTAACAAAAAGAAAAATAAGTAAAAAATGCCAGTTACCTTCAGTCAGTTACCGATTCAGTCAGAGCAGCGTTCAGCAAAACACAAGCAGTTTCCCAATCAGTGGCATGGAGTCCAAACTGACAGCTCTATGTGATGTCCTAGGGTTCACTGGGTGTTCAAAAAGCTCCGTTTAATTATCAATCCTGTCCTTAGTTTTGAGAGAGAATTAAGGAGACGTGTGTCTAGTACACCATCTTGACTCTGCCCCTCTGTGGGATCAGGCTTTTTATTTTAAATATGTAAAAATAATATTAGGCCCTGGATAATTTTCTAATTTACTTTTGCTTTTAACATTTGCAGCAGATTCATTCAATCAGAGATGGAGCTTTTTCACATTTCTGTTTCCGATGACTAGGAATACTAGATTACTTCTGGTTCACCCTGCATCATTACTCCTAGGGCACAACCATTTGGGGGCTCAATCCAAGGCTCGTGGTGCTTTCCAGGACCCCTACTCATAGGTGATCTCTGAATTCCAATTTTGTAGCCTCAGCTGTGTGAATTTAAAGGTGTTCTTCTCAGCTTCTCTTCCCCTCTGCTGTGGCTCAATTTCAGAGAAATCCGTAAGAAAAGCAGTTCAGCTTCTCAGCTTCTTTCCTCTTGGTCTGAGTCCCCTCTACCTTGGTCTGGGTCTCCATGCCTTGGGTCTGGGACCCTTCTGCCTTGGTCTGGGTCTGCTCTGCCTTGGATCTAGGACCCTTCTGCCTTGGTCTGGGTCCCCTCTGTCTTGGTCTGGATCATCTCTGCTTTAGTCTGGGTCCCCTCTGCCTTGGTCTAGGTCCCCTCTGCCTTGGTCTGGGACCCTTTTCCCTTAGTATAGGTCCCCTCTGCCTTGGTCTGCAGCTCTTCTGTCTTGGCTACTCACCAATAACTTCAAACATTTTTAGAGTCTATTTCATCTGACTTTTCACCTAAGTATTGGCGGAGGGAGTATCTAGTCAGTACTGGTGGAGGCAGAGCTTTCTCTGCTATTAATTTGTGAACTAAATGTAAAAAGGATCATTAAACCTAAATCTCCATCTCCTTATATATTTCTGGTTCTAGCTTACTCGGTATGCTTTGTCTAGATGATATCATCAAAGGCAGGAGAGTCAATTCAGATGTCTTCTTGCCACTGGTAAAGTGTGAGTGAAGCAGGATCATGGGCTACAGGCAAGTGAGTGGGTGAGGACTACAGTGAATTCGGGAGCACTCCCACAGACTATTCCATTTGTCCTTGGTCTGATTATGCTCTTACACCTTTGGTTTCTGACACATGAGTGCTCATCTTAGTGCTCTTTCCAGATTTATTTAATCTTAAATCCAATGTCTTCATACTTAAGACTTACTCTTGTGTCAACATCATATCCAAGAGGCATCAGAAGGTTCCACTGTCCCAGGCAGAAGGTCACCACAGTGCCTAGGCTCAGTTGTGCAGGCTGGTCAAGGCTTCTTATAAATCTGCATTCCCTCATCCCTTTTCTCTTTTTGTAAAGTTCCCATTAAAATTTAGCACAAATAGTTGAAATTGTTCTTCTGTTCTATATGTGGCAAAGTGCTAAATCAAATCTATCCTAATTCCTTGACAGATGGTAAGGTAACCACAAGTTGTTCCTAGGACTTGTTTAAACATCTTACAGGATATAACATTAGGTACTTCCTGTCTTTGCTTAGCTGAGGACCAAGGGCAGTATTTGCCAATGATTCCTATATTCAAAAGTGAAGTGGTAGACCACCAAAACAAGCTAGCAAATAAACTCACCAATTTTTGTTGAGTCAGCTGTGGCTCATGGTAACCCCATGGACATCAGAGCAGAACTGTGCTCAATAGAGTTTTTAATTGAGAGACTGATTTTGGTTGTGCCAACTTCCTACCTCTAGCCCATGAAAAGGGTTGTTGCATCCCAGAGTGGGTTGGACACTTGCCCTGGGGTGACCTTTGTCAGTAGTGTTTCAGAGGCCCATCCCACTGTCTTTTGTTCTAGGCAGGTGTTTTCTCTATGTCCATGTACATGGGAGGAAACCCTGGTGGTATAGTGGTTAAGTGCTACATTTGCTAACCAAAAAGTCAGCAGTTCAAGTCCTAGGAAACTCTACTCTGATCTATAAGGTCACTATGAGTTGGACCTGACTCAACAGCAGTGTGTTTGGTTTGATTTATGGATGTGGGAAACCCTTCTGCTAACCAAAAGGTCAGCAGTTCGAATCTGCCAAGCACTCTTTGGAAACTCTGTGGGGCAGTTCTATTCTGCCCTATGAGTCAGCATCGACTCTGTGGCACTGGGTTTTGGTTTTGGTTACCAGCGGGCCAAGCAGCCTACCTCTTGGTGACAGTGAGTGAGTACACTCATGCAGTTGTCATTTTTAGCCAAAAGAGTAATATTTCACCCTTTTCAGTAGATAAAAGAGAATTAGAGGGATCCATGTGTTGGCTCTGGAAGGAGATATACACTCATCTTGCAAAAGAAGAGTTTCTTCACTGTTTTCTCTGTTGCCCATGCAAACAACACAGGTACAGAAATGTCTCAATGACATGGATTATGTTACTACTTCAGCAGCCTCCTCAGACTGAATGTGTGTGATAATTTCAGCCCTGAAGTCATCTCACTTGTTAATAGAGCAAAGCATCTGCCTGATTAACTGTATTGCTTATAGTAAAAGACCAGCACACAATTTATTTAAGAAGACACATTAAAATTCAACAATTCCTAAGCTCCATGTAGGGAAATAGCCACTGCTGAAGGAAGAACATTTAAGGCTATTACAATGTTGCTAGTATGTCACTGAGGCATTGATATGGTATCTGGTAATTTTGTGTTCGTCTTCCCAAACTGTGAAATCTCTTGTGGACAACTAAATTCTCTCAACAGTGAAAACGTACTCTACTTTTTGAAGAGTAATAGCTCCTGCAGCCCAGTGGGGTAACACTGAGAGAGAACTTGTAGTATGCAAAATTACCACCCCCAAAGAACAACTGCTCCTTTCCTTTTGCACCTGCACCTTCCTTGCTCTCCCCCAACTTAACAGGTATGAGATATTATCACACAAGTGCCCAGACCTCAACCTAGAACATAGCAGTGGATGTTGTCAGTTGTCTGATCAGAAAACTACCTGTTTTCTCATGCTCCTCTTAGCTTGGGGGTTCCACATACCCAGCAGGGAGGCTAGTGCTTCATGTGTCTCTGAGTCTGTGTAATTTATTTATTGGTATAGTTATCCATGTTCAGATCCTTTGTCTAACCATCCTTCACAGCCTGATCCAAATCTAATGAGAAATGATAAGACAACAGGAATACTCTATAGCCTTCAATAACTCACTCTCAATTTGCAGTTCCTTTGTGATTGCTGCAGGCTATCAGTGGGAAGGGAAAAAAATAAAAGCCAACAAAAACAATGGATTAGGAAGTAAAAGATAATTAAAATAGGCTGTTTTAAACTTAATTAACATGCAAATAAATTCATTAAGGTTGCTATCTTGCTTCATTATGAGCTGTAGGAAAATAAAGAATTAGAATGATTTCCACTGATGGAAGCATCTAGAGGCTTGTTTTAGTCAGAAATATGATTTTACCATCCACCAACAAATCTACATATTTGCCAGTTATTTCTACATATTTGCCAGTTATTAAACTCATGGATAAACTAAAAGTGAAGTCAGTTTTTGAATCCTGTTACCTCTCATCACTGCTTAAATCAGACTGTTGAAGAGGAACTCATTGATGTGTAAAATCTACAGTATTTAAAAAAAAAAGTTATGTTTTTCCTAAGATGATTAAAATGGTTAGGGCTCAAATAAAAAGGAGCACTGAATTTTCCTAAAATACTTCTTTATTTTTTAACTGTATTTTACTGACACAGAAAATGCCCCTTTTCCTTACTGTGACAGTTTTGCATAAATCAAACTGAGCTTTAAAGTAAAGCTCTAATCTCATCTCACCCTTTTTGGGGGGGATAATACTAATCCCACTCAGAAAGCGATATTAGAAATTCAGATGTAATAGGGCTCAAATAAATATTCTTTGGAAAAAAGAAACCAAAAACAAATCCAGGGCTGTTGAGTCGATTTCAAGTCATAGTGACCCTACAGACAGGAGAACTGCCCCATAGAGTTTCCAAGGAACCCCTGGAGAATTTGAACTGCTGACCTTTTGGTTATTAGCCATAGCACTTAGCCACTATGCCACCAGGGTTTCTGAAGAAAAGAGAAAGGCCCCCAAATTAGGTGTGTAAGGAATAAGTGTTTGTGTGCATCTAAGCAGAGATTTCTACTGCAGCTGTAACCCCAGTGATTTCCTGGGCAGAGACATAAAGAATGGCTGTCCCTGACTGCCAGGTGGCAGGGGAGGGGAGGGAGATTCTGAGCAGGCAGTGGGGTGAGGCTGGGAGCTGGGCAAGGTGAAGCTTAGAGGCAAGTGCTCCCTGACCTGGTGTTCACACATCCCATTGAAACACCTTGGCTTCAGGCCCATCTAGTGAGTTGTGGCATCTCGGGAAGACAGTCCAGCTAGGTCTAGCCAGGTGTGCACTGAGGTGAGCAGCTCTGGAGGAAGGGCTTGCAGCAACCAGGTGGAAACACCAGAGAGTGTGTGGGTCTTTTGGGCCTAGGGTCAGTCAGGGCTTCACGCTGGCTCCTCAAAAACTGCTTGTTACACAGGTTCGGCGATGTGACTGATTACACACCCACAAAGCAATTTAATAGGAGGCAAACTTAACTGCACAGCATTTACAAGCACCTGAGTGTTCCCTGCATCTGTACAGTCTCTACATTTCACTGCAATACACAGAGAAATGAAATGAAGTTTTACGTTTAAAAACCTAAGTACGATGATGTCATAACATTTCTAAACACCTGCATTATAACAAGTACTGTGTGTGAGATATCTACATCTACCTGCTTACTCATCTGTCTTTCCATCCTTCTGTCTGTCTATCCATTATGAAAATCTAAAATGCCTAAAACATCAGATATAAGTTATATCTTTTCGGGCTGGCCAAAGTTTAAAGTGATACTTGTCAAATATTGAGGACAATAATAAGCTAAAAATAAAATTCAGAGAAGGTGATTAAAGAAGAAAAAAGAAGAAAAAGAAAGGCACTGAAGCACATGATGGCCCAAGTGTGGGACTTCTTCACGGGACTGCAGTTTCTCTATGTGTTTTCTGTGTAAATCCACCCAGTCCTCTTTTCCTAGAATTTATGCCCTGACCTTCTACTTGAGAACTGCACGGCAAGGGTCACAGCCATGCCTTTTCCCATGTCCGTGATTTTGTGGTTCTTTCCGATCTCTGTAACAACTTAACAGTCTGTTGTCTGCATCAATTTTAAACAAATTGGAAAAAAGAAGACAGAAGACTCGAGGCCAGAGAAATCACATTGAGAGAAAGACCCTACAGATACTGCTGGATTTGAAGACAGATGAGTGACCACAAGTCAAGGACTGCAAGCAGTCTTTACATGTGGGAAAAGGCCAGAAAATGGCTTCTCCTCTGGAACCTCCAAAAGGGAACATAGCCCTGCTGGCACCTTGATCTTCTGCCCACACTCTAACCTCCAAAACTATAACAGAACAGTCACAGTGAAAGAAGTGGCCACATCTTGAACACAAGCTGCATCGTTTGGTTTCTTCATTCTGTCTGCATGTGCATATTCGCAAGCATAAGTCCATTGTTTCTTTCAAGATAAGGACAAATCCGTGCTCTCTTTGCCAGAAAAGCCACTGCTGTTGAGTTGATTCCAACTCATAGTGACCCTATAGGTTGGAGTAAAATTGTCTCATAGAGTTTCTAAGGAATGCGGGCATATTTGAATTGCCTATCTTTTGGTTAGCGGACAAAGCACTTAACTACTATGCCATCAAGGTTTCCATGCTGTCTTTAGGACTGCAGAAAAACACGTAGTAATAATCTAAAAACTATAGAAGAAAATTAAAGGGATTTGCTTTGTGACCAGAAACTTACATGATGTTGTCTTACTCATCTAGTGCTGCTTTAACAGAAATACCACAAGCAGATGGCTTTAAAAAGATAAATTTTATTTTCTCACAGTCCAGTAGGCTAAAAGTTAAATTTCAGGGTGTCAGCTTCAGGGTAACGTTTCTTTTCTGGCTCTGACAGTAAGCCCTCGTCATCCATCTTACGCTGGACTGGGAGTTTCTGAGGAACAGGGATACCAGGTCCTTTCCAAAGGATACACTCTGTTCCCAGCATTGCTTCTTGGTGGTACTAGGTCCCCAAATCTCTGCTTGCTTCCCTGTCCTTTATATCCCTAAAACAGCCTCAAGGCACAAGATAATCTTACACATTGAATCTTGTCCCACCAATACAATTGCTGCCTATCCTCCGTCATAAACATCATAGAGACAGGGTTTACAATATAAACAGGAACATCACACAATCCTAGGAATCAAGGCCTAGCCAAATTAGTAGCTTGTTTTTTAGAGGACACAATTCAATCCACAACAGATGGCCAGACCACCTCCAGGCCCAAAATCATAATTAAGAGATCAGCACATCTGGGATGTGACTGCTGTGAGCACCTAAAGAAGCATTAACATTCTACAAACTGCTAGGACTCATAATACCTTGTTCCTTTTTTTTCTGTAAAACCTCTGGCTAGTCTTAATTTTGGAGACACAGACTTTGGAGGAGTCTATCCCTTCTGTCTCCTTACATGCCAGTACATAGTAAAAACTCTCCTTTCACATTTCACCACCTGTCTGAAAGATTGGCTGTTGGTGGTAGGTAGCATGAACTCTGCTTAGGTTTGTGGTAACAATAACATAATACATTCAAGCCATTAAATATGTGGTAATTTGTTACAGCAGCAATGAAAAAAACTATATTTTCAAACTTCTCTGTTCAACTTGAAAAAGTAGACTAATTAGATAATCAGGGCTAAAGTGTCCACAAAATTTGTATGCTCATGATAAAAAAAGAAACTGTTTTCCAAAACACATAAAGAACTCAGCATATCCAAGCCAGCCAAGTGCTGTTGAGTTGGATCTGACTCATGGCGACCCTACAGGCCAGAGTAGAACTGACCCCCAGAGTATTCAAGGAGTGCATGGTGGATCTGAACTGCTGACCTTGTGGTTAGCAGAGGTAGCACTTAACCCACTAAACCACCAGGGTTTCCAGCATATCCAAAGGCATTTAAATATCTGCATGTTGCAGTGGACATATGAGGTGCTTAAACACGTGCACAATCAGTGCCATGTCCTCTATGCACAAAGAGAAACCAACATTGCACTCAAGGCGATTAACAGGTAGATAATATTTGCATAGCATACATTTCAAACAGAAGTTTTCCAGGAAATCTATGAGTATAGTATTTGAAATTTTAATTTCTATGCAGTGGATCACTCAGTCACAATATTTTATCAGGGGAAATGCAAGAATTATTGAAAATTGGTGAGCTCCACTATGGGTCAGTGAGAGATAAAAAGTGACTCACCATCTCGTCGGTTGAGCCTTGCAAACCCAGGGCTGTGGCTGCTGGACAACTCTGAGGAACTGCTGAAGGATGTGGGAGGCAGGACAGACAGCAAAGGCTCCTCACAGTTATCTGTCACGGGAAAATGACACATTTGGGTTAATATCCTCATTATAGTCGTTTACAACCAGCTACCCAAAACATTACAAATCCCAGAGCAGACATCAGCCTTAATGGGGACAGTTGGAAGCATCAGAACATGAAGAGACTGCCTGCTGCTATGGCTTTTATTGGACACATGGTGGAAGTGATATCCAAGGCAGCATAAGAAAAAAACAGAGTGAACTACCTAAGGAATGAAAAGGTGATTAAAAACTGTCATCATTTAGAGCTGAAGGAAATGAAAAAACAACCTACAAGTTATTAACAACAATGAGAGTTAAAACAACAACAACAAAAAAACACCAGGCTGGATATATTATCAATGTTAGAATATTAATCCAATTTCTACATTCCCAAATGTTAAAAACAAAAACTGTTGCTCAGAAGTGGGCCTAATTCAGTCAATTAAAGGCTTATCAGAGTGGAGACTCTTTCCTTCAGAGATGAAGGAAAAATTCTGCCTCGGAGCAGCTCCAGGCTGTGCCTGAAAGTTTCTGTCCACCTTTTCTGAGCACCTAACTCACAGGTACTGGAATTGCCTATAAATCCTAAACAAATGTATAAGCCAGTTTCTTGCAATAGAAACCTTCATGTTTATCTCTTACTCTTGCTTCCTTCCCCCACTTGTCAATTTGTAATACTGTGGGGGATTGGAATTTGCTGTGATTCTGGAAGCTATGACACCAGTATTCAGATGCCAGCAGGGTCACTAATGGCAGACAGGTTTCAGCTGAGCTTCCAGACTAAGACAGACCAGGAAGAAGGATCCAGCAGTCTAATTTTGAAATGAATTAGTCAGTGAAAACCTTATGAACAGCAGCAGAACACTGTCAGATACAGTGCTGGAAAATGAGCACCCCCCCCCCGTCTAGACTGAAAGGCATTCAAAAGAATATAGAAAGAGCCTCTGCCTTGAAATAGACTCAATGATGTGGATGAAGGACCTTCATTTACTGATGTGGCATGACTCAAAATGAAAAGAAACAGCTGCAAACATGGAATGTAAGAAGTATGAAATTAAGAAAACTGGAAATCATCAAAAATGAAATGGAATTCATAAGTATCAATATCCCAGGCATTAATGAGCTGAAATGGATTGCTAATAGCCTTTTTGAATTGGGTAATCATATAGTCCGACTCGACGGCACTTGGCACTTGGCATAGTCTACTATGTAGGAAATGACAACTTGAAAAGGAATCCTGTTGCACTCATTACCAGAAAGAACATATCAAGATCTATCCTGAAGTACAGTGTTGTCAGTGATAGGGTAATATTCATATGCCTACAAGGAAGGTCAGTTAATATGATCATTATTCAAATTTACATGCCAACCATAAGGCCAAAGAGGAAAAATTGGAGATTTTTACCAGCTTCTGCAGACCGAAATTGATCGCACATGCAGTCAGGCTACATTGACAGTTACTGGTGATTGGATTGCAATAGTTGGAACCAAAAAAAGATTTAAAAAAAGAAGGATTAGTAATCGAAAATATGGCCTTGGTGATAGAAATGACGCTGGAGATGGTGAAAAACAAGGTTCCAGGAATTGCTGGAGTATCCACTGAGATGTTTCAAACAAACAGATGCGGAGTTGTAAGTGCTCACTCATTTATGCCAACAAATTTGAAAGTCAGCTACCTGGAAAACTTGAAGAGATCCATATTTATGCCTATTTCTAAGAAAGGTGGTCCAAGGAATGATGTCCGCCAGGGACTGATACTTTTGATAACATGTCCAAAGTATGTGAGATGAAATCAGATGTATGCCCAAAGATGCAATGCAGGACACAGCATCCAGAATCCGAATTAGTTAGGAAAGTCACAATGCTCAATCAAAACTAAAATATTAAAGCTAGGAAACAGTTTAACAAGTAAACTGTGACAATGTTATACTACAAAGAGGGACATATTACAGTATTCACAGCCCTTTCAAGTGGAAAGGAAGTTAAGACACAAAGAAGTTAAAGACTGGTTTAAACTCAGAACATTAGGGGAGAACATAGGGATAGTCATGAAGCAAACTAAAAATACTACGTATCAAAACAAGACACACAATACCAAGGTCCAAATAGGTTAAAAAAAAATGAGAGGGGGCGGAGTCCAGATGGCAGACTAAGCACACATCTCCCTAAATCCCTCTGGAAACCAGGACCTGAACTGATGATTAAACAGAGCCTTCTGGTCACCCAGTGAGCCCTAGGATATGGCATAAGGTCACAACAGATCCAACAGAAATCAAAACTATCATAGTTGAATACTATGAAAAACTGTATTCTAACAAATTTGAAAACCTAGAGGAAATGGACAAATTCCTTGATTCATATCACCTACCAAAATTATCACAAGCTGAAGCAGAACAACTTAATAAACCCATCACAAAGGAAGAGATTGAAAAGTCATCCAAAAACTGCCAACAGAAAATAGCCCAGGCCCAAAAGCCTTCACCACAGAATTCTACCAAGCTTTTAGAGAAGAGTTAACACCAATACTACCGAGACTGTTTCACAGTATAGAAAGGATGGAATACTCCCAAATTCATTCTATGAAGCCAGCATAATCCTGATACCGAAGTCAGGGAAAGACCCAACCAAAAAGGAGAACTACAGATTGATATCACTCATGAATCTAGATGCAAAAATCTTCAACAAAATTCTTGCCAACAGAATACAAGAACATATCCAGAAAATAATCCATCATGACCAAGTTGGATTCATACCAGGGATGCAAGGCTGGTTCAACATGAGAAAAACAATTAATGTTATCAACTACACAAATACCACAAAAGACAAGAATCACCTGATCTTGTCTACTGATGCAGAAAAAGCATTTGATAAAGCCCAACACCCATTCATGCTAAAAACTCTCAGCAAAATAGGAATACACAGCAAATTCCTCAATGCAATAAGGGCTATTAATACAAAGCCAACTACCTACGTTTTCCTGAATGGAGAGAGACTGAACAGTTTCCTTTGAGAACAGAAACTAGACAAAGATGCCCACTCTCACCTCTCCTATTGAACATTGTACTAGAAGTTCTAGCCAGAGCAATTAGACAAGACCAAGAAATAAAGGGCATCTGCACAGGCAATGAAGAAGTAAAAATCTTCCGATTTGCAGATGATATGACTGTATATGCAGAGAATCCCAAAGAATCTATAAGTAAACTACTCAAACTCATAGAAGAGTTCAGCAAAGTCTCAGAATACAAGATAAACATAAGTAAATCAGTAGGATTCCTTTGCACCAACAACAAGGTTATTAAGGAAGGAATCAGAAAGTCAATGCCATTTACTATAGCCCCTAAGAAGATAAAGTACCTAGGAATAAATCTAACCAGAGAAATAATAGACCTTTATGAAGAGAACTACAAGCCCTTACTACAAGAAACTAAGAGAGACGTAAGTGGAGAAACCTACCCTGCTCATGGATAGGAATACTTAACATTGTGAAAATGTCTATTTTACCCAAAGCAATCTACTTACATAACGCAATCCCAATACAAGTTCCAGTGACATTTTTTAGTGAGATGGAGAAAAAATTACCAACTCTGTTTGGAAACGGAAGAAGCCCCGGATAAGTAAAGCAGTACTAAAGAAGAAGAACACACCGGGAGGCCTCTCATTACCCAACATTAGAACCTATTACACTGCCACAGTAGTGAAAACAGCCTGGTACTGGTACAAAAAGAGACAGATCAATGGAACAGAATCGGGACCCCAGAGACAACACCATCTGTCAATGAACAGTTGATATTTGACAAAGGCCCTAAGACATTAAACCGGGGTAAAAGCAACCTCTTCAACAAATGGTGCTGGCAAAATTGGGTATCCATCTGTAATAAATTGAAACAAGACCCGTATCTTACACCTTATACAAAAACCAACTCAAAGTGTATAAAAGACCTAAATATTAAATGATAAATGATTAAAATGATAAAGCTCATCCAAGAAAAAGTAGGAACAATGGAAGTTTTAATACACAATATAGACAGACTTCAAAATCTGTCCAATAAACCACAATCACCAGAAAATAGATAAATGGGAACTACTAAGAATCAAACACTTTTGGTCATCCAAAGACTTTATTACCAGAATTAAACGGCCAACTACAGAATGGGAAAAAATATTTGGCAACTATGTGTCAGACCGATGCCTGATCTCCGTAATCTATAAGCCAAGCTAAAGCCAAGTGCCATCGAGTCGGATCATAAGGTACTACAAAATATCAATAAGAAAAAGATAAATCATCCAGTTAAGCGATGGGCAAAGGAGTTGGACATACACTTCTCTAAGGAGGAGATCCAGGCAGCCAAAAAAACACATGTAAACATGCTCACGATCATTAGCTATTACAGAAATTCAAATCAAAACTACAATGAGATACCATTTCACCCCAACAAGGTTGGCCATGATCCAAAAAAACACAAAACAACAAATGCTGGAGAGGTTGTGGAGAAATTGAAACTCTCCTACACTGTTGATGGGATTGCAAATGGTACAACCTCTTTGGAAAGCAATCTGGTGCTTCCTTAAAAAGCTGGATCTAGATATACCATTTGACCCAGTAATTCCAGTGCTCAGAATATATCCTATAGAATCAAGGCCATTCACACCAACTGATAAATTCACAAATGTTCACTGCAGCACAGCCCACAACAGTAGGAAGATAGAATCAACCCAGATGCCCAACAACAGAGGAATGGATAGGTAGACTATGGTATATATATTCATAGAACACTATGCTATGATAAAGAACTACGATGTTAGCAGGAAACATCTCATAACCTGGCTTCAACTGGAGGACATTATGTTGAGTGAAAGTAGTCAGTGACAAAAGGATAAATATTGTATGAGATCCCTACAATAACTTAAAATCAGATTCGTGCATAGAAAAAAAGACTCTTTGACAGCTGCAATAGTGGGAAGTGTGGGACGGTGAGGTGGGGAGGATTTAGATTAGCTAGTTGTCAGAAATTTGATTGGGTGGATTCGGTGACGGCACACATTAGTAAGAAGATCAATATTAACTGGACTTCAACACAACTTGAGTACTCCTCCCATCTTAACCCAAGAGGACAGAGTAGCTGGTGCAGGCAGCCAGGGACCATGCTCTCTGGCAAAATTGACACCATTTGGCCCAACTAGCATTTTGCTAATGAGGTCTCTGCACCCCACATTGGTGAGTGGCATCTGGTCTTAAAAGCTGCCAAGCTGCCATCTGAGGGTATAGCAAATGGCCCCAACTCAGCAGGAATGGATGATTACTGAGGTCTATAATGACATGGGGGAAAGAGCACCCGGAAGACGGAGAGACCCATGTGAGTGGGTGTCTACACTGACTCGTGACCAGAAGAAATGGGTGGTGTCCGGCCACCACCGGTGATAGCTGTGATGGAGCTCACAAAGTTGAATCTCACTGGCAACACAAGAATAAATAGGCATGCACCCTGAGATCTCCACTAAAAGACTGCAATTGATGGTTCAGGTGCTTTGGGGTTCTCCTGGGAGCATGACCCCTGGCCCTGATGCTGCCTCTGTCCGTAAATCATAATGAAGGTCAACTCTTCAGACAGCAATGGACTGGATTTGGTGATGCAGAGTGACCATATTTGTGGGAACTTTATGGTTCTGTGCATCTATAGGACATCATCCTGCTGACCTCTTATTGGAGGAAGGGCAGTGGGAGGAGAGGAGGAAATAGGAGACCGTTGGGAGGACGGGATATGTATGGAGCAGAGAGGAAGAGTGTGCTGTCACCGGGCATGGAGAGCAGTGGGAGCTGCATATAGTTGAGCATGCAAATTTATATCGGAATGTACATTTTCATTCATCACAATAAAATGTAAACAAACAAAAAATTGAAAAGGATGAAAAGAAAGCTTATAAACAAAAACAACCTTGTACAGAATATTAAGTAGAACTAAGACCATGTCAACAACACAAAAATAAAGGCATAAAGATGACAGCATTAAATAGATATATATTAATAATTACACTGAAAGTAAACAGACTGAATGCTTCAATAAAGAAACAGAGAGTTAACACACCAGATCAAAAAACAAGATCTGTCCATATGTTGCTTACCAGAAACGCGCCTTAGGCTCAATGATGTGAACAAATTGAAAATCAAAAGGTGTAAAAATGTATACCAAGCTAATAACATGCAAAGAAGAATAGGAATGGCAATATGAATCTTAGACAAACAGATTTTAAAGTAAAATCCACCATTGTGGACAAGGATGGTCACTATTTATTACTTAAAATATTCAATAGATAAGCAGGATATAACAACATGAAATATTTATGCACCCAGTATCAGAACATCAAAACACATGCTGATAAGAATGAAAAATGAGATAGGTCACTCCACAATAATGTAGCAGACTTCAAGACTCCACTTTCAGAAATGGCCAGATCATCAAGATAAAAAACTCAATAAAGATACTGAGAATCTTATTGTGACAATTAACCAACTCAACCTCATAGACATATACAGAACTTTTTGCCCAACAACAAAGAAATATATCTTCTTTTCCAGTGCACACAGAGCATGTTCCAGAATAGACAAGATATTAGGCCACAAAGCAAGTCTCAACAAAATCCAAACCACTGAATTATTGCAAAGGGTCTTCTTGGACTGCAAAGCCATAAAAGTTGAAATCAGTAGAAGAAAAATCATGGGTAGAATTTTGAACTCATGGAAACTGAACAACACTTTGCTCAAACATTCATGGGTTACAGAAGAAATCAAGGATGCAATAAAAAAAATCATGGAATCCAATGAGAATGAAAATTCATCCTACCAGAACCTATGGGATACAGCCAAGCCAGTGCTCAGGGGTCAGTTTGTCTCTATATGTGCACACATCTATAAGGAAGAAAAGGCCCAAACCAAAGACTTAACCCTGCAACTTGAACAAGCAGAAAGAGAACAACAGAAGAACCCCTTGACTCCCAGAAGAAAACAGATAATAAAGATTAGAACAGAACTAAATGAATTAGAGAATAGAAAAACAATGGAAAGAATTGACAGAACCAAAAGTTGGTTTTTCAAAAAGATCAACAAAATTGATAAACCATTGGCTAAACTTATGAAAGAAATACAGGAGAGGAAATAAATAATCCAAATAAGAAATGAGATGGGAAATGTCACAACAGACCCAATGGAAATCAAAAGTATAATAGGATACTATGAAAAACTACTGTAACAGATTTGAAAACCTAGAGGAAATGGACAAATTTCTAGATTCATATCATCTATGAAAATTATTATAAGGAGAAACAGAATAACTTAATAAATCCAACACAAATCCTGGCCCAGACAGCTTCACCAGAGAATTCTGCCAAACTTTTAGAGAGGAGTTAATTCCAATACTACTGAAGCTACTACACAAGTTAGAAAAGGATGGAACATTTCCAAATTCATTCTATGAAGACAGCATATCCCTAATTCCAAAGCCAGGTAAAGGGTCCCCCACCCTCCACCCCCAAAATTACAGGCCAATATCACTTCTGAACCTAGATGCAAAAAACTTTAATAAAATCCTAGCCAATAGCAATCCACAACATAAAAAAAAAAAAATTCATCATGACCAAATAGGATTCATACCAGAGATACAGTGTTGGTTCGACATTAGAAAAAAAATTAACGTGCGCAATCACATAAATAACACAAAGGATAAGAATAACCTGATTTCATCAGCTGATACAGAAAAGGCATTTGACATAGCAATAGAAGGGAAATTCCCCAATGCAATAAGGGGCATCTAGACAAAACCAACTGCCAGCATTATTCTGAATGGAGAGAGACCAAAAAATTTTCCCCTGAGAACAGGAAATAGACAAGGATGCTCATGGTCACTACTTCTACTCAGCATTGTGCTGGAGGTTCTGGCGAGACCACTCAGACAAGACAAAGAAAGGCATCCACTTGGGTAAAAAAGAAGTAAAAGTAAAAAGCAGATGATATGACCTATACACAGAAAAACCTTTAAAAATCCATAAATAAACTACTGTAACTAATAAAAGAGTTCAGAAAAGAGTCTGGATGTAAGATAAACATAAATAAATCAGTAGGATTCCTTTACACCAACAAAGGGATCAAAGAGGAAATTACCAAATCAATGCCATTTACAGAAGCCCCCAAGAAGGTAAAATACGTAGGAATAAATCTAACCAGAGATGTAAGGGGCCTATACAGAGAAAATTACAAGTTCCTACCTCAAGACACCAAAAGAGACTACATAAACAGAGAAATCTACCTCGCTCATGGACAGGAAAACTTAACATTGTGAAAATGTCTGTTCTACCCAAAGCGATCTACATATTCAATGCTATCTGAATACAAATTGCAATGTCATTTTTAATGACATAGAGAAACAAATCAACAACTTTGGAAAGGGAAAAAAATCCCGTATAAGAAAAGCACTATTAAAGAAGAGAAACACAGTGGGAGGCCTCACATTACCTAACCTTACAACCTAGTACACCACCACAGTAGTCAAAACAGCCTGGTACTAGTACTAAAGACATATAGACCAATGGAACAGAATAGAGAATCCAGAAATATCACCAACTTCCTATGAACAGTTGATATTCGACTAAGGCCTAAAGGTTGTAAACTGGGGTAAAAACAATCTCTTTAAAAAATGATGTTGGTAAAATTGGATATCCATCTACAAACAAACTGAAACAAGATCCGTATCTCACAGCCTATACAAAAACTAACTCAAAATGGATCAAAGAACTAAACATCAAACCTGAAACAATAAAGATTATTGAACAAAAAATTGGGTCAGCAGGGAAGTTCTAATATATGGCTTAGACAACACACAAAAAGTTACTAACAATGCACAAACAACAGGAGGGAAAATAGATAAATGGGAACTAGTAAAAGTATAACACTTAATGCTCATCCAAAGACTTTATCAAGACTGCCTGTAGAAAAGGAAAAAATATTCGGCAACTACATATCAGCTAGATATCTTATTTCCATAATCTACAAGGTACTGCAAAATATCAACAAGGAAAACTCAAATAACCCAATGAAACAACAGGCAAAGGAGATAGACAGACACTTTACCAAAGAAGATATCCATGCAGACAAAAGACACACAAGGAAATGCACACAATCATTAGCCATTAGAGAAATCCCAATCAAAACTAGAATGAGGTACATTTCACCCCAATGAGGTTAGCAATAATCCAACAACATAGAACAACAAATTTCTGGAGAGACCAGAACTTTCCTACACTGCTGGTGGGAATGCACAGTGGTACAACCTCTCTGGAAACCAATTTGGCACTTCCTTAAAAAGCTGGGAATGGAAATGCCATGTAATCCAGCAATCCCACTGTTTGGAGTATATCCTACAGAAATAAAGGCTGCCACATGAACAGATACATGCACATGAATATTTATTGCAGCACTGTCCACAATAGCAAAAAGGTGGAGTCAAATTAGGTGCTCATCAACAGATCAATGCATAAATAAACCAAGATATATATACAGAATGGAACGCTATGCAGTGATAAAGAACAATGATGATTTTTACAAAGCATATCATAACCTGGGATCAACTAGAAGACATTATGCTGAATGACATCAGTCAGCTGCAAAAGGGCAAGTATTGTATGAGGTGACTATTATAAGGACTTAAAATAGGACTTACGCACAGGTTACAAGGGTGCAGAGGGAGGGGAGAGGGTTGTTCACAGATCAGTCAATAGCAATTTGGTTAGGTGAAGCAAGTGACAGCACTCAGTAGAAGGCAAGTCAGCATAACTGGATGGCAACATAAACTAAAATGTTTTCTAAGTTCAACTCAACATTTTAAAGGATAGAGTAGCAGGGACAGGGGTACAGGGATGTGTTTTCAGGGGACATTGATATCAACTGCCATAACTAGCCTTTTGCTAAGACAGTCTTTTGCACACCATATTGGTGAGAGGCATCTGGGATCTTAAAAGTCAGCAAGCTGCATCTGAGGAACATCAGTTGGTCCCAATCACCCAGAGCAGATGGAACTTCAAAAATACAAGGGAAAGTGAGCCAAGCAGACAGAAGAACCCATGTGATTAGGTGACTACATCAGCATGAGACCAGAAGAACCAGATGGTGCCTGGCCACAGCCTTGATAAGAGACACAATGTAGAGTCCCTGACGTAGCATGAGAAAAAGCGGTGTGCAGATCAAGAACTCTACTAAAAGACCAGAAATGATGGTTCAGTGACCTGGAGGGTCCCTTGGGAACATGGCCCCTAGACTTGCTGCTGCCCTAGACCGGAAACCAGTACCAAGATCAACACTTCAGACAAAGAATGGACTGGACTTGGGGACACAGAGTGACCATGTGGTATGTGTTCTTTATGGTTTTACACATTTATAGAAGGCTGTCCTATGGGTGTCTTTCTGAAGTGGAGAGGAGACATTGGAAAGGAGGCAACAGGTGTTTGCTGGGAGGATATGAGAAATAAAGAATGAAAAGGAAGAATGTGCCGTCACAGGGTGGGGAGAGCAGACAGAGCTGTAGAGATGTGGGTATGCAAAACTGACTCAGACTGTATGCTTTCACTTAATCATAATGAAAAAAGAAAACTTAAAAAAGAGACATTTTGCAGAAAATTTGTGTAATTTAGTGTGCCTTCTGATTTCTTGAGTGCTGCTTCTGTGGCTGTTGATTATGGATCCAAATAAAATTAAATCCTTGACAACTTCCACCTTTTCTCTGCTTATGGTGATGTTGCATATTCCAGTTACGAGAATTTTTGTTTTCTTTATGTTGAGGTATAATCCCTACTGAAATCTGTAGTCTTTGATCTAGTCTTTGTAGTCATCAAAGTGTTGATCTTTCATCAGTACGTGCTTCAATTCCTCTTCACTTTCAGGAGGCAATGTTGTGTCATCTGTGTAACCTAGAGTCTAATTCTTTTGTTCAGTCAATAAAATGCAAGTTAATATCTTTCTGGAATTATTTGCTTTCAGCCAGGACCAGTCTTAGATCAGCAAAGATGTCCCTGGTTCCAAGTGCAGATAAAAAAATTAAATAACACCAGCAAAGTGAAACTGGCACAGGATGAGAGTGGGATGCTCACGGTAACTCCCAGACTGGAGACAAACTCCCTATCCTATTCTGTCTGTCTGCGCTTAATTTTTAAGAAAGATCTAAACCATTATAAACAACATGCTGAAATTCTTCCTAAATAGAAAATAAGATTAATAAACTGTCCCCTGTGGTAGCTCACCTACTTCCCTTACCTTTCCATTAGCTGTCATTTGTGAGGAGTTTCTGTCGTGGATTAGTTACTGTACAAAACATTCTTCTACAACCCAGAACAATCAGCAGTACCTCAGCATTCTTTTTACAATAGCTTCAATTCAAAATCAGTATATTAAATACTAATGCATGCTGTCATTTTATTTTCACTGAGTTGCAGAATGATTTTCAAATGAACTCACACAGTCATCCAAGTTTTGTACACACATAGCTTAATATAAAGGAGATATGCTGTACTGAAGTATCCCTTTGCTAGCTGTGAGTAGTAAATATGAACAATAATATTAACAATCATTTATAACTGCTACACAAATGGTTAAACTGAAAATTCTTAGAAAAGAATACAGAAGGAGGCATGAATGGGTGAGCTGAAAGAAACAGGAAAAGCAGACTGCTGGTTCCCCACTTGTGGCTGACAGGGCATGGACCCTGCATTCTCAGAAAGAACTCCGAACTCACTCTCCTCACCCGTTTATTAGGTAGCAAAGCGTACCACTACCACATTCATTAAGGAGAAATAAGACAAGAAACGAGGAGATAACTGGAATGCACTCATTTGGAGGAAACTTGGTTGCAGCCAGTTTCAGCCTCATTTCCACATCCGTCTCTTTAAATGACCTCCAACTTCCGCTGCCCTCTCAGTGCATTCTCAACATGTCATCCCACAGGCAGATCAAGCTGCCCTCTGGTTGTGTCCTTCTCTGCTGGGCCATGGGGGATGGGGTCACTGGGACCTGGGCTGTCACTGCTACGCTGCAACTGCCATGTCAATAGATTCATCTCCCTGGATGCCACCAGATTCTGCCTGCTCAGTGGGACCTGCCTCATCCCCTATATGATATTGCCCTACTGCTGCTGACCCTGTACCAACCATGATGTCCATCTTGGGAAACTGATCCCTCCTGATGACATGTCCAAATAATGTGAGACAAAGTCTTGACGTTTTTGCTTCTAAGGAGCATCCTGGCAATACATTTTCCAAGACAGATTTTTTTTTCATTCTTTTGGCAGTCCATGGTATATTCAGTATTCTTCACCAGTGTCATAATCCAAAGGCTTCAATTTTTCTTCAGTTTTCCTTATTCATTGTCAGCTTTCACATGTGTACGACGTGAATGAAAACACTACGGCTTGGGTCAGGGACACTTTAGTCCTTAAAGTGACATCTCTGCTTTTTAACACCTTGAAGAGATCTTTTGCAACAGATTTGCCCAGTGCAATGAGTCTTTTGATTTTTTGACTGCTGCTTCCATGGATGTTGATTGTGAATCCAAGTAAAAGGAGATCCTTGACAACCTTGATCCTTTCTCCATCTATCATGAGGTTGCTTATTGGTCTAGTTGTAAGGATTTTTGTTTTCTTTGTGTTGAGTTGTGATCTATACTGAAGGGTGTGATCCCTGTTGGAAAAGTTCAACATCATCATTCAGAACAAAGCAAGAGGCTGACCGTGGAACAGACCATCAACTGCTCATGTGCAAATTCAAGTTGAAGTTGCAGAAAATTAGAACAAGTCCAGGAACACCAAGTCTGCACTTGAATGTATCCCACCTGAGTTTAGAGAGACCACCTCAAGAATAGATTTGGTGCATTGAACACTACCAACCACAGATGAGACCAATTGTGGAATGATATCAAGGACATCATACATGAAAAAAAAAGCAAAAGGACATTAAAAAAGATAGGAAATAAATAAAGGACCAGAACAGATGTCAGAAGAGACTCTGAAAGTAGCTCTTGAACATAAATTAGGTAATGTAAATTTAAGAAAACATGGAATAAAAGACCTGAACAGAAGATTTTCAAAAGGCAGCTGGGGAAGACAAATTAAAGTATTAACATGACACGTGCAACATATCGCAGTTAAGTGCTATGTCTGCTAACTAAAAGGTTGGCAGTTCAAATCCACCAGGCACTCCTTGGAAACTCTATAGAGCAACTTACTCTGTCATATAGTGTGGCTATAACTTAGAATCAACTCAGCAAGAGTGGGTTTGTTGTTTGGGGGGGAGGTGCAAAGAGCTGGAGACAGAAAGACAAAAGGGAAAAATGTACCCAACATTTCTTAAGCCAAAAGACCTGAAGGAAAAATTCAAAGCTTGAAGTATTGACTTTTAAATATTGTAGGATTCTAGAGGGGAAATATTAATGCAGGAAGCATCAAAAGATGGAAGGAATACACAGAGGCATTTAACAAAAGGAACTGGTCAACATTCAGCCCTTTTATGAGGTAGCATACGATCAAAAATTGATGGTAATGAAGGAAGAAATCTAAACTGCACTGAAGGTGTTCACAAAAAACAAGGATACAAGAATTGACAAAATACCAATTGAAATGTTTCAACAAACAGGTTCAGCACTGGAATTGCTCACCATCCCACGACAAGAAATTTAGAAGACAGTTACCTGGCCAACCAACTGAAAGAGATCCATGTTTGTACCCATTCCAAATAAAGGTGATCTAACAGGATGCAGCAATATTGAACTGTATCATTAATATCACATGCAAGTAAAGTTTTGCTGAAGTTCATTTGAAAGCCACTGCAACAGTTACATGGACAGGGAATTGCCAGAAATTCAGGCAGGATTTGGAAGAGGATGTGGAACCAGAGATATCATTGATGATGTCAGATAGATGCTGGCTGACAGGAGAGAATACCAGAGAGATATTTTACGTGTGTTTTGTTGATGAGGCGAAGATATTTGACTGTGTGGATCGTAACAAACTACAGAAAACATTGCAGATAATGGGAATTCCACAGTAATAATTTGTGCTTATTAGGAACTTGCACTTAGACCAAGAGGAGTCCTTCTTAATAGAACAAAGTGATACTGTGTAGTTTAAAGTCAAGAATGGTGTTAGGGTTATATCATTTACCCATACCTATTCCATCTGTATGTTGAGCAAATAATCCAAGAAGCTGGACTATATAAAGAAGAAAGGAGGTATCAGGATTTGAGAAAGACTCACTAACAATCAGTGATATGCAGATATATAATCTTTGCAAGCTGAAAGTGAAGAGGACTTGAAACACTTACTGATAAAGATCAAAGACTACAAGCTTCAGTATGGATTACACCTCAACATAAAGAAAATAAAAATCCTCACAACTGGACCAATAAGCAACATCATCATAAATAGAGATAAAATTGAAGCTGTTAAGGATTTCATTTTACTTGAATCCACAACAAATGCCCACGGAAACAGCAGTGATGAAATCACAGGATGCACTGCACTGGGCAAAGCTGCTGCAAAAGACCTCATTAGAGAGTTTAAAAGCAGAGATACCACTTTAAGGATTAAGGTACCCCTGACCCCAGCCGTGGTGCTTTCAGTCACCTGCTACACATGTGAAAGACGGCAGTGAATAAGGAAGACTGAAGAACTGAAGCCTTTGAATTATGGTGTTGGTGAAGAATACTGAATATATCATGGACTGCCAAAAGAAAGAATGAATTCATCTTGGAAGTACAGCCAATTATTCCTTACATGTAAGGATGGGGAGACTTTCTCTCAAATACTTTCAATGTGTTTTCAGGAAGGACCAGTTCCTGGAGAAAGATGTCATGCTTCATAAGGTAGAGAGTCAACAAAAAAGAATACCCTCAGTGAGATGGGTTGACACAACGGACAACAATGGGCTAAGCATCACAAGCATTGAGTGGATAGTATAGGACTGGGCAATTCATTGTATATAGTAGGGTCACTATGAGACAGAACCAACTCAATGGCACCTAACAACAACATCTGTTTATCATCTGTCTATTACCTAAATCACCAAAAATGCTACTTAATGAATCCAAGACATTGAGAGAGTGAAATTTTAGGAATTCCAATTTAAAAGCAAAAATACTACTGATTCGTAAACCAACAAAAATAGTGGATTATGAGATAAAGTACATACCATTTCACTCATGCAAGATCTAACATTAACAAATGTAATGCAGTAGTAAATTAAACATAGTACTTCAAAAGAACTGTGTAGCTTTCTTACTAAGATTTTATTGGAAATCTATTTGCTTAGTTAATAGATTAAGGTGAAAATTACATTCAGAAGTTGAAAAGGCGTATGGTTACATTTAATACTTTTCCCCAATTTTGAAAGCCAATTAGAAATATATAGATACTGTATCAGTATGATTAAAAGAACTGAAAGATTTTTAAAAATAGGTTCAGCAGCATGCCAAAATGTTTGTCTCAGGTTAAAGCTAGTGTCACCACAGAGAGGCAGCACTAAAAATAACGCAACTAAAGGTAGAAGCAAGACAAGAATGCCTGCCATTGACGTTATTATGTAGAGTTATTCTAATGGTCATCTCCCCAGATGCCACATTAAGTGGAAAGGAAAAGGAAGAATTATTCCTAGTACCTATTGAGAAAAAAATCCAAGCATTTAAACTCAAAAGCTATGATAAAGAATAAAATATTCTACTGGGCAGAAGATTATGAAACTGATATAAACATGAATTGCTTTGTAACGTACACACAATGATCTGCAACTATAATGGAAACAATAGTATCTGTTTCTAAAAAACCCCAAGATATATACCCTAGAAATGTAGACTAGTAAGTGTAAGCCAGCCAAGTGCTGTCAAGTCGGATCTGAAAAGAGCCATATTATGAATACAGAAAAGCCTGTGACAAACATAAGGAGAATTGAGATAAACGCTTAACTGCAAGCCTTAATGGCTTAAGGATGCTCCCAAAATCCAAATCACCAGTAATTTTCAAGGCATCTTGATGGCATCTTTGACCAATTTCAGATGCAGAAGCTGGTAAAAGTCTTCAATTTCTTCATCTTTGACATTAGAGTTTGGTGTCTTGTGAATCTGTATAAATTTGAAGATCACATTAACTGATCTTTCTTGTAGGCCGATGGCAATTATCCTATCACTGGCAGCACTATATTTCAGGATAGACCCTGAAATTTTATTTTTGATGTTTAATGAAACTCTTGCAGACTAAGACGGACTTGGAAGAAGAAAGTGGAGATCTACTTTGAGTACATTTGCCAGTGATAACCCTATGGAAAAGAGCGAAACACTGTCTGGTGTACAGCCGGAAGGTGAGCCCCTCAGGTTGGAGAGTCCTCAAGTATGACTGGAGAAGAGCTGCCTCTTCTAAGCAGAGTCAACTTTACATTATGCAGATGGAGTAAAGCCTTCAGGACCTTCATTGGCTGATGTGGCATGGCTCAAAATGAGAAGAAACAGCTACAAGCATGCATTAACAATTGGAAGGCCAAAGGTACCAAGTATGAATCTAGGAAAATTGGAATTTTTAAAAACTGAAATGGAACACCTAAAGATCACTCTCCTAGGTGTCAGCGAGCTGAAGTAGATTGGTACTGGACATTTTGAATCAGACAATCATCTGGTGTACTATGTTGGGAATGACAAACTGAAGGGAACAGTGACACATTCATAGCTAATCATAATGATTAGTATCAGCTCGTTGGTTGTAACAAATGTATCACAAGAACACCAGGTATTAATAAAAGAGGAAACTGTGCAGGGGGAAAGGATACATGGCAACTCTGTCTAGTTTCTTCACAACTTTTCTCTAAACCTAAAACAGTTCTGAAAAACATTTATATATATACACATATGTGTCGGATCCGACTCGACGGCACTTGGCTTGGCATATAGGTGTATACATACACGAATGTATATAGGTATATACATATGTACATGGGTATACAAATTATATAGGTATACCTATATGTGTACATGTATATACCTATACACATATGTCTACATTAAAAAGTCAAATTAAGCAGAATAATGTATGGCAAGTATTGAAAACTCACCATCATTATGAGTCGACCAGCTTAATACAGCCTTCCAAAAGGCCAGTTACTGGTTTTGCTGAAGAAAACCAGTGACTCAGACATGCAGAAACATTTTGCAAGAAGAAATGCACCTCATCTTTTTCTTGTCAGCAGTTGTACGGCCTCCCTTATGAAAAAAAAAGCCCTGTTGTGGAAGGAGATAATCCAGCCTTGAAGCCTGTTTGTTTCAAGGTGTGTTCCTGCAGTTGAGCAACACGCAGTTCCATGGAGCACTACCTGGCTGGCACAGGACATCAGATAAGGGTGTCGTACCTCTCAGGGCTGGGTGACCACATACAGCTGACTGAGTGTTGGGGCAAGGGTGCCCGTTTCCTCACTGAGCAGGCCCTTCCACACACTACGGAGGCAGTATCTGTAACATCCAACCACAAGGTCAGTGAGTCCCTAACATCGTGTGTGGCTGCAAAGAACAGATGACAAATGATATGCCCATTTTGAGGACTGCCCTGGGAGCCCCTGGACCACTGTGGCACAGGGGCTCTCAGGCTTACATTTCCAACTCCAAGCGCAGAGCGCCTGGAACCCAGAAGGCACTGAGTGCCTGGAACCCAGAAGGCACAGAGAGCCTGGAACCCAGAAGGTACGGAGTGCCAGGAACCCAGAAGGCACAGAGAGCTTGGAACCCAGAAGGTACTGAGCACTTGGAACACAGAAGGTACTGTGTGCCTGGAACCCAGAAGGCACAGAGCGCTTGGCACCCAGAAGGTACTGAGTGCCGGAAACCCAGAAGGCACAGAGCACTTGGAACCTGGAAGGTACTGAGTACTTGGAACCCAGAAAGCACAGAGTGCTTGGAATCCAGAAGGTACTGAGTGCTTGGAACCCAGAAGACACAGAGCACTTGGAACCTAGAAGGCACTGAGTGCTTGGAATGCAAAAGGCACAGAGAGCTTGGAACCCAGAAGGCACAGAGCATGAGGAACCCAGAAGGCACTGAGTGCTTGGAAGGCAGAAGGTACCGGGTGATGTCAGTGGATCTGGAATGCACACATCTGGAACTTTAGTCCCTTATCATCTTCTGTTCCATTAACCCCTGATGTCTGCCCACTTATGGCCCCTGACTCCCTAAGCACAAACATCACAACTCAAAGAACACAGCATTTTCTCAAAAGGAGAAGCACTTGATCTCTACCCACCACCTACCTACCCCTGCCACCCAGTCAGGTGCAGGAGGGGGCAAGGTTATGATAATTTGAGGCAGTAAGCAGTCACCAAAGGAAAAGGACCTTCCATAATAAAGGAACATCCACACAACTAACTGACGTCAGAAGATTCTCCTTTTTCCTGCTTAAACCAAGAAAACTCGAGACAGTTCTATAGCTCCAGAAAGTACTTCCTGAGAGGTATTTTTTAGAAGAAATTCATAAATAAAGGAAAGTCGCAATTTTTTTTCATTGCACAACTCTATGTAATAAACACAATAAACAGAAACAGCAAGACCAGTAGTATTGCAAACACGAATTTCAAACACTTTTCTCAAAGCGGGGCTGGGATTCAGAGCTTCCTTCACTGGCTGAGCCCATATCCCCTGGGTCCAGCTGAGGCATCTACAGAACCACAGAAGACTTAGAATTCTGCCTGAGGGCCGCCAGCTGGGGCGTCGCCTCCTGATGACCTGGGGAGGTTGAAGGTCGTCCAGGCCCCATCAGTGTTCCTGGCACAGTGCGTAGGACAGCACTGACTACACCAAAGAGCTGCACCTGAAGTGTAATGGCCAGGACAGGAAATCTGTGGACCGGACCGAGAATAAGAAATGCGAACAGCCTCAGGCAGTGGGACTGAGGTGCCTCCACGAGGTGCTGTGAGGGCCAGCGTGTGGCAGGGAACAGTTTGAACTACGGAGCGAGATCACACATCTCCGAGACACAGAACAGCCATTAGAAGTGAGGAGAGAACTAGGATAGAACAGCTCCTTCCTCCAACCCCTCAGGAGGAATCAACACACCAATAGCCTGATTTGTACTTCTACCCTCCAGAACTGTGAGAGAATAAATTCCTGTGTTTTAAGCCATCTACTGAGCATGCTTTGTTCTGAGAGCCACAGAGAATGAGAACAGGACCTCAGAGACATCCATACAAGAAGATGTGCTATACAATGCACACAAATGCATACACATACACATGTGACACATGCACACAAATATACACAATGCCACCAACACAACTCACACACGCACACACCCCCCACTAAAACTAAGATGGATGGGAACAGGACATCAGAGATACTGGCACAAGAAGACGTACTGCTCAACATAGACATGCACATGTGTATATACATGTAACACAGGCACACACACATACACAAGGCCACGAACACATAAATCACACGCATTCACACACCTCATTAAAACTCTTATCACACACACACACAAACACATCAACACCCAATTCCACACACATGTTCACTCATCATATACACACATACCCACCACTAATACACAACTCATACACATAAGTTCACACGCACTCATATACAATTACACCACAACATAAGCACTCTACTTCAAAAACACACATGTGCACACTCCACTTACCTACACTCCTGCCCACACTTGATCATAGCTGACAATCCTGGAGACAGTCACCACCACAGTGTCCATATGGCACCCTGTGGTGTCTGGGAGACAGTAGAGGGCCCACTAACTGGAGGAGGTCTAGCAGCCAGGCAGAAGAAGCTGGAGACAGAATGACCCAAAGAGCAGAGTTCTGGAAACTCAATGTCTGTGCATTTTGTCATTTTAATGTTGTCATAAACATTTAGTTTTACAGGATTTTTGTCTTCCCAAAACTGATTTAACATTCTAAATTATAAGCTGAAGACAGGACTTGATTTTATAACTGTTTACAGTCTCTGTCAAGAAGTGTCATCTAACATTCCACCAACTCTGCTCCAAGCGTCAGGGTGGTAACAGAGCTCATGCTCTGGACTGCCATGTCAGTGACACAATTATGGCTGTTGCTGGTGATTCACTGTCCACAAGAAGGACTGAGTTATTGTTACTGTCATAAATCACATGACGCATGTACAATAACACACAAAATAATGCACACAGCAAATCATTACAAGGCCTACAGTTGCCAACACCTCTCTGGCCAGCTGATTTCTGGTAAGTTGCTAAGCCTACCCAATGGGAAAAGAACAGCTTCTTCAATAAATAGTGCCAGGCAGCTGGATCTCCATGTGGAAAAAACCATAAACAAAAATTAACTCAAAATGGATCCAATAATCAAACATAAGCACAAAACCCGTAAAACTCTTAGAAAAACATACACAACTATGCTTTGGGATCTAGTTTTTAACAACAGATTCTTGGATCTGACACCGAAAGTGCAAGCCGTGGAAAACAAAATAGATAAATTGGATTTCAGCAAAATTTAAAACTTCTGTTTATGAAAAGACTTCATCAAAATGTGAAGAACGGACCCACAAAATGGGAAAAAATATTTGAGAACCACATATCTGGTAGTTTAATATTTAGAATATATAAGAACCCCTGTAACTCAGCAACAATATGGCCAAGCCAACTAAAAATGTTTGAAGGACTTGAACAGATAGTTCACCAAAGAAGATAAAGGACCATTGAGCACATGTAAAGATGTTCATCTTCACCAGTCCTTAAATACAAACCCAAAACACAACAAGGCATCACTTCACCTTCCACCAGAACAGCTGCTCTCAGACAAAAAAAAAAAGCAGAAAATAACCAGTGTTGGTGAGGATATGGAGAAATGAGAAGCCTCATCCACTGCTGGTGGGAAAGCAGAATGCTGCAGCCACTGTGGAAAACAGCTTGGTAGTTCCTCAAAAGGTTAAACACAGAGCTACCACACTGCTGTTGTTGCTGGGTGCCATCAGGCCAGTTCTGGCTCACAGTGACCCCTATGTAAAACAGAATGAGATACTGCAAGATTGGATTATGTTAAAGAGGATTAGGGTGGGACTGTAATACTCATACTAAGGGAGTTTCCCTGAAGTGTGGCTTGCCCCACCTTTTAGCCCACAAGATATAAAAGGAAAAGGAAGCAAGCAGAGTTGGGGAATCTCATACTACCAAGAAATCAACCGCCAGAGCAGAGCACATCCTTCAGACCCGAGGTTCCTGCGCTGAGATGCTCTCAGTTCCAAGAAAGACTGCTACAACACAAGGACCTTCTTCCAGAGCTGACAGAGAGAGGGGAAATCCTGGAGCCAGCCTATTGGATGGTGTAAAAATAAACTTTTCTTCATTAAATACCATCCGCTTGTGATATTTCTGTTAGAGCACCACTAGAGACACTAATCATGATGTCCTTCTGCAAGGACTGATACCTCCTGATGACATGTCCAAAGTGTGTGAGATGTAGTCTCATTTTCCCTTCTAAGGAGCTTCTGAATGTACTTCTGCCACAACACATCTTTTCATTCTTTCACAAGTCTACAGTATACTCAGCATTTGCCAACACCACAATTCAAAGGCATCGATTCTTCTTTGGTCTTTCTTATTCATCATCTAGCTTATGCTTCCATAATAGGCTACTGAAAATGCCACGGCTCGGGTCAGACTCACCTTAGTCTTCAAGGTGACATCTTTGCTTTTTAATACCTGAAAGACATCTCTTGCCTCAGATTTGGCAGTGGAATGCCTCTTTTGATGTCTTGACTACCGCTTCCTTGGGTGTTGATTGTGGATCCAAGTAAAGTGAAATCCTTGACAATTTCGGTATTTTATCCATTTATCATAATGTTGTTTACTGGTTTGGTTGTAATGATTTCTTTTTCTTTATGTTGAGAGTAACCCATACTGAAGGATGTGGTCTTCGTTCTTCATTGGTAAGTACTTCAAGTCCTCTTTCCCTTTCAGTAGCCGTGTTGTGTCATACACACAAGGCAGGTTGTTCATGAGTCTTCCCCACAGGACCTCACATCCTGTTCTTCGTATGGCCCAGCTTCTCCAATGACTGCTCAGCATACAGATTGAGTAAGTACGATAAAAGGATACAACCCTGACAGACCCCTTTTCCGATACACACTCTTCTTCTGTCCCAGTGACATCCTCTTGATCTAAGCACAAGTTTCTCAAGCACAATTAAAAGTTCTAGAATTCCCGTTCTCTGCAGTGACATCCATAATTTGTTACAATCCACACAGTTGAATGCCTTTGCATAGTCAATATAATAAACAGTTTTCTGGCATTCTCTGCTTTCAGCCATACGTAATGATTTCCCTGGTTCCAAATCCCCTCCGGAAACTAGCTTGAATTTCTGGCAGTTTTTTGTTAATACACTGTTGCAGCCACTTTTGACTGATCTTCAGAAAAATTTTTCTTGCATGTGATATTAATGATACTGTTTGGCAATTTCCACATTTGGTGGAGTGAGTACAAACATGGACCTCTTCCAGTCAGTTGGTGAGGTGGCTGTCTTCCAAATTTCTTGGCATGGGTGACTGCCTGTTTCCAGTGCTGTATCCATTTGTTGATACGTCTCAGTTGGTACCCTGTCAGTCCCTAGAGGCTTGTCTTTCTCCGTGCTTTCAGTGCGGCTTGGACTTCTTCCTTTAGTACTATTGGTTCCAGATCATACGCTACCTCCTGAAATGGCTGAATGTCAACCAATTATTTTTGGTATAGTGACTCTGTATATTCCTTCTATCTTCTTTTGAGACTTCGTGTAAAATACTTCAGTATGGCAACTCAAGACTTAAATTGTTTTCTTCCCATTTTTCAGCTTGAGAAATCCCCATAAACCTTGAGGTACCACATGACCCAGCACTTCCACTGCTAAGTATACAGCCTAAAGACTTGAGACATGGGCCTCAGGCAGGCACATGTACACCAGTGTTCACTGTAGCATTATTCATAATAGCCAAAAGGGGGAGACAAACCCAGTATCCATCAACAGATGAATAAACAAAATATAGTGCATATACACAATGGAATATTATTCAGCTATAAACAGAAATAAGGTACTGATACAAGGTGATATGAATGAAACTTGAAAACATACGGAGTGAAATAAGTCAGACACACAGGAGAACACTGCATAACCACACCTACATGAAAAGTCTAGAATAGGCAAATGCAGAGACCGAAGTTTATTAATGGTTCCCAGGAAAAGGTGCATATGAAAACAAGCAGGTGTTGTTCAGCTATGGTGTTGGTGAGTAATATTGGATATACGATGGACTGTCAGAAAAGTGAACAAATCTGTCTTGGAAGAAGTGCATCTAGAATGCTCTTTGGAAGTGAGGATGGAGAGACTTCCTTTCACTTACTTTGGACTCATCAGAGGCCACACCTTGGAGAAGGTTATCACAGTGGTAAAGTAGAGGGCTGTCAACAAAGAGGAAGGCACTCGATGAAGTAGATTAACACAGTGGCTGCAACAACGGGCTCGAGCACAGCAGGGACTGTGCCTTTGGCATGGGACCAAGCAGAGTTCCATTCTGTCACACACAGGGTTGCTATAAGTTGAAAATGACTCGACAGCACCCAACAGCAACAGTATTTCTTAAATAGCACTGAGTTTCTGGTGAGGGTGATGAAAAAAATCTGAAACAGCTGGTGGTAACAGCTGCACACCACACCGAGCCTAATGAATACCTCTGAGGTGCAGGTACCCAAAGGGGTGAATTGGCAAATGTTATATCACCCAAGCTGAGTCAAGGCCATTTAATATATCTGCCTGGCAGACAAACCCCAAATATGGCATGATAGATACAACATTGACTGGTACGTGAACTCCGTAAGAGCAAGAATGTTGTCCGGGTGATGGACGTCACTATCCTCATCAACTGAACTAGTGCTGGATGGAAACTCAGTGCTTTAAAACTGTGACCGGAATCACTGAATAACTTATTCTGTAGCTTGAGCGCTTTATTATCCTCCTCAAAATTAGGTGGGCAAAGCGCCTAATTTTCACTATTTGATTATTGTGGAGGTTGTCATAATTGCACTTTGAAGTACTATTAAAATAATGGAAAAGTGGTTAAATTAATTTTTAAAATCACTAGCTAAAAATGAGACAAAAGAAGTCAAAAGAGAGTTTGGTATGAAAATCATTTAAGTACATCAACAACTGATACATAAAATGAGGAATTTTTAAGTGAAAATGGGTGAAATATTTTGAGATAGGTTTTTATATCTTAATCGATTTTGGATGGCCCTTCAGAGTTACAGATACACTTTCCTTAAAAGTAGTGAGACGTTTAAAGCCAAGGCAATTTATCCTGTAAAATTTTGCTGTTGTGAAGGGGAATAGCTTTAAAATTTCTTAAGGTTACTCTGAAAGAAGAATTTCTTTAGATTTGCTGCACATTTATATTATATAATTACAGTAGTTTTCTGTCTTGTATGATGTCAGTTTTCTTTCCTTTCTTTTGCAACTACATTATCAGATTTATTTTAGAGATACTATTCATGTTTTCAGAGTTTTAGGGTAAAATACAGATTACACAGTGTCATGGATCAAACTGTGTTCCCCCCAAAATGTGTGTGGCCATTTGGCTGGGCCACAGTTCCTGGTATTGTAGGATGTGTTTTCTGTTGTAAATCCTGTCTCTATGGTGCTAATGAGGTGGATAGGTTGCAGTCCAGTTAGTGCGGTAGGACTTAATGTGTAAGATTGTACTGTGGAACTGTACTGTGGCTTGGTGGCCTCTTGGGATATAAAAGAAAGGGAGGCAAGCTGAGATTTGGGAACCTCACTGGGAGTAGAGCACATCCTTCAGACGTGAGGTCCCTGTACCAAGATGCAAAGACTGATACAACACAAGGACCTTCCTCCAGAGTGACAAAGGGAAAACCTTCCCCTGGAGTGGACACCCTAAACTTGTGGAGTTGCAGACTAATGGACTGTGTAAGAATAAACTTCTCTTTGTTTAAGCCATCCACATGTGGTATTTCTTTTACAGCAGTGCTAGCTGACTAAAACGCATGAGGAATGTTTTTACATCCCTTTGGAAAGATCATTTTGATCATTTGAATGCTCACTGGGATATAAAATGAGTTAAAGAAAGTCGCTGGAATGTTCCTAAACCAAGGATTCACGGATATAAGGGTGAGAGGTCATTTCAAGAATGGTGTATTTGTTTTATCAGATGAACAGGCCAAAAGTTCTGGAGCTCACCTAGTGTCCTCTAAGGACACTTGTTCTCATGCCTGCTTTCCCCCTTGAGGGTCTGCACAGGGATATCCCCTAGGAGACAGGTATTGTGAGGAGGAGTGCGCCTTCCCAGTCAGCTGGGTCATCTGTTACGGACTGAGCTCTGTCTTCTAAAAATATATGTTGAAATTCTAACCTCTATGCTTGAGACTCGAGGGCAGTGGGTTTGGTTTTATGGTTTATACACAAGGAAGCAATTCCATCTGGGACTGGGATTGTCACTGCTGTGTTAATGAGGCCAGATCAACGTAGAGCACATGACAAACCTAACAGCTTCCGAGACAGAAAAAGATGAGGTACAGAAGCAAGCAAGCACAAATGGGAGAAAGATGGATACCGTGTGGAAATCACCAAGGACCAAAGAATAACACAATCACGGAAACTGAGACAAGGATCTCCTCCCAGAGTGGACACAGAGAATCTTCCCTGTGGCCATTACCCTGAATTCAGACTTCTGAATTCTATCCTTCTGAACTGTGAGAAAACAAAATTCTGCTCTTCAGATGCTCACATGTGGTATTTCTGTTACAACAGCACAAAGTAACTATGACAGTCACTCAACTAGCAAGTGACATCAGTTAACTCTGAGCAAATATGCTGTTCGAAAACCACTGACAAATTCAGTTTGCTAATTATGTCGAAAGGGACCTGCAATGAGCAACTGCAAAGGACACAGCGGGCTTCTTCTGAGGGCACTCTGACCACAGGGACGTGCAGAGCCACCACTTGTGGGATTCAGGTGAGAGGAGTCTCAGGTTGACTGTGCTTCATTAGCAAGTAATGAGTTAACTCTCTGACACCCTACTGCAGATGAGGCTCCTAGAAGGTAGCTGGACATTACCTGAGATAACCTGCAGGCCCCCGGGGAGAGCACCCAGGTGCTACCCAGCTGGAAAGAAGAAAAGAAGGGAATGGGAAAGGCGGGAAGGGAATCCGACTTGTACTGGACACAGCTGGCCCCCAGGGGCACCCAAAACTGGGGGAGAGGCATGTAGAGACCTCCAGAATAAGAGTGAGGGACAGGTCCATGAACGCTGCAATGACCAGTGACTGGACAGCGTTACCAGCAGCCCTCCCCAGATGGAGGAATTCCTAAAGGGGCTGACCACCAAGGGCCACCAGCAACTGGGGACAGCCCTCCTTTGTGGCGAGCCGGCCCCACACCCCCCGAGCGGCCGCACCCAAAGATGGCGCCTTGGCTTGTAGCCACACCCAGACCCAGAGACCTTAGAGCAGTAAACATCTTGCCTGCGCATGCCTGGGACACGCCCTAGCCCGTACGTGGGCCAGTAGTGATTGGCTGATTCATTCCGTATATAAGTGGAACTACTGGAAATAAACACTGTCTCTGCTTGAAGACCAGAGGACGTGGTGTCGGTCTGTTGCTGTCACTCCGCCGCGGGTCAGTATCGGGGGGATAGCGACACTCCTTTCCAATGGGTGACACAGGCAGTGACTGGTGAGCAAACAGATTTTTTTTATGTAAGAAGTTTCTAAAGCATGGTCAGCTCTGCAATTCCTTGAGGCAGTCCAGAGGCAGTTCCACATAACCCCAAGCTGTCCTTAGACTTTGCACTGTCAGCGTCCCGTCCCCCTTTAGCAAACACACAGTGATGTTTCTGAAGCTGCAGCGCACCTTCACATTCACTTGAATCACCTTTCTTTGGGATGGGCATAAACATGGATCTCTTCCACTCAGTTGGCCAGGTAGTTGTCCTCCAAATTTCTTGGCATAGATGAATGAGCACTTCCAGCACTGCATCTGTTTGCTGAAATATCTCAACTGATATTGCATCAATTCCTGGAGCCTTGTTTTTTGCCAGTGCCTTCCATGCAGCTTCAACTTCTTCCTTAAGTGCCATCGGTTCCTGGTCATAGGCTGCCTCTTCAAATGGCCAAACATCGACCTGTTCCTTCCAAGACAATGACCCTGTATTCCTTCCATCTTCTTTTGATGCACCCTGAGTTGTGTAACAGTTTGCCTGTAGAAACCTTCACTATTGCAACTCGAAGTTTGACTTTTTAATTCAGTTCTTTCAGCGTGAGAAATGCAGAAGGTGTTCTTCCCTTCTGGTTTTCCCTTTCCAGCCCTTCGTGCATGTCATTACAATACTTTCTTTTGTCTTCTCGAGCTGCCCTTTGAAATCTTCTGTTTAGGTCTTTTACTTTGCCATTTCTCCGTTTTGCTTTAGCTGACTGACGTTCCAGAGCAAGTTTCAGAGTCTCTTCTGACATCCAAGTTGGTCTTTTCTTTCTTTTCTGTATTTTTAATGACCTCTTGCCCTCTTCATAAATGGTATTTTGATGTCATTCCACAGTTTGTCTGGTCTTCAGTCATTAGTCATGAACACATCAAAAGTGTTCATGAGATGGTCTTCAAACTCAGTAGGAGTATACTCAAGATCATACTTTAGCTCTTGTGGACTTGTTCCAATTTTAATGTCTAATAGAATAAATACTGATACAGTCCACCTAATTAAAAGCTTTTCGGATTCCTCAATAATTTCTAAGTGTAAAGGGATCCCAAGTTAAAACGTTTGAGAACTGCTACTATGTGATATTTGATACTATTCTTTAGTCTATTTTTTTATCTAAAAGTTCTTTAAATTTACAAAATCAATTACATAAATATTGGTAAGCACTGAAGTAATTTCTACAAAATAGCCATTTTATTTAATTACTAATAATTATTCAAAAATCATACATTATTCCAGTGACAAAAGTAGGAAAATTAAATCATTTTAAAAGGTAAATATGTGTGTGTAGTGACAGAGAGGAGAAAGAAAAATTAGCTTACCATTCAATAAACAAAATGAGTGTTCTCTTCTTTTTCATTAAACATGTGTATGTAAACTAAACAACTATCTACGTGTTTAGTTTTGTTTTTGTAAGGGAATAGCTAATCATTCCAGGTAACAATGTACAAGAAAAAGCTATTGAGACAATTCTTTTCTCAACTCTCCCACAAAGATGGCAACAAGAAATCTAAATGCTGTTTTTACTCATTAATTAATAGAATGTAGGATGTTTAGAACCAGGTAATGCAGGAATCTTGCATTTTCCTTTATAAATCTGAACCATATCTATATATTTTAAGAATTACTTGGGGCTACTGAAATTAAATATATTTATAGGAATAGACAGGTCTTTCACAAGGGAAGATGCATTTATTACATGCTTACTTAACTTACATAAACACAGTAAGAAAAGCACTATCTACACTGCCTGAAGAAAGATAACTTTTTATTTAGTTTAAAGGAATATGCAAAATAATCTTCAAATTTCACCAAAGTTTAACAAGAAACAACTGCTAAAACTTTGTAACTACACTAACACTGGTAAGAGACGTAATGGAAATGTTCTACACTGAAGATAAAGCAGCCCATGTAGAGTTGTGAATCACGAAATTCACTGTTGGGAGGGACTTTAAAGATAACAATCACATATTTGTCTCTCTCTGGTGCTGACAGACCCTAACTCACACGTGTCATTTTTCTTAGCTACAGCCATGTGGCAACCAGGACATCACTTATTGAAGTGATAAGGTTTCCTCTTTTCTTCTGAACATGAAGGACTCTTTATTAAGAAGTAACTATTCTCTAGTTGAGAAAGCTGTATACTTCCTTGTACCTCGAAAAATATTTTCGAGGAGAATGTGATTGTCAAAACATTAATAACATAAATTAGATGCCTTCAGACAACTGGAACCAGCTAACAAGGCACTCTTTTGTTGTTAACATTCGTAGCCTAGACTCTCACAAGCAAAAAAATCATTCTATAAGGAAAAAAACCTATCAGTAGAAAAATTCCACATGCTGATATTAAATTGTCTCTTTTGGTGGTTTGTAAAAAACAAAAGTATTGTTGTGGTTTGAATATAATAGTTTGAACAGAATTTAAACTTTAGTTAAAATAACAAGACATAAAAACAACTCAATTTTACAACAGAACTGAATATACTAGATGTCATGGGTTGAATTGTGTCCCCCCCAAAAAATATGTGCAGCTCTGTGGCTGGGACATGATTCCCAGTATCTTGGGACTGTCCTCCATTGTGTGGTTTTGCTAAACTGTATGTTAAAGGGGCTGTAAATTCCTGCATAGAATTACTTCCTTGCTGTGCAGTAGGGGGAGTTTCCCTGGAGTGTGGCTTGCCCCACCCTTAATGCTTTCAGCTTGCAAGAGATAAAAGGAAAGGGAAACAAAGAGAATGAGGAGCCTCGCACCATCAAGTAATGTGCACCGGGAGAAGAGCACGTCCTTCATACCTGAGGTTCCTGTGCCAAGACGCTCCCTTGACAAAGACTGATGCAATACCGCACTTGCCTCCAGAGCCGGCAAGGGGAAAGCCTTCCCCTGGAGCAGACACCCTGAATATGGACTTGCAACCTGCCGGACTGTGTGAGAATAAACCTTCCTTTGCTAAAGCCATCCACTCTCTGGTATTTCTGTTAGAGCAGCATTAGCTGACTAAAACACTAGAACTGCAGTTCTACTCTGTAAAACATGGTGTCATCATGAATTGGAACTGACTTGAAGGCAATAGGCTTGATTTTATCTTAAGTTTTTAGTAGATAGAATACAATTGAATAGTTTTAGGCATTGCTTGTGAGTAAAAAAATTCTTTCCAAAGAAGAAAGAAGAAAACAAACAAAACCACTATTTCACAATTTCAGTTCCAGCACTGAAAGCAACCCAGGTTATCCATTCTATAATATAATTGTGATTACTCAATTTTCCACATATGTAACCTAGTTTTTTAACAATGTCTAGAGTTAGATATTTTCTACATTCCTCGGTAGATCACCCATTTACCTTGATATTGGTTCTCTTTATTCTTGATAATATCTGAATTTTACTTCAAGGTAATTATAAAAACTCAGTGCAAGATGACTGTAAAAGTTTTTTTTATTATTTTTTATTAAACATACAGAATAACACCAGGGACTACTGCAGAACAGAACATCAGTTACTCAGATGCAAGTTCAAGGTGAAGCTGAAGAAAGGTAAACAAGTCCATCAGAGCCAAAATACAACCACGGGTATGTTGTTTTTATGTCAAATCAGTTCTGTCTCCAAGTGACCTTATGTACAACAGAAATAAACACTACCCGATCCTGCACCATCCTCACAATCATTGTTATGCTTGAGCCCACTGTTGCAGCTGCTGTGACAATCCACCCCATTGAGGGTCTTCCTGTTTTTCATTGACCCTCTTCTGTAATAAGTATGATGTCTTTCTCTAGGGACTCTACGTCCAAAGTATTTAAAAGGAAGTCTTGCCATCCTTGCTTCTAAGAAGCATTCTGGTTGCACTTCTTACAAGACATATTTGTTCATTCTTTTGACAGTCCACTGTATATTCAATATTCTTTGCCAGCCAACACCATAACTTAAAGGCATCAGTTCTTATTTGATCATCCTATTCATCTTTCAGTTTCTACATATGTATGCCAAGCCAAGTGCCTTCGAGTCGGATCCAACTCATGGAGGTGACTGAAAACATCATGCCATGGTTGAGACACATCTTAGTCCTTAAAGTGACATCTTTGCTTTTTAACACTTCAGAGAGGTCTTTCGTAGCACATTTGCCCAATTCAATGAATCTTTGATTTCTTGACTGTTTCCATAGGCATTGATTGTGGATCTAAGTAAAATGAAATCCTTGACAACTTCAGGATTTTCTCCATTTATCATGGTATTACTTATTGGTCCAGACATAAGGATTTTTTTTTCCTTTATGTTGAGATGTAATCCACAATGAAGGTTGTAGTTTTTGATCTTCATCAGTAAGTACTGACAGAGAAGTGGGGTCAAAATGGTGGACTAGACACACACCTCCTCAATTCCCTCTGAGAACAAAGGCCTAGAACAATAAGTGAATGGAGCAGTGGATATCTGGGGAGCCCTAGGACCTGGCATAGTGTTGTCAGATTTGACTATGCACCAGTAATGGACTAAACTACCCATCTCAAAGATGAGCCACTGGCCACTGACCCCTGCTCCTGCTGACTCACAGTATCAGAGAACTGCAGGTACTGACACCTTCTTTGTTATCTAGGAGGTGGGGATGGGGCATGAGCTGACAAATATGCCAAATTGTGGCACTTAGGTCAATGGGGCATAGTGCAGCAGAGAGACAGTCCACAGGATAACCACATACTGAGAGCCTGGCTGCTGACTGAAGGCACCACTGCTCCTCCACCCTCTCTTTACTGAGCTGCACCACAGACTGCTGTTTCACAGCAGGAAGGGCAGCTTGGCTGGCACATCATCTTTGTTAGCTTGGAGACGGAGTCACCAAGCTGGGGGCTTTCGCCTTGGCTGATTCTCAAGCAGAGCAGCAGCCCATTTGGCAAGTGCTTCTACAGAAACTTGGCATTTGAGACAATTTGTGTCTAGATTCACGGGTGGAACCTGGCAGAGGACAGCAGGAAGGCCCTAACTTTTTCTTACTTTGCACCATGCCATAGCATCAGGGAACAGTCTATGAGGTACTTTTGTTGTTATCTGGAAGGTAGGGCCTGCCACACCACAGAGCCTGATTGTTTTTGGCAACACTTGGACAACTCCCCACTTAGAGGTAAAGTATACTTTTAAATAAGACCTGGAGATCCAACTGTTGAGAAGCTGAGCAGCTTCTCCTACACCCTTCACTGACCTACATTGTAGGGTTGGCTGAAAGCACCCCAGTGACTCCATAAGTAGGACTCCACCTTTGCCAGGCAAGAGGCAGAGACTGTCACCCCGCAGGGTCCACCTGGGGCCAGTCACTAGAGTACGTAGAGACAGCTAGGGACCAACTCCCCTCTTAGAACTATGCCTCAGCTCCTGTTGAGGTAACACCAGGGAAATCAAACAACTTCTAGATGGCATGCAGACAACAGACCATAGCTAACCATTTAAAGAAGCAGTCCACCATGGCTCCAGAAAACTCCCAAAATAAAGAATCACAAACCTTCCGAGATAAAGAAGCCTTTCTGAAACTATTGGAGGTTGAGTATAAAAGAGTTATATATAGAGACCTCCTAGAGATTAAGCAAAATGAAACAGAACAAAATGAAAAAATTAAGTCAGCCATTCCAAACGAAGGAGCATCAATGATCTGAAATACAGCAGATCAGTAACAAAATGACAGAATTAGACAATTCAATCCAAAGCCAAAAGAGCATAACTAAGGAGATAGAAGTCAGACTTAGTGCCCTTAAGGACAGAGAAACCGACACCAGCATTTATGAGGAGAACTCAGAGAAAAGAAATCATAAAAAAGAAGAAGCATTAAGAAACACATGGGATTCTACTAACAGGAATAATCTATGAATAACTGGAGTTCCTAAACAGAGAGGCATAGATGAAAATACAGAAAGCACTGCTGTAGAGTTGGTCACAGAAAATGTCATGGATTGAATTCTGTCTCCCCAAAAATATGTGTAGCCATGTGGCTGGGCCACGATTCCCAGTATCATGTGACTATCCTCCATTTTGTGGTTTTCCTATGCTGTATGTTGAAGGATTAGGGTGGGGCTGTAAATCCCTTCATAGGATTACCTTCCTGCTTCACTGTAAAGGGAGTTTCCCGGGAGTATGGCTTGCCCCACCCCTAATCCTTTCATCCTACAAGAGATAAAAGGACAGAGAAGAAGGCAGAGAATTGGGAACCTCGCACCATCAAGAAATCTGCACCAGGAGAAGAGCGCATCCTTCAGACCTGAGGTTCCTGTGCCAAGATGCTCCCTGGACAAAGACTGATGCAATACTGGACTTTCCTCCAGAGCCGACAAGGGGGAAAGCCTTCCCCTGGAGCGGACACCCTGAATATGGACTTGTAGCCTACCGGACTATGTAAGAATAAATCTTCCTTTGTTGAGACCATCCACTCTGTGGTATTTCTGTTAGAGCAGCCCTACCTGACTAAAACAGAAAATTTCTCTGAAATTACAAAAGAAGAGAACATAGATTTCCAAGAGATATGTCAAATACCACAAAAACTAGACCCCAAAAGAAAGACACTAAGACACATTATAATCAAGCTTAATAGAACAAAACATAAAGAGATGCTCTTAAAGACAGCAAGGCTCAAAGCTAACATTCAGAAGGAAACCCTACAGGCTTTCATCTGATTTGTCCACAGAAACAATGTTGACAAGAAAGCAGTGGGATAATACAGTTAAAGCCCTGAAGGAGAAAAACTTGCAAGCAAGAATTATATATCCTGCAAAATTGTCTCTCAAATATGATAGTGAAATTAACACATTCACAGATAAACAGAAGTTTAGAGACTTTCTAAAAACCAGACTGAACCTACAAGAAATACTTAAACTCTTTACTTAGAAAAACAAAAACATTGAGTGTTAAGGAGGCAATGTACAACACAGTATACAGAATCCTACTCACTTAGGGAAGTCAATAAGCTCAACCAAAACTACATTATTAAAAGAAGGGGACTAGTGATCATAACACAAAAACTATGACATCAATACACTAAAAAGAGGGATATGTTACTGTAGGTATAACCCTTTCACATGGAGAGAAAATTAAAAATATATGCAGAGGTAAAAGTCAGGTTTAAACTTAGAATAGTAAGGGGGCTTTTAGGGATAGCCACAAATCAAAATAACAATGCAACATATCAAAACAAGGAACATAATGCAGGAGTCTCAACAAATATAAAACCAACAATGAAAAAGATGAAAAGTCAACCCATAAAGAATGACCCAGAACAGAGTATTAAGAGCAACACATAGAAAACATCAACAACAAAACAATGAATGCATCAAAATGACAGTATGAAACTCATACCTATCAATAATTACACTGAATATAAACGGACTGAATGCTCCAATAAAGAGACAGTGAGTGACATTGTGGATCAAAAGACATGACCTATCTGTATGTTGCTTACAAAAAATACACATAAGACTCAAAGATATGAACAAACTGAAAATGAAAGGATGGAAAAATATATGCCAAGCCAACAACACACAAAGAAGATCAGAAGTGGCAATACTAGTCTCAGATGAAACAGACTTTAATGTAAGATCCACCATTGTGGACAAGGATGGTCACTATTGGTGAAAGGTTTAAAACATAAGCAGAACATAACAATATTAAATATTTATGCACCCAATACCAAAGTATCTAAGTACATTGAACAAACACTGACAACACTGAAAAATGAGATAGATCATTCCACAATAATAGTTGGAGACTTCAACACCTCACTTTCAGTAATGGACAAAGCATCCACAAAAAAGTTTGGTAAAGATACAGAAGGTTTTATTGCAACAATCAACGAACTAGACCTTATCGACATATACAGAACTTTTCACCCATCAACAGATAAGTACACCTTTTTCTCCAGTGCACATGGAACATTTTCCAGAATAGACCAGGTGTTAGGACATAAAACAAATCTCAGCAAAATCCAAACCACTGAATTATTGCAAAGCATCTTCTTGGACCAGAAAGCCATAAAAATTGAAATCAGTAGCAGAGAAATCATAGATAGAAATTCAAACTCATGGAAACTGGACAACACCTTGCTCAAAAACCCATGGGTTATAGAATAAAGCAAGGATGAAAGAAAGACACTTACAGAATCAAATAGGAATGAAAACACATCCTACCAGAACTTATGGGATACAGCAAAAGTGGTGCTCAGACGTCAGTTTATCTCTATAAATGCACACAGCCAGAATGAAGAAAGGGCCCAAACTAAAGAATTCACCCTAAAGCTTGAAAGAGTAGAAAGAGAGCAACAGAGGAACCCCTCAGGCACCAGAAGAAAACAGATAGTAAAGATTAGAGCAGAACTAAATGAATCAGAGAATAGAAGAACAATTGAAAAATTAACAAATCCAAAAGCTGGTTCTTTTAAAAGATCAACAAAATTGATAAGCCATTGGCTAAACTTACAAAAGAAAAACAAGAAAGGAAACAAATAAACCAAATGAGAAATGAGATGGGAGATGTCACAGCAGACCCAACTGAAATCAAAAGCTTCAGTAAGTACTTCAAGTCATCCTGACTTTCAGTAAGCAAAGTTGTGTCATCTACATATCACAAAATTGTTAATGAGTCTTATTCCAATCCTGATGCCACATTTTTCTTCCTATAGTCCAGCTCTTAGGATTATATGCTCAGCATGCAGGTTGAATAAGTGTAGTGAAAAGATACAACCCTAACACACACCTCTCCTGATTTCGAGTCATATAGTCAGGAGATCAAAAGAGGCTCTGCGTTGAGCAAAGCTTCTGCAAAAGACCTCTTTAAAGTGTTGAAAAGCAAAATTATCATCTTGAATACTAAGCTATGCCTGACCAAAAAAATCAAATGATACATAAGAAAGACTGAAGAAAACTGACACCTTTGTATTATGTTGTTGGTAAAGAATATTGAATACCATTAAGAACAAATCTGTCTTGGATAAAGTGCAATCAGAATGTTCCTTGGAAGCAAGGATGGCAAGACCATGCCTCACATACTTTTGACATGTTTTCAGGAGGGACCAGCCCCTAGACAAGAACTTGGTAAAATAGAGGGTCAGTGAAAATGAGGAAGACCCTCAATGAGATGGATTGACACAGTGGCTGCAACAGTGGGGTCAGGCATAACAGTGACTGTGAGGATGGCGCAGGTGTGGGTAGTGTTTGATTCTGTTGTACACTGGGTCACTGAGTTGGAACCGACTTAATAGCACGGAACAACGACAACAAGTGTCCCTTTGCTCTTTTCAAACAACTGCCTCTTGGTCTATGTACCTGTTCCTCCTGAGCACAATTAAGAGTTCTGGAATTCCCATTCTTTGCAATGTTATCCATAACTTTTTATGATCCACACAGTCAAGTGTCTTTGCCTAGTTAATAAAGCACAGCTAAACGCCTTTCTATACTCTCTGCTTTCAGTCGTGATCCACCTGACGTTAAATGCTGTCTCTGATTCCACATCCTCTTCTGAATCCAGCTTGAACTTCTAGAAGTTCCCTGTCAATGTACTGCAGCAACCACTTTTGAATGCTCTTCAGCAAAATTTTGTGTGTGATATTAATGACATTGTTCTATAATTTGCACATTCTGTTGGACTGCCTTTCTTTGGAATAGGTACAAATATGGGTATCTTCCAATTGGCAGCTGTTTTCCAAATTTCCTGGCATAGATGAGTGACCACTTACAGTGCTTTTTCTTTTTGTTGAAACATCTCAATTGGTATCCTCACCTGAACTGACAGACCATCTCAAGAATAGAGTTTGGGGATGACATCAAGGACCCACTGAAACCCATTGCCATCAAGCCAGTTCCAACTAATGGTGATGCTATAGACAGAGTAGAACTGCCCCATAGGTTTCCAAGGAGCATCTGGCAGGTTTGAACTGCTGACTTTTTGGTTAGCAGCTGCAGCACTTAACCACTACATCATTGAAGTTTCTACATCAATGACATCATACAAGAAAAAAGCAAAAGGTCATTAAAAAGGCCAGAATAAAGGAAAAGACCACAGTGAATGTCAGAAGACACTCTGAAACTTGCTGTTGAATGTAGAGTAGCTAAAGTATATGGCAGAACTGATGAAGTAAAAGAGCTAAACAGAGATTTCAAAGGGCAGCTTGAAAAGACAAGTAAATATAATGAAAAATACAAAGACCTGGAATTAGAAAAAGAAAAGAATACACTCCACATTTCTCAAGGTGACAGAACTAAAGAAAAAAAAAATTCAACCCTCAAGTTGCGATATTGAAGGATTCCATGGATAAAATACTAATGAAGCAGGAAGCATGAAAAGGAAACGGAAGAAATACAAGAATCACTTACTAAAAAATAAAAAATAAAAAATGGTCCACATTCAACCATTTCAGGAGGTAGCATATGATCAAGAACTGATGGTACTAAGGGAGGAAGTCCAAGATGCATGAAGCCTTGGTGAGAAAAAAGTTTCCAGAAATTGATGGGATACCAACATAGATGTTTCAATAAATGGATGCAACACTGGACGTTCTCACTCATCTATGCCAGAAAATTTGGAAAAGAGCTATGTGGTTGTTTTAGTCATCTAGTGCTGCTTAACAAAAATACCCACAAAGTGGTTGGCTTTAACAAAAGGAAGTTTGTTCTTACACAGTCTGGTAGACTACAAGTCCGAATTCAGGATGCCCACACTGGGGCAGGGTTTCCCTCTTGTCAGCTCTGGAGGAAAGTCCTTGTGTTGCATCAATCTTTGTCCAGGGAGCATGTTGGTGCAGGAACCTCAGGTCTGAAAGACACTCTCTTTTCCTGGTGCTGCTTTCTTGATGGTATGTTTCCCAACTTCCTGCTTGCTTCCCTTTCTATCTCTTTTAGGATAAAAGGATAAAGGGTGGTGCAAGCCTTACTCCAGGGAAACCCCCTTTACAGTGAAACAGAGAGGTGATCTTATGAAGGGATTTACAGTCCCCTAGCATACAGCATAGGAAAATCATAAAATGGAGGAGCATCATAAAATATTGAGAATCATAGCTCAGCCACATGGTTACACACATTTTTAGAAGTACACAGTTCCATCCATGACGGTGGTCAACAGACTAGAAGAGATTCATATTTGTGCCCATTCCACATAAAGGTGATCTAATAGAATGCTCAAATTATTGAACTGTACTATTAGTAACAGAGAAAAGTAAAAGCTTTCTGAAGATAATGCACAAATTGTTGCAGCAGTCTATCTACAGGGGCTCCCAGAAATTCGGCCGGAGTCAGAAGAGGATGTAGAACAAGAGATACAACTGTTGATGTCAGATGGATCTTGACTGAAAGCAGAAAATACCAGAAAGACGTTTACATGTGTTTCATTGACTACACAAAGGCATTTGACTGTGTGGACCGTAACAAATTATTGATAACATTGAAAAGAATGGGAATTCCAGAACACTTAATTGTGCTCACGAGGAAACTGTCTATAGCTCAAGCGGCAATCATAAACAGAATAAGGCTTATAGTCAGGCAAGGTGTGTGTCAGGGTTATATCATTTCACTATACTTATTCAATATGTATGCTGAGCAAATAATCCAAGAAGCCAGACTATATGAAGAACATGGCATCATGATTGGAGGAAGACTTGTTAACAATTTGCAATATGCAGATGGTACAGCCTTGCTTACTGGCAGTGAAAAGGACTTGGAGCACTTACTGGTGAAAGCCAAAGATTACAGCCAACAGAAACATAAAAAATAAAAATCCTCACAACTGGACCAATAAACAATGCCATGATAAGTGGAGAAAAGATTAAAGTTGTCTATGATTTAATTTTACTTGGATCTATATGCAATACTTACAGAAGCAGCAGTCAGTGTATCAAACAATACACCACACTGAGCCAGTCTGCTGCAAAAGATCTCTTTCAAATATTAAAAACAAAGAGGTCACTTTGGAGACTAAGGTGTGCCTGACCCAAGCCATGGTATTTCCAGTTGCCTCATATGCACACAAAAGTGGAACAATGAATGCAGAAGACCAAACAAGAAGTGATGCCTCTGAATTAGTGTTGGAGAGTACTGAATAGACCATGGACTGCCAAAAGAATAAATGAGTCTGTCTTGGAAAGAGTACAGTCAAAATGCTCTGAAAGCAAAGATGGTGAGACTTCTTCTCATGAACTTTGGGCATGTTATCAGCAGGGACCAGTCCCTGAAGGAGACATAATGCTTGGTACAGTAGAGAGCGAAGAAGACAAAAAACCCTCAAGAGACAGATTGATATAGACCGGTAAAGCTGGGCCCTCAGTTAACAAAGTCTGTGAGGATGGCCATGTTTAGTTAGGTTGCACGAAGGGTATCTATATGAGTTGGAACTGATTACAGGGTACCTTATAATAATAAAAGACATACTCTGGGTGTTTTAGTCAGCTAGTGCTGCTCTAACAGAAATATCACAGAGTGGATTGCTTCAACAAAGGAAGGTTTATTCTTACACAGTCCGGTAGGCTACAAGTCCATATTCAGGGTGTCTGCTCCAGGGGAAGGCTTTCCTCTTGTCGGCTCAGGAGGCAAGTGCGGTATTGCATCAGTCTTTGTCCAGGGAGGGTCTTGGCGCAGGAACCTCAGGTCTGAAGGACGCACTCTTCTCCTGGTGTTGCTTGCTTGATGGTGTCAGGTTCCCAATTCTCTGCTTGCTTCTCTTTCCTTTTATCTCTTGTAGGATGAAAGGATTAAGGGTAGGGCAAGCCATACTCCAGGGAAACTCCCTTTACAGTGGAGCAGGGAGGGGATCCTATGAAGGGATTTACAGTCCTACCCTAATCCTTTAACATACAGAACAGGAAATCACAAAATGGAGGACAATCACAAAATATTGGGAATCATAGTTCAGCCACATGGCTACATAAATTTTGGGGGGAACACAATCCAATCCATGACACCTCCCCTTTGGTACCTCAAAAACTCACATCTTTTAAACATGTAACACATTTAATCCCATATGATAGAAGTCTTAAATCAGTTCCAAGTCCAAAATTCAAAAATTCCTTTACATCTATGAATCTTAGAGCACAAGCTATCTGCTTCCAAAGGTACAATGGCAGAACAGGCACAAGTTAGACAGTCCCTTACAAATGGGAGAAATTGCAGGCAAAGAAGGCATTAACAAGCAATAGGCAAGTCAGCAGAACTCACTACATTTGCCCTCGAAGATCTGAAAATACTTGCACATTTTCTGAGACATTCTGCACAATGGCCCTGCCTTCCAGTCTGTAGGCACTGGCCACACTCTCTGGTTTCTGAGTGGAGACACCAGCCCTGTGCTACAACTCTGCCTTCAAGGCCCACTTGGACAGAAACTCTGCCCTATCGGCTTTAGGAGCACCCTAAGCCCAGCAGGGTGGCACTTCCACCCCTACGAACACAGGACGCCATGGTTACTCCCTTTCAAACCCCCGAGGTCATGGCCATACCTTCTGAGACTGAGGCAGCTCAGCTTCTCACGCTGTTTGTCGCTTCAGCTTCAGCTTCCTATGGCTGCATGGCCCAGGCCTCAGGCCCACCTCTGCCCTGCCAGGCAAGTGTTCCAAAGCTCTGTAGCTCCACTGATTCAAGTGCCCGGAGGCACCCCACTCTTGCTGGAAAGTGTCCTGCCCAAAGGCACTCAGCTCTCCCGCTCTGTGGGTCAGCAACGCCAGCTCGGCTGGCTCAAGTGCCCAGAGGCACCCTGCTCCGTGCTCTGCCCTGTGGGTCGGCTCCAGCGCTGCCCCAGGTGCTGTTGCTATTGCTGCTGCTGCCGCCAGTCCTCTGTTGTTTCTCACCATCTGCACCTTCTTCGTTCCTTCTGAATCTTCTATCCATTCACAGTTTCAAAGTGGCTTCCACAGTTTAGGTATTTGCTAGAGCAGCACCCCACTCTCACAGTACCAAATTCTGTTTTAGTCAGCAAGTGCTGCTCTAACAGAAATACCATAGAGTGGATGGTTTTAACAAAGGAAGGTTTATTCTTACACAGTCCGGTAGGCTACAAGTCCATATTCATGGTGTCTGCTCCAAGGGAAGGCTTTCCCTGTGTCAGCTCTGGAGGAAAGTCTGGTATTGCATCAGTCTTTGTCCAGGGAGCATCTTGGCACAGGAACCTCAGGTCTGAAGGACGCGCTCTTCTCCCAGTGCAGCTTTCTTGATGTTGCGAGGTTCCCAATTCTCAGCCTGCTTCCCTTTCCTTTTATCTCTTGCAGGCTGAAAGGATTAAGGGTGGGGCAAGCCATACTCCCGGGAAACTCCCTTTACAGTCAGGGGAAAAAAAAATCTAAGTTTTCTCAAAGAATTTGATCTTTGCTTTTGACTCCTGAGAGAGAACCTCTAAAACTTTGGATTCTTCCCAGTGATTGAAGTGTCTTTGATGAGGCTTCCAGACCATATCTCAAGGCTTTTGCTAATGAGGTATCTCTTTGGTGGGGGCTGACCAGGCCAGAAAGACACCCTCAGATGATATTAATCATTCCTAGGGGAGGGCAGCTGACTCAATCAATCAAGGCTCGATAAGGCCCTGGGCAAAGATCCAGACATGAACGTCTCACAGACTTCCTGATGGATGAAAGTCACCTCTTCTCTAGATGGCAACAAATGCTCTTCAGAATACCAAACCAAACCCACTGCTTTTGAGTTGATTCTGACTCACAGCAGCCCCACAGGACAGAGTAGAATTGCCTCATTGAGTTTCCAAGGAGCATCTAGTGGACTCCAACTGCCTTTTGATTGGCAGCTGAAGCGCTTAACCACCACACTACTGAGTTTCCCTTTAGGACATGGTAGGTCCATATTGGGAACCCTCTCAGACTTCTGCCCATGTATCTGTTCATTTGCATACTTTTGCTCTAATAAGGGTGTAACAGTAAGTATAGAGCTTTCCTGAGTTTTGTGAACTGTAGTGAATTACCGAACCTGAGTGTTGTGAACCAGCAAGTCAGAAGTGAGGGTGTTGTGGGGATATCCCAGCTTATACCTGGTGTCTGAGGTCTTAGCAGATTTGGCAGTCTGGAAGACTGAGTACCTTAGGCTGTGAGGGGTAACCTAGCTTCAGATCAGAGAAGGAATTGCTGCTCTGTAGGTAAGATGAAATTGAATTTGATTTTCACAGTTCAGTGTCAAAAAAGTGAGATTTGAAATTGATTATAACACATAGATTTAAACTTTAACATTCAGTTTTCTTATTTTTCTGTACAATTAATTGCCTCTTATTTCTCATTTTTTTCTTGGTTTTATTTTCTTTAGCACATGCACTCACTAGAATATTTTTCTTTTTTCAGAGGAGGTCCATGGGTGATTATATTTCTGTGTCCTTGAATCTCAGCTTTGTCCACTTTAATCTCATATTGAGCTGATAGTTTTGTTATATTTGGAATTCTAGTTCTGAAGTTATTGAGCCGTTGTCTTTCTGTCCCGTCACATCTGGAAGAAGTCTGATGCAAATATGATGCTTGTCCTTTGTAGGAAATTCCTCTTTATTTCCATAGAATTCTTTGGAGCTGTCTCTTCAACTTAGATGGCTCTGATGGGTTTATCAGCGATTCCTCAACAGTAGTCAAGAGGCAAGGGAATGCAAGCTTCTAAAACATACAGAATCTGAAGGCTGCTCCCAACGCTGATCTGAGTCTGGTATTCACAATGCAGGGTCTTTTCTTAGTCAACCCCACACAGAGATACCTCAAGGCCTTCTGGTCTCCCCACTGCTTCCCTTTACAGTATGGTTGTTTCTCTAGATGAATAGGAAAACTGTTGTTTCCCAGGGCTTTTAGCTTCCAGTGGCTGTAAGCATGGGCTGTCTGCACTCTCATCCCACTGCTCCAGCTTTTCATACGCCCCCTTCTCCCCACATTCGTGCAGTCAACTCAGTCCAGTCAGTGGTCTAAGATAGGTATTTATGAATGCCTCAGCGTATGCTGGTTTACATTCTCACTTTTGCTTTCTAATGTTTTCTACCTATTTCTGGCCTCAAAAGATTTTTCTTACTTTCCATTTGTACTTCGGAAATATTTTCAACAGGGATCAGTCCCTGCAGAAAGACATTATTCTTGGTAAAGTAGAGGGTCGGCAAGAAAGAGGAAGACCCTTAATAAGACAGATTGACACAGGGGCTACAACAGTGGGTTTAAGCATAACAATGATTGTGAGAATTTTTCCCTAGAGCTACAACGACATCATGGCCTTGCTGGTGCCCCACATTCAGGCCCTCAGCCCACACAACTGTGAGACAACACATTTCTGTTCTCATAACCCATCCAACTCCAAGTCTTTTGTTACAGCAACCCTAGGAAGCTAAGACACGCTTCAATTCAACTGTGTATGTGCAATTATTCTTAGGTACACTCAGGACATCAGCTGGCCTGCCACAGACAGCAAGCAAATCTTTCTCCTGAGATTTTCTCCCCCTTCTCTGAAGTCTTTGTAACATTCTGATTAGATGGATGCTACTTTTTTTTTTTTTTTTTAAAAAAAAAAACCTCTTGTTTGTCTCTTAACTTTTTGGTAGTATTCTCATCTCTTTGCCAAACAGCCTTGTATGGGGAGACTTCTTCAGCTCAGCTTTCCTGCTCGTTCCTTCCATACCCAACATATTATCCATCCTGCTAATCTAGCTGGTGGTTTTACTTCTTCTGTGTCCGTGAATGTTATTTCATTTTCTAAAATAAATAGCCAATATTTTGACTTGTAAATGTGATATTCTCTTGCCTTAATTCAGAAGTTTCACATGTGCATCCTCTAAAGTTCTGCCGGCACTCTGAAACTTCCCTCTATCTGGTTTCACCTCCTCTGGCTGTTGGAGCGGCAGCCTCTGCTGCACAGAGTCCTCTTTACTAACATACTGGTTGATTGCTGGTTCCACAGTTGCACTTGGGGTCCGATGTCTTTTCAGGTCATACATCAATGCTGGGAAGCGTTGCCTGTTTGGATGTGGTGTGTTGTGCTGATGCCCAGGCTCCTGGGTGTTGTTGTTGTTGTTAGCCAGTTTTAGTCAACTCTGCCTCGTGGTGCCCACTTGTATAAGAGAATAAAATGTTCCTTAGTCCTTCATCCTTCTCACAGTCACTGTGGCTGTTGTTCTATTCCGTATCACCAAGGGTCTGCCTTGCATTTGCTGGCCGTCTCCTTCTCCAGGTGTGGTGCCCCCCTCCAGGTGTGGTGCCTCCCTCCAGCATCAGGCCCTCTGCGTGATGCAAGTCAGACAGTGTCCTGCTGTGACCTACAGGTTTTCATGGCTAATTTTCAGAAGTAAATCACCATGTCATTCTTCCTAGTCTGTTTTGGTCTTGGCCCCTCATTCCTCCTGGTGTGGCCTTACTTTAGCCAAGGCCTTGCCCTTTCAAGGACCTGGGCTCTGCTCTCAGCGAGGTAGCCCCTGGCACACTTGCTCCCTGACTCTGCGCCCTAGGAGACAACAGAGGTCTGCAGGGCTCACAGATTTGGTTGTTGCTAGTAAACTCAGAACCCACCTCTCTTTGTTACGTGCTGCTTCTAAGCTTAAAACCTCTGGAATGGTCTGCTTTTTGAAGAGCTTTCTGCTAAGGATTGGGGTGCATCTCTGTCCTTCAATCTAGTCCCAAGCCGTAGAATTTTTTTTCTGTTCTTTGGCACCGCACACATTTTCTGGGGCACCTAGGTGCCCCTTACAATTTGCTCATGTGATTATCCATTTATTGACTCTGAACATGTGTTTTCTTGCCATGCCTGAGGATTTTGGTTGTTGGAAAGGGCATGTTATCTCATGCACCAACAGAGCCTGTGATTAGGACCCCTAAAACACTTTGTGTGCCCACATTTGGTCTATTTGCTCTCTGCTCAATCTACTAGAATTCCTGAAAGAGAGCCAGGGGAACAACTGGTATAGATTGAATTGTGAGACCCATAGAAGACATGCCCAAGTCCTCATCCTGGTACCCACGACCTTGTCTTTATCTTGTTTAAAGATGTTATCAGTTAACATGAGGTCACACAGAAATAGATTGGGTTTTAGTCCCGTGTGACTGTTGTCCTTATAAGAGGGGAGACGAGACAAGGCAGGCTTGTTTCCTAGAGCCAACAGAGAAATCATGAAAGAAGACTCAGAGACACATGGAACAGGGACTTCATGTGATGATGAAATTATTCTACATGTAAAAACCAGGGAAGGCCTGGGGCAACGAGAAGCCAGGAGAGATAAGAAGTGTCTTCCCCTAGAGCCTCCATAGGAAGCATGGCCCTGCTGGCACCTTGAATTCGAACTTTGGGCATCCAGAACAGTGAGAAAAATTTCTGTTCTGACAGGCCACACAGTTAGTAGTATATTATTACAACAGCTCTAGGAAACCAGCATAACAGTCACCAGCAGGGGAATATTCAGGAACCAAATACAGTGAAATCTGAGAGATCCATAACCTGTGTAAGATGGAAATCTGTCAGAGAAGGGCCACTCAACTATCTTCCATTAATACAGAGTGTTGAAAAAGTGGCAGGACTGTACTCTGTCAAAGGCAAAGAACTTGTGAGACTCAAAAAAACAAGGTAGTTCTTGTTTCACTATATCGGAAAAGAGTTTAACATCCAGAATATATAAAACACTCCTATAACTCAACAACAGAAAGACTAACAGATCAATTGAAAAAATGGACAAAAGGCATCAAAGGACATTTCTCCAACAATGACACACAAATGACCAAACAGCATATGAAAAGATGCTGAACATCATTAATAATTAGGAAAATGTATGTCAAAATGTCAGTTGAGATTTAATACTCACTGGAATGGCATTATGGATTGAACTATGTCCCCCCAAAATACTTGTCAACTTTGGTAGACCATAATTTCCACTGCTGTGTGTTGCTTTCCATTTTATGCAAATTTTAATCTCTACCTGTAGTTAATGAGGCAAGATTAAAATATCTTCAGGAGCACCAGCATGCGATGCAACACCTGTACTCAGGTCATAGCTCTGATTCTATGCAAGGAGAGCCGCCCTGGGATGTGGCCTGCATCACCTTTTATGTTTCAAGAGATTAAAGGAGAGGGAAGCAAGAAAACAGGGAGGGACCTCCACCTACCAAGAAAGAAGAGCCTGGAGCAGATCACCCCCTTTGGATCCAGGGTCCTTGTTCTGAGAAACTCCTAGAGACAGGTAAAGATTGATGAAAAGGACCTTCCCCCAGGCTGACGGAGAGAGAAAGCCTCGCCTTGGAGCTGGTATCCTGAATTGGGACTTCTAGCCTCCTAGAATATGAGAGAACAAATTTGTCTATTAAAGCCATCAACTTGTATTTCTGTTCTGGCAGCACCAGATAACTAAGTCAGATGGATGTTATCAGAGGAATGAAGCATGCCTAGGTGAGGGTGTGGAGAGGTTAAAAGTGTCATCCATTCTTGGTACAGCTGTGGTGGAAAACAGTTTGGCAGTTCCTAAAAAAGTTACATACAGAATTACCATATGACTAGAAATTCCACTTTTAGTTACATACCCCAAAGAAGCAAAACCAGTGACTTAAAATAAGACACTTGTACCCCAGTGTTCATTGCAGCAGGTCAGGGATTTAATTGTGTTCCCCAAAAATCTGTTTAGCAATTTAGCTAGGCCAGGACTTCCAGTACTGTGTGATGTTCCTGCGTGTTATAAATCCTGCCTCTGGGATATGAATGAAGTAGGTGGGTGGCAGTCGAGTTGGTGGGGCAGGACTCAGTGTGTAAGTCTGTTGGCAGTCTCTTGAGATACAAAGGAGAGAATCCAGTTGTTTCTGCCAGGTGCTCCTGGGAAACTCTATGGGGCAGTTCTGCTCCAACCTCTAGAGTTGCTATGAGTCAGACCTGACTCCATGGCAGTGGGTTTAGTTTTGGGTAGTGCTGCTCTAACAGAATTACCACAAGTGGAGGGCATTAATAATGCAGTTTATTCTTATACTGTCTGGTAGGATACAAGTCTGAATTCACAGTGTCCCCTCCAGGGAATGCTTTTCAGCTCTGTCACCTCTGGAGGAAGGTCCTTGTGTTGCATGAGTCTTTATTCAGGAAGCATCTTGGGGATGCGCTTGAATCCTGGTGCTGCTTTTTTGATGATATGAGGTTCCCAATTTTCTGCTTGCTTCTCTTTCTTTTTATCCCTTGTAGGATAAAAGGATAGAGGGTGGTGTGAGCCAAACTCCAGGGAAACTCTCTTCACATTGGAAAGGGAGTCAACCTTAGGAAGGGATTCACAGTTCCACCTTAATCCTCTTTAGCATACAGCACAGGAAAATCACAAAATGGAGGACAATCATCAATTATTGCGAATCATGCTCAGCCAAATGGCTATACACATCTTCGAGGGGGACAAAGTCCAATCCGTGACACTAGCAGAGAGATTTGGGAATCTCATACCATCAAGAAAGCAGCACTGGGAGTACAGCATGTCCTTCAGACCTAAGATTCCTGTGCCAAGATGCTCCCTGACCAGGGACTAATGCAACCTGAGGAGCTTCCTCCAGGGCCGACAAAGAGGCAAAGTTTTCCCCTGAAGCAGACACCCTGAATTCAGACTTTTAGCTTCCTGGATTGTCACAGAATAAATTTCTCTTTTTAAAGCCATCCACCTGTGGTATTTCTATTTAAAGCAGCACTAGATGAACAAGATACAGCACCATTTACAACTGACAAAAGGTGAACAAAACCCAAGCATCCATCAACAGATAAATGGACAATAAAATGTGATATAGTCACATAATGGAATATTATTTAGTCATAAACAGAAATGCAGGTCTAATAATACATGCTGCCACACAGATGGAAACTCTAGTGATGTACTCGTTAGGAGCTACACCTGCCAACCAAAAGGTCAGGAGTTCGAATCCACCACATGCTCCTTGGAAACTCTACTGGGCAGTTCCATTGTGTTCCATGGTGTCTTTATGAGTCAGAATCAGCTCAGCAGCAATGAGTTGGAGTTACCACAAAAATAAACCTTGAAAACATACTGAATGAAATAAGTCAGACCAAGAAGGACAAATATTGCATGATCTCATTTAAATGAAATTTCTGGAACAGGTAAATCTGTGGAGATAAAAGGGATAAGGGAGGTTGGCGGTCACTAGGGAATGGAGAAACGGGGAGTGAGGAGACAAACGGTGCACTTCAAACCAGTGGATTGTATTTTATATGAATTATCCCTCAAAAAAGATTGAAAAGAAAACAAAGCCACCTGATGTAATATGGGCCTTGCTTAAAATGACTTTCTCTTTATAACAGTATCAAATAACTGAATTGACTCCACAAGCTGGAACACTAGGCCAGGGACTCATCAGAGCAGGGCCAAACATCGAGGCCCCCTAGGGGCCCACGCGCCAGTATCATAGAAAACAGACACCTGGGACTTGTGGAAAACACCTCTGTTCCCCAGTTTAGGAAGATTCAGCTGAACTGGCTCAGAAATTGTGCTGTTTTAGCCTTACATGTTGTTTTAAAGCAAACTGATGGGTGACCTCCGGTACTGGTGGAGGGATCATACTCTGACAGTGCCCTCGCTAAGGGCTGACCAGCACGAGCTGTGCAGACAGGGGACAGTGTCCCCTGGTGCCCTTCCAGCCTCTCTCACCTCGGCCTGTGCACACTCACTCACACACCATTCATGTCACCACCGCCAGCAGTGTCTCACCTACCTGCTCTCCCTTTCGGTGGGTCATTACTTTTGAATACCCAGGCAGCATCTGATTTAATAGGTCTCTAAAGGTGATAAATAATATTTTGAGCCAAATCACTATAGTATTCATCCAAAGAATAATTCAACTGCGAGATGAGGGTTTCTGAAGAAATATCTGTATTGCTAGCGAAACATTGTAAGTGTATACAGACCAGAAGACGTGGGAGTCTCAGGTTGATGTCCCTGTATGTTTCTGTTCAAGGTCAAAGTAACCAACTTTAAGGCTTCCACAAATCCCAGTATCATTTATCACTCCCTCCTAGTAGCCTAGTAATCAAGTGCTATGGCGGCTAACCAAAAGGTTGGCAGCTCAAACCCACCAGATACCTTTTGGAAACTGTATGGCAGCAGTTCTACTCTGTCCTAAGGTGTCTCTATGAGTCAGAATCAACTCAAAGGCACTGAGTTTGGTTTTCTTGTATGTTTGTTTTTGTTGTTGTCTGATAAGCAAATGCAATTTTCAAAATCTTTCTCCATGGGATATAACCACAAGACAAATCAAGTAAGGAAACTGCAACTTACATATTTTCTGAAAACTACATAATAAATGTAATTTAGGAATCCACCACCATTGAGTCAAAGCCAACTCAGTGAATTTAGGAAGGGAGACATACTCAAACCCTCGGTGTGTTGTTGATCTAAGCTAATTCTCCCTTAAGGTACTTTCTGTAACTTCTGTATTTGCCAGGAACATGATGTCAGGAAGATGGAAAGCATGATATCTTACTCTGTTATAAAATAATTACACAAGCACACACATCCACGTACAGTTTTTCCTTTAACTGTATAGCTTAAGACTATCGGGGTAGATTTTTTTTCCATGTTCTATTAAATAAGTATGAAATTTAAATAATTATTCTATAGTTACTGATTTAACACTCTGTGAAATGTCAAGTGTTCCTAGCTGTGGTGGTCAGGATTATGTCAACTTGGCTACTACATATTTGGCTGCTGTATTAAGTAGCAGGGCGGGGTTTGTGGTGGTTCCCTGCCCCTCGGCTCTCATCTCGCCACCTTTGACTACAGCGACTGGTCGCTCACGTGGCCAGGAGCTCCTGCTCTCTGCTTCCAGCATCTGGTTCCGGGACTTGAGCTAGCAGCTGTTGGACTCATCAGTCCTTACAGTCGGCACTTGAGAGTCCTGCTCCCTGACCTACCGATCCTGGGTTCGCCAGCCTCTGCCTGCTCCTGCTCCCTGACCTGCTGATCCTGGTTTTGCCAGCCTCTGTCGCTTCATCTTGCCACCAGCTTGGGATCCACTGACCTACACAACTGGTGATCTAGAACTCTGCTCTCTGACTTGCTGACCTTGGGTTCCTCAGCTTCCATGGCCACGTGAGGCTTGTGCCAGAGCTTGGGACATTCAGCTTCTGTGATTATGTGAGTTGTTTCCTATATTTGTATCTATCTATCTATATATCATAAATCTTTCCTGTACCTACATGTGTTACTGGTTTTGCTTCCCTAGAAAACCCAACCTAAGACACTGGCTTTAATCACTTGTAGGATGATTGCACCGAAAGCACTCATTAATGGAGCACGAAGAGGCCTGCTTTCTGATGGGTAGATCATCTCCTGCTTTAGGATTTACCAGTTTAATTTTCTCACAGACAATGAAGAAGTTCACTGTGAAAACAATGATCGGTTCACGGTGCTTTCTCCCAGAACACTGAGTTCAGTGCAGACCTCTCAGGGCTGCAGAAAGGCACGGTGAATCTTGTACATAAATGCACCATTACTCCTAAACACTGCAATTTTATCCACTAGCTGAGAGGAAACACACACCGATACAACAGTTACTCTAAATGTCACTCAATGAACATGACTCAAAGGCATCACCACTTCAGTTCTCACCCAAGATAAGAAAGTCATTCTCTGGGAAGCCCAGGGGACTATGACAGCCTTGGGTTACCATAAAAGGAATGTGGGCTCTCACATCTTGGACATCAGAAGTCACAAAAGAAAAGGGGACAGCTAACTGACACTCATGTTTGTGTTGCTCTGAAACACGTTCTAGCTTAACCTAGAGGTGTTGAAACACTTAAAAACAAAAAAATTGCTAGAGTTGATTCTCACTCATAACAACCTTACAGGACAGAGGAGAACTGCCCCATCAGGTTCTCAAGAAGCAAATGGTGGATTTTAACTGCTGACCTTTTAGTTAGCTGTTGAGCTCTTAACCACTATGCCATGAAGGCTCCTATTTACCTGTTATTTTCTAAGAACTAATGAAACATATTTTTAATCATTTCATCTTCAACCTATATTCTTTATCTTAGGGGAAAGACAGTCAAGTTCTTTCAATTACTCGAGATTTTTCTCTTTAGTCTCTACGTCTATGGAATATTAAAAATGTTCTTGCTTTTTTGGAGTAAATCATATGGTCTCATAGATGCTACGTCAGATTATCAGCTTCACAGAGACCTCTTAAGCTCTGTGTCTCTTTTATTGGTATAACACGGGAGGATGGTTGTATCCCTTTGAATTTGTTTTAAGTGATTGGCAATTTAAATTAAGAATTTTTATTAAATACCATTCAAAGGCTATGGAAACTACTATTAGCAGTCTTTTTATTAGTTAGAAAGTCAGGTCATGGAGACTAAATTTAAAATTTCATAACTGAAATATTTACTCAATCTCTGTATTTCTGTGGGAATATTTCCTTACTTCAGTTTATTTACTGAACAACAATTCTATTAGCTTGTACTGTATGATATATGGCATATTTTAATAAAGGAAACAAAAGTAAAGCTAGATAAACCAGCATAACAAGCCATTATGGACTGAATTGTGTCACACCCAGAATTTGCCTTGAAATCCTAACCCTCTGAAGGTGTGACTGACCTTGCTTGGAAAGAGGGTCTTTTAAGATGTTAACAAAGAAGTTAAGATGAGATTGTACTGAGGGAGAGTGGGTCCTAATCCTATCTGAGTGATGTCCTTCTGAAAGAGGAAAAGAATGAAGACAAATAGTGGGACAGAGGAAGGACAACTGTATAATGACTGAGCCAGGGTTTGAAGCAATCTACAGTTGCAAGCTAAGAAATGCCTGGAGCCACTAGAAGCTGCAGAGACAAGAAAGGATACTCCCTCAGAGCATTCCAAGAGAGCTAGCTCCTTCTGACACCTGAATTAGGACTCCCAGGCTCCAGAACTGTGAAAGAATACATTTCTTTCCTTATAAATCTCTGTGTTTGTAGTATTTTGCTAGGGCAGGTCTAGGAGACTTACCTAAGGACTAAAAAGGGGAAAATAAATTAAAATGTGAAGCTATTTTTTTAAATAAATTATTTATTAATTAAAAAAGACCACTGGAAATATTCACTGATCAGTCCTAACATCATGTAGACCTAGAGGTTATTTCTGAAAGCTGCAGAGGTCTTGGCCACTCAAATGTTTTCAGAAGACAGGGGACTCAGAAAGGCCTTTATAATAAAAGTTGATTGCATTCATGAAAATTTACGTATAAAGAAAAAGACAAGACCATTTCATTAATAAAAAATAAATTATTCAAACTGCCAACCTTTTGTTAACAGCTGATTCTTAACTCCTGTGCCACCAGGGCTCCTCCAAAAGAGAATATATTCAAATAAAACCCAGTAAGCCAAAGGACAGTGAAAAAATATAGGAAACCAATCAAGAGGATGAAAACAAGATTTAAAATGGAAGGTAAGAAAAATCATGTGTTGTTGTTGTTGGGTGCTGTTGAGTCAACTCTGACTCATAGCATCCCTATCTTACACACAAGTTCCCACAGCGTGACAAATGACAGATGTCAAGCAGAACAGCCCCATAGGATTTTCAAGACTATGACCTTTTGGAAGCAGACCATCACATCTTTCTTCAAAGGTGCCTCTGGATGGGTTTAAACCAGCAACATTTAGCTAGTAGTAGAGTGTTTAACCATTAATGCCACCCAGCAAAGCAGTAAGGTGATAGCAAATAGAAAAGAAGTAATATTTAATATTTTAATCCAGAAAAACTTTCTGGAAATAAAACTTAAGTCTTCATTTTGAAAGGACCCACTATGTGCCTGAGAAAACTGACCCAAAATAATCAGATTTAAGACATGTTCTAATAACATATTAGAGATTTCTCTCTCTCTCTCTTTCTCTCTCTCACACACACACACACAGTCTAACAGAGTCAGGGCCTCTAGATAAAATGACCAAATTGTTTTAAACCTCTCAGGAGCAGCTTGTATAACACAACAACTGTGGAATAACACAGTCAAGAAATGCAAGGTAAGAAAATTCAACCTGAGGGTTTTATACCCAGCTCAGATGTCCTCCAAAGATCAAGGTTGTCCATACACAGTTTTCTAACTGGGTAGTTTCTGGTGGTCAGTGCACCAAGGCTATCTTTGGGAATCAATGGAGAAAGCAGTTATGTGTGGGGCCCAGGAGACCCTATCAGATTTCATCTGCAAAAGCTGTGTGTATAAAAACATAAAGATTCCATTTGTCTGTTTATACTCATTCTCTCACAGTGTACAGTTTACCAGAGATTTCATCAAATATTCAAAATTATCCAGCACATCTAAAAGAAAACTCCACCTTTTCCTAATGACATATTTGTGTGAAACTAGCTTTCCTTCATGAGAGAGAGGGAGAGAAGAGAGAAGGGGAGGGGAGAGAGAGAGAAGGTATGGGGGAGGAGAGAGGGGAAGGGGAACTGAGAGAAGGAGATAAAGGCAGTAAGCAGAGAGAGAAATGATGACAGAGAGTGCCAGAGAATTAGAAGGGTTATGAGGGGGAATTAGGTCATGAGAATACTAAAACTTACCACGGTGACCTACTGCTCATAAATGGACAGGCAAATGGAATGCAAGAGTAAGCCAGAGGTAGACCCAAGTGTAGTTATAAAAACTGATTTTCAATAGACAAGGATCTCAAATCACGTATGAAAAGAGATGTTTTAATAAATTCTGGGACACCTGGACTGCCATTTAAAAAGAGTTCCAAATTAGATCTATTTTTCATACTACACATAAGAATGAACTCAAATGGATTAGGGACAAAGTTTGTAAAATGACAACATACTATCAAAACATGGGTGATTATGTCATGAGTGTAGGAAAGACTCAAATCCCAAATGACTCAAAACTCAAACGCCAAAAAGGAAAGACAGGTAATTTTGACTTATTTAAAAAGCTTTCACATAGTTCCCTCTCATCAAAAAGAAAAAAGTAAGAACATAAGCAACATCAAAAGACAAATGACAGTTTGCGAGAAAATGCTTGCAACATATATCATAAAGTGTTAATATTGTTAATCAATAAAAGAACTTTTAAAACCCTGAGAAAAAGAACGAAAATTCTGGAGGGGTAAAAATAGCTGGATGGACAATTCATTAAAAAGATTAAATGGCACTCAAATATGTGAAAGGAAAGCCTGGTGGCATAGTGGTTAAGTGCTATATCTGCTAACCAAAAGGTCAGCAGTTCTAATCCACCAGGTACTCCTTGGAAACTCTATGGGGCAGCTCTACTCTGTCCTGTGAGGGTCTCTATGAGTCAGAATCTATTCAATGGCAGTAGGTTTGGTTTTTAGGTTTAAATACTTGAAAAGATGCACAGCTTTATTTATAAGAAGAGAAACGTGAATTGAAACCTCAGCATGATCACATTTCCATCTATGGGGCTGACAAAACTTCAAAAACTTGATGATCGCCTTTACTGATGAGACTGTGGGGAAACGGGCACTTTCTGAGGTTGCAGGTGAGTGTGTAAAGGTGTATACTGCCAGAGGGAGGGAATCCACGATCCTGACGATAGTGTCTGGACATTTGCCCTTTGATTCCCCACTCTCACTCCTAGGAATTTATCTTGAATGTACTCTTGCAGCATTTTGATAATACATCTGCACATTGTTATTCACTCCATCATTATTTGAAGCAGAAATGAAATAAATGTGTAGGCGTAGAATATTGCTACCCATGTGCGATGGGGCACAGTGGAGTTGCAAAGATGAAATGAGGAGACTTCCATAAGCTGATAAAAAATAATTTCCAGAACATAATGTTAAGCAAAAAGAACAGAAGAATACATATAGCATGTGACTTTTCACTTAAGAGAGGAGAAGTAAGAAAACATACACAGAAATGGTGATGTTTGCTAAAAGAAACACGGGGAGTATAAACTAAAGACTAAGGAAGCTGAAAACAGATTCCAAAGCTGAATCGAACAGAAACAAATGTTTCTTTTTTCAAACAAATAGCACAGCACTCCTAAGAGGCAAGGAGCACACCATTTGACCACAAATACCATACATAAAGGAACACAAAAAGAAGAGCAAGCAAATACTGGATTCAGGTGTGTTTATCAGAGAGGTATTACTGTGTTCTGAAACGACTTTGTCTAAAACTGCGGGACTGAGCTGAAGAGCCAATGCACAGATGTTGTTGGGAAGCACAGTCCCACCATGAAAAACAGGGGTGCAGGTCAGAGACAAAAATACGGGTGATGGGGTACAGACAGGAACCTGTGGGTAGGGTTGGGTTTTCCTTATGTGTATGTGCTCTGCACCAACAGATCTAGAAGTAGTGACAACACTGGAGGAAATGAAGCACCCAGAAATCTTACTCATTCAATCCCCTCCTGGAAGGAACTGGGATTCCTGGGAGACATGGTTGCTCTGGAGCCAGGCTCACATGGGTATGTGATGAGCCTAGATAATTCTATTATGGCAAAAAGTAAGACAGTGCTTAAAAGATGATGAGGGCCTATGTACATGACACAGGAAGGGCTGGAAGGGGCACCTACTGGCCAGATGTGGGACAACCTGAGGATCAGAGGACATAGAGCCAGTGGTGTAGACAACCTACTGAATGGGGCAGGATTGAAGCTTGCCTTCTGGTAACAGAGAACTGAGTGAACAGGAATAAGGGAAGCCCTTCCTCACTAAGACACGACTACAATAATTGACGGTTACTAACCATGCCTCCCCAGTACAGTCACCTATGGAATACAGATATCTGAAATGACTCAACAGGAAACGGCTAAGATCATTGCTTCAACCAACAAGCCAAGAGATACTTGACCAGTTGCAGAAATGAGTGTTGTAATTGTTGAGAATATTTTCCTTGACTTATTATATGTCAGTATGTACAATCTTTCTTGTCTTGATGTTTTTGTGCTACTTGACACAGTCTAGTGTTTGACCAAACAACTGAGCACCATTGCCTGGCCAAGTTGACACCCAAAATTAACCATCACAGTCCACCCCTTACCAACTAGGCACCCATACACACCGCCTTAAACCATACACAATCTCCACATAAAGAAAAGGACCAAGTCCTACTTCCACCTAACATGACACAACTATCTAGAGAAGTTCACTGCATACCCTTTATAGAGAAGGAGGCTTCAGGCAGGTACCACTGATGAATTTTAAGGATCAGACCCTAGAAATGAGTGGTTTCTGGATGCTCATGATTCTGTGACTTGCTGTTGCCATCAGAAAGGCAACTTTAAGGGCACCTTCTGTTTGGAATGGGTCAGGATGTCGCGTTCACACAGAAGGACACCAGCTCCCTGCTGCAGCACACATACACTCTCCACAGTAGCTTGGCTTTAGCTTTGATGACTGTTGGATCTGAGGACAGCACCAACCCTAAATAGTTGCCGTCAAGCTATTTCCAGCTAGTGAGGACCCCCGACAAGCCAGGGTAGAGCGGTGCTCCCCGGACTCTCCATGGCTGACATTTCAGAAGTCAACCACCAGGCCTTTCTCCCAGGCACCTCTGATAGAACTGGAACCCTCAACCTCAACCTTTCAGTTGGGAGTCGAGGACGTGAACTGTGTTCCAAACCCAGGGCCTCTGTGTACAGTACAGTCCCCCCAAACAAAGGGGGCTAGCAGGTTACGTCTTCAGCTGTGTAGCATCCTCTGACTGCAAACTTGGTCACAAAGACACTTAGGTAAAATGTCCCTACCTGAGCGGCGATTTCTCACAGGCTTCACATCAGGCACTGAGGAGTCTGATGGACTTAGAGAACTAGCAGGAAATAAAGGGGTGTTTGGGCTGTGTGGGAGGAGCCCTGGTTCCTTACTTTGGGATAGCTCTCCCGGGCTTCCACACTGGTACCCACAAACGTTCCACTTGTGTGGATTCCCTGTCTCGTGTGGTAGATTTATACAAGTAGTTCAAACTACTTTTCAAAAGTAAAGCAAAGTGTGTCACTCAAATCATTAATTTTCTTACTCAGGTGCTAAATTTTATCTTTGCTGGCTAGTATGCAGAATTCTTATCTCTCACATTATTTCTCTAACCTCTCTAAATTCAGAATCATTCTCCCCAAAGAGGGCCTTGTAGATATTCAGGATTTCAGTAGCTGCTGTTAACACGATGCCCCATTTCTAGCAGCATTGCTCTTGTTACAAGTCATGCTCTCAAAGTGAAACCCACAAGAATGACCACATGCAAATTTTTGTTTCTGAAAGGTGATTAGATTATAAAGACATTAAATTTCATTTTAATCTATGAAACACTAAAACTTCCCCCACATACATGGAGGACTCCAACTTTGAGTCTAAAAGTCTTAATAATTTTAATTTCACGGGTGTTTTGAATTTTTGCTTCTTTTCTAAGGAGATTAGATATTTTCTCAGCACAAGAAAACCAAAAATACACAAACCAGTACTTAAATGTTAAGCCCTAAAATTCCGGCAGGGACCTCACCAGAGACCAGCTGGCACTGCTCCCCATGAGATGGCATCGGGCACCCTGCAAGTCCACACCCCACACGCCCACAGAGGGCACGATTTAAAGGACCCCGGACCTATTCGGTGTCTCCCACCTCCCCTGGGTTTCACACAGAAAAACAAATACAACAGGAACAGCTATCAGCACAAGAGCTAGGAGCGATGCGCCTTTGTCCGAAGCAAGGACTCGGCACCAACGGAGACAGCCAGCTCCTGGTCCGGCCCTTTGCAGCCAGCTTCTCCGAGGGGCATGAGGGACAGTTTCCAAGTCCTAAGAGTGACCTCTAGTGCCTGACCCCATGGCTGTTACCGCCTGCTGATGGTGAATCACTTCTCTATCAGGCTTAAATCATTCCTTTTTTCTTTCCTGTTTTATTTTTAAGGGAAATGTCAGTGTCCTTACACAGATGAAGCATTTTGGTTACGTCCATATGATTGCCTATCTGTATAACACATTTAGCTGCACCTGCGCCATAACCGGCTACATCTGTAGATCTATTTATCATCTACTGACCCACCTATCTACCTGGAGACCTGGTAGTATAATGATTAAGAGCCTGGCTGCTAACCAAAAGATTGGCAGTTCAAATCTACCAGCCATTCCTTGGAAACCATACGGGACAGTTCTACTCTGTCCTGTAGGGTTGCCGTGAGTCAGAATCAGCTTGATCGCAATATTATGGGGCCAGGATATGTACCCACATTCCACTAAATCATGCAGTTCTCGTAACAAGGTCACATTCCTGTCTGAAGAAGACACCAGATCTGCCTGCAGAATTAAATGCCAGCATTGGCAAGGGCACACTTAGGGTATCAGGAGCCACTCCAGGGGGCCACGCAGTGCTCATGCTGGAGGCTTCTGAGAGGGCACCCACTCTGTAACCCCTTGCCCCAAATGGGCATCGTGCTCTGCTTTAAGGCCCCTGGATGGCTGCCTCCTGCCCCAGAGCTTGCCTCTTGCAGCCTGGTGAACTTCCGTGGGTATCCACCACCCCTGCTTGAGAGGCAGTCCCTGCCCTGTTTCCGCCTGCCGAGCCCCACGGGCTATCCGGCAGAGGCCGGCCAGTCACCTCCAAGAAGAGTAATACAGTTCAAGGAGAAGAGTTAACATGCTGCTATCTTCGCGGCATGGCTAAGATTTATCAGGAAGAGTTTCCTCGACTAATATTTCAGCTCCTGAAACTTTTTTGATCTGGTATAAAGCAGGATGAATGGGTTTCTACTGAATTACTGTGGATAACGTCTGTGGACTAGACCCACAGTGCTGGTCTATAAAAGAGAATTTATGTCTCTCTCGGTCAATAAGACAGAAACAGGACACTGAAGGAAATAAAACCCAGACTCAAAGACTAATCATCTCCAGACCATTTCAGGGTGCACTGTGCTTGGGGGACAGACCAGGGTGTGGACTAATAAAGTCCTTTAAAGGAAATCGTCCAGTTGAAGCCACTGTGAGTCCTTTCTCTCCCCGTTTTCCGCGTACGAGCACTGCTTTGCACTCAGCCACAGCAGCCCCTGAGCCCCACTGGCTCGGTCTCTCCGTTCCGGAGGTGTGGCTGGAGTCTGCGAACCTGAGAACTCTGATCAGTGCCAACGGCCAGTGATACCGGCTGTGACACCTTGGCCAGGATCCGAGATCCTGGCAGAGAACCTGCTGCAACACTGCGCACTCTGCCCTGTCCGCGATGCAGGCTCCGGTTTACTAGGACTTGGGAGTGTCAATGAATATTCATTCAAACACAGCAGGGTAGCAGCACAAACCGCGGAAACACGTCGGGAGTATTTCGGACCACATAGGCTGAAAAGCAGCCACAAACGCGTCCTGTTCGGGATAGTATTTCAGGAGGTGTTTTTTTTTTCAAGATTGTTCATTTTCAGAAACAGGTCCCTAGACCCCAGCTCCAAACATGAACAGCAGAATAAAAGCAACACGGTTTGAAAGTTTCAGGAGACCTGGGTGCGAGCTGCACTCCAGGGGCTGTACTTACGCGTGCCTCCTGCCACGACTGCACCCCAGCTCTGCGCAGACAACAGCAGCAGCGCCTTGAGGATGGCTCTGGGGATCAACTCCATGTCCCCGTCCGGCGGAGGCCAGAGCCGCGCTCCGCGGGAGCTGCCGGCTTCTCCGGTGGGTGCCCTTCCTCCTCCCCGACTCCGAGTACCAGCCCAGCCCTCCGCTCCAGCCGGCGCACAGCGCTCCTCCCCGCCCCCGGGGCGCAGCACCCCTCGCCGAGCTCCGCGGCCTGGACCCGCCGCTGATGGCGCGGAGGACCCGCGATGTGACCCGGCGCCGGCCGCTCCGCGGGTCTGCGGGCTCGCTCCTCCCTGCGTCCCTCGCCAAGGAGCCGGGAGCCTCGCCTCCCTCGGCGCGCCCGGGAGCGGGGATGCGGCGCCTGCTCGGTCCCCTGCTCCTTTCTGCTGGCGGCGGCGGAGCAGCGCAGGGGGCCCGGCGCGACACCCCGGGCTGTCCCTCCTGGGGGAGGGGCCTTCCAGGTACAGCCGCTGTCAGAGCGAACCGCGCAGGCGGCCTCGGTGAAGCGCAGCTGGCGGCGCTTCTGGGGCAAGTTTGCCTTTTTCCATGTGTGCTAAGGCGTTGCTCCAGCCCTCGATATTTTTGCTAATTCGTCTTATGCGGACAAACACTCCTTACACGATGAACCTATTTCGTCCGTGCAGGAGGACTGACGTTATGCCAATTAAGTGAAGCAAGGGGTGAAGTGTGGCTGACTCCAAGCTTAGGAAGGAGCTGTCTCTCCCGTGCTGTACTGGGCTCCTCCCATCCCTCGGGCCCCTCGGATAAAACTCGCCAGCTACAGTGTGGCCAAGGAGAAACCAAGCCCGGGGAAAGGCTGATGGAGAGACCCCCCCACCCCCGGAGTCGACTCACGGGTGAGAGAAAAGCAGCAAACGCGGTGGGCGGAGAGCGTCATCGCGGATCTTGTGTTTACTGGACAAAACATTAAATGATCACAGTGTTGCAGAGAAAGCGCTTTAGGCGTGTGTCCCCTGGCACCCCGACAATAGCCACAGGATGCGTCGTGAGTGACATACCCACCTCAAAGCCCTGGCACCGACCTAATAACCACGTTTGCTTCACAAACGACCGACCCACCTCAGATCCCTGGCGCCCGCCGAATAACCACAGACTACGTCCTGAACAGTAGCCACCGTAGAAAGCCTCTGAGATAAGTCTAACATCTCCATGTGGCCAATGAGAAATTGGACCCCTGTGAAGGGGCAGGCGATGCACCCACTCCTCACACCCAGTCAGAAGGTCTCTAGTTCCTGGGACAAAAGATGAGCTGCCGTGCCTGAAAAGTGGATGTGTCCGTGTGAAAACAACTGACAAGGCAAAAGTAAAACAAATAGATCTTTGGACACGTGACAATGAAAAGCAACGGGCACCTGCTCTCGGTGATAATGACGGGGACATGGGTAAACTCTCTCACCGAAGTCTGAAGCGGTGATTCACGCTGCAGGGACGAGCCGGTTCTGAGAGCGCTGGGGCTCTGCGGGCATGGCCCCTCAGGAAGGCCACGTTGCTCAGAGCCCTGGAGCCTTGCTGCTCCCTCGGGGTGAGGGGCCCGCAGGGTCGTTTCTGTCACCCTGGGGTGAGCGCGCCTGCCGGTTGCAGCTCCTCCCTTCACGCCGGTCACTGGGGGCGTGACCTACGACCCGGCTGCACAGGTGCCTACCCGCCACCCGAAGGCCACCACTCCTGGCCCCGCACATCAGCAGGTGGTGCCTGTGCACACCTGTGGAACGTCTAGCCGGCATCCCCGCCTCTGCCTGTTACGGTGGATGAGGTGTCCGGGGACGCCAGCGCGGCCCTCCTCCCCGGGCGGTGAGGGCGCCTCTATGCGGGGCCCTCTCTCGGGGCCATCCTCAGGGTCCAAGGCGTCCGTCCGGACAGTGCAGAGCACAGGAACACCGAGGTTCTGACCAGCGCTGGGACAGTTACCTTCACAGGGATGAGAAGGGCTGTGACCTGATGAGGAGGGGGCTGTGAAGGGGCCCAAAGAGCCTCCTCTTTTGTGGGCCAAACGGTGCGTCCATATGGAAATGTGGAGACTCGTGAATGGTGCACATTCAAGTTGTGCTGATTCAGACGCCACGGATTACTTCACCTGTTAAGAGTATGTGTGTGAAAGAACGTGTGTGTGTCTGTGAATGTGTGAGTGTGACTATGAGTGTGTGTGAGTGTGACTGGTATGAGTGTGCATGTGAGTGCAAATGACTGTGTGAGTGTGTGGGTGTGACCGTGTATGACTGTGTATGAGTGTATGTGAGGGTGTAAGGGACTGTGATTGTGTATGTGTGCATGACAGCGTGACTGCGTGTGTGAGTATAAGTGACTGTGTTTGAGTGGGGCTGTGTGTGAGAGTGGGATGAAGACGGGAATTCCGGACAAAAGCTGGAATCTGCCTGAGGGTAAAATACCCCTGCCCACCCCCCACCGCACCCCCGGCCCCGCCTCGTCACATGCTCTCACCTGGGGTGGTTTTTCAGGACACCCGGTCCGGTAATCGTGAGGCACGTAGGGCACAGGTGAGGTGACTCTCACCAGATGACCCTCCTCTGGTGGCACCAGAAAAGTTGACTTGGGGCCGGAACCAGCGACCTGTGCAGGTGCAGGAGCCGCTCTGAGTCGTGCCGCTACCCAGAAGCCCAGCGATGGAAGCCACTTGAATTTCCTGTGCAGGCACCTCTCAGGAAGCACTTAAGGACACTGCTCCATTAAGAACAAATAAAGAAATAAGAGAAACTGGTGATTCTGGTTGGCCAAGAGACTGAGCTCCTGGCCCTTGTAAACCTTCAAGGTCCAGCACCCTAGGGACTCTGGGATTTTGTTCTGCTAAGTGTTATGCACCCATTGCGGGGCCTGCTGTGCAGCTCTTCCCCCAGATAAAGGTGTTTGACTTTTCCCTTGGTTTTGGCTTCCTCTAGAAATTCTTTTCCGGTGGATGGCAAGAGCCTCTGGTAACAAGAGTGTGTGAGCACAAACGTGTCTAATCACACTTATAGCACCCTGGAAACCAGATAGGAGTGACTCCCGAGAAAGTAGCAAATAATCCATGTAGACCTGAACTTAGGGGAGGTGTGTATGAATACCAACCCGGTGCCATTTCCCAAATGTCTTGTCTGCTTCCCCTGACGCTCTTCAGTGCCCTGTAGTCTGCCTTATTGGGGAGTTATAGGTTCCCAGACTGGATTCTGGAGAGAAGTAGAGCTGACTGGTGTTCCACCTGCATGTCTAGACCACTCTGCGTTCCTAGTTTGCCATTCAACAGCGTTCTCTCTTTCAATTTTTATTTCAGTGTTTTCTGTGAAGAAGTTGGAAGACGTTAGGTTCTGTGAACCATAAGAGACTTTTGCTAATGAGATACAGGGTAAATGTAGAAAAGCTTGCATTCTTCTCTAAATCCTAGGCAACACATCCTAGGTAACAATTATCAATACAGCCTCCAGCAACTGTTTCTGTCACCAGGTAGAACCGACCATCCTGCATCTTCATACTCTAAAAAATTGCTCAGAACCTGTGTTCTAACTGTCCGGGAACTGTGACTGGAATGATACAAGTGCCAGTTGGAAAACCAATGAATTTCTCAGATGGGTTTTCTAAAATTCTGTCTACCTTACCTCAGCAGGACTCTTGATGAGCCTCATCCTCCATTTATCAAGATGTTGCTTACTGGTCCAGTTATGAGAACTTTTGTTTTCTTGATGTTGAGGTGCAATCCATACTGAAGACTGTAATCTTTGATCTTCATCAATGAGTGATTCTCATTTCTTCACTACCAGCAAATAAGGTTGTGTCATTTGCACAACACAGGTTGTTAATGAGTTGTCCTCCAATCCTGATGCTTCATTCCACTTCATATAGTCCAGCTTCTTGTATTATTTGCTTGGCATAGAGATTGAAAAGTTGTAGTTGAAGGATATAACCTTGATGCACACCTTCCCTGACTTTAAACTATGCAGTGTCCCCTTGTTCTGATCACATGACTGCCTCTTAATCCATGTACAGATCCCTCATGAGTATGATTAAGTGTTCTGGAATTCCCATTCTCTGCAATGTTATTAATAATTTGTTATGATCTACAGTCAAACGCCTCTGCATAGTCAGTGAAACACAGGTAAACATCTTCCTAATGTAAACATCTTTCTAGTGCTCTCTGCTTTCAGCCAAGATCCCTTTGACATCAGCAATGATATCACTGGTCCCACATCCTCTTCTGAATCCAGCTTGAATTTCTGGGACCCACCTGTCAATATACTGTTGCAGTCACTTTTCAATGATCTTTAGTATAATTTTACTTGCATGTGATATTAATGATAATGTTCAGTGAGTTCTGCATTGGATTGGATCATGTTTCTTGGGAATAGGCATAAATATGGATCTTTCCAGTCAGTCTGCCGGGTAGCTGTCCTCCAAATTTCTTACTATAGATGACTGAGTACTTTCAGTGCTGTGTTCATTTATTGAAACGTCTCAGTTGATATTCCATCAGTTCCTGGATCCTTATTTTTCACCAGTGCCTTCAGTGCAGCTTTGACTTCTTCCTTCAGTACTGTTGGTTCTTGATCATGTGCTATGTCTAGAAATTAACAGAAGTAGGTAATATTTTTATATTTTACTTTGGCTAATTGTTACATAACTTAAATAGAATTAGAAAGGAATATGATTTTGATAGCTAATGATTTGGATTTTAATTTATTATTTTTATATGAATACCAATAAATTATAGTGTTAATAAATGACATGTGTAATGACTACTTTCTGGTTAAAAAGGCAGCACATGATTTATGGAAAGGTGTTTAAAAAATTTTTTTCTAGATTGATTTAAGTTGTAAAAGGTATGCATGACCTGTTATAAATAGTGAAGTTACATGGAGGGTTAATAAGACTACAAACACATGTGCTTAGACATTTACATTCATGCATGCTCAAACTCAGGTGCATACTCACGTAGGCAAGTTCTTCTCTGCAGCCTTTAAAGGTAAGAGGTGTCAGCCACAGCACACACATGTGTACGCACACATGTACGCACATACTTACCAGGTGCTTACATGTACACACAAACATTTATACACACTCCCACACACAGGTGCACACAGACTTGTGTGGGTGAATGTTCCCTCTTTAGCCCTTACATGTCAAAGGTGCTGGTGGGATAAGCAACTCCCAAGTCTGTGCCTTAGTTACAGCATTAAATACGGAATGGTGTATTGAATGTATTTTTACTTAACAGAATGGTGGGAATTTCTAATTCCTACAAATCACTGATGGTATATTGCTTTTGAAATGGGTTGTGTGTGGTCCTTGGTAGTGAGGTGCATTGGTATGTCCCATCGGAAATTTTAGGATTAAACAATTTACCACTTGCCTTCTCCTAAACATCGGACTCAGTTGGGCACACCTCTGAGACTCCGGCACGAGCTTTTCGTTTACCATCCTTTCCTGGTGTTTTCTCATTTTTATTCTTTACCCAAGTTTCTTCACTTCTTTGTTCTTATTCAATTAAGAGGTCCTACAATTAAGTCCACAAACTTAGTTGTTCTAAGTGCTATGTACCTTAGTGCTGAAAACCACTATGGACACCTTCAAAGTACTCCACCTGAGAAGCTATGCACCAATGCCAATGCCTAGTCCACCTTTCAAAGCAATTTTGGAACTCTTTTTGGAATGGCCATTGCACGTGGTGACATGGTGGCAGGTTCGCGAACTTAATTATATGGTTAGTTGTCCATGAGAGAGTTTTTAGCCAGCTAACAAAAAGCTGTTTTGGAACACCCTCCTGATCTGGCCCCCAATGACTTTTTTCTTTACCTGAAGATAAAGGAAATATTGCAAGGAAGACATTTTGATGACATTCAGAACATCAAGGGTAATACAACAGTAGCTCCGATGGCCATGCCAGAAAAAGAGTTCCAAAACTTCTCTGAAGAGTGAACTGGGTAGTGTTATCAGTGCATAGCTTCCCAAGGGGAGTGCTTCGAAAGTGATGGTGGTGACATTCAGCAATGAGATATGTAGCACTTTTTCTAGGATGAACTCGTGACATTAATTGGCTGTCCTTGCGTATGTGCAAACTGTACCAAAGTGTGTCAGTAAGTAAATGAACTTCTGTTTTCTGAGATGATTTCGGCCTACATACTTCCTGCACAGAGTGGAGTGAACAGCGCCAGCCCTTCCGGAGGGGCATGGGTCCTCTGCGTCTGATGCCTGTGCTTCTGCTGACTTCCTCTGAAGAGCTACATGTGCAAGGGGCCATGGCATGTCACTCTGCTGGGCTCATCTGAGCACCCATGTTTCTCCTGCAGTTTTTTGATTAGTTTCCTTAAAGCTAGGGAGATTCTTGAAGCTCCTTGCTATCCTTCTTGTTGTTAGGTGGCTTCACCTCACGGAGCTCCTGTGTACAACAGAACAAAACTTGGTCCAGTCCTGTTCTGTCTTCACAATTGCTCATCTACTCCAGTCCATTGTTTCTGTCACTGTGCACTTTGAGTGACTTTCATCCTATGAAGTGTGTCTTCCAACACTATTTCAGTGTTCTATTGTGATCCATAGGGTTTTCAATGGCTAATTTTTGAAAGTATATCACCAGTTCTTTCTTCCTGATCTTAGTTTGGAGGCTGTGATGAAACCTGTCCACGTGGATGATCCTGGAGGTATTTGAAACACTGGTAGCCTAGTTTCCAGAAACACACAAGCCACCACAGTACAACAGACTGCCAGATAGGTGATGGTACTTATCATTCTTATAATACCCATTTTAGCAGCTTTTTTTCTTCTTTGACCTTGTCTACAACCCAGGTTGTTAGGATTACATTTAAAACAAGTGTAAGTGATCTCTTGTAGGAGCTTATTTCTCCAGAATCTAAAATAGTTTCAGAGCTCTTTTTCCTTATTTCACTGTTCTAAGCTTTGTTTAGAGAAATTTGAACTTTAAAAATGGATCTGCTGTTTAATAAAATAAAAATGCATAATTAATGTGACCATGGCATACCCTGCTCCTAATTGGTTTGATCTTTTTATAAAGCAGGGAACATTCTGGGGAGGGAAGGTGAGGGAGATGCTAATACCACCTACCACAGACTCTCCCACAGCAAAGCAAGTTCATGGAGAAGGGACTGTTCTTCGTCATGGCTGTTAGTGTATCCTCAGATCATGACCTCAAGTTAACTGAAAGTAAGTATGGTGATTAGACTAACTATACAGTAAATATCAAATGCAGTACTTGGCACATTTGACTTAGGTTTATTTCTCTTTAACAGAAAAAATATTTGTCATTTTGCAAATAACGTTTAATATTTGCCAGAAATTAATTCTCAAACCCTTAACACATGCTAAACATGTTCGGGGAGTATGATGGCAGAGGGACAACTAGCTGTGCATCTGGCTGTGAAGGCAGGCGGGACTCCATCAAATGTGCATGACCCCATCACAGGTCAGGTACAAGAGTGTGGTACAGATGCAGTGGGGATGGCCCTGGTGGTCCAGGGCTGTGGCTAAGGAGCAACTGTGACAGTGAGAGGCCAGACACCAGGAGGGCCACTCGGGTGGGGTCTCCCAAGAGGCCTTTGGGGAGAGCAACTTCAAAATGTTCTAGATATTTTGGTCCCACAAGCAGCATGGGCTGGGGGTGTCGAGTGAGGGGTGGCAGGGGCAAGTCAGGCGCCAGTGCAATCAGCACCCTTAGTTAGTTCTGGCCACGGGTAGTGGGTTCCAGCAGAGATATGCTCACACCAGTTTGATAATTGCTATATTTAAGTCTCACCTAGCTGCTAGGGAGGATGGAAGTACAAGAGGACAAGAAAGAAAGGGACATCTAGGGTTATAGAAGTCACCCAGAGCCAGCAGAGATGCTTGGGCCAGTAGGCACTGAGACATGAGGGAAATGAAAGACGGACAGGCCCCAAGCGGACTCCAGACTTCTGGTTCTAGTGACTCCAGGAGAAAGTTTGGGCATAAAAAGGAGGAGGGGTGTGTGTGTGTGTGTGTGTGTGTGTGTGTGTGTGTGTGTGTGTGTGTCAACATGTGTAGTTTGGCTTGATGCAGAGGTCTTGGATTACATCTTGGCTGAGGGGAGGTCGATGTGATGATCTTGTGTGAAGGCCTCGGTGTTGGCATGGTCTAGGACCCTGGGGGAGGGGAGCAGAAGGGCAGACTAGAGCTGAAGGCGGCCGCAAGAGTTTGTGTTTGTGCATGAGAGTGTTTCTGTATAAAAACATCTTTATGTAGAAACACCCTCTGTCCTTTTCCTGGTAAAAATTCTTCTCTGATCTCAGTGTCAAGGCTCTAACCACCTCAATTTTCATTTAAAATCAGTAAAATCTTTTTCTCTCATTACAAGCCTATTAGTAACCTTAAGGGTGTCTTCAGTACTATAAATAATTACCCTCTTAGCCCCATGAAACGGAGAGCAGTGAGACACCTAGTTTCCCAAACACTCCAACAGGTAGCTTGTAAGGTGCTGGGTTGTCTAGATGACATCTTCATTATCTGTAAAATCTTGTCCAGTTCTGTGTTCTGGGCTTGTATGACATGAGTTGACCATTTCACAAAATGTGTGCACTTTCCTGAATTCTCCAGACATGAACAAGGGACTTTGTTGAAAGGGAATAATACTAGCTTTTTGGGGTGGGAGAAAAGAAGTATATAGAAGAAGTTAATCTGTTTTACATTGTTCTTCATTTTACTAGGTCTTACTTTAATTTAAAATCAATTCACAGTCTGTTGTACTGTGTAGTGTTCAATTAAAAAGGAGCGATTAGACAAATGGTTTTTTAAGTACAGATGGGCTCAGCCACAAACTGCAATGATGTTCACACAGGTGCCAGAACAACGGCAGGGGTCTCAGAGGAGCATCGGTGAGCACCAGGTTGATGGCAGCTGCGTTCGTAAGGGCATGCTAACCCTCAGATGCAAACTTTTCACTGTTTTTTAAAACAAAGTATTCCAAGTTTGTAGTTTAGTGATACTGTACTGCAGACTTAATAACATTGTTCTTCCAGAAAAATACAGAGGAAGTAAATACATCTGATAGATTGAAATCTAACTTTTTACCAAAATAATTTGCTGAAGTAATTTTAAAAATGAGATAGTACCAAAAGACATACTAGCAAATACAATGTTCTCCTGGACGCCACTCATGACTTGTGTATTCTTGGGCAGGTCATTGAGCCTGTCTTGCCTCAGTTTATTTTCTGTATAATCGGAGATGCTCCATATATGTAAAACACTCAGTGCACTGAGTTCTCCCCACCCAGGGCAGTAAGTATGGGAGACACTTAGTGTATATAAAACACCAGCTGCAGTGACTTCTTGCTCAGTGGGATCACAGCTCCATCCTGATCCCCAATAGTGGGTACCTCAGTTATTCCCAACATCTCTGTAGCTCCCGCCTTCACATGATCACTGTATTCTCCCTCCTCAACCCCAACCTCCAAGGCCACTTCAATTCTCAAAGGACCAGTTTTCACAAGTCAGTCATCCACTTTACCCCACAGCAAGTAAGTACTGAGACTTATTTGCTCCCAGTCCCCCTTACCCTGTTTTACGCAATCAACTATACTATTTAACTGAATGAAAAAAAAAATCAATGTTTGCACTGCTGTCACATTGTGGTAAAGAATTCTTTGAGCTATAAGTAGCCCCAAACCAAAATAACACCAACTCAAACAGCCAGTAGGGTTGTAAGAGTAGAGCTGTGTGCCACAGGATTTTCAGTGCCTGATTTTTCAGAATAGATCACCTGGTCTTTTTTCCAAGGCACTTCATCCAACCTATAGGTTAGAAGCTGGTGCATTAACACTTTGCACCACTAAGGGATTAACTCAGATGCACAAACAGACCAAGATTCACTTTCTCCAAACAGCTAGAAGTGTGCAGATAGTGTGGGTAGGTGTGACTCTCCTCACCCGCCTCTCACATCTTGAGGAATTTTGGTTTTATTCTTCAGATCGTCGTCTCGGAAATGCCAGACCCCTGGTTCAGGCATTGTGCACATCTTGTGGAAGGAGTTAGGCAAAGCGACAACACCTCTTCTTGGAGGAGATGCAGACCTCTCAGGAGCCCCCAGGAGTCTGTTCCTGGAGGATTCTCTACAGATGATTAGTGAGGAGGTATAAGGTTGCCAAGTGACCAACAATGTCAGTATTTGAATCCCTTTCTGGAGTGTTTTCCATTCCTGTAGGACTCGTAAATGAGGGGTTTTGAGTTTGTGTCTGGAGCTTGGATTCTGGAGCAGGGACAGGATAAAGAGACTGTTGTTCACTGGGTGGACTGTTACGTAACCCCCTGAGTCCAGGGCCAGCCTCGACTAGTCTGGGCCACAGTCTTAGCCTAGAGAGACCTACAACTTAGCTGCACCTTCAGGGATTGGATTAAATAGTCACCTTGTCAGTGAGGTTGGTGGGAGCCTGTGGGGACTCCATTCTTCAGGGATTTCCAACCACACTCACTTTCCTAGCCCCAAACTTGACTCCCTCACTGGAGGGCTAGCTGAAGTCTATTCCCCCACGCCCACCTCCAAGGCAGGCTCCTGCTCTCTAATTCAGGAGCTGGTATCCATGCACTTCCTGCTTTCCCTCTAACAGTCAATCCTCCCGCCCTTCAGGTTAATGCCCCCTGTGATTCTGTTCTTGCTTCCGCAGCAGGCTTGAGGAAGAAGAGAAGCCAAGGTCTTGGTACAGGGAGCAAGGGGCTGGAGTAGACACAGGACACCCATCACTGGGCACATCTTAACTGTAGGTAAATCTCTCTTTTCTTCAGGGTTTTAAATCACAAATGGTTTAAATTATGTAATGGTTCAGTGACTCTTGATTGTTGCTGTTTAATTGTGTTGCCACAATATAAACTTTCTTAATGCTCATTGAAATAAATACATCTTTGGTCATAGAACCAATGCCAGAGAGCTTGTGATAGAATTCTGAAAAACCAAAGACTTATTCATTAGAAATATGTACATTTTCAGTAACATAATTGATGACTGTACATTTGGACCTTGCTGAATGGACTAGACAGTAATCAAATCAACTACATCTACAGAAGGAGATGATGGAGAAGCTTAATATCATCAGTTAACTAATGACCAAAAACAAGAAAACTTGTGGAAAGACATCAAGGATATAACACACGAAGAAAGTAAAACATCATTAAAAGACAGAAAAGAAGTAAAAGACCAAAATGGATATCAGAAAAGACTCTGAAACTTGGACTCAGGTGCAGAGCAGATAGAGCAAACCGAAGGAATGATGAAATAAAATAGCCGAACAAAAGATTTTAAAGGGCAGCTTGAGAAGACAAGATAAAGTGTTATGACGAAATGAGCAAAGACTTGGAATTAGAAAACAAAATGGTAAGAACCTATAGGCATTTGTCATACTAAAACACTGGAAGAGAAAAATGAAGCCTTGAGCTACTGTACTGAAGGATTCTTTGGGCACACGGAACTGTCAGTTTGTTGTACTGTGGTGGATTATCTCAGGCTGTGCCACTGGAAGCTTGCCCTCTGATATTTCAAACAGAGTCAACCTTGGTGGACAGGTTTCATCAGAGCTTCTAGACCAAGACAGAGTAGGAAGAAGGACTTGAAAGTCTACTTCTGAAAAACTTGGTTCTTGAAAACCTTATGAACAGCAGCAGAGTATTGCCTAATAGTGAGCCGGAAGATGAGGCCATCCGGGCAGAAAGCACTCAAAATACCTCTGGGGAATAGCAACCTCCTCCAAACAGAGCTGACTTTAATGAAGTGGTGGAGTCCAGCTTTTAGGACTCTCACTTGCTGGTGCAGCAGGACTCAAAATGAGAAGAAACAGCTGCAAACATCCACTAATAATTGAAACTCAAAATGTACAAAGTATGAATCTAGGAAAATTGAAAGTCATCAAAAATAAAACAGAACACATAAAATGTTCATATCCTAGATATTAATGAGCTGAAATGGAACTTCAAATTGGCCATTCTGAATCAATTATACAGGTTACTACAACGGGAATGACCAGTTGAAGAAGAATGGCGTTGTTGTCAAAAAGAATGTATCAATACCCATCTTTTTTTTTATGATTGAATGAAAATGTACATTCCCGTATAAATTTGCATGGACACCTATGTGCAGCTCCCACTTCTCTCCCTGCCCAGTGACAGCACACTCTTTCTCTCTGCTCCATACCTGCCTTATCCTCCCAACAATCTCCTGTCTCCACCTCACCAACCACTCCCCTGCCTCCAGTAAGAGGTCAGCAAGATGACATCCTACAGATGCTTAGAACTATAAAGTGCACACATGATATGGTCACTCTGTGTCTCCAAATCCTATCCATTCCTGGCCAAAGAGCTGACCTCCATTATGATTCATGGGACAACATCAGGGCCAGGGGCCATGCTCCCAGGGGAACTCCGAGGCCCCTGGACCATGAATTGCAGTCTTTTAGTGGAGATCTCAGGGTGTACCTCTTTTTATTCTTTAGTTGCCAGTGAGACTCAACTTTGTGAGCTCCATCATGGCTATCAATAGTGGTGGCCGGGCACCATCTGGTTCTTTTGGTCATAAGTTGATGTAGTTACCCACTCACATGGGTCTCTCTGTCTTTTGGATTCTCTTTCCTCCATGTCATTTTGGTCCTTGATGATCATCCATTCATACTGAGTTGGGACCATTTGCTATACCCTCAGATGGCAGCTTGAGAGCTTTTGAGACCCCAGACGCCATTCACCAATGTGGGATGCAGTAGGCTCTCTTAGCAAAACGCTGGTGGTAGCAATTGGCCTCCATTTCCCCTGAGAGCATAGTCCCCAGCCCCCCACACCAGCTACTCTATCCTTGTAATATTGGGTCAAGATGGCAGGAGTAATCACGTTATGTTGAAGTCCAGTTAATATTGATCTTCTTTCTAATGTGTGCTGTCACAGATTTCACCCAACCAAATTTCTATCAACTGTCTAATCAAAGCCCTCCCCCCTTCACCCTCCCTTTCTCCCCACCCTTGCAGATTCTGTTCCATAGATCTATCTGTCTTTTCATACCAGTACCAGGCTGTTTTGACTACTGTGGGTAGTTTAATGGGTTCTAAAGTCAGGTAGTGAGAGGCCTCCCAGTGTGCTCTTCTTCTTCAGTAGTGCTTTACTTATCCAGGGTTTCTTCCCTTTCCAAACAAAGTTGGTGATTTGTTTGTCCATCTGATTAAAAAATGTCACTAGAATTTGTCTTGGGATTGCATTATATAAGTAGATTGTTTTGGATAAAATAGGCATTTTCACAATGTTAAGTCTTCCTACACACGAGCAGGGTAGGTTTCTCCATTTATGTAAGTCTCTTAGTTTCTTGTAGTTCTCTTTGTAAAGGTCTGTTATTTCTCTGGTTAGATTTATTCCTAGGGGCTTTATCTTCTTAGAGGCTATAGTAAATGGTATTGACTTGGTGAGTTCTTCATTAATAATCTCGTTGGTATAACAAAATTCTACTGATTTACTTATGTTTATTCTGTATCCTGAGACTTTGCTGAACTCTTCTATCAGATTGGGTAGTTGACTTATGATTCTTTGGGATTCTCTGCATATACAGTCATATCATCTGCAAATAGGGAGATTTTTACTTCTTCTTTGCCAATACAGATGTCCTTTATTTCTTGGTCTTGTCTAATTGCTCTGGCTAGAACTTCTAGTACAGTGCTGAATAGGAGAGGTGAGAGTGGGTATCCTTGTCTAGTTTCCATTCTCACTGGAAACTGTTTCAGTCTCTTTCCATTCAGGATGATGTAGGCAGTTGGCTTTGTGTAAATAGCCCTCATTGCGTTGAGGAGTTTGCCATCTACTCCTATTTTGCTGAGAGTTTTTAGCATGAATGGGTGTTGGACTTTATCAATTGCCTTTTATGCCTTAATAGACAAGATCAGGTGATTCTTATCTTTTGTGGCATTTATGTGGTTGATTACATTAATTGTTTTTTTGATGTTGTACCAGCCTTGCATTCTTGCTATGAATCCAACTTGGTCATGATAGATTATTTTTTTGATTTGTTGTTGTGTTCTGTTGGTAAGAATTTTGTTGAAAATTTTTGCATCTAGATACATGAGTGATATCACTCTGTAGTTCTCCTTTTGGTTGGGTCTTTCCCTGGCTTTGGTATCAGGGTTATGCGGGCTTCATAGAATGAATTTGGAAGCATTCAATCCCTTTCTATACTGTGAAATAGTCTCAGTAGTATTGGAGATAACTCTTCTCTAAAAGCTTGATAGAATTCTGCAATGAAGCCTTCTGGCCCTGGGTTTTCTTTTTGGTTGATAGTTTTTGATGACTTTTTTCAACCTCTGCCTTTGTGATGGGTTTATTAAGTGTTCTGCTGCAGTTTGTGATAATTTTGGTAGGTGATATGAATCTAGGAATTTGTCCATTTGCTCTAGGTTTTCAAATTTGTTAGAGTACAGTCTTTCATAGCATTCTGTTACGAGATTTTTAATTTATGTTGGATCTGTTATGACAACTCCCCTTTCGTTTCTTGTTTGGGCTATTGGTTTCCTTTGCTGTTTTTCTTTAGTAAGTTTAGCCAGTGGTTTGTCAATTTTGTTGATCTTTTCAAAAAACCAGATTTCAGTCTTTTCAATTTTTTCCATTGTTCTTCTATTCTCTAATTCATTTAGTTCTGCTCTGATCTTTATGATCTGTTTTCTTCTGCTGCCTGTGGGGTTTCTCTGTCATTCTCTTTCTACTTGCTCAAGCTGTAGGATTAGTTCTTTAGCTTGGTTTCTTTCTTCCTTTCAGATGTGTGCATTTATGGAAATAAACCAACCTCTAGCACTGCTTTAGCTGTATCCCATGGGTTCTGGTAGGAAGCATTTTCATTCTCATTGGAATCCACAAATTTATTTATTTCATCCTAGATTACTTCTATAACACATGGCTTTTTGAACAAGATGCTGTTCAGTTTCCATGAGTTCCAGTTTCTATGTTTTTTCTGTTATTGATTTTGACTTTTATGGCTTTATGATCTGAGAAGAGGCTTTGCATTAATTGAATGGTATGAATTTTGTTGAGAATTGCTTTATGTCCTAACACATTTGGGAGAATGTTCCACATGCACTGGAGAAGAAGGTGTAGTTGTCTGCTGATGGATAGAAAGTTCTGTATATGTCGATGAGGTCTAGTTGGTTAATTGTGGCAATAAGTTCTTCTGTGTCTTTACTAAGCTTTTCTCTAGATGATCTGTACAATATTGAGAGTGGAGTGTTGAAGTCCTGCACTATCATTGTTCAGTGATTTATCTCATTTTTGAGTGTAGTCAGTGTTTCTTCGATATATTTAAGTGCTCTATTATTAGGTGCATAAATATTTAGTATTGTTAAGTTCTGCTTGTGTATTGAACCTTTCAGTAATAGTGTCCATCCTTGTCCATGATGGTGGATTTTAAGTTAAAATCAATTTTATCTGAGATTAGAACTGCCACAGCTGCTCTTCTTTGGTCATTGTTAGCATGATATAGGGTTGCCATGAGTCGGATCCGACTTGACGGCACTTGGCTGGCATCCTTTAATTTTCAGTTTGTTCATATTTTTAAGTCTAAGGTGAGTTTCTTGTAGACAACATATAGAGGAGTCATGTCTTTTGATCCAAGATGTCAGTCCATGTCACTTTACTGGAGCATTGAATCCACTTGTACACAATGTAATTATTGATAGGTGTGTGTTCAGTGCTGCCATTGTGATACGTTTATTTTTGTGTTGTTGTTTTCTCTGTTGTTCTTATTAGTCTGTTCTGGGACATTCTTTGTGCTTTGATTTTTCACCTTTTTGAGGGCTGGTTTTGAGGTTGTTGAGACTCTCGTATTATGTTTCTTGATTTGATATGTTGCACCTTTATTGTGCTTTATGGCTGCCTGTATGATCCCCCTTAATAAACTGTGTATAAGCTGAATTTTAATTGCTACCAGTCTTATTAACATCCTCTCCATCTGAAAGGACTATAAGGACTGCAGTGCATCTCTCTTTCTATATGATGACATTATACTTTTCACGATATGATCACTGGATCATTTCTTTCATTATTATAGCTTTGATTGTGTTTGGAGCCTTCCCTGAGTAGGATTCTCAATGATGTGTCTTATACTTGCTTCTAAAATATAACGTTAGTGGTTTTGTTCTTCTAAGCCAAGAGATTCTTTGTATTTCTTGTAGCTTTGGTTTGGTTTTCACAAAGTCTCTGAGCTTCTGTTTATCCGTGAATGTCTTAATCTCATTTTGATGTTTAAAAGATAGTTTTGCAGGACATATAATTCTTGGTTGGAAGTTCTTCTTCAAGGCTTTGACTCTGTCATGCCACTGTCTCTGTGACAGCATTGTTTCTGTTGAGAAATCCAACGAAAGCTGACAGGGTTTCCTTCTGAATGTTAGCTTTGTGTTGAGTCTTGCTGCCTTTAAGAGCTTCTGCTTCTTCTTCATTTTGCTAAGCTTGATTATAATATGTCTTGGAGTCTTTCTTTTGAGATCCATAATGAGTGGTGTTCAATATACATCTTAGATATCTATATTCTCTTCTTTCATAATTTCTGGGAAGTTTTCTGTCAGCAGCTCAGCAGCAATGCTCTCTGTGTTCTCAGGTGTCTCACCCTGTTCAAGAACTCCAATGAATCATAGATTGTTCCTCTTAATAGAGTCCCACATGCTTATTAATGCTTCTTCATTTTTCTTGTTTCTTTTTGCTGATTTCTGCTCGTAGATGCTGGAGTCAATAGCTCTGTCTTCCAAGTCAGAAAGTCCATTTTCCATTTGTTCCATTCTGTTTTCATGACTTTGCATGGAAGTTTCTATCTCTTTGATTTGTTCTTGATCTGTTGGATTTCAGAGTACTGGTGTTCCTTCAGGTTGAACAGCTTGCTTAATTTTTCATTTTGGTCTGCTGCATTTTGTATAAGGTCTAGGAGAGCTCTCTATATAAGCCTTTCATATTCACCTTCTGACAGTTTCAGAAAGGTTTCTTCATCTGGGAAGTACTGAGGTGCTTTCTTTTGGGTTTCTGAAGCCATGGGTCATTTCTTGGTTAGTTTTCTCCAAAGACTGTTGCTTTTGGTGCATCATGTGAGTCAGTAGAGGCTCGGGGAGATGCTGTGAGATGCTGTGAGGATGTACCACAGTTGTTTCTCTAGCCTGTCTTAAAATGAAAGGTAAAAGATATCTGACAACTTCCAAAATCAGTCAGGTTTTCAGGAGTACAGGGCTGTCTTCCCAGCTGGCAAAGTAAGCACCTTTATATTGAACCCCAGGTGTTATAAACTAGTTCAAAATACAGAAAGGCTACTGCCCTTCTGGCCTCTGCTGTCAGGCCCCAGCCATAGGTGACACTGTGTAGAATACTGCTTTTCTGTCAAAAAAGTAACCTCTTCCAGGCAGGCGCTGCCTCCCAGCATAGGAATTAGGCCTCCATATGGATATATCTGCCTCCCAGAGGAACAAGATGGCATCCCACACAAGCTCTCTGCCTGCATTGATACAGGCTATTCTATGGCAGAGATAGAGAAACCAAAGGTGCCAAGATCCACAGAATCCAAAGCCAGGCTCTCAAAATATGGCAATTTCACCTGCCAATCCCACCAGCAGTGCACCATTAGCTGCTAGTGAAGTCCCAGTTCTGCCTTATGGCTAAGACAGAAAAAAGTTAAAACGGTGAGTTGCCTTCAGCCTGTGAAAGGCAGCACTTGCCAAGAGTCAGTGAAAGAGAGGAGGTTTTCTGCTCAGTGGTATGAAGTCCAAATTAACAACCCTATGCTGTGTCCTGGGGCTCACTAGGTGTCCAGAAGGCTCCATTTAATTGTCAGTTCAGGTCTTAGTTTCCAGAGGAATTTAGGGTGATATGTGTTTAGTCCACCGTCTTGATTCTGCCTCCTCCTGTCGCTGCCTAACTGTCCGCCCACGGAAAGAAGACAGGACACATGGATATGAGCCATCTTGCAAGTTGCTTGCTTTATTCTTCTTCCTACTTCTTCTTTGTACAACTACTACAATGTCCCTCACCCATTATATAGTCCAATCCCACCAATCATAAGGCACAGCTGATTCATGTGTAGTGCATGAGCAGAACATAGCATTGCAAAGAGAAGCTGAGTGGCTATGGGCTCTAGAGGCCAGCAATCAGAAAGCTAATCACGAGCCGTTCACGCGCCAGAAAGGAACTGCGTCAGCAGGCTAATCATCAGACTGGGAGTGTCTCGGGGAGGAGCTCCTGATAGCAAACGCCATCTTTATGGCGCAGTTTCTTTTCGCCCCTGACATCTCCCCCTTTTTCTTTATAAAAAAGCGCTGAGAAAGTGTCTGTCTTAGGTCATCTTCGGCTAGGATGCTCCTTACCCGTCATGGGGGTACCTCACAGCTTGGTGAGGCCCCTGTCTTAGGTTGGTAACACCCCCAGAAGAGGTTGCCCGTCTCTGACTACCTTTCCAGCATGTTGAGCCAAACACAATGTGAGGACTGTTTATCCTGCATGGCTGCAATAGCCTGCACAAGCAGGGCCTGCTCCTGCCGTCGCTGTCGGGAGGCGCGTCGGCTCGCCACACACAAATAGATGCATAAGCAAAAGAGAAGGAGGGTTAGGGGCCCGGTGCCCATCAAGCCCTTAAGATATGAGAGGGCGGTAGAGAGTGTTTGTAGGAGAGTCCTGGCAGCAACCGGGTCCACCCGCGTGTTATTGATCGTGGTGATCTCCATGTGTAGGTCTTCAAGAGTATCCTCAATGTCTTTGCTCCAATTCGACCTGATCTGTTGAGATAAACGTCTAGAGAGGTTAGCAGCACGAGAAAAGTTGTAAAACCGCACTGGGGTGACACACAGACCAGGGAGTCGCCATTCACACCCTAACTGGGCCACTCGATAGAGTATGTCCACTTGTTCTTGAACCAAGTCAATGCGCTGATTAAGCATTGTAATTCCTGCTCTAAACTGGCGATCAAGGCTAAATTGAGTCTGCAGTGCAAGGGCTGTTGAGGCTGACAGCTGATTAACCGCGGCGACCGTACCAATGGTCTGTGTTAAGGAAACTGCTGCGGCTGTGGCAGCAGCCACAGATGCAGCTACTGCAGCCACCACTGCAGCCGTAACACCGAAATCTCTCCTACAGCGAACCTGCAGAAGGGTGGCACCCGGGGCCTCCATGGGCCAAGGCACAAGGCATGGCAAATGCAGCACCACAGCAAGGGGAAAGGCAGAAGCATTCCAGCACCGAGTATAATAACAGGTGTTATTGTCACAAGGAAGCGAGGAATTTTCTCGAGAACCATTAAAAACCAAAAAGAGAAAAGGGTGTGCACACATACTGGGGTAGGGGAAAAGATCTTTGAAGAATTATCATGTGTAAACTGAGCCGTTTTCTCAAAATTCTCGGCACGAGGCCCGGTGTTATTCCACGTTACTGTGCCATTGGCTATGAACCCACCCATTATCATGCTTAATGGAGACAGATCTGTACAGCTGCCATTCACCCCACACAGCAGCCATAAGTCAAGTGGATTAGAGACTGGAGGCATCGTAGGGTCCTGCCAGGTCCAGTTGTGTCCTTGATAAGTGTTATTGAAATAGGTGCCTATCTGAGGGCTGAAGGAAAAGAACCTCCGGACCGCCCAGTGGACATGGCCGCTCTGACAGCCAGTCCACGGGACTGAGGTTGGCCATTCTCACTTGATTACACAGCGAGGCGCCCAACGTGGTTAGGGAGGAGGACCTCCCACCACAAGGGAAGGGACACGACCGTGCAACACTGTGCCGTTAGTTTTAGTGCTGCCACTAGAAACGGGGTCAAACCACCCAGCTGTTTGATTATGTAGTAAGATACAGGGGGGGTTGTCAGCGGTGGTATTAGCTGACGAGATCTCAAAACAGAGTAGCCCTAATAGGGTGATTGAGAGATCGGTAGCAGTGAGGTTTCCCTCCTGCAGAGGGGCCAGGTCCGGTTCATAGGGTACTGTAGGGAGCCCCAAAGACTCATTGGTGGTAAAGAATCTAGGAAACACCGAAGCAGAATGGTGTACTGGGAGAGGAAGAGGGAGCACATCAAGAAGACCCCATCTGTAATCAGATACTCCCTGGGTCATCCGTAGAAGGGGGGGCATCAACAGGCTCAGCAGGATCCGCTGCCACATTGTTCTCTGGCTGAGCCAGGCCTGTCAGCCGCTCCGGGACCCACTGAGGATTATCAGCATCCTGTGGAAAGACACAAACGGCCCCTCTGGACCAGACAAGAACAGGGTCTGGCCCCTTCCACCGTCCAGAATATATATCTTTCCAGAGTACTTGGATACGAGGCGCACCAGCGGGATCCATGTGCCGGTCTGCAACTGTGCGCCCTGTGGAGTCCAATGACAAAAAATTCAGTGTGAATAGAGCGAGAGAGAGACGGTCACGGGGAGAACGACCCAGGCCAACTCCCCCCTTTTGTTTGATTAACATAGATTTAAGGGTGAGGTGGGCTCGTTCCACGATACCTTGGCCTTGGGGATTATATGGAATGCTATGACTGCATTGTACACCCATTGCAGTCAAAAAGGATTGGAAGGCAGATGATGTATAAGCTGGGGCATTATCAGTTTTTAACATTTTTGTCATAACCCATGCTGCCCATGCCATCAGGCAGTGTGTGATTACATGTCTAAAGGATTCCCCAGTGACAGCTGAAGCGCAGATGAGGCCAGACGCAGTGTCTACAGACACATGGAGATAGCGTGACTTGCCAAATTCAGAAAAGTGAGTGACATCCATTTGCCAGATATGCATGGGCAGCAGCCCTCGGGGGTTCACACCGATATGCGGCTGGGGTTGGTAGGGCGCACAGGAGGCGCATTGCTTTACTATGGCTCAAGCGGCCTCGCGGGAGAGGTGGAACCGGACTGCGAGGGTCTTAGCATTTACATGGAACTGCTTATGGAATGCTTGAGCCTGCTCGGCAGCAGCAAGAATGAGAGTGGTCCGAGTCAGTAGATCAGCAGTGGCATTACCGGCCGCAAGAGGGCCGGGCAAACCTGAGTGGGCTCTTAAGTGCATGATATGGAAAGGGTGTTTTCTGTTCCAAATTAACTGCTGGATAGTAGCGAAAATCAACCCAACAGGGGAACTTTGGTTAAGTTGTCCTGCAGTTTCCAACTGCCTAACAGCCTGGACTACATAAGCACTGTCAGTAATAAGATTGAAAGGCAAATCAATCGTCTGAAAGACGTACTGGACAGCCTGTAGCTCCACTACTTGGGCAGAGGCACCTGGAAATAGATAAAGCTGGGGCTTTTGGCCAGGAATGTGAATGCTCCCAATACCTGATTGGGATCCATCAGTGAAGATGTTCATGGCTCCAGCGAGTGGCTCACAGGAAGTAAGTTTTGGGAAAACTACTGGATGCCGTTCCATGAACTGTAGAAGAGGGTCCTTTAGGTAGTGATTGTCTATATGTCCTTGGAAGGTGAATAGGAGGATGGCCCAATCATCATTAACGGTGCCAAGTGTTTGAATTTGGTCTTTGGTATATGGCACTATCAGTTTGGAGGGATAAGTCCCAAAGATTTGAATGCTATGTTGTAGGCCAATTGACGCTAATTGTGCCACTGCAGCAGGATACCAAGAAATGCTTTTACTCGCAGAGATCCGTGGGTGGATCCAATAAAGAGGACCACCCTGCCACAATGTTCCTGTGGGCTGTATGAGTGAAGGGAGAATACACAGCTGAATGTCTGCTCTGGGGTTGCGCCGCCGGAGGGCAGCATCCGCAAGAGCCTGCTCCACCTTCTCTAAGGCTTGTAGCCCTTCAGGAGTAAGTTGTCTAGGGGATGTCAGTTGGGGATCACCTTGCAAGATATCATATAGGGGACGAAGGATGTGGTTGGGCAGTCCCAAATAAGGGAGTATCCATTGTATATCCCCTAATAGCTTTTGAAAGTCATTTAGAGTTTTTAACCCGTCCCTTCGTAGGGTAATTTTTTGTGGTTTAATTTGTTCAGGGGATATGTGTTAGCCCAAATACTCAAGGGTGTCCTCCATCTGCACTTTTTCAGGTGCAATATTTAGCCCATGGGCTTTCAAAGTGGTTACCAAAGTAAAATAAGCCGTTTGCACTTCAGCATGTGTTGGCGCTGCCAAGAGAATATCATCCATATAATGGATACAATGTACAGAAGGATAAATATCTCTAACGGGAGCAATGGCCTTATCTAAGAAGATCTGGCACATAGTTGGACTATTAGCCATGCCTTGTGGAAGGACTACCCACTCATAACGTTTGTCAGGGGCAGCATGATTGATAGATGGTAAAGTGAAGGCAAACCGGGAGGTATCCTCCGGATGTAGTGGGATGGAGAAAAAACAGTCTTTAATGTCAATTACTATGATAGGCCAGTGCTGTGGTAAGGCAGAGAGCACTGGCAGGCCTCTCTGTACAGGCCCCATGACTTCCATAGTAGAGTTAATTTCTCTAAGGTCATGCAATAATCTCCATTTTCCTGACCTTTTTTGTATGACAAAGATAGGTGTATTCCAAGGGGAATTTGACTCCTTTAGATGACCAAGGGCTAACTGCTCTTCAATGAGCCTCATGGCAGCACTCAATTTGTGTGATGGAAGGGGCCACTGAGGTACCCAGATGGGCTGCTCTGATTTCCATTTGATTTTTATTGCCTCAGTGGCCCCTGCGAAAAACCCAGTCCTTCTCTACCGGAGTGACTGGATGCAAGTACGGGACTCTTTCTCCCTTGGGAGAGCTTTCCCATTCCAAAATTGGGGATGTAGCCCATGTCTGCCATGATGGCTCTGGACTGAGGGCTATACAACTGTTCATTGGTAAGGCGAAGGTCCAAGCCAGCCATTATGTCTCGACCCCATAAGGTAACAGGGACTTCCAGTACAGAGGGTTGGAAGACACCCGAATGTCCTTCCTCATCACTCCAGTGGAGCTCTGAGGAGCTAATCTGAGGCTCCCTTGCGTAACCAAGTCCTTTCAGGATCTGCTGTGGTTGCTGGCACGGCCACTTGTTAGGCCAGGCCCAGTCACTGATTACACTACGGTCAGCTCCCGTATCTAACAGCCCCAAGATCTTTCTTCCATTCACTTTGAGAGTATATACGGGTCGGCGGTCAAGATCTAAGGCAAGTAAGACACTACTAGGTCCTGTAGAGCCGAACCCTTTTTCTCCCCTAACCTTAGCGGAAGCTGGGTACCCTTCACGATTGCTGGGGAGGACGAGTAGTTGAGCCAACTTATCTCCTGGGGATATAGCTAATATTCCTTTTGGAGAGGACACCATGATTTTGATAACCCCTGTGTAATCAGGGTCTATAACTCCTGGGTGGATAACAATTCCTTTTAATGTGGCAGAACTCCGGCCAATAATCAGGCCTACTGTGCCCGACTCAAGGGGCCCAGAGAGGTCTGAATCTATGGGTTGAACTCCCATAGAGGGTGTTAATATGAGTCTGGTGGTGGCACGGAGGTCCAATCCTGCGCCGCCGGAGGTGGCCCTCTGAGGGGCAGCAGGGCATGCTTCTGTGGGGGTTGAAGTGAGGGCCACTGACCGGCCTGAACCATATCCCCGGTCATCTGGGTCTGAAGTGCCCCATATATTCGAGGGCCCTAGTGGCGGGGGCCCCGCTGGGTGTTTTTTGGCCGGGAACCCAAATTACGGGGTTCCAGCGGGGTTCCATCTACTGTCTTGAAGGAGAAACAATCAGCAGCCCAGTGGTTGCCCTTTCTACAACGTGGGCAGAGTCCAGGCTTTGGAGCACCAGCCTCAGGGGCAACTGGGTTGCTCGACCCCCTTCTAAAAGGGCACTCTTGCCTAAAATGACCTGGCTGTCCACATTGGAAACACCTTGTGACTGCGTCTCTACGCGCCCCCTTTTTTGGCCCCTGAGGACGTCGGGCCCTGTCCACTGCGGTTATAACCGCGGCTGCTAGGCCGGCATTAGTCAGGCCTCCACCGATTTCCCGACAGACTTTCATCCACACTTCCAACCCCTTCTGCTTATAGGGGGTAATAGCCGCTCGGCATTCTTTGGTGCATTGTTCGAACACGAGCTGCTTGACTAACGGCATGGCGGCATCCGCATACCCAAATATTTTAGCGGCACTATCGCACATGCGGGCAACAAAGTCAGAAAAGGTCTCTGTGGGTCCCTGAATAATTTTTGTTAAATTCCCAGCCGGTTCCCCTTGGTTTGGGAGGGATTTCCACGCTCTAGTACAAAGTTGATTGATCTGCTCATAAACTTGCGGGGGATAACCGGTCTGCTGGTTAGTAAAGCGCCCCTGGCCCATTAGCATGTCTACATCCCAGGCCTGCTGGCAATTGCAGGCGTTTCGGGCCCCCTGCTCTACAGCAAACTCAATTACAAGAGACTTCCAGTCTAAGTACTGGCCCGACGTGAGACAAGCACGAGCTAGATTCTGCCAGTCTCCTGGGGTCATAGCATACCTATGCAGATTTTCTAACGAGGCTATCACAAAGGAAGCGGCCACACAGTATGTTCTTACTCCCTCCGCTATATTTTTAACCACCTTCCAGTCTAGGGGCTCGTGGTGCCTATTGCCCTGCTGATCCTGAAACACTGGAAAAGCACCCATAGTGTACGGTACTTCTCTCCATACCTCGGGGCAGAAACTCCTGCCTGATCCTTCGGTCCCTGTTCTAAGCTGTTTTTTATTCAGGTTATAAGGTGGGGGTGTATCCTGATATACATGCGGCGGTTTCTTGGGCAGCTCCGGCGCTGAGGGTTTCAGCCGGAGACGCCCAAAACGTCTCGCCGTTCCTTCCACTTTTTCCTCCCCTTCCTCCTCTGCACTCTCCTCCTCTGCCCTCTCCTCCCCCTCTGACCCACTCACTCCCGGTTCCACATTTTGTTCCCCGCAGACACTGCCCTGCCGGGAGTGTTCCTCCTTAACTTGCTCTAATGCTAATTGTCCCTTTTGCAAACATCTTTGGAATACACCAGACTCGTCCTCCAAACAGGTCAAAATAAGTATCCATATGCCCATTACTCCCGGAGGCAATGTGCCACCGGTATCAGCCGCTGTGAGGTCTTTCCCCAGTTTAAGCCATGTGGCAACAGTAAGATGACCAGACACCAAAAACCAGGGGGCCACTTCCTCCACAGCCAAGAGGAAGCGCTCCAGCGTGGCCTGCTTTATGCCAATGCCATGCTGTTTAAACAAACTCTTACAGGCATCCTGAAGGTGCATGGCGGACGGCTGATTCCCCATGGCGAAAGTGAAGCTAACCTCCCACGGTAACTGCCCTGCTCCCGCCCGGCGCTCCCCGCCCCAGGCTCTGCCGGTGCTTAGTGCACTTGGCTATGGTCTCCGATTCCCCGGAGAACTTCCCCTCCCGATGATCTCCTCTTACCCGGAGAACTTGCGATTGCCCCTCTTATCCGGGGACTTGCGATTGCCCCTCTTACCCAGGGACTTGCCAGCGCTGCTCCTTTTGGGCTCGTTTTAAGGGCCCCACGTTCGGGCGCCACTTGTGGCTGCCTAACTGTCCGCCCGCGGAAAGAAGACAGGACACACGGATACGAGCCACCTTGCAAGTTGCTTGCTTTATTCTTCTTCCTACTTCTTCTTTGTACAACTACTACAATGTCCCTCACCCATTATATAGTCCAATCCCACCAATCATAAGGCACAGCTGATTCATGTGTAGTGCATGAGCAGAACATAGCATTGCAAAGAGAAGCTGAGTGGCTATGGGCTCTAGAGGCCAGCAATCAGAAAGCTAATCACGAGCCGTTCACGCGCCAGAAAGGAACTGCGTCAGCAGGCTAATCATCAGACTGGGAGTGTCTCGGGGAGGAGCTCCTGATAGCAAACGCCATCTTTATGGCGCAGTTTCTTTTCGCCCCTGACATCCTCCAACATCTATCTTTAAATACAACTATGTCAGTGATAGGATAATATTCATACGCTCACAAAGAAAACCAGGTAATAGTACTGTCATGGATTGAATTGTGTCCCCCCAAAAATGTGTGTAACAATTTGGGTGGATCATAATTCCCAGTATTATGTGATTTTCTATATGTTGTAAATCCTTTTTCTCTATAATATTAATGAGGGAAGATGAGCATCACTTATGTTGGTGAGGCAAGACTCAATTTGTAAGACTGTTTTTTGCTTTGAGGCAATTGCTTGGGATATAAAGGAAAACAAAGAAGCAGAGAGTTGTGAATCTCATAGCATCAGGAAAGAAGCAGTGCCAAGAGCAGAGTGTGTCTTTTGGAAATTCCCTGTGCCCCAGAAGCTCCCTGTCCAGGGAAGATCGATGGCAATGGTCTTCTTCCACAACAAAATGAGAAAGACTTCCCACAGAGCTAATGTACTAAATCTGGACTTTCAGCCTACTTTACTGTGAGGATATAAATGTCTCTTTTTTAAAGCTGTCTACTTGTAAGATTTCTGTTATTACAGAACTAGATGATTAAGACAACTACTAATATTTAAATTTACACACCTACCAGTAATGCCAAAGATGAGAAAATTGAAGACTTCTTCCAACTTCTGCAATCTGAGTTCGATCAAACATGTAATAAAGGTGTATTGATACTTATTGATGACTGGAACGTAACAGACAGAAATGAAAAAAAAAAAGACTGGTAGCTGAAAAACAGAATCTTGCAAGACCAAGGATTTCTTCATTGCAAATACTTTTTTTCAACAACATAAACAGGTACTGTACACTTGGACTTCGCAAGATAGAAACACAAAAATCAAATGGACTACATCTGTGAAAAAGATAATGGAAGAGCTGAATATCATCAGTGAGAAAAGGGTCAGGCACCAACTGGAGAGCACAACATCAATTGTTCATATGCAAGTTCAGGTGGAAGAAAATTAAAACAAGTCCACCAGAGGTAAAATACAACCTTGAGTACATCCCACCAAAATTTGGAATCCGTTTCAAAAGAGGATTTGATGCACTGATCACGAGGGACCAAAGAGTAGACCATTGTAGGAAGACATCAAGGATATCATACATGAAGAAAGCAAAAGGTCATTAAAAAGACATAAAATAAAGGAAAGACTACAACGGATGTCAGAGGAGACTCTGAAACTTGCTTTTGAACATAGAGTAATTGAAGTGAATGGAAGAAATGATGAAGTAAAAAGCTGAACAAGGCATAATATTGTAATGACATGTGCAAGGACCTGGAATCAGAAAACCAAAAGGAAAGGACACATCTGGGATTTTGCAAGCTGAAAAAACAGAAGAAAAAATTCAAGCATTTAGTTGCAATTTTGAAGGATACTATTGGCAAAATATTGAAAGATCCAGAAAGTAGCAAAAGAAGATATAAGGAATATATAGAATCACTGTTTCAAAAAGAATAGGTGGGTATTCAACTACTTTCATAGACAGCGTAATATCAAGAACCAATTGTACTGAAGGAAGAAGTCCAAGCTGCAGTGAAGGCATTGGTGAATAAAAAGGTCCAGAAAGTGATGGAATACTAATTGAGACATTTCACAAATAGATACAGTGCTGGAGATGCTCATTCTTTTGTACTAAGAAATTTGGAAGACAGCAACCTGGCCATCCACCTGGAAGAGATAAATATTTGCATCTATTCTAAAGAAAGTTGATCCAACAGAAATCAGACATTGTTGAACAGTGTCATTAACAACATACAGAAGTAAGGTATCACTGAAGATCACTCAAAAGCAGTTTCAGCAGAAACTCAAGCAGGATTCAGTAGAGGATGTGGATCTAGGGATATCATTGCTGATGTCAGGTGGATCTTTATCTGTGTTTTATTGATGATGCAAAGGCATTTGACTGTATGTACTATAATGAATTAATGATAACATTGCAAAGAACAAGAGTGCTAAACACTTAATTGTGGTTATGTGGAATCTCTGCATAGACAAAAGTGCAGTCATTGACTTAATTGTGGTTATGTGGAATCTCTGCATAGACAAAAGTGCAGTCATTGGAACAGAACAAGAGAACACTGCATGGGATAAAATCAAGAAAGGTGTGCTTCAGGGTTGTATCTTTTCACCATGCTGACTCAACTTGTATGCTGAGCAAGTAAATTGAGAAGGTGGACAATGTGAAGAAGAACGTAGAATCAGGTTGCTGAAACACTTGTTAACAACCTGCGATGTGCAGATGATACAACTTTGCTTGCAGAAAATGAAGACTTGAAGCTCTTACTGATGAATATCAAAGACTACAACCTTTGATATAGATTATATGTCAACATGAAGAAAGCAAAAATCCTCACAAATGAATCACTACATGACATCATGATAAATGGAGAAAAGATTGACAATGTCAATCTTTTATTTGGATCCACAATCGACATCCCTGGAAGCAGCAGTCAAGAAATCAAAAGATGCATTGCATTGGGCAAATCTGTTGCAAATGACCACTTTAAAGTGTTAAAAAGCAAAGACGTCACTTTGACAACTAGGGTACACTTGATCTCAGCCATGCTATTTTCAGTCACCTCATACGTTCCCTAAAGCTAGACAGTGACTAAGGAAGACCAAAGTAGAACTGATGCCTTTAAATTATGATGTTGGTAAAGAATATTGAATATATCGTGAACTCTCAAAAGATCAAACACATCTGTCTTGGAAGAAATACAGCCAAAATTCCTCTGAAAAGCAGGAGTGGAGACTACTTTGCATATAATTTGCAGTCATTATCAGGAGCGATTAATCTCTGGAGAAAGACATCATACTTGGTAAAGTAGAGGATTAGCCAAAAAGAGGAAAACCCTAAGAAGCTGGACTGACACAGCAGCTGAAACAATGGGCTCAGACATGACAGTGATTGTGAGGGTGGTGCAGGACTGGGCAGTGTTTCTTTTTGTTGCATGCAGGGTCAGTAGTAGTTGGACTGACTTGATGGCACCTAACAACAGCAACAACAAGAGCAATAAAATAAAATGAAGCATCAAAAGAAAAAGAAAAAAAGGGAATATAGTAGTTGTCTCCCTTTATCTGAGAAGGATATGTTCCAAGGCTTCTGAGGGATTCCTGAAACCAGAGATCACATTTAATCCTGTACACACACACACACACACACACACACACACACACACACACACACACACACACACACACACACACACACACACACGAGGACCGAGTCTGTGAACTCATCCTACAAAAAGTGCTACATACCTCATTGCTGAATATCACAGCAGTCAGCTTCCATGGACTTCCCTCGGGAAGCTAGGCACTGATGCCAGTGCCTAGTCCACCCTTCAAAGCAATTTTGGAACTCTTTCTGGTATAACCACCAAAGCTGTTTTGTATTACCCTTAATGTCCTGAATGTCATCCAAATGTCTTCCTTTCAATGTCTCATTTACTTTCCAGTAAGGAAAAAGTCACTGGGGACCAGACCAGGTGAGTAGGGAGGATGTTCCAATACAGTTATTTGTTTACTGGTTAAAAACTCCCTTACAGACAACTATATGAATTTGTTAACGTGCCACAGTTCACAACAGCCATTCCACAAAGAGTTCCAAAATTGCTTCGAAGGGGGGACTAGGAACTGACATCAGTGCATAGGTCTCCAAGGGAGAGTATGTGGAAGGTGACTGCACTGATACTCAGCAATGAGGTATGTAACACTTAGAACAACTAAGTTTGCAGACTTAATTGTTGGACTTTGTATACAACACGATGTGTCTTATACATACATAGCAATGATAAAGTTTAATTTATAAATTAGACACAGTAAGAGATTAAAGACAATGTTGTTTTTGCTGTTCTTAGGTGCTATAGAGGTGGTTCCAACTATTTGTAACCCTTTTCACAGCAGAACGAAACACTGCGTGATCCTGTGCATAATAGAATGAAACATTACTTTGTCCTGTGCCATTCTCACGTTGTTGCTATGCTTGAGCCACTGCTGCAGTCACTGTATCAATCTATCTCGTTGCAGATCTTCTTCTTTGGCGCGGACCCTCTATTTTACCAAGTGTGATGTCCGTCTCCAGGGAATGATCCCTCCTGATAACATGTCCAAATTACCTGATACAGTGTTTCCTCATTGTTGCTTCCAAGGAGCACTGTGGCAAAGACAGATTTGTTTTTATTCTTTTGCAGTCCATAGTGTATTCAGTGATCAAATATGTTGATTTTTTAGTTTTCCTTATTCATTACCCAGTTTTTGTATGCACATGAGGTGACCAAAAATACCACGGCTTATTTCAGGTATCCTTAATCCTCCAAGTAACATCTTTGCTTTTTAACACTTGAAAGAAGTCTTGTGCAGCTGTTTTGCCCAATGTACCAAGTTGTTTGATTTCCTGGCTGCTGATTCTGTGGACGTTGATAATGGATCCATGTAAAATGAAATCCTTGTCAGCTGCAGTATTTTCTCCATTTATCATGGTGCTGTTTATTGGACCCGATGAATATAGCAACTAACTTAGTGCACTGGTTGTCCGTACTGGCATTGTTGTTGAATTGCTATCTACCCAGCTGGATGTAAGTGAATTTATTCATGGGAGAGTGAGCTTTCTGTCTTCTTCCTGTTCTCGTTGCAGCCTTGTGTGAAACCTGATATTTACAAGAAAGCTGTGCTTAGATGCCCGTGGTGAAAAACAACTCCTATGAATTCCAAGAAGAAGTCAGCTGGGGAGAGTCCTAGAATCACATTATAACAGTTACAAATCTTTATGATAACAGAATTACTACTCAATAATCCTTCACATAGAAATAAATACGATGAGTAGTCTTCCTACTTTTCAAATTACAGAACTGTTTAAAGACACTTTACTCATTTATAGCACACTATATTAAAATTTAGATGCAAGTTTATAATAACTAATCATTTGCCAAGTCTTTTAAAAGCAGATGTAATTTTACTGTCAGCCTTCAGGATCAGTCAAATTTTATCCACAGTCTGTTCAAATAAGTAGCATTTAAATAAATGGAAGCACTTTAAAACACGGTTTTCTAATTTAAAAGCACTAAACTAGCATATGGTAACATGCGTACGTATTTTTGCACACATCAATTCTCCTATATGTTTGGATGTAGAAAATTCTAATTTTAGGGTGAGTTTTCTGTTAAAATAGAAAAAGGTAAAGTGTATGTACACAGGACTTAAAAAAGTTTTTCAAGTGATAGTTAAAGATGAGTTTCCATATAAATTCGTGTAATAATTACAACTGTTTACATTTAAAAACTTCATTCAAAATGCAATGTTGTTCTTAGAATCTATGACCAGGTATTTCTGGAATCAGCACGAACTTTTGTTCTCAGATTACCTGATGTGGCTCGCTGTCCTAAGATGTAAATAAAACCAGGATGTCCATGTTGACAACTCCCTCACAAGTAAGTATCTCTCAGCCTAGTCCATGAATGAGGTTAGTGATTTCCACCTTATGCTCCCATCTCTAGAATGAAGAACTACAGTTTATTTTAGCTTAGACTACATGGTCAGATTGGTTGTAAGATATGGGTTGAATTTTGAAAATGAATCGCCTGATTACTCTTAGATTTATAGTTTTATTTTTACGTGTTGCCTTTGGAATAGAAAATTGAAGCGTAGTTTCCTGTGTCAGCAAAATAAGAATCAGTGATTTACAGATATTTCTGGAATACAGTTTTCTTGTTTTTGTTTTTGCCTTTGGAATTCCAGTGAGGATTAGAGGAAGGGGTTCTGGTAGATCCCCTGCAGAGGGCCTCTGGCTCTATCCTTTTCAGAACCTCCTCCCATCACACTCGGTGGACATAGAAGCTGCACTTCACCTCACGCTACCAAATGCGAACCAACCATGCCAGCCACATTCACATGTTTCGTAATCGATGGGCCCCATATTCAGTCCTTTGGCTTTTGTCTAATCATTTCACAGCATGCTTCACTTTTTTCTTTATGCTTATAAAGTAAGCAAACAAACAAACAGGAAAACATTCATAGTGTTAGATATGTGCAAAGTAAAGTCCTGATTGCATTTTACAAGGTTGTTTTTGTTAGGTGTCATTGAGTCAGTTACAGTCCGTAGTGACCATATATACAGCAGAACAAAACATTACCTGATCCTGTGCCATCCTCACAACTGTTGTTTTGCTTAAGCCCGTTGTTGGAACCACCATGTCAGTCCATCTCATTGAAGGTCTTCCTTTTCTTCACTCACCCTCTACTTTACCAAACCCTTCTCCAGGGTTTAATCCCTCCCAATAACATGTCCAAAGCATGTGAGATATAGCCTGACCATCTTTGCTTCTAAGCAGTATTCAGATTGTAAGAGAAATGCTTGGAAGCATAGATCTAGTGCTGCATCTGTTTGTTGAAACACCTCAGCTAGTTTTCTATCAGTTCCTGGAGTTTGTTTCTTTGCCAGTGCCATCAAGTGCAGCTTAGACTTCCTCCTCCAGTACTGTTATGATCATATGCTACCTTCTGAAATGGTTGACAGTCAGTCAGCTCTTTTTGGTGTAGTGACTCTGTGCGTCCCTTCCATCTGCTTTTGATGTATCCTTGGTTGTTCCGTATTTTGCCCATAGAATCCTTCAAAACTGCAACTTGACGCTTAATTTTTTTCTTTAGTTCTTTCTGCCTGAGAAACGTCAAATGTGCTCTTCCCCCTTAGTTATCTAATTGTATTTTTTAACAGTTCTTTATAATGTTCTACTTTGTTCTTTCAAGCTGCTGTTGAAATCTTCTGTTCAGCTCTTTTACTTCATTACTGTTTCCACCCATTTTAGCTACTCAGTGTTCAAGAGCATGTCTCAGAGTCTGTTCTGACACCCATGTAGACTCTTCTTTCTTTCTCATTTTTTTTAATGACCTTTTATCCGACTCGACGGCACTTGGCTTTGCTTTCTTCATGTATCATGCCTCGGATGTTGTCACACAACTCCTGTGGTCTTCAGTCGTTAGTGTTCAATGTGCCAAATCTATTTTTGAGATAGTCTCTAAATGCAAATGGGTTGTATTCAAGGCCATATTTTGGCTCTCGTGGACTTGCTTTAATTTGCTTCAGCTTCAGCTTGAAGTTGTATACTAGCAGTTGATGGCACGATCTGTAGTTAACCCTTGGCCTCAGTGGTATTGAGCTAGTCCATCATCTTTTTCCACACTTGTAGTCAATTTGATACCTGTGTATTTCACCCAGCAGGGTCCAAAAGTATAGTTGCTGTTCGTTTTGTTGAAAAAAGGTACATATAGTGAATAAATAATCGGTCTTGCAAAATTCTATTGTAGTATCTCCCATGTCATTTCCATTGCCAAGAGCATATTTTCTGACTATGGAAATTTCTTTGTTTCCAACTTTCACATTTCAATAACCACCAATTATCAGCTTATCTTGATTGCGTGTTTGATCAATGTGAACTTCAGAAGTTAGGAAAAACCTTCAGTTTCAAAATCTTCAGTACTTATAACCCTGTATACAATATTGTCTTGTTGTGGTTATTCTTGTTTTTATTAGTTTGACATCCAGTCACCCCTTATTTATGGTGACCTCACATACAAGAGAGCAAAATATTCCCTGATCCTGTGTCACCCTTATGATCACTGTCTTGTGACATGTGGCATTGCAGCTATCAGTCTATCTCACCAAGGCCCTCCCTCATCCTCGATGACCCAAGTATGATGTCCTCCTCCAGTGGTTGATCCCTCCTGATAACAGGTCTGAAGCAAGTGACTAAAGATGGTACTCTGTTGTAACCCATAGGTTTTCAATGGCTAATGTTTGGATATGAAGATGTTACCGGGCTATACCTCATTTGTTGTACACTGAAGCACTATGAGTTGAAATTAACTCAACAACACCTATTGACAACAACAGTTTTGGAAGTAATCAACAAGACCTTCTCCTAGTCTCTCTCAGGTGGAAGCTCCACTGAAGCCCATCCACCCCAGGTGACCCTGCTGACACTTGAAATGCAGGTGGCATAAGTTCCAGCATCATAGCAACACAAAATCCACTACAGCACAACTGACAGGCAAGTGTTGACGTATTTATTATCTTACCTATAAAAAAACAAAAAAAGAAACCCAAATGAAACCTATTGCCACTGAATTGATATTGACTCCTTTAAATCTTTATGGATTTAGTTTTATTAAATTTAGCAACATAACAAACAAAAAGTAAGATCAAAATGAAAAAATGTCCAGTAAATTTGCATTTCAGATAAACAGCACATTTTTTTAGTATAGTTTAAATATGTTTTTCAATGTGAAATTCAAATATTTCTTGTTTTATCCCTTCTAGTTTACCCAGCAGTCTTCACGAGATATTTAGTGCTTTCTCCTTCTCTGTTGATATAATGTTAACCTGTATTGTCTGTTTTATTTTCTTTTTGTGTGTCGTGGACTAAAGTGAGTCCCCCCAAAATATGTGTTAATTTGGCTAGATCATGATTCCCAGGATTGTATGATTGTCTACTATTTTGTCATTTGATGAGATTTTTCTTATCACTATGATGTAACAGCATCAGTTAAGGAGGGTAAAGATAGAGTGAGCAGCACCCACTTGTCTGTCAATGGAGGCTCACCTGTTGCTGTGATGCAGGAAGCTATGCCACTGGTATTTAGGTACCAGCAGGGTCAATCATGATAGACAAGTTCCAGCTGAGCTTCCAGACTAAGACAGACTAGGAAGAAGGACCTGACAGTCTACTTCTGAAAGGAATTAGCTGGGGAAAACCTTAGGAATAGCAGCTGAACATTGCCAGACTTAGTGCTGGAAAGCGAGCACCCCAGATTGGAAGGCACTCGGAATAAGACTGGGAAAGAGCTGCCTCCTCAAAGTATAGTTGACCTTAATGATGTGGATGGAGTAAGGCCTTTGTAGTCTTTGTTCACTGATGTGGCATGACTCTAATGAGAAGAAACAGCTGCAAACATCCACTAATACTTGGGACATGGAATGTATGAAATATGAATTTAGGAAAACTAGAAATTGTCAAAAATGAAATGGAACACATAAATGTTGACATCCTAGGCATTAGTGAGCTGAAATGTCTTTGGCTTTGACCATTTTGGCCATTTTGAATCCAATAGTCATATAGTCCACTATGCTGGTGATGAAAACTTGAAGAGGTTGGTGTTGTATTCATTATCCAAAAGAACATTTCAAGATCTGTCCTGAAGTACAATGCTATCAGTGATAGGATGATATCCATATGCTTACAAAGATGGCCAATTAATACAACTATTGTACAAATTTATGCACCAACCACTAAGGCCAAAGATAAAGAAGTTGCAGATTTTTATTAGCTTCTGCAGTCTGAAACTGATCAAAAATGCAACCAGGATGCATTGGTAATTACTGGTAACTGGAATGCAAAAATTGAAAATGAAGAAGGATCGGCAGTTGGAAAATACGGCCTTGATGATAGAAATAATGCTGGAGATTGCATGATAGAATTTTGCAAGACTAATGACTTGTTCATTACAAATACCTTTTTTAACCAACACAAACATCGACTGTACACATGGACCTCACCAGACGCCAGACACAGGAACCAAATTGATCACATCTTTGGAAAAAGACAATGGAAAAGCTCCATACCAGCAGTCCAAACAAGACCAGGTGAGGAATGTGGCACACGTCATTAATCGCTCATGTGCAAGTTCAAACTGAAACTGAAGAAAATTAGAACAAATCCACAAGAGCCAAAGTATGACCTAAAGTATATCCCTCCTGAGTTTAAAGACCACCTGAAGAACAGATTTGATGTGTTAATTGCTAATGACCAAAGACCAGATGAATTTTGGAATAACAGCAAACACATCATCCATGAAGAGAGCAAGAGCTCATTAAAAAGACAGGAAAGAAAGAAAAGACCAAATTGGATGTCAGAGGAGATTTTGAAATTTTCTCTTGAACATCAACCAGCTAAAGCAAAAGGAAGGAATGACAAAGTAAAAGACCTAGACAGAAGATTTCAAACAGCAGCTCGAGAAGCCAAAGAAAGTATTGTAATGACATGTGTGAACGGCTGGAAAGGGAAAACCAGAAGAGAAAAACATGTTCTGCATTTCTCAAGCTGAAAGAACTGAAGAAAAAAATTCAAGTCTTGAGTTGCAATAGTGAAGGATTCCACAGAGAAACTGTTAAGTGACCCAGAGAGCATCAAAAGAAGATGGAAGGAATCAACAGAGTAGTTATACCAGAAAGAACTAGTCGATGTTCAGCCATTTGAAGAGGTAGCACATGATCAGGAACCAATGGTATTGAAGGAAGAAGTTGAAGCTGCATTGAAGATGTTGGTGAAAAACAAGACTCTTGAAATTGATGGAATATCAATTGAGATATTTCAACAAACAGATGCAGTCCTGGAAGTACTCACTTGTCTACGCCAAGAAGTTTGGAAGACAGCTACTTGGCCAATTGACTGGAAGAGGTCCACAGTTATGCCCATTCCAAAGAAAACTGATCCAGCCGAATGTGGAAATTACAGAACAGTATCGTTGCTATCATACACAAGTAAAATTCTGTTCAAGATTATTCAAAAGTGACTACAGCAATATATTGACAAGGAACTGCCAGAAATGGAAGCAGGTTCAGAAGAGGACTTGGAACCAGGGATATCATCGCTGATGTCAGATGGATCTTGGCTGAAAGTAAAGAATACCAGCAAGATGTTTACTTGTGTTTCATTGACTACATGAAAGCTTTCGACTGTGTGGATCATACTAAACTATGGCTAATATTGTGGAGAATGAGAATTCCAGAACACCTAATTGTGCTCTTAAGGAATCTGTATATGGATCAAGAGGCAGTCATGCGAACAGAACAAGGGGACACTGCATCGTTTAAAGTCAGGAAAGGCTTGTGTTAGGATTGTACCCTTTCATCATACTTTTTCAATCTGTAGGCTGAGCAAATAATCCAAGAAGCTGGATTATATGAAGAAGAATGAGGCATCAGAATTGGGGGATGACTCATTAACAATCTGCGTTATGCAGATAACACCACCTCACTTGCTGGAAATGAAGAAGATTTGAGGCATTTACTAATGAAGATCAAGGACCACTGCCTTCAGTGTGGATTGCACTTCAACATCAGGAAAACAAAAATCCTCACAAATGGACAAGTAAGCAACATTGTCATAAATGGAGAAAGGATTGAGGTTGTCACAGATTTCACTTTGGATGGATCCACAATCAACACCCTTGGAAGCAGCAGTCAAGAAATCAACAGGCGCATTGCACTGGGAAAGTCTGCTGCAAAGGACCTCTTCAAAGTATTCAAAAGTAAGGATGTCACCTTGAAGACTAAAACGCGCCTGACCGAAGCCAAGACATTTTCAATCGCATCATACAGAGGTAACATTTACCGCACGTAAGAATCTTACACAACACTGGGAATCATGGCCTAGCCAAATTGCTGCACACATTTTTGGGGGAACACAATTCAATCCACAGCAATGACTAAAACAATGAGTCTGGCTAGATGTTTATCAATTGTATTGATCTTTTAGAAACTTAGCATTTGATGCTGCAGATTTTTTTTCTACTGTTTTTCTATTTCATTTTAAAAACTAACTTCTTTGTTAACTCTTTCTTTACTTTGGGTGTAATTTCCTCTTCTCAGTTTTTTTTCCTTAAGATGGAAATTTAAATAAGTTATTTTAAACCTTTAATTTTTTTTCTAATATAAAATTTGATGCTAAATTTTTCCATCAAACACTGCTATAGCTGCATTCCAGATATTTTGCTATGTGGTATTGTTTTTGTTTGTCTGGGGTATTTTTTAATTTCCTCTGCAACTTCCTTTCTGACATGGGTTATTTATAAGTGTGTTGTTTAGTCTGCAAATGTTTAAGGATTTTCCAAATATCTCCCTATTATTGTTTTCTAGTTTATTTCTATCATGGCTAAAGAACACGCTTCACATAATATTAATCTTGTAAAATTTCCTGGGCTTGTTTTATGGCAAACACTTGGACAAAGAACTCTGGTTCTAATTGTAGGTGGTGGGTAAAGTGGTGCAAACCCTGTTGGCATTGCGGTCAAGTGCTGTGGCTGCTACCTGAAAGGCTGGCAGTTTGGATCTGCCAGGTACTCCTTGGAAACTCTATGGGGATGGTTCTACTCTGTCCTATTGGGTCGCTATGAGTCAGAATCAACTCAGTGGCAGTGAGTTTGGTTTTGGGGGTAAAGTAGTATTCAGTGTACTATTGCAGCTTTTCTGAGGTTTGGAATTTTCTAAATATGAAGTCAGGAATAAGTTAAATGGTTCAGAAGAGAGAAAAGAATATCTTCATGTTAGGTGTTTTTGATAAAAGTATCTTTATGTTTGGAAATATGCTGTTTGAATAGAAATAATAGATATACTGGTAGACATAATGAAAAAAAGTTGTCATCAAGTCAATTCCAACTCATCTTAGTCCTACAGGATAGAGCATAACCTCCCCATACAGCTTCTAAGGAGCCCCTGGTAGATTCAAACTGCAGATGTTTTGTTTGGCAGACATAGTTTTTAACCACTATTTCACCAGGGTTTAATCACCAATACTACAGTTACATGAGAATGTAATGATAGACTTTTAAAGAAGGCTCATTTTAAGCAGCAGAGGATTGTTTGCATTTTGGGAGGAAGAAGGTAGTTAAACTACCAGAGAGGAGAGCCACAGGTGGAACCACAAGTATTACATGCCTTAGTTATCCAGTGCTGCTGTCACAGGAATACAAGTGAATGGCTTTAACAAACACTAGTTTATTGTCTCACAGTTTCGTATGCTAGAAGTCCAAATCCAGAGCACTAGCTCCAGAGGAAGATTTTCTCTCTGTGTTGGCTCTGAAGGAAGGTACTTGTCATCAGTCTTCCCCTGGACTAAGAGCTTCTCAGCGCAGGGACTCCAGGTCCAAAGGATGAGTTCTGCTCCTGTCACTGCTCGCTTGGTGGTATGAGTTCCCTCTGTCTACTCACTTCTCTTTTTCATATTTCAGAAGAGATTGACTCAAGATACAGCCTAATCTTAGAGACTGAGTCTTGCCTCATTACCAGAACAGCCTCTGACCCTGTCTCATCAACATTACAGAGATAGGATTGTAACACATAGGAAAATGGTACAGATGGCACAATTGCAGACAATGACACTACACTGGGAATCATGGCTTAGCTAAACTAACACATATTTTGGGGGCACACAGTTCAATCCCTATCATTACGTGCTCAATTCAATGTTTTAGAAGCAAACCTATAATATTGGATTAACAACAACAATAAAAAGTTGCTTCATTTCTTGAAAACAACACACACTCTTCAATTTACAAAGTCCATACCATAAATTAATCCATATTAATGAGGAGACTGAAACCCTGGCAGCGTAGTAGATAAGTGCTATGGCTGCTAACCAAAAGGTTGGCAGTTGAAATCTGCCAGGCACTTGTTGGAAACAATGAGGAAGTTCTACTCTGTCTATAAGGTCACTATGAGTCAGAATCGACTCAATGACAGTTGGTTTGGTTTTTTAATGATGAGACAAATAATAATTATTAGCAGTTAACCATGACCAAAAACCAAAATCAAACCCAATGCCATCAAGTGTGGTCTGACTCATAGTGACCCTAGAGGTCACTACCTCATAGAGGTCACTGCCCGATAGTTTCCAAGGAACTCCTGGTGGATTTGAACTGCAGACATTTTGGTTAGCAGATGTAGTACTCAACTCACCACACCACCGGAGTTTCCAATTATGACCATTTATATTAATAACAACCCAACTGTCATCAAGTTGGGTCCAACCCATAGTGACCCTATAGAACAGAGTGGAACTGCTCTGTGGAGTTTCCAAGGAGTACCTAGTAGAGTCGAAATGCCAACACTTTGGTTAACAGACAAGGCATTTAACCCCTTTGTCACCAGGGTCTCCATTATGTGTAAAACCAATAATTAAAACTAATAATTAATCATTCAATACCACTAATACTCCAGGTCTCTGCTAAACAACACACTGTCTAGCTTAGGAAAGAGAATGACTCCTTTTGGCCTCAGGAATGGTTACTATTCCCCTTGATCTCAGGAATGAGTGCTGCTCCTGTCAGTCTCAGGAAAGAATGCTACTGAGATACTTCAGTCTTAAAAAATAAGCTTCAAAAGGGATTTCTTACTGGGATGTGTGTATGCCTCTCCTGCTAGCCAAAATATAACGCTACTTCCACTGAATAACTTCTTAGAGAAAAGTCAACCAATTTGCTTATTAAGAAAATGATAAACTAAATTAGCAAACCTGTGTTTGCTAATGAGTGAGATCCATCCACACGTGTTTAAAGCAGGCAGATTCCATTACCTTATTATTTATTTATTATCTTTATGTGCTATTTTGCTTCATGAACTTTCCCTAACACCTGCAATTACCTTATATTTAAAGAACATGTCATTGAAATGTTTTTTCTGAACTCCATCAGTGGTGCACATATTAAAGTAAAATATTGTAATTGCAAAAGTACACTCTAAGAAACATGTAGTGCAATGTGTATCTGTAGAATAAAATATTGTGAAAAATGAAAGGAAAATAAGTGATTTTTATTTTTAGTTGGATATTGGGCGGGGTGACTCAGGTGAGTTGAACAAGGAAGCTGTGTGATGCTCCAGTGCCAGCCTTTGGTGGTGTATTCTTGGATTCCCTCTTTCTTTCAATCTGCTGATACCTGGATTCAATGATAACTAGTTGGTAGTGAAGAATCTGTGAAGGGAAGAAACTGGCTAATTGATGTCCGAAGGCTGTAGAGATATGCATAAAAGTTTGCGAGTTTATAACATTTGTTTTCATGCATGTAAGCACACATTCATCATGTCCCTTAGGCTGCAGAAGCCACAGCACTGATCTTTTTGCTCTTGATCCCAGAAGATCTTTAATGAGCTCTTCTTGACGACAGGATATACCACTAAATCCTGACAACCCTGAAGAGTTGTCGTTATTTCAGTCTATGCTTTACAGAGGAAGGATTGGAAAAAAAAGTATTCTTACATGACGCATCAGGCTTTGCTGAGTGGCAATCCACATCAAAACGCAGGATTAAAAAAACTGTTCATAGCTCGAGCTGCACTGAAAGCAGTGGTCAAAAACAAGTCTTCACAAATTGATGGAATACAAATTGATTGCAACAAATGAATACAGCCCTGAAGGTGTTTACTAGTCTATTGCAAGAAATTGGGAAGACAGCTACACTGGAAGAGATCCACACTTGTGCCCATTCCAAAGGTGATTCAACAGAATGAGGAGATTACTAAACAATATCACTAACATCACTAAAGCAACATCTTTCTGAAGATCATTCAAAATCAGTTGCAGAAGTACATCAACAGAAAACTGCCAGAAATTCAAGCCCGATGCAGAAGAGGAGGAGGAACGAAATATATCTTTGCTTATGTCAATGTATCTTGGCTAAAAGCACAGAAGATCAGAAAGATGTTTACCTGTGTTTTATTGACTATGCAAAAGTATTTGACTTCATAGATCACAATAAGTTATGGGTGACATTTGGAAGAAAGAGAATTCCAGAACATTTCATTGTAATCATAAGGAAACTGTACCGAGACAAAGAGGGAGTTGTTGGAACAGAATGATGGAATACTGCATTGATTTAAATCAAGAAAGGAGTGCATCAGAGTTACATCTTTTCACCATATTTATTCAATCTGTATGCTGAGCAACTGGTTCAAGAAGCTGGACTATATGAAGAAGAATGTGGCACCAGGATTGGTGAAAGATTCATTGATATGCAGATGTTACAACCTTGCTCACGAAAAGAGAAAAGGACTTGAAGCACTTCCCCACACTGCTTCCTTCAGTATCCTGTGTACAATGTTCTAGTGGTGTCTGTCATAAGATGTTGTAAGGAAGTCTGACGCCACTTGAACATCCCATTTTCATGCTAAATTTTAAATTTATTTTATAATTATTTCCTCCCTTAATTTAAAGTTTCACAACAATATTCTTTTTTTCTATTCATGTGACAACTTTTATTTCTCTCAGATACAGCCCAAGGAGGTGGATTGCTGGATCCTATGATACTTCTATTTCTAGCTTTTTTTTTTCTTATGACTGAGTGAAAATGTACATTCCCGTATAAATTTACATGCCCACCTATATGCAACTTCCACTGCTCTCCCTGCCCAGTGACAGCACACTATTCCTCTCTGCTCCATACACGTCTCATCCTTGAACAGTCTCCTTTCCCCTCCTCTCCACACACTGTCCTTCCTCCAGCCAGAGGTCAGCAGGATGACATCCTATAGATGCATAGAACCATAAAGTGCATCCAATATATGGTGACTGCATCACCAAGTCCAATCCATTCATGTCCGAAGAGTGGACTTTCATTATGATTTATGGGCAAGGGCAGCATCAGGGCCAGGGGCCATGCTCCCAGGTGAACCCTGAAACCACTGAATCATCAATTGAGGTATTTTAGTGGAGATCTCAGGGTGAACCCCTTTTTATTCTTGTGTTGCTGGTGAGACTCAACTTAGGGAGCTCCATTGCGGCTACTACTGGTGGTGGTCGGGCACCATCCGGTTCTTCTGGTTCCCAAGTCGATGTAGGTACCCACTCATGTGGGTCTCTCTATCTTCTGGGTTGTCTTTATCCTGTGTCATTTTGGACCACGGTGAGCATCTGTTCCTGCTGAGTTGGGACCATCTGCTGTGCCCTCGGATGGCAGCTTGGCAGCTTTTATGACACCAGAAGCCACTCACCAATGTGGGGTGCATAGAGCCCTCTTAGCAAAACGCTAGTTGTGCCAATTGGCCTCGACTTCCCCTAAGAGCATGGTTCCCCACCCCCTGCCCCAGCTACTCTATCCTCGCAATGTTGGGTTAAGATGGAAGGAGTATTCAAGTCATGCTGAAGACCACTTAATATTGTTCTTGTTTCTAATGTGTGCTATCACTGATCTCACCCAACCAGTTTTCTAGCAACTGTCTAATCTAAACCTGTCCCCCCTCACCCTCCCTCCCTCCCATGCCTTGCAGCTATCAAAGAGTCTTTTCTTCTATACATGAGTCTGTCTTATCGTAGGGGTCTCATACAATATTTGTCCTTTTGTCGCTGACTACTTTCACTCAACATAATGTCTTCTAGTTGAAACCAGGTCATGAGATGTTTCCTGGAATCATCATTATTCTTTATCATTCTGTAGTGCTCCATTGAGTATATATACCATAGTTTACCTATCTATTCCTCTGTTGTTGGGCATCATCTGGGTTGATTCTATCTTTTAGCTATCTTGGACTGTGCTGCAATAAACATTCCTGTGCATGAGTCCGTTAGTGTGAAAGGCTTTGATTCTGTAGAATATATTCCAAGTAGTGGAATTACTGGGTCAAATGGTATATCTATACCCATTTTTTTAAGGAAGTGCCAGATCGCTTTCCAGAGAGGCTGGACCATTTTGCAATCCCACCAACAGTGTAGAAGAGTTCCACTTTCTCCATAGCCTCTCCAGCATTTGTTGTTTTGTGTTTTCTGGATCATGGGCAACCTTGCTGGGGTGAAATGGTATCTCATTGTAGTCTTGATTTGAATTTCTTTAATAACTAAAGATCGTGAATATGTCCTTATGTGTTTTTTGACTACCTGGATCTCCTTGTTAAAGAAATGCCTGTCCATCTCCTTTGCCCATCGCTTAATTGGATGATTTATCTTCTTCTTATTGGTATTTTGTAGTACCTTATTGATTAGGGAGATCAGGCATCAGTCTGACATAGAGTTGCCAAATATTTTTTCCCGTTTTGTAAGTGGCCTTTTAACTCTTGTGATAAAGTCTTTGGATGAGCAAAAGTGTTTGATTCTTAATAGTTCCCATTTATCTACTTTCTCTTCTGTTGACTGTGGTTTGCTTGACAGATTTTGAAGTCTGTCTACATTGTGTATTAAAGCTTCCATTGTTGTTCCTACCTTTTCTTGGATGAGCTTTATCGTTTTAGGTTTGATATTTAGGTCTTCCATCTGCAATAAATTGAAACAAGATCCATATGTTACACCTTATACAAAAACCAACTCCAACTGGATAAAAGACCTAAATATTACAATAGCATTCTTGAGCTAAATGTTTTGTGTCACTTTTTTCTTGGGAAAATATATACCTTTTGAATTTGTAGAAATAAGTTAGCTTATAAAATACTTACTCAATTGAATCATTAAATGTTTCTGTTCTGGTATTTTTCCTTTTCAGAGACAGAAACACTTGTTTTTGTAAGGTATGTTGTTCATTTCTTCCATGTGTCTGCCAGTTTGTTCTACTGTGGAGGCTTGTATGTCAGTGTGATACTAGAAGCTATGTCACTGGTATTTAAATACCTGCAGGACCACTCGGAGTGGACAGTTTTCAGCTGAGCTTCTAGATTAAAAGGGACTAGGAAAAAGGATTTAGCAGTCTACTTGTGAAAGGAATTAGCCAGTGAAAACCCTGTAGATAGCAGCAGAACATTAACACTGTCATTAATAGGATAATATCCACATGCCTACATGGAAGACAAGTTAATAACATTGTTATTCAAATTTACCCACCAACCACTAAGGCCAAGAGTGATGCAACTGAAGATTTCTACCAACTGCTGCAGTCTGAACTGATCAAACATTCAGTCCGGATGCATAAACAGTTGCTGGTAATTGGAATGCAAAATTTGAAAACAAAGGCAAATCGACAGTTGTAAAATATGGTGATAGAGATGATGACAGCTACTGCATGATAGAATTTTGTAAAACCAACTTCTTCACTGCAAATATCTTTTTCAACAACATAAATGGTGACTGTATATAAGGACCTCACCAGATGGACCATGCAAGAATCAAATTTAAAAAGACCATGAAGAAGCTCTGTATCAGATATAACAAGGCCAGAGGCCAACTGTGGAACAGACCATCAGTTGCTCATATGCAAGTTTAAGTTGAAACTGAAGAAAATTAGAAAATTCCATGAGAGCCAAAGTCTGACTTTGAGTATATACCACATGAATTTAGAGATCATCTCAAGAACAGATTTGATACATTGAACACCAATGACCAAAGACCAGACAAGTTGTAGAAAGACAGCAAAAAGATCATCCATGAAGAAAGCAAGAGGTCATTAAAAAGACAGGAAAGAAAGATAAGACCAAATTAGATGTCAGAAGAGACTCTGAAAATTGCTCCTGAGTGTCGAGTAGCTAAAGCAAAAGGAAGACATGGTAAAGTTAAAGAAGTGAACAGAAAATTTCAAAGGGCAGCTCCAAAAGATAAAGAAAAGCACTATAATGACATGTGCAAAGAGCTGGAGATAGAGAACCAAAAGGGAAGAACATGCTCTGCATTTCTCAAGCTGAAGTGGAGAAAAGACTGAGGTTGTCGAGAATTACATTTTACTTGGATTCACAATCGGCACCCTGGGAAACAGCAGTCAAGAAATCAAAAGACACATTGCATTGGGAAAATCTGTTGCAAAAGATCTCTTTAAAGTGTTGTGTAGCAAAGATGTCACCTTGAAGACTAAGGTGTGTCTGACCTAAGCCATGATATTTTCAGTAACATCTGGATGATGTCTAGTGCCGAACAATGAACAAGGAAGACAGAAGAAGAATTGATGCCTTTGAATTAGGGTGTTGGAGAAGAACATTGAATGTACCACGGGCTGCCAAAAGAATGAACAGATCTGTCTTGGAGGAAGTACAACCAGAGTGCTCCTTGAAAGCAAGAATGGCAAGACTATGACTTACATACTTTGGACATGTTGTCAGCAGGGATCAGTCCCTGAAGAAGGACATCACACTTGGTAAAGCAGAGGGTCAGAGAAAAGCAGAATGACCTTCAATGAGGTAGACTGATGTAGTGACTGCCACAATGGGCTCAAGCATAACAGTGATTGTGGACATGGCACTGGACTGAGCAGTGTTTCATTCTGTTGTGCACAGGGTCTCTATGAGTCAGAACTGACCCAACACACGTAACATTAACAACTTCCTGCAACAATGGGCTCAAGCATAACAATGATTCTGAGATTGGTGCAGGACTGGGCAGTATTTGGGGTTGTTGCACATATGTTCCTTCCTACAAGTCGAAATCAATGTGAAGGCACCCAACAACAACAACAACTTGTGTTGTTTTTATCCACATCAGCTGATGTCACTAACATTTATGCAGGTTATTACTCTGATTTAGAGCCTCTCTGTGATCAGTTTAGTTAAATGATTCTGGTGAATTTCATGAATAAGCCAAGTCGCCAAGTGCCATTGAGATAAAGCTTGACTCACTTTCCACATTCAGCAAATTCTGTGCTATGCTTGAGCGACACAGTATTAATCATTTCCATAGCTCATTGTTATGTTGTTCATGGTTTCATTGCATTATTTCAACATTAGGGAATTTCCTTGTGGAAGAAGTGACTTATCCAGAATATGGCATCCATAATATTATAACAGCCCTTTAACTTGGGGACTGAACACCAACTATGTCTCCGGAGAGACTAGCTGCTTATAGGAAGTGGTTACTGAGAAGCGGAAAGTGATCTTGCAGTGAACTGGCATTTGGATTGTTTGGAAGGAAAGGAAGAGAAAATGGAATTCTGTTACTGAAGGTAATCTACGATCTAGCTAAGAAACATAAACCAAGGTATGTTTAATCAGTTCTGAGCAGATTTTTATGATTTTTTTTCATTCATTTTGTACTTTTTAAAAAGCCACTGAAAAACCAAAACTTAAAAAGAAGCTAGGAGATTTTTTTCCTCTTAAATATTTCCTCTTCTTTCCATCTTACTCTTTGGCTACAGCCTGCAAAGTGGAAGAAGAAATCCATCCTTGAAGTATGACTGGGCTCTGTTTTCTGATGGCAAAGAGATAGCTCTGTAATTGTCAAAGATCTTGTTCCACTGCAGGCAAAGAATTACTTAAGGTTTTTTTTCCTTAATATATACTTTTGAGGTACAGTTTACATACAGTGGATCACATAGCCTGATGTATATTTGATGAACTTGAAAACACATCTACACGTGTAATCAACACCAGAATCAAGATACAGAACATGCTCATTATCCTTAAAAGTTTTCTAGTGCCTTTCTTACAGGAAAACCCAGCTTCTAAGTATTAAAAACAACACACGTATTACGTTTGCTCTGTGAAAGCAATGTTTGTTACCATTTTGCCTGTTTTGGGACTTTATGGACATGAAAATAAACATGTCTATTTACTCCTTTGCCTCTGGATTTTTGTGTCTGGCACAATTTTTCTGCAACTAATCTATGTTATGTCTATCAGTAATTCATTTTTCACTTTTCTGTGCAGTATCATTTTACTGTATGATTTTCTCACAAAGTGTTTGCTCCTTCTCTTACTGATCAACATTTGAACTGTTTTCATTTCATCAAGTACAAGTAGTAAAATGTTGTTTGTAATGCATCTAGATTGTCCTTTTGAAATATATATGTTATGTAGTAATAGTCTCTCATCTAATCCTATAGTGACACTATAAGCCAAGCATAAGACAAGTATAAACATCCCATGGGATTTCTATGGCTAACACTATGCAAAATAGGAATGCTTAATTGTGCTCTTAAGGAATCTGTACGTGGATCAAGTCATGAAAAAAGAACAAGGAAAGGTGTACATCAGGATTGTATCCTTTCACTGTACCTTTTCAATCTGTATGCAGAGCAAATAATCCAGGAAGCTGCATTCTACGAAGAAGGATGAGGTGCCAGGAACTGGAGGAAGATCCATTAACAACTTCTGGGGCACAGACAACACCACCTTGTTTGCTGGATGTGAAGAAGATTTGAAACACTTACTGACGAAGATCAAGGACCACAGCCTTCACTATGGGTTTCACCTCAACATCAAGAAAACAAAAATTCTTACAACTGGAACAGTAAGCAACATCATCATGAATAGAAAAGGATTGAGGTTGCCAAGGATTTCCTTTTACTTGGGTCTACAATCAATGCCCATGGAAGCAGCACTCAAGAAATCAAAAGATGCATTGCATTTGGAAAATCTACAGTAAAGGATCCCTTTAAAGTATTGAAAAGTAAAGATGTCACTTTGAAGATTAAAGTGCACTGCATCAAGCCAGGGTATTTTCCATTGCATTGTATGCATGTGAAAGCTTGACAATGAACAAAGAAGACAGAAGAAGCATTGATTCTTTTAAATTGTGGTTTTAGAGGAGAATGTTGACTGCCAAAAGAACAAACATATCTGTTCTGGAAGAAGTACAACCAGAGTACTCCTTGGAAGGAAAGATGGCAAGACTTTGTCTTACATACTTTGGACATGTTGTCAGGAGGGATCAGTCTCTGGAGAAGGACATCATGCTTGGTAGAGTGGAGGGTCAGCAAAAAAGAGAAAGACCCTCAGTGAGATGGATTGACACAGCAGCCACAACAATGGGCTTAAACATAAGAAGAACTGTGGACATGACACAAGAACAGGCAGTGTTTCGTTCACAGAGTCACTAAGAGTTAGAATCAACTGGACGGCACCTAACAACAACACGGGGTTTTCAATCCAAGGATGTAAACGTTTGTGGAAATAGACTGCCATATATTTTTACCACAGAGTAGCCATTGAATTTAAACCTCTCACTTTTTGGTTACCAGCTGAGTGCTTAAATTACTGTTCCACTAGAGTTTCCAGAAGTCTTGATAGAGGATCTCAGCTTTGTTGATCTTTTCAAATAACCAAATCTTCAATTATTTATTAAAGCTTCTGGGGGGGGAGCAGAGTCAAGATGGCAGACTAAACAAATCTTCCTAAATTCCACTGGAAACCAAGGCCTGAATTGATAATTTAATGGAGCTTTCTGGACACCTAGTGAGTTCTAGGACATGGCATAGGGCTGTTAATTTGGACTTCATATCACTGAACAGAAAACCTCCTCTCTTTTGCTGACCCTGCTCTTGGTGAGCACTGGGTTTAACAGACAGAAGGTAACTCACCATTTTAACCTTTTTTTCTCTGTCTTAGCAGGTGGGCAGAGCTGGGACTTCACTAGCAGCTAATCTCAGATGTACTACTGGTGGGATCGGCAGGCAAAATTGCCATATTTTGAGAGCCTGGCTTTGGACTCTGTACATCTTGGCACCATTGGCCTCTCTTTCTGCCTCCACCATACAGTAGCCTGTAGCGAGGCAGGCAGAGACCTTGTGAGGGATGCTATCTTGTTCCACTGGGAGGTAGATATATCCATATGGACGCCTCAACTGGACCCAATTCCTATGCTGGGAGGCAGCGCCTGCCTGGGGGAGAGTGTTTTTCTGTCAGAAAAGCAGCATTCTACACAGTGTTGTCTACGGCTGGGGCCTGACATCAGAGGCTGGAAGGGCAGTAGACTTTCTGTATTTTGAACTAGTTTATAACATCTGGGGTTCAATACAGAGGTGCTTACTTTGCCAGATAGAAAGAGGTATCTATATACCTGAAAACCTGACTGACTTTGGAAATTGTCAGCTATCTTTTACCTTTCATTTTAAGAAGGCCTCTGAGGTTGCCGTGAGTCAGATCTGACTTGATGGCACTGGGTTCTGGGTTAGAGAAACAACTGCGGTCCATCCTCACAGCATCTCTCCCAGCCTCTATGGACTCACATGATGCCCAAAAAAACAACAAACTCTGGAGAAAAGCCTAACCAAGAAATCACCATGGCTTCAGATGGCCCCCCAAAGAAAGCACCACAGAACTTCCCAGACAAAGAAACCTTTCTGAAGCTATCAGAGAGTGAATATGAAAGGCTTATATAGAGAGTCCTCCTAGACCTTATGCCAAATGCAGCAGACCAAAATGAAAAATTAAGCAAGCTGTTCAATCTGATGGAAAACCAGTACTCTGAAATCCAATAAATCAAGAACAAAATCAAAGAGACAGAAACTTCCATTCAAAGCCAAGAAAACAGAATGGAACAAATGGAAAATGGACTTTCTGACTTGGAAGACAGAGCTATTGACTCCAGCATCTATGAGCAGAAATCAGAAAAAAGAAACAAGAAAAATGAAGAAGCATTAAGAAGCATGTGGGACTCTATTAAGAGGAACAATCTATGATTCATTGGAGTTCCTGAACAGGGCAAGACACCTGAGAACACAGAGAGCATTGTTACTGAGCTGCTGACAGAAAACTTCCCAGAAATTATGAAAGAAAATAGACATCCAAGATGCATATTGAGCACCACTCAATATAGATCTCAAAAGAAAGACTCCAAGACATATTATAATCAAGTTTAACAAAATGAAGCAGAAGCAGAAACTCTTAAAGGCAGCAAGACTCAATGGAAAGCTAACATTCAGAGGGAAACCCTGTAGGCTTTCACTGGATTTCAAAGCAGAAACGATGCTGACATGGAAACAGTGGCATGATACATTCAAAGCCTTGAAGGAGAAGAACTTCCAACCAAGAATTACATATCCTGCAAAGCTATCTTTCAAATATGAAAATGAAATTAAGACATTCACAGATAAACAGAAACTCAGAACTTTGTAAAAACCAAACCAAAGCTACAAGAAATACAAAGAATCTCTTGGCTTAGAAGAACAAAACCACTAACTTTATATTTTAGAAGCATATACAGAACACATCACTCAGAATCCTACTCATTTAGGGAAGGCTCCAAACTCAATCAAAGCTGTAATAGTGAAAGAAATGATCCAGTGATCATACCATGAAAACTATGATGTCATCACATTAAGGAAAGGGATGTACTACAGTTGTTATAGTCCTTCCAGATGGAGAGGAAGTTAATAAGACTGGTAGCAATTAAAATTCATTTTACACACAGCTTATTAAGGGGGACAGCTGTAAAGCACAATAAAGATGCAGCATATCAAATCAAGAAATGTAATACAGGAGTATTACAACCACAAAACACAAAACAACACAATAAAGGTGCAACATTTATCAAATGGAGAAATGAGTAATACAGGAGTATTACAACCACAACCACAAAACCAATGCTGAAAAAGGTGAAAAATCAACTCACAAAGAAGAATGTCCCAGAACAGATTAATAAGAATGACAGAGAAAACATCAATACAAAAATGAACATATCACAGTGGCAGCACTGAACACATACCTATCAATAATTACATTGAACATGAACAGACTGAATGCTCCAGTACAGAGATATCAAGTGACATCTTGGATATAAAAGACACAACCCATCCATATGTTGCCTACAAGAAACTCACATTAGACTTAAAGATATGAACAAACTGAAAATTAAAGGATTGGAGAATATATGTCAAGCTAACAATGACTAAAGAAGAGCAGGGGTGGCAATTCTAGTCTCAGATAAAATAGATTTTAATGTAAAACCCACCCTCGTGGACATGGATAGATACTATTTATTGCTGAAAGGTTCAATACATAAGCAGGACTTAACAAACATTAAATATTTATGCACCTAATGTTACAGCACCTAAATATATTGAAGAAACACTGACTATACTCAAAAATGAGATGGATCATTCCACAATAATAATGGGAAACTTCAACACTCCACTCTCAGTATTGGACAGATTGTCTAGAAAAAAGCTCAGTAAAGACACAGAAGACCTCATTGCCACAATTAACCAACTAGACCTCGTTGACATATACAGAACTTTCCATCCATCAGTGGACAACTACACCTTCTTCTCCAGTGCACATGGAACATTCTCCAGAACAGACCATGTGTTAGGATGTAAAGCAATTCTCAACAAAATCCATACTGCTGAATTAATGCAAAGGATCTTCTAAGACCACAAAGCCATGAAAGTCAAAAACAATAGCAGAAAAAGCATAGATAGAAAGTGGAACTCATGAAAACTGAACAGCGTCTTCCTCAAAAAGCCATGGGTTATAAAAGAATTCGAGAATGAAATAAAGAAATTTATGGATTCCCTGACTCGACGGCACTTGGCCTGGCTTGGCCAGTGAGAATGAAAACACTTGCTACCAGAATCTATGGGATACAGCCAAAACAGTGCTCAGAGGTCAGTTTATGTCCAAAGTGCACACGTATGTAAGAAAGAAATCAAACCAAAGAACTAACCCTACAACTTGAATAAGTAGAGAGAAAACAACAGAAGAGCCCCTCAGTCACCAGAAGAAAACAGATCATAACGAGAGTAGAACTAAATGAATTAGAGAATAGAAGAACAACTGGAAAAATTCAAAAGACTAAAAATTTTTTTGACTGTGTCCTATTTTATTTGTTTCTATTTTTGTGGTTATTATTTCTTTCTTTCTAGCTTATTACTACCCATGGGCCAAATCTGACCAGTTGCTTATTTTTAAATTATAAAATTGTTTGAAAAGTAATCATAGTAGAACGTTTTATGACATGTGAAAAATATGTGAAACTCAGATTTCAGTATCTACAAATAAAGTGTTATTGAAATATAGCCACACTCACTTAAATGTTGTCTCTGCCTTCTTTTGTGCTACAGTGACAGTGCTGGAAAATTGTAAGAGAGACTGTGTTACCCACAAACCCTAAAATAGCTACCATTTGGACATCTACAGACAAAGCTTATTGATCCCTGGTTTACATAATTTATTTTAAAGCTTTATTCTTTTCTAACATAAAAACATTTAAATGAATGAACTTCCCTTTGAGCATTACTCTAGGTGTAACCCACAAATAGCGATATGTTGTATTTTCATTATTAGTTTGAAACATTTTAGATTCTCCTTTTGTTGTTTCTATTATGCCAGTAAAAAATCCCAAACCAAATCCATTGCCAGGAGGTCAATTCTGTCTTGTAGTAACCCTGTAGGGCACAGTAGAACTGCCCTGTAGACTTTCAAAAGAGTATCTGGTAGATTGGAACTGTCAACCTTTTGGTTAGAGGCCACTACAGTTAACCACTATGTCACAGAGCTGCCAATATACCAAGTGTGTGTGTGTGCGTGTGTGTGTGTGAATTTTCTAATATTGGGGTTTTTCCACATATCTGATTCTTATCAATTTATATATTAATTCTGTGATAGAGTATGCACTGTATTTTTTCAGTCTTTTGAAATTTACAGATACTTTTGTGTTTGTCAGTTTGTGATCTGTTTTGGTAAGCTTCCATTGGTATTTTAATAGAATATGTTTTCTGCAGAAAAAGCTCACCGTTTCGGTTAGCTGCTGCAGTTCACTGCACATTTTGCCGTGCACCTTGTTATTTTAATTAGTTAAATATATATATGCATATAATCACTACCCTAAAATCATTGTATACTAATTCCAATATCTGAGTCATCTCCTGGTTTGTCTTCAGCACTTTTTTCCCTCGGCCTGGGAGACTTTTACCTGTGTATTCTTCATGTCTAACGTTTGTTTTCATTGCACACAAAATGCTGTGGATAAATCAAGGAAGAGACTCTGGGTTCTGTGATATCCCTCAGAAGAGTGATGGTTTTTATTCTCACAGACATTTAAGTTGCTGACCAATCATTTTGGAGTTTTAAAGGAGAGGGGTTTCAACCAAAGCTTGATTTCGCAGGATTCAAACTCCAAGTCCCACTCTTTCACAGAAGAGGACAGCTTAAACCTCTGAAGAGATTCTCCAAGCTTCTGGCTGTCGCTCCTACTATACTTTTGATGTCTATGCTGCCATCTTTAGTTCAGGGCTCAACCTATAATTTTCAAGGCACTTACATGAAAATAAACTGAAAAACTACAGTGGATTACATCTTTGGGATTAGCAAAGGGCACACGCTTGAATATAGGATGATGCTGGTGAGGGAGTTGGGAAACAGATCCCGTGTGATGCTTACAAAATGTCTGCCTCCTCAGAGGATACTTGGATGTAACTCACCGAAACTAAAGAAAAAACACTCAGTAACAGCAGTGCTAAATGCCTTGTCCTTTGATCCAGAAAATGTGCTTCCCCGGTGGTATCGCACAGGGAGACTCCTAAGTACAAGGGCTGCCTGCACAAGGCTGGTCGACACGCAGGTGCTGACAGGGTCTCTCCAGCTTCATCTGCTTCTTCTGTTGACCTACAAGCAGATGCTGGAACTTCTAAGTTGGTTCCAAAATGCAAAACTACTATCACATTCATTAGAACCCAGTCATTAGACGCACTGTCAAACTGTCCCCATCCACCTAGATTTGATCCTACAAAAGAGATCAACCGCTAGCAACATGAGTGCTAACATTCCTCCTACATGTGTATGTAGCTGGAGAACCATTCTGCTGATATTCGTCAAAGAATACACGTGAGAGGGCATTTGAGTCCCTATTTCTAGGGATTAATTACCACTTGAAACTTTTAAAACATAACTTTTCTTCCCTCTCCATAACACTAAAAAAGGGTTTCAAGCCCTTTTAATATTATGCACTGTGTTACATCTTTTTGTTATGAATCACTTTTTATAAATCTGTTTTTAATAGAACTCTCCTCTATTTCTGCAAGAGTTTTTATTTACTTTTTAAGCTCAAAAGCAAGTTATTTACCAAAATGAGATGAAAATAGGAAGATAGTTCTTATACTGTTCAAACTAGTTTTCTTTTTAAATTCATTTTATTTTGTGGGGCAGTTCTAAGGTTACAAAAACATTGTGCAGAAAATATAGTGTTCACATATACTCACTCTCCTCTCTGTACACGTTCCCCCATTATTAGCATCCTGCATTTGTTACAGTTGATGTGATACATTATTATTAACTAATATCCACACTTTGCATTAGGGTTCACTGTATAGTACAGTAGCAGTTTTGACAATGCATGTCGTGTGCCCACCATTGCACTATCGCGCAGAAGTTTCATTGTACTAAAAATGTTCCGTGCTCTACCTATTCACCCTTGCCTCCTCCCCTGAACTAATGTTTTTTAAGCCATATAATTCTTAGCATCTTGACAAAAATTTGTTCCATTAGTTTGACTTTAACCCCAACCCACTGCCGTCGAGTCAGGTCTGGCTCACAGCAACCCTAGAGGTCAGGGTAGAACTGCCCCATAGAGTTTCCAAGGAGCCCCTAGCAGATCTGAACTGCCAACATTTTGGTGAGCAGATGTAGCGCTTAACTGACTACGCCACCAGGGTTTCCCCTTTGACTTTAGAGTGTAGGATTTAGTACAACCATTAGGGAAAAGCTCCTAAACAGAGGTGAAGTTTATCCTTCACTGTCAGGGGAGTCTCTGGCAGGCATTCTGCTCTGTCATTGGTGAAAATCACAACGCAGGGGAAACAAGGAGGCCTGTCTACGTCAAGCTCATCGGTTTGCTAGTCTATACCAGGCTTCTTCAGTGTGAGGATCAAAGGAAGGTGATTACAACTGATGGTGTTTTCAGTAATTCCTAGAAAATATGCCTTATGAAATGCAGATGAGTCCATTGCAGAAGAGCTCCTCTAATTATGGGATTTTAGTGCAGCTGACATAGGTTCCTGAACTACTTTGCACTCACTTATGGGGGCCAGTTCTCAGAGGGCTGCAAATCTTCCCAGAGCAGCCCACCTTCAAGTCAGAGATTTTCCAGATGTCCCTTTAAGGATTCATAAGACTGTAAATTACATTCCTGATGTGAATTTACTGCAAATCAGCTTTGCCTACATGGGGTATTATGCGTTGGTTCACGGACCGGTTGCAAATTTATGGAGCTGGCCCAGCCAAGAGGCTGCCTCCTCATTCTCACAGCTGCTCGAAATTAATGTCTCTTCTCTGTCAGGTAGAGAGGAGTTACGATCAGTCCAGGGGCCACCATAATTTTCCCTAGATAGCATTGAGTATCAGTCAGGAAAAAGTGACAACTGCACCACCACTTTTGTGCTAAAATATGGTGGGAGAATTTTGTTGTATTGTTGCGATGATTTGACGTGATGCAGAAACCAGAAAAGTCCTGCATAGTTCCTGTATTTTCAACGGAAACGTTGTGGTGGATATAGTCAATGAAAGACACACACTGACGCCACCGGTGAGCCACGCTGCACATAGTCAATGAGAGGCCACGCTGCATTCCCTGTGTGAGCTGTGCTGGACCACGATCAGTGAGGTATGCAGCTGAGCCTGCCCTGCACGAGCTTGGCCCACAGAACCTCTGCTCAGTGCAGCTCACAAATGCTGTCTGTCCTCATCACCACACCCACCAAAACAGAAGACAGTCATTGTTTACAGACAGAGGCTGCCACCTGCTGCCCCAGGTCCATGGAGTAGACACCCAGCCACGTCCTTCACATTTGTGCAATCAATACAATGTTATCTGAAAGTATTCTTCATTCACTTGGTTGAACTTTGGTATTGTTTTCCAACAAGCACTTCATAAAATGAAGCACAGTGTCTTAAATTCAAAACTTTCTGGGAGCATCAGTAATTTCCAAATTTCATTATTTATATTTTTAGCATATTTTCACATGACATTTTAAGATCTTGATTCTTTCATGACTAATCTTGTCCAATTTAAGGTTCTCAAATATCTAGTACACTCTTATTTTTCCAAGTTTCACGGAAATGATGAACTTCAATGACAAAACTTACTCTTTTCTACTTACCTGTCATTAAAAACTTCCTCTAATTTAGATGATTTCTCATTAATATAGCTTAGATTTATTCTAGTATTTTCCAAACATCAGCACTTGTGTATATTAAAATACTTCCTAAGCTTCTGAAGTAATCATATTTAGACTAGAAGTCATGTCATAAAGATGCCAAAGGAGCTTATTTAGATATGTGACGTTGTACACATCCCTAAAATATACACTGAAAGAGAAATTATGGTGATGTTGGAATAGAGGCGTAGCTCTAGCAAAAAAAATATACCAAAATGCGCCCTCTTTCATGAAGTGTGCATTGGAGAACAAAGACTCTTCATTTAAATCCAGTGTCAGCCTGACCCTTATTTTGTCCAATAGAATAATAAATTAGTTTGTATTCACCAGAAGTTTTAATAGACATTGCGTAAAATAACTTTTTTTTGGAAGGCTAGAGAAATTTTGCCCAAATGATGGAGACAATATGAACTAAGATATTAGTACTTTACTTGTGAGTATTTTATTTTGTCACAGCTACCAGGGTCAGATGTGTAGCTGTGTAAGCAGATGACTGCTCCCTGCGTGGCCAGAGGACCGAGGTACAGAGTGTAGGCTCAGGTGGTACCCACCTGGGATACTGGCTATGACTCCACAATCAAGCCTGAAACCATGTGCCTGAGATCTCCAGAAGGGAAGAGAACCTGCTGCCCCTGGAAAGGACCCTGAGACACTCACTGGGGTGGGAGGAAGCAGAGCCTCCACCCTCAAAGGAGTCTTGCTTGCTCCTCAGCCACGGACTGAAAGAGAGGCTGACCAAACTCACCCACCCATTAACGAAAATCCATCTGTCCATTCCAGGAAAAGGAGCCCTTGGGGACCACTGACCCATCGCCCATTTCCTCTTTCTTATTACTTCTGATAATGGAATATACTGATTCTAATTTCAGCAGGGAGTCACAGGTGAGGTCCCCTCACTCAGGGGTATCAGAGTCAGGACAGGAGGACTTGGTGCCCACAACTAGCACAACACTTTCTCCCGGAGTGGGCAGTCCCGGTTCCCCACCTAGCTGACATCTCTCAGCCCTGTTGCTGAGGACACTTGCCACCCACTGGATCCATGCTTCCTTGAGTAAACCCCACCTACAGCACAAATCTTTCACCTGACCTTCCACCCCAGGAAAATTCTGCTAGAGATGGATGGGAATGTGTCCTTAGGGACAAGAAAGAAAGGGAAAGGGTGGAAGAAAACACGAAGAGGGGCATTCCTATTTCAGGCTACATGTGGCTGGAGAGCATCCATATGCAAATGTAAGAAGTGGAAGCCTGGATGCCCACCGACTGTGTGGTGGGGAAAGACCTTCCTAAAGGCTTTGTGGTGCCCACATCTGTAGCCCCCAGCCCCACAGAAGCTGCTGCCTGAATGAATATTGCCTTACTTTCCTTCTTTTTTCCCACCATGTATTATGGACTCTTCAAAAATGCATTGTGTAATTTTGAATATTTTATAAATGAGGTAATTACTGTGTGTGGCCATGGACAGATTACTCAGTAAACAAGGTACACCTGTGCTTAGGGCACAGTAGTTCAAAGGGAAGACTCACATGTGCTGCACAGACAGCACATGAGGTTCAGCAACGAGGGCAGGGGGAAGAAAGTGGCAGAGCACTGGAGGAATTGATACCATTAGATATATGACAACAATGACATTTTCCTTCTCATTTTGGGCCAGTTGGGTATAACTTCACCTTCAGTTCTGTCTAGTTGACTGCAGGAGAATGCACCAGGGACATGGCAGTTGTGTGACTCTTGAAGTATCTGGTTCTGTGCAAACCCAACCAAAATGCATCTTCTGGTTCAACAAGCTCTTGTGTTAGATCATTCTCTGTGGTGGCTCTTGAGGAGCAATGAAGAGTGCAGTGACCAGTGAACAGGCAGCGTTAGGGGCTGGCAAGTAAGTGGGAAAGTTTTTAGGCATTATTTCAAGATGAGAAATACATGTGAAGATCTGTGAAAGGCTTTCTAACAAACATGAAAAATGGTTTCCAACTGCCTTGTAAGTACTATTTCTTTTGACTGTCTCAGACTTGAAGAACAAATCACATCTTCCAAATTACTATTATTCTTTTAACTTACAAATTATCAAATCTATCACTCATCTGTCAGTTTGTCATGTTGTGGTAACTTACGTGTCGCTGTGACGAAGGAAGCTTTGCCACTGGTATTTCAAATACATGCAGGGTCACCAATGGGGGGCAAATTTCAGCAGGGCTTCCAGATTAAGACAGACTAAGAATGACCTGGTGGTCTACTTTTAAAGAAATTGGCCAATGTAAACTTTATACATAGCAGCGAATTGTTGTCTGCTACGTTTCAGAAGAATGAACCCCTCTGATTGAAAGGCATTCAAGATACAGCTAGAGAAGAGTTACCTCCTCAAAGTAGAGCCAACCTAAATTACACAAAGGAAGTAAAGCTTTTAGGATCTTCATTCTGTCAGAATGGGCTTTGAAAATTTCTCCTGGAGTCAAAAAGGCAAATGGAAGAAATGATGTGAAGAACAGATGATTTCAAAGGGTAGCTCAAGAAGACAAAGTACAATATTAGAATGAAATGTGCAAAGACCTGGAGTTAGAAATACAAAAGGAAAAAACATACTCAGCATTTCTCAAGATGAAAAAAAATGAGGAAAAAATTTAAGTCTCAAGTTGCAGTGGTGAAGGTTTCTGTGGGTAAAAGTATTGAACAACTCGGGAAACATCAAAAGAAGATAGAAGGAATACAGAGTCACCGTACCAAAAAGAGTAGACTGACATTCAAACACTTCAGGATGTATCACATGATCAGGAACCACTGGTGTGGAAGGAAGAAGCCCAGCCTACACTGCAAGCATTGTTGAAAAACAAGGAGCCAGGACCTGAGTTTAGGAATACCAGTTGAAATGGTTCACCAAATGAACAGCACAATGTTGGAATCACTCAGCCGTCTATGTCAAGAAATTTGGAAGATGGTTACCTGGCCAACTGACTGGAAGAGATCCATATTTGTGCCCATTCCAAAGAAAGGTGATCCAGGAGAATGCAGAAAGTATGAAGCAATATCATTAGTATCACAGGTAAGTAAAATTTTGCTGAAGATAGTTAAAATACAGTTGCAGCAGTCCGTTGACAGGGAAATTCCAGAAATTCAAGCTGCATTAGAACAGGAGGTGGAACCAGGGGTGTCACTGCTGATGTCAGATGGATCTCAGCTGAAAGCAGAGAATACCAGAAAGACATTTACCTGTGTTTTATTGACTATGCAAAGGTATTTGGTTTTGTGTTACCCATAACAAATCAGGGCTAACCTTGCAAAAAGTGGGAATTCCAGAACACTTAATTTTACTTATGAGGAATCTCTACACGAACCAAGAGGCAATCATTCAGAACTTAACAAAGAAGTACTGCACGCTTTAAAGTCAGGAAATCTGTATGTCAGGTTTGTATACTTTCACCCCAGTTATTCAGTCTATATGCTGAGTAAATAATCTGAGCAACTGGATTATATGAAGAAGAAGGGACATCGGGATCAGGGTATGGCTGACAATGATGCAGATGACATAATGTTGCTCATTAAAAGCTGAGAGGACTTGAAGCACTTACTGATGAAGATCAAACACTACAGTCTTCAATGTAGATTACACCTCAATCTACATACGAGGTCTGACAATTAAGTCCATGAACCTAGTTGTCCTAAGTGCTACATATCTTATTGTTGAGTATTACTGCAGTTACCTTTGAAGGACACTCCTTGGGAAGCTATACATCAATGCCGGCTCCTAGTCCTCCTCCCTTCAAAGCAGTTTTGGAACTCTTTCTGGGATGGTCATTGTGCATGGTGGCACAGCAGCCAGTTCATGAACTTAATTGCATAGCTGTCTGTGAGGAAGTTTTTAGCCAGTAAACAAAGAACTGTATCGGAACACCCTCCCTACTTACCTAATCTGGCCCTCAAGGGCTTCTTTCTTAACCTGAAGATAAAGGAAATATTGAAAGAGAGACATTTTGATGCCATTCAGGACATCAATGATGATGATGACAGCTCTGATGGCCATTCCTGAACAAGAGTTCCCAAATTGCTCTGAAGGGTGAACTAGGCGCTAACACCAGTGCATAGCTTCCTAAGGGGACTACTTCAAAGAAGACCTTCGTGATAATTAGCAAAGAGGTATGTAGCACTTTTTCTAGGATGAGTTCATGGACTTAATTGGCAGTCCTCGTGTATCTATATAGGGTCTTCTAATAAGGATGTCTTATTTTTGACAGCTCACAGCAGCCATATGTATCACTAAAATTAATCTTGACAGATAACCATGAAAGTTTATATGATTCTACAATGCTTAGAAATTATTAAACTTTATTATCAAAATTGGTGCTCCGTTCACCACACATTCTGGGCCTTAAGTGAAGGTTAAGGTGCACGTAGTTGTCCACTGAGAGAACAACTCAACATTTAATAAAAAAACTTGAGACAACCAGGTCTATTGCCAACCAGACAAAGCCTGTGTGTCAGTGAACCACATGTTCCAAAGAAAATTTTGCCACCATTCATCAGAGTGGTGCCAGAATCCATCCCAATCAATTTCTTGCAGAGCACAAGAACTGGGCCTTTCATGGACCACAATTCAGCAGATTTTGCATGTGGACTTGAAGTTTTATCCTTACAAAACTGTTTTAACTCAAGAACTGAAGTCCAATAACCATAGATTGTGCCACACATTTGCTGACTATGCTCTGGAGCAATTGGAAGTCAACCCCGCTTTTTGGGTGAAAAATCTTCTTCAGTGACAAGACTCATTTTTACATGAATTATTTTATTAACAAACAAAACTGTCTCATTTGGAGTGATGAGAATCTAATGGAAACTCAAGAACATCCACTTCACACCCTCAAAGCTACTGTTTGCCTTGGAGTTTGGTCCACTGGAATCACTGGCCTTTATTTTTTTCAAGATGAAGGAGGAGAGCTGTGAGTGTCAATGGCCAAAGATATTGGGCTGTGATAACTGGTTGTTTTGGGCCCAGTTTGGATGGTACAGTGGCAGTCAGTGACTGGAAGTTCTTTTCCACACATAGTAGCATCAAATGTACTTCAAACTAATAAAACAATTAAATTTGTATCATTTATACTGTTTGTTTCATTCAAGTTCTAAGATAGGACAGCCTTATTGGAAACCCAAACTGGCTGCAGTTGAGTTGATTTCACGTCACAGCAACCCTATAGAACAGAGAACTGCTCCATAAGTTTCCAGGCAGCACCTGGCTGATTTGAACTGCCGAAGTTTTGGTTAGCAGACATAACACCCACTGTACCACCTATCTTATGATACATAAAAGATATTTATATACATAGATATACATACATACATATGTATGTATATATATATAAAAATCCTTACAACTGGAGCAATAAGCAGTAAACTGATAAATGGAGAAAATACTGAAGTTGTGAAGGGTGTCATTTTTCTTAGATCCACAATCAAGCCCTATGGCAGCAGCAGTCAAGGAGTCAAATGATATTGCACTGGACAAATCTGCTGCAAAATATCTCTTAAAAGTGTTAAAATGTAAAAACATCACTTTGAGGACAAAGGCATGACTGGCCTAAGCCATAGTATTTTCAATATCTTCACAAGCATGAAAAGGCTGGAAAATGAATAAGCAAGACTCCAGAGCTTGGGGATGTGTATGTTTGGAAAGAATGTGAAATTCTGCTTACTCTAACCTTGTCTGTGTTTAGATAGAGACTTGTCTTGAGAACGGCAAAAGCTTGGCAAAAGCCCTTGAGACAAGTTTTGTCTTGGTAGACTGGAAAATCAGGGTGTGCTGAAAACAGCATTTATTGAGGTTAGTTCAAGGACTTCCCCCCGCCTCCCTGGGAATGCCTTTTCTTCTTTTGAAGTAAGGGACACTGATAAGATGCCTTGTCTCACTTTCCCAGCAGAAAGCTTGTTTACTCTGCTCAATAAAAGCTGGTGGGTTAAACAACCTGGTGTCAGTCTCTAGTCTCAGGAGACTGTGCCTTTTCTGCCCACAGAAACTAAAAGTTTGTTGTCAGTGTGAATTTTCAACCTTGGCCTCTCACACACATCACACCCGTAAGTGGTGTCCCATTTCACACCAGTCCTTGGTGTCCTGCTTCACACCTGTCATTGGTGTCCCATCTCACACCTGTAAGTGGTATCCCGTGTTAATCACACCAATGGCTCATGTCCCGTGTGCATTGTGCCAACACCAGAGGAACTGATGCCTTTGAATTATGGCATTGGCAAAGAATTTTAAAGTACTATGGACTGCCAGAAGGAAGAACAAGTCTTGGAAGAAGTACAATCAGAGTCCTCCTTGAAATGGAAGATGACAAGACTTTGTCTTGGGTACTTCAGGTGTATTTTCAGAAGAGATGATTTCCTGGAGAAAGATATTATGCTTGAAATTGTAGAGAATTAGCAAAAAGAAGAAGACCCTCACTGAGATGAACTGGCATAATGGCTGCAATAATGGGCTGAAGCATAGCAATAGTTGTAAGGATGGTGAAGGACCAGATGGTGTTTGGTTCTGTTGTACCTAGCGTTGCTAGGAGGGTGGCTAGGAGTCAGAACTCACTTGATGGCATCTAACAAGAGCAACAGAAGTAATCAATATGTATCCACAGCTGTCAAGTCACTTCCAGCTCATGTTGGTATTGTTAGCTGCTGTCAAGTTGGTTCTAACTTATAGCAATTCTACACATAACAGAACAAAACACTGCCCAGTCTTGTGCCATGCCCGCGATCATTTTTATGCTTAAGCCCGTTGTTACAGCCACTGTGTCACTCCATCTCGTCTAAGGACTTCTTCACTAACCCTCCACACTACCAAACATGATGTCCTTCTCCACGGACTGATCCCTCCTGAAATATTTTCAAAGTATATAAGACACAGCCTTGTCATCTTTGCTTTCAAGGAGCACTCTGGTTGTACTTTTTCCATAACAGATCTGTTTGTTATTTTGGCAGTCCATGGTATGTTCAATATTCTTCTCCAGCACTGCAATGCAAAGTCATCAATTCTTCTGTCTTCTTTGTTCATTGTCCAGTGTCGCTGCCTGCGACCCCCGGAACCCGCCCGGGGCCCCAAGCAGGAGACACCGAATGCAGGGAGACAAGAGAGGAACAACAACAACTTTATTTTTCTGGGCTTCGGCTTATATACCGAGCCATGTCCAATAGGCATTCAGTTTGGCATGGGGTGAGGGCGGCTTTCTCTTCTAACTGGCTGCAATCATCAGGCCATCATGGGCGTCACACAGGGGCTGACGTGGGGAGGCGGGTTTACTCAGGGCGCGGTCGGGTGTCTCGGCGCCATCTTCAAGGCGCGGCTGCGATGTGGGCTTCCCACATCTCCCCCTTTTTGTTTTAATAAAAGCAAGGTACAAGGCAAGGTATCGCAAGAAACGCCTGGCTTGGGTCATCCTAGCCCAGAACTTCTCTCTTACCCGTCATCAGGCCGGCTGCAGCAAAAGGCAGGGGCCCTGTCTTAGGTTGAGGGAGCCTGGCTGGAGGTTGCCCGTCATTGACTGCTTTCAAGCATCTGTAACCACACCTGGCTACCCTGAGTGTCAGCTGCCACTTCAGAGTAGGCCTGTACCAAAAGGGAGTATTTGATCTCCTGTGGTTTCTTATGGCGACATAGACAGTAGCAGCCTACACCGATGGCCAATATGAAGAGGAATACTATCCCCACAAGACCAGCCCATTCCTTTGTCAGCACGCCCAATTGAGACCAAAACCCTCGCATGATTGAGGCCAATGAAGCGTCCACTCGGGTGGAGTTGACAGACATTATGGCATTACGCAACTGAGTGATAAGCGCCTCAGTCTCTTTGGACCAATTTCCAGTCAATTGTTGAGACAGAGTTCTAGAGAGATAAGCAGCCCTGGAGATGTTGTGAAAATGAACGGGAGTGACGCAGACGCTGGCTAGGCGCCACTCACAGCCCAGCTGCACTAGCTGGGTTAAACTGTCCACTTGCTCTTGAACTAAGTCTACACGGTGATTTAATATGTGAATGGCTCCCAGAAGTTTTCCATTAACTGCAAGCTGTGTTTGTAGCGTTGTAGCGGTGTTTTCCGCCATTTGATTAAGGCGTCGGCTGTTTGCACAGTTTGAGTCAAGGCTACTGCAGCGGCGGCTGCCGCAGTGACAGAGGCAGTAACTGCCGCAACAATGGCAGCGGTAATTCCAAAGTCTCCTTTGGAGCGCAAATGAGTTGACAGTGACGATCGGGTGTTCTGCACTGGCCATGGTACGTAGCGAGGCAACCTAGTAACTAGAGCGGTATGAAACATAGAAGCATTCCAACATAATGAGTAGAAACAAGTATTATTAGTACATGAAACGGAGTCATTAGAGGGACGGGAGTCATGCATTAACATGAACATGAAAGGTGGTTGCACACAAACAGGAGTGGGAGGGAAGGTAAGGTTAGAGCCCACTCCTTGTGTTTCTAGTGTGTCCTCAAACACACCTGTGGAATTCCACTTCACAGTGGTGTTACTAATTGTACCACCGGTCAGCATGACAACTGGGGTTATGTCAGTGCAACCTCCACCGACACCACAAAGTAGCCAAACATCAAAGGATTAGTGGGGCTTGCCTGTGTTGGAAACTGCCAGGTATAATTCTTCCCGGGGGAGAAGTGGTTGGCCTGCGTTCCAATATTGGGAGAGAATGTGAAAAAGGATTTGACAGCCCACGGGGACCGATGGCTTTGGCAGCCAGTCCAAAGCTGGGGCCAATCGCGGGTGCTTTTGCAATAGGGGGCCCAGCGAGGCTGGGGGGGGACAGTAGAATTTCCTTTGGGGATCATGAGGGGTAAACGACCTTGCAGCAAGGTACCATTCGTGGTGGGGTTAGAGCTATTTTTTTGGGGGGGGTCAAACCACCCCGCAGACATATTATACAGTGTGACACATGGGGTGTTCTCTATAGAGTTTTCTAGATCAGACAGGTTGTGGGGCACACGAAAGCAGAGAAGGCCCCGCAAGGTGACATTGAGTGGACGAGGTTCAGAGCTGCTGCTCTCATCTACCGGAATCGAGGGAAGTTGAAGGGAGTCATTAGTGGTAAAAAGTTGGGGGAACAACCCTGAAGAATAGTGGACTGGGAGAGGTAGGGGCAGAACATCTAAGAGCCCCCAATACTTATCTGTGTCTGCGCCATCAGTGTCCACAGCATCAGCGTTGGAAGCTTCATTGATTAGCAGAGGTGTCAGCAGTAATGACAGGGGTAGGATTTTCAGGAGAGTCATCAGCGGAGACATCATGCCTGACTAGTCGGATCAATCGGCTGGGAACCCAAATAGGAGCTTGGGAGTCCTGCGGGAAAATACAAACAGCTCCTCGGGTGATAGTGACAACTGGTGCTGGACCCTTCCATTTGCCAGAAAGGGTATCTTTCCATATAGCTGTTCGTGGAGGGGTTTCCGCCGCACCACTATGGCGCTCTGCAGCGGAGCGTCCCTCCTTATCCAAAGTTAAAAAATTTAGTGTAAACAGGGCCAGGGCCAGCCTGTTCTGAGGAGTGTGTCCCTGCCCAATTCCCCTTTTTTGTTTTAATAGACAGGCTTTGAGGGTTGAGTGAGCTCTTTCAACTATTCCCTGGCCCTGGGGATTGTACGGGATGCCATGGGTGCAATGCACACGCATGGCTTGCAGGAAATTTTGGAACGGTAGGCCGGTGTAAGCAGGTGCGTTGTCTGTTTTAAGACTGAGTGGGGCACCCCAAGCTGCCCAAGCTGTAAGACAGTGGGAGATAACATGCCGAGCTGCCTCGCCTGTGTGGGCTGAAGCAAAAATGATACCAGAATAGGAGTCTACAGAGACATGAACATATTTTAATCTGCCAAATTCTGGAATATGAGTGACATCCATCTGCCAAAGATGGCAGGGACGAAGGCCTCGGGGGTTCACACTCACCGAAGGGGTTGGCAAGTGAGGTGCACAGGCAGTACAGTTGCACACAACGTCACGAGCTTGTTCTCGAGAGATACCAAAGTGACGTGAAAGGGTTTGTGAGTTGACGTGGAATTGATCATGAAAATTTTGCGCCTGTTGTAGGGCCGAAAGGATGATAGGCATGCGGGTTAACTGGTCTGCCATTGCATTACCTAGTGTAATTGGCCCAGGGAGGTTTTGGTGTGCTCGGTGCTGAACAATGAAAAAGGGGGAGTTGCGATTTAGAATAATTTTCTGGATGTCAGTAAACACAGCAGCAGCAGGCGAGTTGGAGCAAATGACCCCTGCTGCTTCCAGAGCTCTGACTGCATTAACCACATATGCAGAATCTGAAACGATGTTGACGGGGTCGGTATTGTTCTGCAGAGCCAGCTTAACTGCCTGTAACTCTACCAACTGCGCTGAACAATTTGGGAACAAGTATGTTTGGGTGGAGTGATTGGGAATGACAATGCTGCCAACACCTGAGTTGGAACCATCGGTGAAGATGGAGAGAGCATTTGGTATAGGCTTGTCAGAAGTACAGCGCGGGAAGATGATTGGATGGCTAGCACTGAACTGGAGCAGAGGGTCTTTCGGGTAATGATTATCGATTACTCCCGAAAATGAACATAAAAGGACGGCCCAATCATCAGAGGTTGTCACAAGGGTCTGTATTTGGGTTCTGTTATAGGGAGTAATTAACTTTTCGGGGTGACGTCCAAAGAATTCGACAGCTTGGGACAGTCCGAGCGAGGCCATTCTTGCCACAGCGCCCGGGTACCATTCAATACTGCGCTGCGGGGAAATGCGGGGGTGAACCCATCGAAGGGGGCCACCCTGCCATAACACCCCTGTGGGCTGGCAAGGAGTGGGCAAAACACAGAGTGTGTAGCCCTGCAACGATTGCGGCGGCTAATTTAGAACTAGTAGGATGAACTTCTCTGCATCTACGCAGCCAATCTTCCAAAGGCTTATCTTTATGGCCCTGCAATAGTTTTCTATAATCACTGGTACACTGCTCAAAAACTATTTGTTTCACAAAGGCGGCAGTATTGCGAGACTCTCCCATTGATCTAACTACAGCCTGATTCACTCTGGCTACAAAGTCAGAGAAAGGTTCGTCAGGCTTCTGATGCAATTGGGTTACTTGCCCTCCATCGTCCCCTCGGGAGGGGATACGCTTCCAGGCTCGTAAGCAGATGTTATTAATTTGCTCATACACCACTGGGTTATAGTCTGTCTGATTAGAAGTATACGGCCCATAACCCATCAACATATCAAGGTTCCAGTCGGGCTCATGCAGGATGGTGGCATTCCTATGAGCCTGCTCTTGGGCAGCGTCATGAGCTAGGGACTTCCAATCTAAATACTGTCCATTAGACAGGCAAGTGCGGGCCAAGTGCTGCCAATCACTAGGCGTTAAAGCCATATTTTGCAAAGTGCCCAAAAGACCAACAACATAGGGGGAGTTCGGACCATATTCTTTAACTCCTTTGGCTAGATTTTTGACATATTTGAAATCAAGGGGTTCATGAACTCTGTCGCCGTCATCATCCAGAAAAACAGGAAATAGCTGCTTAGAGAAGGAGCGCCCGCCAGGGGGCGGGTGCGAGGGGTTATAGGGCGGCGGGGCCGTGGGCTGTCCTGTGGACAGCCCACCCAGGCGACGGGATAACGCCTTAATCTGAGGGTCGGGAGACTTTTCTGGCCCGACCCCTAGTCCCCCGCACGCGCCCAGAGTCTCCTCTTCGTCGGAGTCGCTGCTTTCGCTTTCACTCCCTAGCTGCTCTCGGCAAGTGCTTCCCTGCTGTGACCTCTCTTCTTTAACCTTTTCTAGTATGTCTGCGCCCCGGACTAGTATTCTCTCAACCACCTCAGACTCGTCGTGCAAACAAGTCAGGATTAATACCCAGATACCCATAACTCCTGGGGGCAGGCCTCCTTGGGTATCCGCTCTGGTTAGATCTCCACCCAATTTATTCCAGGCGCTCAGCGTTAAATGACCCGAGACCAGGAACCAGGGGGCCACTTCCTCCACTGCTGAGAGGAAAGTTTTAAGGGTCCCCTGTTTAATCTGAATGCCCCTACATTTTAATAGTTCCTTTAAAGGCACAAACAGCCTCTGGCTGCTTGGGTGATTCCCCATTATCTTCCCGGTAAATACCGCTCCAGTAAATACTGACCCAGGTAAATACCTGCTCACCCGGAAGGCTGCTTGGGTGATTCCCCATTATCTTCCCGGTAAATACCGCTCCAGTAAATACTGACCCAGGTAAATACCTGCTCACCCGTCCAGGCGTCCCCGTGGTGAGGGTTGCAGTCCTATCCCCTTCAGGTCCCTGTCCGGGCGCCAAATGTCGCTGCCTGCGACCCCCGGAACCCGCCCGGGGCCCCAAGCAGGAGACACCGAATGCAGGGAGACAAGAGAGGAACAACAACAACTTTATTTTTCTGGGCTTCGGCTTATATACCGAGCCATGTCCAATAGGCATTCAGTTTGGCATGGGGTGAGGGCGGCTTTCTCTTCTAACTGGCTGCAATCATCAGGCCATCATGGGCGTCACACAGGGGCTGACGTGGGGAGGCGGGTTTACTCAGGGCGCGGTCGGGTGTCTCGGCGCCATCTTCAAGGCGCGGCTGCGATGTGGGCTTCCCACAGTCCAGCTTTTGCATGCATATGATGTGATTGAAAATACCATGGCTTGGGTCAAGTGCACTTTAGTCTTCAAGGTGACATCCTTCCTTTTCAATATTTTTAAGAGATCCTTTGTAGCAAATTTTCCCAATGCAATGCATCTTTTGACCTCTTAACTGCTGCTTCCATGGGCATTGATTGTGGACCCCAGTAAAATGAAATCCTTGACAACCTCAATCTTTTCTCCATTTACGACAATGTTGCTTACTGGTCCCGTTGTGAGGATTTTTGCTTTCTTGATGTTGAGGAGCAATCCATACTGAAGGCTATGGTCCTTGATCTTTATCAGTAAGTGTTTCAAATCTTCTTCACTTCCAGCAAGTAAGGTAGTGTCATCTTCATAACGCAGGTTGTTAATGAGTCGTCCCCCAATCCCGATACCTCATTCTTTTTCATATAAGCCAACTTCTCGAATTATTTGCTCAGCATATAGACTGAAAAGGTTTGGTGAAACGATACAACTCTGACGCACACCTTTCCTGACTTTAAACCATGCAGTGTCCCCTTGTTCTGTTTGGATGACTGCCTCTTGATTCGTATACAGATTCCTTAAGAGCATAAATAAGTGTTCTGGAATTCCCATCTTATGCAGTGCTAGCCATAATCTTTTATGATCCACACAGTCGAATGCCTTTGCATAGTCAATGAAGCACAGGTAGACATCTTCCGGTATTCTCTGCTTTTAGCCAAGATCCATCGGACATCAGGCACCAATGTTTCTGGTTCTACATGCTCTTCTGAATCTAGCTTGAATTTCTGGCAGTTGATTGTCAATATACCATTGCAGTTGCTTTTGAATGATGTTATTTGCATTTGATATTAATGATATTGTTCAGTGATTTCCACATTGGGTTGGATCACCTTTCTTTGAAACGGTAGTAAATATAGATCTCTTCCAGTCAGTCGACCAGGTAGCTGTCCTCCAAATTTCTTGGCATAGATGAGTGAGCACTTCTAGCACTGTATCTGTTTGTTGAAATATCTCAGTTGATATTTCATCAATTCCTGGAGCTTGTTTTTTGCTAACTCAATCCTATAAGACAGAATGGAACTGCCCCGTAGAATTTCCAAGGAGTGCCTGGTGGATTCAAACTTCTGACCTTTTAGTTGGCAGCTATAGCACTTACCTACTATGCCACCAGGGTGTCTAATCAGTACATAGGGTCAGTGATGGTCAGAACTGTCTAGATGGCACCTAAGAACATCTTTTCCAGAACAAAACCTGTTGAGTGATCTATTGTATTTACTAGTTTAAAAAGTCATACAGTGGAAAAAAACACAGATCAAGTATTTTGCTATTTATGTGAAGCTGACAAAATTTACTTTTTAAGTGCAGAGGCAAGTCCTACAGCAATGCTGCCAATATGCCAAGCTTTTATAAAAGCATGGACCAGAAAATTTTAGAACATTTTCATATCATTTTCTGTGTTTTCAGTTAATCTAGTAGGACGTATTGCAGTAGATTGTTGAGTTTTTTTCTACTTTTCAGCTATCTTATTCTATGCATTTCCTGTCACCTCTACTCCCTGATGGCCCATTGTGTTTACACAATGATCAAGTGTTAAAATGTCTTTCTAATACACCTTAAGAAATGCATGATGTAGGAAGGAGTGCAATCTTGGGATTATGTGCTTAGATTTTAGATGCCTTAGAAAATATTGCTGAAGACCAGACACAAAAAAGGAAACACCAAAAGAGAAGCCAAAAACATAACTAACAAAATGCAAACGCTGCAGTATGTATTTATTTTGTTCCTGTGGAATATTACATTGCAACATTTTTATCAGATGAATCAGATTTTCCAAGATTCAGAAGTCAATATAAAGATACAGATCTCTGCTAGTCATTAATAAGGTATTTACATAATTTAAGAGAATATTTTGAAAACTGTGAAAATACAACAAGCCAAATACTGATTATCAAGTAGTTCACCATCTCAAGAGCATTAGAAACAGTTAAACGATAGGGATGCTCTAAAAGTGTTATTGAGTGCTAGAGGTCAAGATAGGGTGCTTTAGAGCCATTACTGAATGCCAGAGATCACTTTTGCTTAACCACACATCTCATCATTGACGCACTTGAATTATGCATGAACAGAAAGGCAAAAATGTACGACGGTCTTTCAAATAGATTTTATTTCTTAAACAATGTAGATATACCTGGTGAAGGATAAATGAAGGCATCCAAGAAATTAGTGCAGGCTTGTCTTGATGCTTAAATACCAACTTTGATGGAGACATGAGACAATTTCATTCTTACGTGAGAACTAAGTTTACAGATTCAGAAAAGACAAATTTTAACCTTATAATGTATGATTCTATAATAGAAGATAAAACACAAGGATTTCCCGATGCTGAAATTATTTTACACATATACACATATTTCTAACTTTACTGATTACAGACTGCATAAGAAAATACTCATATCTCTAAAGGGATTAAAAAATCCTCAGTACAAAATAATGATTACAGAAATATTTGACTCATTATCCTTATTATGCACAGAAGTAGATATTGTTTGGCAGCTTAATTGTGACTAAATCATTGAAGAGTTTGTAAGAGCAAGGAATAGAGATTTTTCTAATTATAGTTTGTTAGAAATGAGAGATCTATCAAAAATAAAATACAGTAATTGTTACAATATTTGTTTTCTGATCATTAAATTTTCTTTTACATCTCATTTGTTTGCTTATAATTAAGGACTTTTATTATAAGACAAACATCAAAACTGAAGTATGAGCCATTTAAAGTAAAACTAGCAAAAGTCAATTTTTCTTGTTGAAGATCAATTTTTCTTGTTTCATTGATCAAATAACTAAGTTTATGGACTCATGTTTTTTGTTGTAGAATATGCATGGAATGTTCTTTTTGTAAAAAAAAAATGTGGTATACCATAAAAATATTAGTACACTGCATCTACTAAAATTTTATAATCCAGTTTATTTCATTCTGCTAAAACAACAAAGGACACTTTTACATTCAATCGCTAATATTATAGTTACATTAAAAAGATGTTACAGCAAGGATTGTTAACACACACATGTAGGCACACATGTGTATATGGGTGTATATATCCAGTTCAAATGAGTGAATAAGCAGAGGAGGAGTCAGCACAAATGATCTATTTGGGGTCTTCATGGGCCTTAATTGGCTCAGGTGTACAGCCGTCTGAATCTAGTTTTTTTTCACTCAACAGTGAAGTGCTGAAATTCACCCACACTGATCTGCAGAGATGCAAGGCATGCATTTCCACAGCTTTCTGTTAGCTGATGATATTAATTTAACTTTTCTGTTCCCAGGGGCAATTAGATTTTCCCAGATTTTTGCTCTTATATACAACGATGTTTTAACACTGTGCTCATTAATTCCTGATGGATGTATACAAGTTCTCTGGGGAATGCACCAGACACAAATACTTGGTGGTAGCAGGGCTGCCAATAACACACCCTACTGTACCAGCCACTGCTTCTCCCTGTTTTTGGTTTCTTGGAGTGTCCTTTGTTTTCCCGTCAGCACCGTTACTGATTCTGTTTTAAAATAGTTTTAGCATTTTGAAGTGCTTTGTTCTGGGAGGGTTTGTCAGTGTTAAAATCTCCAACTTGCAAAAAAGAAACAAGCGCTGGGGCCCCACAAGGTGTCTGAGGAGGACCAACAGCCTGAGAAAGAGTGACCGAGTCAGGAAAAGGGCCCACAGAACCCAGCAGGAAAGGGGACCCCTCCAACGACTTTAGACAACATCTCCACCATGACTCAAGGCCAGGCTGCTAGTAAAACAGACAAAACCAAACGGTAGAAATAAGAATTAGTAGACATGTCTTATTTTAGTCTCACATTTTTGTCTTGTGTTGGCTTGATTAGCCGTTTGATTCTTCATGGTTGTTGTGCTGTATTTTTCTTTTCCTCTTGTGATTTGTAATGTGTACTTTCTATGCATTCCTTTCACTGATTATGTTAAGTTTCTGATGCTTGTAAATATACGTAGCTTTCCCGAATGAGATGAGGTAGTTGTCAGTACACACCACTGAGCGGTAGGCCAGCTGCAGCATGCTTTCCTTCTCTATTACTTACTCCAAGTAGACATTTTCCCCAATTCCTGAACTCTAAAAAGTAATTTTTCAAAAGAAAACTTATGGAAAGGCTAAGTTATGGGTTAAATATAACAAAGAATAAATTCTGCACCAGGACTGTGGAAGTGGCGAAACTCTGCATATTTATATAAAAAGACAAGAGATGAAAATATGAGAAAAGACAAGAAATATGAGTGACTGAAGGGCAAACAACCCTCTACTAGAGACCAAGAGAGAAGGGAGAGTAGGGATGAGGAAAGACAGGAAGCCGTGCGAGAAAGATCCTGGGCTGAAGAACACAGGCCGTTACTGTAATCGCCCTGCGGCACCCCAGGCAAGATGACGAGGATGAGTGTGCACACTAAGTGCAGCATTTCAAACATAAGGAGAAAATCTAGAAATATTCCACAAATAACAAGAATCAGGTTGTCAAGGCTGAAATTTGTGTGTCTTAGATAATAGATGCTGGAAAGCAAAATCAAATTTTAAAAACACAACCAGAAAAACAGGCAAGTAGACATTTCCCCCAATTCCTGAACTCAGCAGAACCAGCTCAAAGAGACGAGACCATGAGCTTTCCATTTGTGAGAGCCTCCCCACAGAATGTATCTCAGATAAGACAGGATGATAGGAAAAGAAACTAACCAGTGGACATGAAAACCTGAAAGGAGTGGGAACAAATTACAAAATATAATTTTTCTTAAGCTTTTTCTTAAATTGTGTTTATAACATAATATTTTTGAAAAATAAAAGCAAACCACAGGGCTAAAAATACTAGAGTACCTGAAAGTACTAAGTAATAGAGAATGAAAGCGTGGTGCAGCTGGTCTACCACTCAGTGGTGTATACTGATGATGACTTCGTCTCATTTGAGAAAGCTACGTATATTTACAAGCATCTGTCAGAAACTTAAAATAATCAGTGAAAGGAATGGCATACAAAGTACACATTACAAATCACAAGAGGAAAGGAAAAATACAGCACAACAACTACGAAAAATCAAACGCCTAATTAAGCTAACACAAGACAAAATGGTGAAACTAAAAGAAAGAACATGGAAACCTAGGAAACAGTAAACAATACATAAAAGTGCTTCATTTAAAAATCAAGACAAAGAACCAAAAAACTAACCCAGAGAGTACACAAGGCTTTATACGTAAGGTGAAAAATTCAAGAAAATGAAGTAAATAACGGGTGCATTAACTCAGAGAAAAGAAACTATAAATGTTCGTGTAACACATGACGAGAGGTTAAAGTTGTGTAATAAAATATAAATACAGAATCAAAAGAGATAAAATGTCTATTTGGTATTAAAACTCAGTTTTTCTGATACTAGAACCCAAGCCAAGCAGAATGTGGGTCTTCGGGATGATTCCCCAGGTTGCCAATGTGCCCTCCGGGCATCTCTGCTTGACAGCGACCCTAGGGTAGCGACAGGGCCCTGGGTCATTCCCATAGTCGTTGTCCGGCTTGAGCCCATTGCTGCAGCCACTGCGTTGGTCCGTTCCACCGAGGCTCTTCCTCTTTTTCCCTGACTTTGTATTCTACCAAGCGTGATACCTCCTGCAGGGACTGTCCCTCCTGGCAACACGCCCACGCTACTTGAGACGAAGTCTCGCCATCCTTACTTCTAAAGAGCATTCTGGCACTACTTTGTTCTGGTAGAGGTTTGTCCGTTCTGTGGAAGTCCACAGTGTAATTGCTGTTGCCCTCTCCTGGGTTCTTGTTAAACGGACTAGCAGATTGAAGTCAGTCAGACCCAGTCAGGGGAACAGAAAGGCGTTTATTTACTACGTGCAAGCAGCCAGGGGCCCAAGACCAAGGTCTGCCAACTCGCCAGTAAGCATTACAGCTGAGAATGCATAGGCTCTAAGTTCAGGGGTCATACGTATTCACAGTAAAGAGGCTGTCCTATGTTGGGTTTTGGTATGCAGAGGTGGGGAGGGTACAGTTACCTTGTGAGGACAAAGAAGTTTCTGAGAAGCAGCTATCACGGGGTGGTCAGCAAGTTTGCATAGCCCTGTCTCTTCATCCTCAGTATTCTTTGCCAACACTAATTCGAAGGCATTGATTCTTCTGTCTTGATTTGTTGTTCAGCATTCACACACATACGAGGTGACTGAAAACATCATGGTTTGAGTCAGATAAAACTTAGTCTTAAAAGTGGACATCTTTGCTTTATTTTGCATCACATTTTCCCAATACAATGCCTGCTTTGATCTCTTCTGCTTCAGTGGCATTGATCGTGGGTATCCGTAAAATGAAACGCTTGGCAATAGCAATCTTTTCCCTGTTGGTCAGGATGCTGCGTATCAGCCAGGTGTGAGGACTTTTGTTGTTGTTGTTTTTTAGATGTATTCCATTCTGAAGGCTGTGGTCTTTTTGATCTTCATTGGTAAGTGCTTCGACTTCTCCTCACTTCCAGGAAGTAAGGCTGTATCATCTGCATATCACAGATTGTTGATAAGACTTCGTCCAATCCTGATGTTCCATTCTTCTTCACATAGTCCAGCTTCTTGGGTTATTTGCTCAGAATATAGATTGAATAAGTACAGTAAAAGAATATTACTTAGATGGACAACTTTTCTGACTTTGAATCATGCAGTATTCCCTCCTTCAGTCTGAACAACTATCTCTTGGTTTGTATGCAGTTTCCTCACAAACACAGGTAAGTGTGCTGGAATTTCCATTCTTCACAACTTTGTTCGTTTGTTATGATCCACACAGCTGAATGCCTTTTCATAATCAATAAAACACATTCAAACATCCTTTTGCTAATCTACACTTTCAGCCATGATCCATTTGACATGAACAATGACATCCCAGGTTCCACATTCACTTCTGAATCCACTTTGAATTTCTAGCAGTTCCCTGTTGATGTAGTGCTGCAACCGTTTTCAAATGGTCTTCAGCAAAATTTTTCCTGTGTATAATATTAATTTTTTTGTTTATAATTTCAGCATTCTGCTGAATCACCTTTCTTTAGAACAGGTAGAAACACAGGTATGCTCCTGTCAGTTGGCCAGGTACCTGTCTTCTTGATTTCTTGGCATAGACAAATGAACATTTCCAGTGCTGCATCAGTTTGTTGAAACATCTCTGTTGGTATTCTGTTAATTTCTGGAGGCTCACTTTTTGTCAATGCCTTCAGTGCAGCTTGGAGCTTTTCCTTTATTACCATTGGTTCTTAATCATATGCTACCTCCTGAATGTTTGAACACCGACCAGTTCTTTTCAGCACAGTGACTCTGTGTATTCTTTTTATCTTCTTTTGGTGTTTCCTGAGTTGTTCAGTGTTTTTTGACCATAGAGTCCCTCAATCTGAGGTTTGAATTGTTTTCTTCCGTTCTTTCAGCTTGAGAAATGTTTTCTACCTCCAGGTCTTCCCACGTTTCATTATAATACTTTGTCTTCTTGAGCTGCTTTCTGAAATTTTCTGTTCAGCTCTTTTACGTCATCATTTCTTCCATGCACATTAGCTACTCAGCATTCAAGAGCAAGTTTCAGAGTCCCTTCTGATGTCCATTTTGCTCTTTTCTTTCTTTCCTGTCTTTTCAGTAACCTCATACTTTCTTCATGTATGAAGTCCTTGATGTCCTTCACAACTGGTCCGATCTTTAGTTATTAGTGTTCACTGCACCAAATGTATTCTTGATATGGTCTCTAAATTCAGGCGGGATATATTCAAGGTCATAGTTTGGCTCTCCTGGACTTGTTTCAATTATTTGCAACTTCAGCTTTGAAATTACATATAAGCAGTTGATGATCTATTCCACAGTTGATTCCTGGCCTTGTTCTGACTAATGATACTGAGCTTTTCCATTGTTTCTTTCTACAAATGTAGTCAATTTGACTCCTGTGTATTCCATCTGGTGAGGTCCATTTGTATAGTTGCTGCTTATATTCTTTTTTTTTTTTTCTTAAAAGATATTCATTGTGAAGAAGTCCTTGGTCTTACAAAATTCTGTCATGTAACCTCCAGCGTCATTTCTACCGCCAAGGCCATATTGGCCATATGTCTCAATACTGTTCCTTCTTTGTTTCTAACTCTTGCATTCCAATCACCAGTAATTATCAGTGCCTCTTGATCTGCATGTTTGATCAATTTCAGACTGCAGAAGCTGGTAAACATCTTCTGTTTCTTTTCCTTTGGCCTTAGTGGTATATAAATTTTAGTAATAGTTGTCTTAATTAGTCTTCCTTTACATATGTGAATATCATCCTAGTGTAACCCAATCCTATGAAGGCCAGTACATTTCCATTTGTTTTCAAACTAGCCCAAGCCAGGTTTGGCCTGCCCCGGACAAACAGAAGCGTCAGCTATGTCAGCTAATTGACTTTAGAAGAGGACATAACAACAGGTGGAATGAATCAAAAGAAAAAATCACCAGCTGGCCCCTATTCCAAAGCAAGAGGTCTGACAAGAACTACGATCCTCCTGTTTCCTGGCCTCCTTCTAGAATTTTCCCTCCCCTGTATGCTTGTGTGGCTGTCATCTTGCTTCCTAAATTAGATATGAGTCCTGTTTTCTCTGTAGCTCTGGGAATCAGGTCTGAGGACCTACCTTCCTGGCCCTTGCTCTGGACACTTTCTCTTTTTCAAAGACTGTCGTTCATATTACTGGCAAGTATGAACATGCTCGACAAAGACCAGCCTTCTGGGTTCTGTAACACTATCACTGACAGTGTGGTATTTCAGTATAGATGGGAGTGGGGCAGAATCCTAATTGCCATGAAGTTGATTCCAACTCATGGTGCCTCCATATAACTATGCTCCATAGGTTTTTAATGTTGGTTCTTTGGAAGTAGATCATCAGGCCTTTCATCCAAGATACATTTTGGTGGACTCAAATCTTCAACCTTTAGATCACCTCCAGGCATGTTAACTGTTTCTGTCACCCAGAGACTCCTCAGCTTCCTCTTAGTTTTCTACCTGTATTTCCTTTTTCTCATCTGCTCTTACAAAACCCAGTTGGTTGGGTTTCTGATTCAATTTACATCCTTTTTGGGAAAGACCAATGTAAACAAAATACAAAAAAAAAAAAAACCCTTGAAAAAATGTCAGTGGTGATTTTGGATTATTCCTCAAAACATATTTTGAGTGAGGAATATAAAGATAAGCAGAAAACCTCTGAAAGCTTGATTTGTGTTGTTGATAAGCCTGGTGAGTGACTAGTGTCTTAGGTTTACACTACAATGTGAGCTAATTTTCTCCAAAATGGAGGGACAGGAGCCTGTGTGCAGAAACTGTGATTACTCGTATCTAGTTTTCTGGAGTTCTGTAGGATCAGTCTAACACTTTCAACTCATCTGGGCTCTGGCAGCAGACACAGCTGGGAGGCTGGGAGGTTGGGACTGTCATGCACTTCAGGTTAATGGCCCCTGAAATTCATCCAGGTTTTCAGCCAGCCACTACCACCCAGGACAATCCTAACATGAAGATAATTTATCCTGCCCTACGTGACCCCTGTAAAGTTATCCAGCCTGTGCTGTGTTTGTTTCTCCTGGGCACAGCATTTCTTTCTTCCTTTTTTTTTTTTTCAGTTGTGACTGACTGGAAGTGTACTATCCAGTTTAAATTTGCATGTCCGGCTGTCTGCAGCTCCTTCTGCTTTCCTTGCACGGTGACAGTACACTCCTCCTTTCCGTTCTATAATATAACAGTCTTCTGTCACCTCCTCTCCACTCCCCTCTGTAAGAGATCAGTAGGATGACATCCTATAGATGCATAGAACCATGAAGTGCATATAGATATGGTCACTGTATGTCCCTGAGTCCAATCCATTCATGTCCAAAGACCTGACCTCAGTAACTATTTATGATCAGGGGCAGCATCAGGTCTAGTGGCCATGCTCTCAGGGGAAACCCCAGGCCTTCAGACCATGAATTGCAGCCTTTTAGTGGAGTTCTCAGGGTGCACCCCTTTTTACTTTCATGTTGCCACTGAGACTCAACATTGTTAGCTCCATCACGGCTAGACACAGCACTTCTTTAGGTTGTTAGGACTTTGACACAAAGTATGTTCATCTCTGGAAATACTACTCAGATCTCTGGCAAATTTCATGGTAGCAGATGCTACACAGCCTCTGGGGAGCAACCCTTGGCTCCTTGCTCCGCTGTGTCTAAGTATCACTCCTCATTAGCGGTATGAAGGTGTTACCCTCCAGGAATGTGTAGTTGTCCTGCCTGGCCTTTCTCCTACGAGCGTGTTGCCCAAGGCCCAGTGCCCTGATGCCCTTTGGTCATTCCCAGGCTACTCACAGGGGAACTGCCAGATGGTCACATGGACCTCATGGTTTCCTGAATGTACATGCACCAGGGATCTGGAGAGGGACTCACGGAAAGAGGAGACCTGACGTGGTGGACAGAAGAGTGATTAGAGGGGGGCTTCTGTATGAGCCCAAGATGACACCAACTCAGGCAGCAGCTACGAAGGGAGAGATCCAGGTATTGGGGTCTCTGCACTGTGGGGGGGCAGCCTAGGTGCTGGGGTCTCTGCACCTGTGTTGGGGGTAGCCCCAAGTGTTTGAGCTTCCTAGGCACTAGGGTCTCTGTGCTTGTAGCTGTAGTAGCCCAGTTGTTTGAATCTCCACACCTGTAGGGGAGGGCCACCGAGGTGTTAGGGTCTCTGCCGCAGCAGGAGGAGAAGCCCAGGTGTTGGAGTCTGTGTACCTATTGAGGGGCAGGTGTTTGAATCTCTGTATCAACAGGGCAGAGGTGTGCCAACACTGGCCACCCAAAAGGGCATAGGAACTTTTGGAGAGGGTACCCCTGAGCCTCTGGTTCTTGTTCATTCACACATGAATAAGGAAGTTGTCTGTTCTATATCAGCAGTCTTGGTTCTCCTTTAGAACCTTCCAGAACCCATACAGACCATTAGATGATCTCTTTACACTTTCACTCTTAAATCGGCCGTGACAGAACTCACTCCAAGTTCCCGAGACGCAGCTCCTGTGTGGAAGAGAGATGACGTATCAGTGTTTTCCCTGTCCAGTGGTTCAGACTCCCTTGGTACACATCAGAAGGGGCACTTCCTAGGGTGGAGTCTTTATAAATTAGCTTCAATAAGGGCCAGGATCTAAAGCTTACTCTGGAGTATATATAATCAATATATACAGGTAGACTAAAAAATGTCAACTCACTGCCGTTGAGTTGATTCTGACTCACAGCAACGCTATAGGACAGAATAGAACTGCTCCATAGAGTTTCCAAGGAGTCCCTGGCAGATTTGAACTGCTGACCTTTTTTGTTTAGCAGGTACAGCACTTAGCTGCTAAGCCACCAGGGTTTCTCTGTACATGGATTGAGGCAGTCATTCGAACAGAACAAGATGATACCGTGTGTTTTAAAGTCAGGAAAGGTGTGTGTTAGGGTTGTATCCTTTCACCAAACATTTTCAGTCTGTATGCTGAGCAAATAATTCAAAGAGCTACAGTATAGGAAGAAGAATGAGACATAAGGATTGGAGGAAGACTTATTAACAACTTGCATTACACAGATGACACAACCCTGCTTGCTGAAAGTGAAGAGGATTTGAAATACATACTGATGAAGATCAAAGACCACCGCCTTCAGTATGGATTGCACCTCAATGTCAAGAAAACAAAATCCTCACAACTGGACCAGTAAGCAACATCATGATAAATGGAGAAAGAACTGAGATTGTCAAGGATTTCAATTTTACTTTGTTCCACTATCAATGCCTGTGGAAGCAGCCATCAAGAAATCAAAAAATATATTGTGTTGGGAAAATCTGTTGCTAAGGACCTCTTTAAAGTATTGGAAAGTAACGACGTCACTTTGAAGACTAAGGTGTGCCTGACTCAAGCCATGGTGTTTTCAGTCTCCTTGTATGATGTGAAAGGCGGATGATGAATAAGGAAGACAGAAAGGGAATTGATGCCTTTGAATTGTGGTGTTGGAGAAGACTATTAAATAAACCACAGACTGTCAAAAGAACAAACGAAAGTACAACCAGGGTGCTTCTTGGAAGCGAAGGTAGGCAGACTGCATGTCACATACTTTGGACATGTTGTCAGGAGGAATCAGTCACTGGATAAACGCATCAAGCTTGGTAGAGTGGAGCATCGTGAAAACTAGGAAGACCCTTGACGAGATGGACTGACACAGTGCCTGCAGTGATGGGCTCAAACATAAAAACTGTTGTGGGCATGGCACAGGACCGGACAGTATTTTGCTCTGGTGTACATGGGGTTGCTACAAATCACAACCAGCTCAACAGCACTTAACAAAAATGTAGGAAGAAGAATATCCAACTTTATTTATAGCTGGAGATGTGCTCATAATTATTAACTCTACTGAAAGCTGTTTTTTTTAATGGTAGATATTTGGGAATAATAACCAAGTTGAACTAAAAATTGGATGGTTTGAAAAGTGACCCAACTGAATGTGGAAATTATTAAACAATATCATTAATATTACATGCATGTAAAATTTCTCTGAAGATCATTCTAACATGGCTGCAGTAGTATATCAACAGGAATTGCCAGAAGTTTAAGCCAGATTCAGAAGAGGATGTGGAACCAGGGCTATCAGTGCTGATGTCAGGTGGATCCTGGCTGAAACCAGAGAATACCTGTGTTTTATTGATGATGGAAGGGCTTCAACCATGTGGATCAAAACAAATTGTGGCTAACATTGTGAAGAATGGGAATTCTGAAACACTTAATTGTGCTCTTGAGGAATCTGTACATGGGTCAAGAGGCAGTTTTTCAAACAGAATAAGGCGACACCCTGTGGTTTCAAGTCAGGGAAGGTGTACCTCAGTGTTGCATCCTTTCACCATATCTATTCAGTCTGTATGCTGAGCATATAATTCAAGAATCTGAACTATATGAAGAATGGAGCATCAGGATTGAAGGAAGGCTCATCAACAGCCCTCATTATGCAGATACACAACCTTGCTATCTGAAAGTGAAGAGGAGCTGAAGCGCTTACTGATGAAGATCAGAGACCACAGCCTTCAGTGTGGATTGTACCTCAACACGCAGAAAACGAAAATCCTCACAACTGGACCAGGTAGTGACATCATGATAAACGGTGAAAAGATTGAGACTGTCAAGGACTTCATTTTATTTGGTTCTATATTCAAGACCTGTGTAAACAGCAGTCAAGATCGAAGTCAACGTATTGCATTGGACAAATGTGCCGCAAAAGACTTCCTTATAGTATTGAAAAGCAAAGATGTCACCTTGAGGACTAAGGTACACCTGACCCAAGCCATGGTGTTTTCTTTCACCTCTTATGCGTGCAAAAGTGGGATGATGAATAAATAAGACTGAAAAAGAATTGATGCTTTTGAATTGTGGCACTGGCAATCAGTGTGGAATATACTGTGAACTGCCGAAAGAAGAAACAGCTCTGTCTTGGAAAAAGTACAACCACAGTGCTCCTTAGAAACAAGCACTCCAAGACTACACCTCACATACACTGGACATGTCCTCAGGAGGGATGAGTCCCTGGAGAAGGACATCATGCTTGGTTAAAAGAAAGTAGAGGGTCAACAACAAAAAGAGGAGGATCCTCAGTGGGATAGACTGGCACAGTGGCTGCAACAGCGGGCTCAAGTATAACAACTGTCGTGAAAACGGCGCAGGACTGTGCATGCGTTGTTTCCTCCTCCACAGGACCACTGTGAATCGGAACTGACCGAGCGGCACTTAACAACAGCAACAACGTGGACTGAATTGTGTTCCTCAAAAATATATCCCAAGTCCTCATCCCTGCACCTGTGAGCGTGATTTTGATTGAGAAAATGGAGTTTCTGTTTGCTGATGTTATCAGTTTCCTTAAGGCAGTCACACCGGGGTAGGATGCACCCTAATCCTAATCACTTTAAAGATATGTCCTATAAAAGAGGGAAGGCATCATGCGGAGATGCCTCTGTGAACCACGATCTTCCTTACAGTAAGGACAGAGGGGGGTATGGCCCTGATCAAGCCCCGGATTTGTAATGCAGGTCTCCAAAACTGTGAGACAATAAATTTCTGTTCCCACAAATCATGTCCCCCACCACCTTGTGTGGCAGTTTATTACAACAACCCCTGTGAGCCCCCTAGGAGGCTGGCTTTGCCAGCCCTCTTAAAGAAGCAGTGTCAGTCCCAGTCCACACAGTGCCAAGCCTCAGATTCCTAGGCCTGAAGAAACGTTTATAAAGCATCTGGGATATACGCCTAATTACAGGAACAGTTAGCTCAGAACTTGGATAAAAGTGCTTCCCCTGCAGTATCACAGTGCAAATGTAAAATTAAAAAAGGTGCTTTGCTGGCACAGCACAGAATGTGCTCAGAGAAGATGAAAGTCAAGAAAGGATTCCAACAGCTTTCCATGGGTAACTTTTTGGGGCAGAGCAGCAGGGCCTCTCAGTGTCTGTGTGTACTTGCCATAGGGAAATCACAGAAGGCTCAGCAGAGAGTGCTCCTGGAAAGGCTGAGTCAGGCACACAGGGAGTGTCAGGGATGATACGGGGCAGTAAAGACCCTGCCGTTTTTGAAGATTGTTTTTTTCGACAGGTGAAATGAGACACACAGTAAACAGGTGAGCTCCTCTCCCGCCGAGGACACTCTGTAGTAGAATCTGTTATTTGTCTCCTCTCTGGGTTCACACACATTTCCAGAGGTTCCCTTCCTTATTTTCAGTGTTTACTTTTCATCGGAAAGCTACATCATGAAAAGTGTACACCTGGCTCTCAGATGTAAGAAAGCAGTTTTTACATTCTTCAGAAAGAAATCTCTGGGGAAAGAGGATCCCTGGGCAAAGGAAGCTTCAGAGGTGAAGTTCACAGTCATCCTCACTGAAGGTGAATTTGAGTCACTTTGCAGAGAATCTTCCCTACACAGGAGACATGCTCTCTGATCTTCCAGTACATTGGAGGGTCTGACTGTTCTAGGTCTCTCATCCTGAGTAAACTAGGTTTGGGAAGGCAGACTCGTTAGGAGAGATCAAGACATCCTGTAACTGGCTCTGCCATCTGCAGGCTTTCCCCTTTTGTGCCCTGATTTCCTCGTGGTAGGTTTGCCACTAGCCCTCTCCACAGCCTGTGTCTTTCCCACCGTACCGACACCCACCTTCCCATACTTGGAGCTGAAACCACAGTGGCTGAGCCTGCTCGGGACACAGGACAAGGAGATTTTTTAAGCAGGTCACTTTAGCTTTATCCACAACACTAATTTGAAAACGTGGACACTTTGAATACAGGCTTCTCCCATCTGTTCAGGGTCTGAGGGACAGAGAGGTGGAAGAAACCCTGCTCAGAGGGTTTCTCAGCTTCTGTTCTTGTGTTCCCATCTGGCAGGGATGTCAGAGGGTGACTCTCTTGGAGCCACTCCTCAGAGACCTAAGATGATAGTCCAGGTCATGAGCTGGTGACCACAGCCTGGACAAGGAGAAGGCAGTTGAATTTGAAGCCTTGGTGGTCTGTAACCTGGCTGACAGCCTGTTACTGTGAGAACAAGAGTGTCATGAAGTGAGGCAGCTGGCCCTTCCACCGACCTGATGTTCCTAGCTGAGTGCGTGCTGTAAATGAGACTGTTGTGAAGGCTGCCCTGGCTTTGGGCCTGCCTTAGCTTGAAATGTCCTCTCCCTGGATCTTCAGGGAAGAAGCGCCCCTGATGTGCTTTTCAGAGAATTTGCAGGAGAGACACACCCTGTGCGGGTATCTGGAGTGATGTCATTAGTGGTTATTTCTGAGGCCAATGGAGTGGGAGTGGGAGCACCACAGGACTGATTGGGCCAGTGCCTCCACGCTCCCTGGCATCTGCTCTGAAATACTCTCAGGGCTGGTCCCCAAGGTTAGTATGCGAGATCCTTCTTCCAAAGGTAGGTAGCCATGAACATGTGGCACTGTGCTCCCCTCTCCTGTTACCAGGAGCTTCAAGTGGGTATTTCCACTGACAGTAGGACGGGTTGATGTGGGCATCCTTCCCCCTCTGATGGTATAGCAGACATGGAGATGGCCCTGAGTCTGTCCAGCAAGTGTGCTTTGAGGGGTGGAAGAGGGTTCCAACTCTCATTGCCTCTATTCTTGGGATTTTCTCTGCCATGCTGTCTTCAGAATCATACAGGGCTGACTAATATTGGTGTGAAGGTACCTGAGTCTTATCTACCTGTAAGTCCTTTCTTCCCACATGTCCCTGAGCCACGAGGCTCATCTGCACTTGGGCCAGCTGCCCCCCCTCCCTTCCCAGTGGACAGAAATCCTACTCAGCTAACTACAACACAGTGAGGTCATCATGTTTGGACCAGCTGAGAGGAAAGGGAAGTGCAATTGGAGCTGCATTCAGTTTAATAACCAAATGTTTAAACTCTTGCTAAAATACAAACACAATAATTTTGAAGATAAAGAAGTCAAAGGCTGAGTTTTTGTATATTCAGTACAAAACCATGTGAAAGTACATCTTGAGAGAGCATTTTCTTGAGTTGGTAATAGTTTTTAAAATTAAAGTTGAAAAGCAAATATTTCATTTCTGAGTCCCATTAAAAATTAGTTGAGGATTTACTTTTAAAAGAGAAAAAATATTTTTTTTTAAGATGAAATATCTTTTTAAAAACTTAGTCACTTTGTTAAGTTTTACCTAACTTTAAAATAAGTTTATCTTCTGACATGGCAATACACTAGATTATCTTTTTAATATTCCAAAATGCTGCTATAAATACTGAATATTAATAGCTCCTTTTCTATTGCTCTAATCAAAATCCAATGAATATAATTGAAAATTAATCTGGTTCTTTAATTTCTAAAGAAATTAACACAGTTTCAAGAGTTGTGCATTAAGCTTATAGCACTCAGGAACTCAAATTGGGATATTGTCTAAAATCTAATTTTCATGCCAAAAAAAGCTCCTACCACACCAGAAAAGGCTTTGGAAGTGGATGTAATTATCACCACTCTCGTTGTGAACTATGCATATTTATAAAGCATCTATTATGAGCAAAGACGGTTTGTGAAAACAAAATTTCTCAATCCTTGCTCCCTGGAGTTTATGGTTTGTCTGGGGCAATAACTTTGAATTCATGAAACCAAAGGGTAAAATAGTACAGTTGTCTTGCCAAGTAAAGATTTGATTTTAAGGAGAGAAGCGTTTTGTTTTGTTTTTAAATCTCTTAAATAAAGTCTGTACCTGCATGAAGAATGTAAGGATTTTCCACCATTTGCTTTCAAATGGCAGAGTTAGATTTATCAGAAACTCTATGTCTTACTCATATTTTTCCTAGGTCATTGTGGAAAAACAAAAGGTAAATCAAAAACACCAAAAATGTGCAAAAGGTAGTATCATTAAAATAAGGATATTACTTTGTAAATGAAGTGGTAAGTTTTGAAGAAGTTACTTTTAAACTACCTTTAGCAGTACAGATTGCATTCCAAATTCTGTATAAGAATTACGTACGATAGCATTGGAAACTCTGCTCACAAAGTGGTTAATGCTACATCTGCTACCAAAAGGGCAGAAGTTCCAATCAGTGAGGTACTTCTTGGAAACTCTGTGGAGCAATTCCATTCTGTCTTGTAGGGTCACTATGAATCAGAATTCACTTGACAGCAGTGGGGTTTTGGTTATAATAGCATTGTCTATCTTTAAGTTCATAGCTGAAATTCCATTTTTATAAATTGTGAAATTGGGCCTTAAAACCAAAACCAAACCTACTGCTGTCGAGTCAATTCCGATTCATAGAGACACTCCATCCTCATCACCGAGGTGTGAAATTTAAGCCAGGCTGATAACTCCCAGTGCCACATCTTACTAAGAAATCAGGTAGCCTTGAACTTTCATAATTCTCTTTCTTACCACTACATTCTGAACAGGAATTGGTAGAATACAAATTGACATGTTTTATAAAATGGATGAAGTCCTGGAGGTACTCACTCATCTATGCCAACAAATTGCAAGAGAGACACTTGGTCAGCTGACTGAAAGAGATTCATAGTTGTGTCCATTTCAAAGAAAGAAGATTCAACAGAATGTGGAAATCATTAAACAATATCATTAATATCATATTCACGTAAATTTTGCTGTAGTTCACTCAAAAGTGATTGCAGCAGTATGTCAACAGGAAAATTCTAGAAATTCAACTCAAGTTCAGGAGAGGACTTGGAACAAGGAATACATTGCTGATGTCAGACAGATCATAGCTAAAAGCAGAGAGTATCAGAAAGACATTTACCTATATTTTATTGAGCATACAAAAGCATTCAACTGTGTGGATCATAACAAATTATGGATAGCATTGCTAAGAATGGAGATTTCAGAGACAAGCTCATGAGGAACCTGTCTATAGACCAAGAAGTTGTTCAAACAAAACAAGGGATACTGAGTGGTTTATAGTCACAAAAGGTATATGCCAGGATTGTTGTATGCTTCCACTATGCTTATTCAACCTGTATGCTGAGCAAATAAACTAAGAAACCAGGCCCTATGAAAAAAATGGGGCATTGGGATTGGAAGAATCATTAATGACCTGTGATATGCAAATGACACAGCTTTGCTTGCCAAAAGTGAAATGAACTTGAAGCACTTACTGACAAAGATCAAAGACTGCAGCCTTCAGTATAGATTATAGCTCAATATTAGGGAAAAAAAATCCTGGGGATTCTGACCAAGATGGCAGACTAGTCACACATCTCCTTGATTCCCTCTGAAAACTAAGGCCTAGAGAAACAACTGAACAGAGAAGAATGGACATTCTGGGAGCCCCAAGATAAGGCAGAGTGTTGTGAGACTGGACCAGGTAACAGGAAGAGGAAAACTACCTTTGTCAGAGGTGAGATGGCAACACAAAGAGTCCCAGTTCTACTGGCAAAGTGGCTGAGAGGCTTACAGGCATGGATGCCATCTTTGTTACCCATGAGACCAGGACTGGGACTGCTGAGCCTGAGAGCCTGGGAGGGTCCACCTGCCATGCTGAATTGCAGTGCAGAAGTAGATAGCACCTTTTGCAGCAGAGAGACTGTACTTAAGACACTCATGTCTAGAGAACCCAGCAACAGCTTGCAGCCAATGGTACCAGTGCCCTTCTCCCACTCTTTTCACAGCTACACCATAGATTCTGCTAGCTCAACACAGGAGAGGTGGCCCAGGCAGGAAACCATCTTAGTCAGATGAGAGGTGGAATCAGCCATGCCTGAGGGCCCAGATGGGACTGGCTGTCACACTGAGCAGCAGTGCCTGGCTGGACAGTGCCTCTCTCAGCAGAAAAGCCATTTTTAAGATAATCATACCTACAGAACATAATGGAGACTGGAACCAAGTGTGGTGGTACCCTTACCCTTCCCTACTTTGAGCAATCTTATAGTGTCTGCAGACACAGCCCCTGAGAGACTCCACAAGTAGATCACTATCTTTGTCAGCTAGGAGGTGAGGCCTGCCACCCCTGAGGGCCTGGCTGCTGCTGGACAGTGCCTTTTCTTAGCAGAAAAGAAGTTCTCAAGAAAAAAGCATCTGGAGAATGCAGCAGTGGCTGGTGGCTGATTGTGGTGGTGCCATTCCCCCCGCCCTTCACTGAGCCACACAATAGTGTCTGCTGATGGGCCCCTGAGAGATTCCATAAGTAAGGTTCCATCTTTGTCAGCCAGGAGGCAGAGCCTGCCACCCCTGAGGGCCTGGCTACTATGGGTTGCCATTGAACAGTGACTGTCTCGGCAGAAAAGCAGTGTTTAAAATAAGTGCACCTAGAGAATGCAGTGGTGGCTGGGTGTAGTGGCACCCTTTTCTCTTTTCTCTAAGCTATGCCATACTGTCTGCTGGTGTGACTCTGGAGATTCGACACAAGTAGGTCACTATCTTTGTCAGCCAGGAAGCAGAGCCTACCACCCCTGAGGGTGCAGCTGGGGCCAGACACCAAGCCAAGAAGCATCACAGGGCTGGACAGAGTCTCTCTCACCAGAGCTGTACTTAAGTCAGCTGTCCCTAGAGAATGTAGTGGCAGCTAGTGGCCAAGTCTAGTAATGTCCTTACTCACTCCCCTCTTAGAGCTACACCATAGCTTCTGTTGGTACAACATGAGAGAAGCTGAACAGCTTTTTGATGGTGTGAAGACAACAATCAATATCCAACCATTTAAAGAAGCAGACCACTATGGCTCTGGAAAACTCCCAAAAGAAAGAATCAAAAAACTTCTTAGATAAAGAAGCCTTTCTGAAATTACTGGAGGTAGAACACAAAAGAATTATGTACAGAGCCCTTCTGGAGTTTAAACAAAATGCAGCAGAACAAAATGAAAAATTAAGTAAGCTATATGAACTGCTAGAACATCAATGATCTGAAATTCAGCAATCAATAATAAAATTATAGAGTTAGACAATGCAATGGAAACCTAAAAGAGCAAGATTGAGAAAATGGAATGCAGAATCAGTGAAACTGAAGATAAAGCAACCAACACCAGCATTTATAAGGAGAAATCAAATAAAAGAATAAAGAAGCATTAAGAAGCATGTGGGACTCTATAAAGAGAAACAGTTTATGTGTAATTGGAGTTCCAGAACATGGAGGGATAGCAGAAAATACAGACAGAGCTTCTGAAGGCTCACTGACTGAAAACTTCCTGACATCATGAAAGAAGTGGACATAGCTATTCAAGATGCTTATCAAACTCCACAAAAGGTAGACCCCAAAAGAAAGATACCAAGATGTATGATAATCAAGTTCAACAAAATGAAAAATAAGGAGATGACCTTAAAGGTAGCTAGGCTTAAATCAAAACTAATCTAAAACGGGAAGCCTTGTAGCCTGTCCTCTGACTTCTCAGCAGAAGCTATGTTGGCAAGGAGGCAGTGTGATGACACATACAAATGCTTGAAGAGAAAAATTTCCAACCAAGAAATATAAATCCTGCACAATTGTCTCTCAAATATGACAGTGAAATTAAGACATTCTCAGATAAACAGAAATTTAGAGACTTTGCAAAAACCAAACCAAAACCACAAGAAATACTGAAAGAAGCTCTTTGATTAAAAAATCAGTAACATCAGATGTGTACTCAACAGTGCAAGGGAGGACACAGCATCCAGACTTCTACTCAGTTACAGAAGTCACAAAGCTCAATCAAAGCTAAAATATTAAAATTAAGGAAATAGACCTTAACATGTAATCTATAACATCATCACACTATAAAGAGGGATATATTACAGCATTTATAGCCCTTTCAGGTGGAGAGGAAGTTAAGCAGATACACAAAAGTTAAAGATTGGTTTAAACTTAGAACATTAAAGGGGAACAAAGGAGGAGCCACAAACCAGACTAACAATACCACACATCAAAACAAGAAATATAATAGGAGTCTCAGTAGACATAAAACCAATGTTGAAAAGACTGAGAAGAAAACTTATAAAAGAAAAATGACCCAGAACAGAATATTAAGTGGAACAAAAAATGTCAACAACACAAAAATAAAGGCACCAAAATGGCAGCACTAAATACATGTCTTTCAATAATTTCACTGAATGTAAATGGATTGAATGCTCCAATAAAGAGACAGAGAGTAACAGCTTGGGTCAAAGAACATGATCCATCTGTATGCTACTTACAAGAAACACACTTCAGATTCAAACATATGAACAAACCAAAAATCAAGGGATGGAAAAATATATACCAAGCTAACAACATGTGAACAAGAGCTGAAGTAGCAATATTAATCACAGATAAAATAGATTTTAAAGTAAAATCATGGACAAGGATGGTCACTATTCATTGCTGAAAAGTTCAATACATAAGAAGGATAAAACAAGATCAAATATTTATGCACCAAATACGAGATCAAAAGTACATCAGAGCAAAAATACATCAAACATACAGTGACAACACTGATAAACAAGATTGATCACTCCACAGTGATAATTAGAGCCTTCAGCATTCCACTTTCAGTAATGGACAGATCATCCAGAAAAAAACTCAATAAAGGTACAGAAAGTCTTATTGCAGCAGTCAGCCAACTAGACCTCGTCAACACATACAGAACTTTTTACCTGACAACAGATAAGTACACCTTCTTTTCCAGTGCACACAGAACATTCTCCAGCCTAGACCACATATTAGGCCATAAAGCAAATCTCAACAAAATCCAAACCACTGAATCACTGCAAAGCATCTTATCAGACCATAAAGCCATAAGAGTTGAAAGTGATAGCAGAAAACACATGGGTGGAAATTCAGACTCATGGAAACTGAACAACACCTTCCTCAAAAATCCATGGGTTATAGAAGAAATCAATGATGTAATAAAGAAATTTGTGGAATCAATTTGGAATGAAAACACATCCTACCAGAACCTATGCGATACAGCTAAAGCAGTTCTCAGAAGTCAGTTTATAAATGCACACATCCAGAGTGAAGAAAGGACCCAAACAAAAGAATTAACCCTGTAACTTGAACAAGTAGAAGGAGAACAAAAGAACCCCTTGGGCACCACAAGAAAACAAATAGTAAAAATTAGAGCAGAACTAAAGGAATTAGAGAATAGAAAAACAATTGAAAGAACTAACAAAACCAAAACCTTGTTTTTTGACACGATCAACAAAGTTGGTAAACCATTGGCTAAACTCACAAAAGAAAAACAGGAGAGGAAACAAATAATCCAAATAAAAAATGAGAAGAGAGATGTCACAACAGACCCAACTGAAATTAAAAGTATGTTAACAGAATACTATGCAAAATTGTATTCTAACAGATTTGAAAACCTAGAGGAAATGGACAAATTTCTAGAATCACATCATCTACCAAAAGTATCACAAGAACAAGTAGAACAACTTAATAAACAATCAGAAGAGATTTAAAAAGTAACTAGAACACTATGAACCAAAAAAATCCTGGCCCAGACAGCTTCACCAAAGAATTGTACCAAACTTTTAGAGAGGATTTAATTTCAATATTACTGATGCTATTTCACAGCATAGAAATGGATGGAATATTGTCAAATTCATTCTATGAAGGCAGCATAACCCTGATACCAAAACTGGGTAAAGAGCCCACAAAAAAAAAAAATTACAGACCAATATCACTCATGAACCTAGATGCAAAAATCTTCAACAACATCCTAGCCAATAGAATTCAAGAACATATCAAAAAATAATTCATCATGACCAAGTAGAGTTTATACCAGTGATGTAGGGCTGGTTCAGCATCAGAAACACAATTAATGTGATCAACCACATAAATAACACAAAGGTTAAGAATCAATCGATTTTGTCAATTAATGCAGAAAAAGCATCTGATAAAGTTCAACACCCATTCATGTTGAAAACTCTCAGCAAAATAGGAATAAAAGGGAAATTCCATGATGCAATAAGGAGCATCCTTGCAAAGCCAACCACCAGCATTACCCTGAGTGGGGAAAGACTGAGAAAACTCCCCCTGGGAATGGGAACTAGACGAGGATGCCCACTGTCGCCTCTTTTATTCAGTATCATGCTAGAACTTCTGGCCAGAACAGTCAGACAAGACAAAGAAATAAAGAACATCTGCATCAGTAAAGAAGAAGTAAAAATATCCCTGTTTACAGATGATATGATCACATACACATAGATCCCTAGAGAATCCATAAATAAACTACTAGAACTAATAGAAGAGTTCAGCAAAGTATCAGGATATAAGAGAAACATAAATAAATCAGTAGGATTCCTTTACACCAACAAAGAGGTAATCAAATTGGAAATCACCAAATCAATACCATTTACTATAGTTTCCCTAAAAGGTAAAATACCTAGGAATATATCTGACCAGACAAATGAGAGACCTATACAGAGAAAATTGCAAGACACTTCTGCAAGAAACTAAAAGACACTTACATAAGCGGAGAACCCTACCTTGCTCATGAATAGGATGAGTCAACATTGTAAAAATGTCCATTTTACCCAAAGCAATCTACATGAACAGTGTAATCCCAATACAAATTCCAGTGTCATTTTTTTTTTTTTTAGAAATTAAATAACTTATTATGCTGGCCAAATCTACTGCAAAAGAACTCTTCAAAGTGTTTAAAAACAAAGATGTCACTTAAAGGACTAATGCTAGCCTGACTCAAGCTATGTTATTTTCAATTGCCTCGTATATATGTGCAAGCTGGCCAGTGAATAAGAAAGACAAAGAAAGAACTGATGGCTCTGAATTATAATGTTGGCAAAGAATACTGAACATGCCATGAACCGCTAGAAAATGAGCAAATCTGTCTTAGAAGAAGCACAGCCAGACTCCTCCTTGGAAGTGAGCACGACAAAACTTCATCTCATGTACTTTAGACATATTATGAAGGGGTACCAGTTCCTGGAAAAGGACATTTGGTCAGTGAAAAAGAGAAAGACCATCAAAGACGCAGATCAACACAGTGACTGCAGCATTAGGCTCAACCAGTGCGGCGAGTGTAAGGACGATGGGGAACAGTCAGTGTTTCATTCTGCTGTGCGTAGGATTACTACCAGTTGGCAGTGACTTGATCCCACCCAACAACAACAACAAAACACTCTGCACTTATTTAGGGAAGATTAGATAATTTTTTCAGTGGAGCTAACAGTGAACTGAAGTGTTTGGCATCCTTTTCTTTTCCTACCTGTCTTATCTTGTAGCAGGGCGCACACAAAACTAATACAGAGAACTAAAATATGGGCTTGGCCCACAAATTCTTGCAACCATAAAGACAATTTATACTTTAAAGAATAAAGAATTCAATACAATAACATGCATTTTAAAACATGTCAGAAATGAATTTACAAAGCTTGTGAAAAAATTATAACACTTTAAAAATATATATTGTTCGTGTAAGGCTTAAAAAGAAAATTTAAAAAGGAAAAATGTACTGTTGAGCAGATAAATATTTATGGAAAAAAGTCTCCCATATATTATGTATTTGATAGAACTTCATTTGCATTTCCTTTAGCAGGTCCGTGGGTATCAGAAAATTAACAACTATGTGTGCTAGGTGGCTTTGCAGTGTGTGGAGAGTGTGCTTGGTGCTTCTCGTGTTTCATTTTCAGGGATTCGTCAAGAATGGCCGGATTTCATTCACAGTGGTGTTGCCGGAAGAGCTAGCGCAGAAGATACATGGAAAATTTGGGTTCCCCATCTTGTGGGAGATCTGAGTTCCATTTTACTGCCAGTTTCCATCTCTAAAGGTACAGATGCTGGTTTATTTGACACCTTTTTAATTCTTCTGGTTAATGAATTAAAACAGAGTCAACAAAGCAGCCAAATAAATATGAATAACAGGGAATTGGTAAATGTAATCACAGGCTGCTAAAGGAGAACATTTTCCACACTTTGCTTCCAGCTACACTTTTCTACTCTGTCTTTTCTAGAGGGTAAATGGCTTATGTTCAGATGTTCTGTCCAACTCTCTCTGTGGGAGGAAACACTGGGATATGCAAATATATTCATTTTCTTCAGAGGCAGAGGCTTATCCTTATGTGCTGTTTCCAGGTATTTAAATTGGAAAAGCTTGTGTGTGTGTGTTTAATTTTTTTATTGTGATTAAGTGCAAGTTTATAATCCAAGCCAGTGTTTCACACAAAACCCCAAGCACTTGCCTCTGTGCAACTCTCTCTGCTCTCCTCACCCTGTGATAGCACCCTCATCCTCTCCACTCTTCCAGTATCCACTCAACTGACACTTGAGCCCTCCTCTCTACTGTCTCCTCTCCCCTCTAAAAAGAGACCAGTTGGATAGCCTCATATGTATATATGTGCATACGTATATATTCGACCATAAAGTACACACACCACTTGTATCATTTTATGTCCCTTAGTCCTGTCCAATCTTTGTCCGAACTGTTGGCTTTAGCACTGGTCTCTGCTCTGGGCCAGCAGCAAATCCAGGGCCATGTTCTCAGGGAACCGTCCAGGTTGTGAGGTCATCAAGTCTGCACACCCCTTTTTCTCATGCTGTGTCAGGGACTATACATTGTGTTCCATAACAAAACAAAGTTCCACCTGCCGGTGGCCAGGAACCATCTAGTTCCTCTGGTCTCATGCTGATGTCGTCTCCCATTCATATGGACCTTCTGTCTCTTGGGCTCATATTTTCCTCGTATCTTCGATGATTTTGGTTTTCATCTGCTCTAGGTGGGTTGAGACAAATTGATGTTCCTTAGACAGCAGGTTGCTGGCTTTTAAGACTCCGGGTGCCACTTGTCAAGATAGGATGCAGAACAATCTCTTAGAAAAAGACTATGCCAATTGACCTCAAAGATCCCTGAAACCCTGGTCCCCAGACCACTGCCCCTGATTCTCTGTCCTTTAAAATGTTGGGTTGTATCTAGAAGACCTTTTAGCTGATTGTATAGTACAGTTGTACTGACCTTCTTTCTACCACGTGCCGTCACTCCCTTCACCTTACCAAATTCCTATTGACTAAACTACGAGTAACCCTCTCCTTCGCTCCCCACACTTGTAGCCATCAAAGAGCCTTTTCTTCTGTGCATGTATGCCTTATCTTAAGTCCTTATAATAATGGTATCATACAATATTTGTCTTTTGGCTGATGACTGATTTCACTGCGCACAGTGTCTCATAGCTGAAACTGGATTATGAGATGCTTCCTAAAATCATCATTGTTCTTTATCATTGCATAGTGTTCCATTATGTATATATACTATAGTTTTTTTTTTTACTGTGGACACTGCTGCAGTCAACATTCATGTGCATATATCTGTACATGTGACATCCCTTATTTCTCTAGGATATACTCTGAGCAATGGGATTGCCAGATCATATGGCACTTCTATTTCTAGAAAACTTTTGTTCTTTTTTTACTCACACAGGCTATTCTACATTTCGTACGAAAGTTGGACATAATTAAAAAGCTGCTATTTGATGATTTTGAGTGCTAGTTCAGCTGCAAGAATTTCTGTGTCATGTTCAGGAAACAGCAGTAGCCAAGGGCCTTTAGCCTGGCACTGGGACCACATTTGCCCTCCAGTGACAACTAATTGTGAAACTATGTCTCAGAGGTCAAATGCAGAGGGACTCCCTCATGGGTCTGGAGGATAGGAGTACACCAAGAAAGAAGGTGTCTAGAAAATACCTAATACTTTCAGTAGGTGCTAGAAATAAACTAGTCTCCAGAGAGTTGAATCACGAGTCAAACTGTCCGAATCCCTCCATGATTTAGGGTGATTCCCTGAGAACATCTGACGTTCAGAGGCTAGGTAAACCAAACGAGGGGGAGGCAGCACTTTGCTGGAGCCTCAAAATGCCCTTGAAGGTTTGCATACATGGTGTCCTGCACACAATAAAAGTTAACCAGGTGTGTAAAAGAAAAAAACAAGACCAAAAGCAACAGAAACAGATCTACAGTTGATCTAGACATCAATACACAAGGTAAAGTAAATCATGCACAGCTGGAGAGGTAGGGAACAGGACAAGGGACAGGAAGAAATAGACTGAAACTGAAAGACAAGAGGATAAACTGCTTAATAACTGTAAAACACTTTTTTCCTACACTGACTAATTATTTAACAAAATTGATCAAGTATTGTTTTATATAGGAAATCTCAATAAATTGCAAATGAGTAAACTCATGACTTTTTGAGAATATATCTCTAACCACAGTAAAATTAGGGAAAGAGAGAGAATATGATAACTAGGAACTACTGTATGATTTGAAAATAAGCAATATCCTTTCAAATAACTCCTGAGTAAAAGAAGAAATCATCAAACATTTTCAATTAAATGATAATGAAAATTATATGTATTTGTAGACTTCTGTGATGAAGCTAAAGTCATATTCATGTTGCCTTGATTTCATACATTTGAAAATAAGAATGAATGAAAATTCGTTATCCAAATGACCATACCAAAATGTTGAAAAAAAAGAACAGTCTCTCCCAACTCAGCCAGAACAGATGATCACCAAGGACAAAAAAGACATGAGGAAAAAAGAGCCCAGAAGACAGAAAAACCCACGTGAATGGTGGCTGTATCAACATGTGACCAGAAGAATGAGATGGCACCCAGCCACCACCAAAGACAACCGTGATGGGGCATACAATGTTGAGTTCCAGCGGCAATACAAGAAAAAGAGTGGTGCATCTCAAGAACTTCACTAAAAGACAGCAATTAATGGTACAAAGGCCTGGAGGTTCCCCTGAGAATATGGCCCCTAGACCTACTGCTGCCCCTGATCAGAATGCATTACTGAGGTCAACGCTTTGGACAGGAGTGGTTTGGACTCTTGGACATAATGTGACTACATGGTGTGTGTACTTGTGGTTCTATGCGTCTAAATGATGCTGTCCTACTGACCTCTTACTAGAAGGAATTTAATTTTATTTGGATCCATAATTGAGGACCATGGAAGCAGAACTCAAGAAATTAAAGAATGCCTTGCATTGGGTAAATCTACCTCAAAAGACATCTTTAATGGGTTAAAAAGCAAAGATGGAAGTTTGAGGACTAAGCGGCACCTGACCCAAGCCGTAGGGTTTTCAGTTTCCTCATATGCATGCAAAAACTGGACACTAAATAAGGAACACAGAAGAAGAACTGATGCCTTGACAAAAAAATATTAAATGTACCATACAGTACCAGAAGAATGCACAAATTCTATAGGCTTGGCAAAGAATATTAAATGTACCATACAGTACCAGAAGAATGCAAAAATCTGTCTTAGAAGACGTGCAAGAACATGCATTAGAAGCAAGGGTGATAAGACTTTGTTTCACATTCTTTGGACACGTTGTCAGGAGGGAACAGTCCCTGAAGAAAGACACCCTGCTTGGTGGAGTGAATGATCAGCAAAAAACAGTAAGACCCTAAACAAGATGAATTGACCCAGTGGCTGCAATAGTGGGCTCAGAAATAGTAACAGCTGTGAGGAAGGCTCAGGACTGTGTAGGGTTTCATTTGTTGTCCCTAGAGTCACTGCGAGTTGGAACCGATTTGATGGCAACCTAACAACATCAATTTTGCAAAAAACCTGGAGTATAATTTCAATAAAAAATTTGTAAGTACCTATGAATCTACACAATACTTCCTTTTAAACACTTTGTTTCAGAACATATTTCTCTGACAATATTAAAGAATATTTGAGAAATTGTCTCTCAAAGCTGTCAGTGCGTTTTATCACCTCCCTCACAGTCACCCAGAGCAGCTCTGTGTCCATGAGTGGTGGGTGACAGCCATCTCCTCTCCCCTGGTCTCAAGGATTCTTCAGGGTCATCACAGCTTCCCAGTTTGGGTGACAGTTCATTGTCACTGCATCACAGCCTTAGCCAGTCCTACTGTCCTTGCTGTCTCTCATCATGCACTTGGAGGGGGCTCTTCTTAGTAATGTAGCTGCTCCGGGCTGATTATCCTTTAAAGTGGAATAGAAAAGCTATTCCTTGAAAGTAACCATGGAAAGTTGTTTGTATATATGCTACAAATGAAAAAAACCCTTTCATTTAACAAAATAAAACAATAGTCTGTCCTTCTATCACCTTGCTTTACCTTCTCAATTTCCACTGCAAAAGGGGTCCAACACTGACTGAGTGAATTGATAATATAAGCAAAAAAAAATAGACTGAGATCTAAAGGGAAATGTACGTTACTACTCTAAATTGACAAGTAATTAAGTAATCTAAATAGAAAAGAGGAATGAGAGACCTGAACTGAAGAGAGATAATTAAACTGTAGTGGTATCAGCAACGTACACGGAGGAGTCGGTGATCTGAACGAAGAGGGAGGAGGAAAGGAGATGGAGGGCAGGTGGGTAAGGGAAATTCAGGAGGGACGAGCAGTCTCACTCGAAGCGAGTAAGCTCGCCTGGAGGTGGATGCGTAATCTAAAGATGAGAGGAAACAAATACGATATTTTTGGCAGTAAAGCTTTCATAAATAGCGGGACATACTGCCCCCAACTACATTTTCCACCTCTGGGTTCCAGAGGAGCAAATGTGTCCCACATACTACTGCTTTGTGATCTGACTTTGTTCTCCATTTTTTGACAAAGCCCATCTTTGCATAGCAACTTGGTCTCTCTAACCTAACTATGTTGGTAAGTGAGGAGTCAGTATAATCTGAACTGAAGAGCGGACGGTGATCTAAACGGAAGTCTGAGCTCTGAACCTAAATGGAAGAGCAGATAAATAATCTAAATTGAAGGGTTGGATGAGTAGTGTAAAATGAAAAGGTGATTAGTGTTCTGCGAGAAACATCTGAGTATTTGAAAAGGATACTTCCTGCATCTGTGGGAGAAAGCAGACTTGCACACATCTCCAAAGAGAGGTTAGAAAGAAGGAATCATTCCAAGAAGTTTTCCAGAAGTTGTTTTGGACATTAGTGCCAGATTGGGAACAAATCTGAATAACACACAAAAACCTCTGTAATAAAGAGCAATTTAAACACAGAATAGGCACAATATTTCTAACAAATATAACAAAGTATAGTAGTACAGATTGAAACACACTCACAACAGAAAAACAACAATTATTTGACGGGAAGGAGTGTAAATAGAGGAATGAATCACATAACTGATCCAAGGTGTGCTTCCGCCTACAGCAGCAGGGATCTGCCCGGGACTCGGAGCCCCGCAGGCAGTACAAGCGGAGTGAGGGGCTCACACAGCTGCCAGAGGCAGAGGCGCAGCCGGGCAAACTGCCCAGCCAGCGCCGGAGCTGACCACGTGAGGACCCGAGGTGGGCTCATCCAGCCAGGCAGCCGGTCCTCAGCCAGATCTGTCTGCAGGGAGGCTCTGATACAGAAAGGAAAATCACTCCTCACACCTCCCAAGGTGACGCTCAAGGAGGATTCTTACAATAAACAAATGAATTCAGGAAAAACATCAATCGTGAGTCTCTATTCACCCCAACACCTGACCTCCCCAACATACAGCAGGTGCCCCCCCAAAATTACAGAATTAAGAAAGCTGCTTACCTTTCCAGCATGGCAGAGTCTGTTCATCTACTAACAAAGAGGGGTGAGACTGAGAAGAGTTCAAGATCACAAGTGCAATCAATGCACGTATTTTTGATCTTAGAATGAAGTTGAGAATCACCGCATCAGAGGAAAATTCGTTTACTAACTCGAATTGTGAACAGTAATATAGAAGTTGTTATTTTAAAGTCAAATCTGTTTTATCTATGAACTATGAATAAAAAATTAAGTAAATCGGATTTTATATTTCAAGTAGTGCTTCAAGAATAATTTATTGCGAACATTGAGAGTTTGCCTTGTTTTCTTTTAATAGCCTTCATTTTACTTCAGGGATAACTTTGTGGACTGCTTTCTAGCATTTCTATAAAAATTAAGTTTATGTAAATGTTAATTGAATTTACAGGTTTTGTTTTAACAAAAAATGTTTGGATAAGCATTTTCATGTGAATATTTACTTGGGTGGAGAAATAATAGTTCTTATTTAATTATACCTGTGTTGATTAGATTCTTTTGCCTCTGACATTTTAAATCATGAATAATTTCAAAATGAACAGATGTTTACAAAAGGAAACAAACTTTACATGCAAGCCACAACCTGAGTGTCATTTTAACTCTGGCATTAAATATATTCAGAATGTCATCAATTTGAAATCTTTCTAGTTTGTTGACTTCCTCTCTGAGGATTCAGTCCATGTAAAATAGAACAGTCTCCTGCAAATGAGATGTTCTGTCAATGCATTCACCATGTCACAGATGAAACTGCAAACAAATTACTTATTTTCATGAAAGGTATGGACAAAAATCACTCTTGGATATTCTATAATATACGGGGATTATGCTCATATTCCTACTTTTAAGCTCATGACATAAAACGACATATGTCTCATGGGACAGGAGTTGGTCTTCACTTCCCACGTTTCTGCTATCAAATACTCGTTGGCTACGTCAGTGATCTATTAGTATTTGCTGAGTGAACAGGTGGAGAAACTTCACAACCTTATTAAAGACTTGACTAAATCTATTAGATAGGACCTAGGTTTGCAAAAACGTGCACATGAAAAGAGATGACATCTATCACGTTTATGTGAAAAATGCAATTAGCATACAGCCCTTCTCTAAAAAAAGAAAAAAAAACACATTATACAAAAATGTGGGAACCCGAAAAGACGTGCAGACACAAAAACCAGTTTCTAATGCCACTGAACATCAGAATCAAGAGAACCAAGTGAGTACGAGAAGGGATCTGAGGTATGCTGCCTTCTGTCTTGCTTCTGTGCAGCCTGCAGTGCTCCACTAAGCCAGAGAGCGTCCAGGCAGGGAGAGGTACCCAGGGCACCTTTGGGTGCAGATCCCTTCTAGATGCCCATTATTTAACACTTGCAGTATTGAAGTATTTCTGCTTAACTTGACAGTTGTTCTGTAGGAATTTTCTTTCTGTCTTCCTACATACTGTCTTTTCATTAAATCAGCCTTTTTCATCTGTGTGTGGCCTCCATTTACAACCAGCAGAAGAAGAATTAAGAAGGGTGCTGTAAATTCTATGGATCTAATTATATTTTTTAATGGCCATTTTGTATTTTATGGAAAAGAAAAGCACGTTATGGGTTGATTTGTTCTTCTCCCCAGACAGGGTCCTACCATTTTGGTCAGTCTAGTTAGCCAAAATTTGCTTGTGTTGTGGATCTAAACAGCTAATTCACTTGTTCTAGAAATAATGCTTTGCCTAGCAAAATCTGGATTCTCTGATTGAAGTATGTCTGGTTTGCAACTTCTCATTCTCTTGTTATTTAAGATCCTGGGTATGAGTGTGCTTGATTTTGTGGCATGTTTTCCAGAAATTCACTGATTCCAAACATTGATCTAATAATTATTAAATACCTGTAATAAGTATGTATCAAATGTAATATATACTAATAAATGTAAAAGTGAAATTTTTTTGAAATATTTATTTGGATCTCTTGAGAAAAATCACATCAATTAACCCTTTCATTTGATGGAAAAATTTCAATTTTCCAAGAAAAGAAAAATCTAAAGTTTTTCCCAGTAAGCATTTCCCTAATGTGTTATTTTTCCCCAAGAATCTTGTAGTATACAGAATGGTTCGAATTTTTGTGGCTGCAATAATTGATTCTTTACTTTAGGATTGCTTCTGCAGCTCTTATGCTTAAAATGCCAAAAGCCAAGTGCCATCGTATGCTTAAAATAGTCACCTATTAATTTACAGATCAGTCAAATTTTGCTTTTTTCAGTGGAGTTACGTTATTTTGACACATACAGAATTTCTAGTTAACTTTCCCATTGATTCGGAGTTAACTTTTGCACGTGACGGGATAAGATTCTCCGCTGAGTTCCACAAGTGGCTGATTTTGATGAATCCACACCTTTTCGTTGTGCTCCCCCCACCCATTCGCCCCAGGGTCTGTCAAAAGGCATTGTCCCCTGCTCCGTCTGAGCCAAACTTCAGCAACTGACCTTCGGCTGTTTTCAGTTATCCTTTTAGTTCCTGGGGCAGCAAGCTGTGTGGACTGGGACACTACCTACTGACTCCAGTAGCTAGAGGTAGCATTTTTCGTTTTCTTCGCGTTGGTTTCCCACCCAGAGCTCTTAGAGCAGGCCCACCAGTGGCAGAGCGTGGGAGAGGAGGTGGCAGAGACACAGGCTGCTGAGCTCTTCAGTTCTCCAGAAAAACGGAGGTTTCCCTTCATAGCTGAGGCACTGGGAATCCTCTGTGTGGTGCATTTATAGAATCAGCTCTACTGATCTAATTTCCATTTCCACAAAAAATAAGCTTAAAGTTGATTTATGATTGTCAGTGGAAGAACTGCATTCAAGACATTGGGTCAGAGTCTTGTTTCTTCCTCAGCATTTTATTTGGGGGACAAAGCAAACTAAATAAAAGACCCCCTTGGCAGTGGATTCAGCAGAGTGTTGGAGGATTCTCCTTTGTCTTCAGATGCTGTCGGCACGTCAGCACCACGAGTCTGTCGCTGCAGGTGCCGGCTACCCACCTGGGTCACCAGGAGTGTATAATGTGGTGGTACCATTCATTCTCCTGGCATTTGCCTGTTTGTCCTAAGTATCAGCCGTGTCAAGCCTCTGCCACTTACAGCATACCAACTTAGGCATGCCTACCCTCTTTGCCTCCGCTTCTTCTTTCTTCTGCCAGGCCCACTAGACTTGGCTGTCTCCTTCTCTAGAGACAGAAGCTGCAGGCCATGATGTGAGCTTTTCCCAAGGGTTAGGATTCATAATCCCAGTAAAATTGTCTTAAGAATAGAGTAGCTTATGTTCAAGAAGCTCTTGACAAAGGTGTTTTGCAAGTATTATCTCATAGAATCTATTTAGTGAAAGGGTGGAAGACACCACATTTCACACGAGAAAATGAGATGTCAGCAAGCTGTGACAGAACTATCTTCACAGCCAGAAGGTGGCTGTTTTCTAACAAAAAGGAAGATTTGGGTAGGATTGTATCCGCCTGTGGAAAGAAGCAGGGGATATTAACCAATCCAATGAAGAGATGTGTGTTGTCACTTTAGCTGATGTTCTATCCAGGATAGAAGGAAGTATAACAATTCTGAAAGGGAGCCAAGGCAGTTTCCAAGGTGCTGACGACCAAGATAAACTGAACCAGAAGGGAAATGATTTGGTGTCCAGGAGGGATCTGGCTTTGCTTTGGGAAACTTGATTCTTATTTGGCCTCACAACTTTGTATCAGTTAATTTGTTGTTGTTGTTAAGTGCCCCCTTGTTGATTCCTGCTGGTAGAGACCCTGCGGACAGCAGCACGCAGCACTGTCTGGGACTGTGCTGTCCTAGTGACTGTCGTCATACGTGACCCCGTTGTTGCAGTCGCTGTGCTGATCCGTCTCGCCCAGGGTCATCCTCTTTTTCTCTGACCCTGTACTTTACCAAGCATTGTGGCCTTCTCCAGGGACTGGTCCCTCCTGATAACACGTGCAAAGTATGTGAGACAAAGTCTTGTCATACTTCTAAGGAGTGTTCTGGCTGTACTTATTCCAAGACAGATATGCTCATTCTTTTGAGAGTCCGTGATATGTTAAACATTCTCCACCACCATCACAACTCAAAGGCATCAGGGCTTCTCGGGTGTTCCTTAATCACTGTCCAGCTTTTTCATGCATCTGAAGTGACTGAAAACTCCATGGCTTGGGCCAATGACACCTTAGTCCCCAAAGTGACATCTCTGCTTTTTAACACTTAAAAGAGATCTTCTGTAGCAGATTCGCCTAATTACATGGGTCTTGGCTTGGCTGGCTGGCTTTTGCTTTCTTGACTGCTGCTTCTGTGGGCATTTATTGTGGATCCAAGAGAAATGAAAATTGACAACATCAATATTTTTTTCTGTTTATTATGTTACTTATTGACCCAGTTCTACCCTGGCCCCTAGGGTAGCCATGAGTCGTATCCGACTCGACGGCACTTGGCTTGACATTGACCCAGTTGAGAATTTTTGCTTTCCTGACTTTAAACCATGCAGTATTCCCTAGTTCTGTTTAAATGACTGCCTCTCGATGTACGTACAACTTCCTCATGAGCACAATTAAGTGGGCTCCATAATTCCCTTTCTTTGAAATGTTATCTGTGTTTGTTAAAATCCACACACTTGAATGCCTTTGCATTGTGAATAAAACAGAGCTACATGTCTTTCTAGTATTCTGTGTTTCCAGCCAAGATCCGTCTGACATCAGCAGTGATGTCCCTGGTTCCACATCCCCTTCTGAATCTGGCCTGAATTTCCGGCGGTTCCCTGTTGAAACACTGCTGCAGCCAGTTTTGAATAATCTCCAGGAAAATTTTACTTGCATGTGATACTAGTGATATTGTTTGATAATTCTGCATTTGGTTGGATTATCTCTCTTGGGAGTAGTCATTAATATAGATCTCTTCCAGCAGACTGGCCAGGTAGCAATCTTCCAGATTTCCATAGCTGTTTGTTGAAACATTTCAGCTAGCATTCTTTCAGTTCCTGGAGGCCTGTTTTCTCGTCAATGCATTCAGTGCAGCTTGAACTTCTTGATCATAATCATATGTTGCTCCCTGAAATGATTGCACACTCCACCGATGGTTTTCAGTATATGTGTGTTCCTTCCATCTGCTTTTGGTGTTTCCTGTATAGTTTAATATTTTCCCCCACAGAATCCTTCACTACAGGAACTCGAGGCTTGAATTTTTTCTTTAGTTCCTTCAACTTGAGAAATGCTGAGTGTGTTACTCCCTGTCAGTTTTCTGACTCCAGCTCTTTGCAAATGTCATTATAACACTTAGTCTTCTCTAACCATTCTTTGAAATTTTCTGTTTAGCTATTTTGCTTCAACATTTCTTCTGTCTGCTTCAACTACTTGACATTTAAGAGCAAGTTTTGGGGTCTCTTCTGATAATTTTTTTTCTTTCATTCCTGTCTTTGTGATGACTTCTTGTCTTTCTCATATATGTGTACTTGATGCCATTTTTGGTGGACATTTTTGCTTTTGTGGATTTTGCAAGGGTAAGATTTGATTGAAGTACCTACTGCTGCTTTTTACCCAATATTGCAATACATAGTCAATACACTGACGCTGCTAATGAATTCTTACAAAATTCACTCAGAATGCACTGATATATTTAAGAATGCAGGCTCAGAACTTCTTGTCTTGAGTTTGATGGAAGAAATGTCCATGGGTCAAGTAAAAAAGCTGGGGCCTACCTACACCATTTCTCAGTTTCAGAATTTTTCTGCTCTGATTTTTCCTAGTGTATATTTCATTGTATTCTCAGTTGTAAATAACTCTTTTGAGCAATTATTACTGTTCTTTTTAGTTTTAAATGATCAGTAGGGTTTCTTTAAAAAAAAATTATCCTCTCTTTGTAAATGTCTTCACACTTGTCTTTGTGCTGTGTCTAAAGAACAACAGGGCTTTTTCAAAAAAAAGTTGTCAAAACAGAAAGAAAGAACAGCTATTTAACCTCTGATAGATAAGAGTAAAACTGTTTCAAAATCACTTCAGAAAAAAAAAGAAAATCAAGTCTGGAGCAAGAGTGGTGACTCATAAGACACTTTTAGCAGAGTCTTTAAATTAGAGATGATATTTCTGGCATGTACGACAAGCAAAGTTGTGCTTAATAAATGGTATTAACTCTTAGTCACAGCTGGCTTGCAGTAGATAATACAGTTCTGTACTTCAATCAGTTGTTCCCCACAAAACTTTCATCAGATGAGATGAGCCTTTGAAGTCTTGACAGTTATGTTATGCGGGTGAGGAATGAAGCCCGTGTTCCCAAGTACACGGGGCTGTGTTGTCTGTAATGGTACGTGTCACATGCACGCGCTGACTCTCCTCTCACTGCTTCTGGATCTCCAGACTCCATCATAAGGATAGGGTCTCTTCCTTATCCTCTCCAAAGGAAACCCACCACCATCCTTGCTTTGGTTGACTTCCCCTTCGCGGAACCCTTTCTCTTCTTCTGTTGTCAGCGCCTTTCCACCATTACCCTGACACCAGTGTTAATCTACTTAGGTCTTTCACCTTCAAAGAATGGGGTTCCCTCTGCAAGAACCCGTCTTCCTCTTTCCAACCCCAGCTAATCTTCCTTGCCAATCCAGCTCCTCCAAGGGAATATTTTTACCTACTCCCTCTGTTCCTTCACCTCTCTAACACTACATAAAATTCTCCAAGCTGCTCCTCCCTCCAAGACTACTTGGAGATTGTCCTCTCTGAGACACTCAGAGCCCCATGCTGTCACCAGCTCACCTGAGATATTAATTGTTGCTCAGCCTTCAGCCCCACTTAGTGCCAGGGCCATGTCCTTTACACAGAGGCAGCCCTCCCGCGGTTTTGTCAGTCACCAGTCTGTCCTTACTGTATCTTTCCATCAGTGTTTCCTGCCAACCTATTCTGCAGTTCTGGCTGCCCTTACCCACCTAGGTGACACTAACATTCTTCAGATCTGACACAGTGTCTCCTCTCTCTCTGTCCACTCTCTTCCCTAAGGAATGGGTACAGCTCTGTGGATCCATCATCATCTCCACGACAGAAGGTCTCTGTCCTCACCTCTCACTAATGCTCTTCTCTTTCTCCCAGGTGGAGAAGAACTAGGAATGTGAATGGAGGCACACAATGTCTCCATTGATCCTTGGTCTCTGTCTCTGGAATCCCTTTCCCTGAGCTTCAGATTCACCTCTCTGTTCAGGGACAGGTGTCTTCTCCTTGGGATCTTACAGACACTGCAAATTCAATAGGCCATTTCACACTTCCAGCCTGTTTTCACCTTGGAAAAGGGTACCCTCAGGCAGTCAGGTTCCCAGTCTGGCAAACATCCCCTGCACCGGCCTGTAAACCCACCACCAAGCCTCACAAAGCGAACTTTTCTAAGTGAACCTCCTTTTTTGTCCTGAGCCTCCATACAGCAGCAGAGTAATGGGACTTCCTTTGGCTCTTGGAGCAAATTACACACTCTCTACCTCACTTTGTTCAGACTTCACACTTCCCATTTCCCTAGTTGTCCATACCTCATCACTGCTGACTCTTCCTCACTATTCAGGACACAGCCCAGGTTCCACTTCCTTCCTAAATCCAAAATAGATTATATGACTGTTGATGTGATCCCAGATCAGAAAACCAAACCTGTTGGGATGATTCTGATTTGTAGTGATCCTGTAGGACAGAGTAGAACTGCCCTATGGTGTTTCCAAAGAGTGGCTGGTAGATTTGAACTGTTGATCTTTTGGTTAACAGCTGAGATGTCTTAACCACTGTACCACTGGGAATTCAATCCCAGATCACCTGTACTTAAGGACTTGTATCATTCATCATATCTAATATTTGTATAGCGAGGATTTCTCCTGTGTACACAGCACCCTTCACACTTGCTCTGACTTTCTCACCTATGATATGTCTCTGTTGATAATTATAGCTCTTCTCCACCTAGGAGAAGAGAGGGAAGCATTTATAAGAGGTAAGGGTAGACAAGAATGAGGTGGTTCTATGACATGTGCCTCCCACTGAGTCTTGGGCTACGGGAAGGGGCTGGGCTGGCATTCATACTTTGGGTGTATTAGAAACATTATTTGGTGAAACTGCTGACAGGAGGGGGTGAGTCTCAATAGTGGTCTGAGCTCCGAGCTCTGCCAAGCTGGCTACCAGACTCCAGTCTGGAAAACATCCCTATCCAAGACAGGTTTTTCTGCTCTAGAGGGCAGTGTTCCTGGCTAAGCTCAAAGATGGGACAGGTAGCTAGTAAATAGAAAGCATTCAGCAAATATTCATTGAAAAAGAATTTAACAGGAGATATCAAAGTAATCTAAGAGGGTGGTGATATAAGCCTGAAAAAAGAAAGTTAAAGGTTGGGTTGGAGAGTCGGGGAGTCACGCATGTGTCATGAAGTAGTCTAACTCTGGGTAAGTGTCCTGCTTCAATGAGAAACCCAACACAAGTTAAGCAATGGTAGCCACTGTCTGGCTTCAAGCTGCATGCTAGCATGATCTTGACCACACAGTGTTTGGACTGGTTAATTCATTCCATACTTTTGTTGATTGAAAGCAGCAGTTATTGCTACATAAATACTCAGTGTGAGAAGCTGGCACATCTATTTGTCAACTCCACATGGAAATTTTGATCCCAGAGACATTCACCTGTACACAAGGACATAGAGATAGTCTTTGTGGTGATCTTCATGAAGGAACCCTACAATTTTCAAATGCACATAGTGAGGGAGTTAGAAGGACGGCTCAAAGATGACCAGCAGGAAAAGGCCAGAATGGTCATGCACTAAGAGAAGCAAGAGGGGAGGGCTGGAAAATGCCTGAGGGTCAACACTGTGAAGGACTACTGAGACCCAGAAGGGGTGGAGGTGAAGGGAGCAAGTGCATGTGGACAATAAGGTACTTGGGCTTTTGTGGTATCACTTCAGTCCTGGAGTGAACCACCAAGGGAATCTCACATTGATTCCATTTATCTTTTAGAAGGACAAAAGCAATTCCTGGCCCACATTGCTCTGGTGTCTGCTTTCAGATGGTTTGGGACAGATGCTGGATACAGCAGTTCCGGGATGATGTGTCCTTTATCTGAAAACAAACTTTACATTAAATCCACTTTTTCCAAAAACGCTACCTCTTGTGAGGAGAGAGACTTCTTTCTACTAATATTCAAAAGGTAACTTGAGTAGTTTTATCCTGACTTTGGTTTCCCTTCTCCTCAGAAAGTAATTTTCTTTTCCAGCAAAAAGCGAATTTGTGGGGTGCTGCTAATATAGAGTCTCTGTGGTTGGAATCCCCCACTCATCTGTCTGTTGCACTGTAGGGGCTTCTGTGTTGCTGTGAAGCTGGAAATTATGCCAATAGCATTCAAATACCAGCAGAGTCATCCATGGTGGACAGATTTCAACTGAGATTCCACCCTGAGACTGGCTAGGAAGAAGGCCAACAGTCTACTTCTGAAAAGAATTAGCCCACGAAAATCTTATGAATAGCAGTGGAACTTTAATATAGTGAGGCCTTCAGGTAGGAAGGTACTCAAAATACAACTGGGAAAGTGTTGCCTCCTTAAAGATGTGGATGGATTGAAGCTTTCCCGATCTTCACTTGCTTACTCAAAATGAGAAGAAACAGTTGCAAACATCTGTTAATAATCAGGGTGCAAAATACATGAAGTATGAATCTAAGAAAATGAAAAATCATCAACAAGGAAAAAGAATGCAAAAACATTAATATCATAGGCATGAATGAGCTGAAATGGACCAATACTGACCATTTTGAATGGAATAATCACACAGTCTACAATGTCAGGAATGACAAATTGGAGAGAAATGGCTCTTCATTCATTGTCAAAAAGGATATTTCAAGACCTATACTGAAGTACAATGCTTTCAATGATAGAATAATATCCATATGCCTACAAAAAAGACCATTTAATCTGCTATTCAAATTTACACTCCAATTACTAATGCCAAAGATGAAGAAACTGAAGAATTTTTACCAACTTCTGTAGTCTGAAATTAATAAAGCTTGCATCCAAGATGCATTGATAATGATTAGTGATTGGAAGGGGAAAGATGGAAACAAAGAAAGATCGGTAGTTAGAAAATATGGCCTTGGTGATACAAATGATGCTCATATGCAAGTTCCAGTTGAAAGTGAAGAAAACTAGAATAAGTCCACCAGACCCAAAGTATAAACTTCAGTTTGCTCCATCTGAATATGGAGGTCATCTCAAGAACAGATTTGAACACCAGTCACTAAAGAGCAGATGGGTTGTGGAATGACTTTGAGGCTATTTTATATGAAGAAATCAAGAGAGACCATTAAAAAGAGGAAAGACCAAAACGAATGTCAAAAAGAAGACCTTGAAACTTGCTTTTGAATGTAGAACAGCTGTAACCAAAGGAAAAACTGACGAAGTAAAAGAGCTAAAAAGAAGATTTAAAAGAGTAGATTGACAACACAAAATAAAGTATTCCAGTGAAACATGCAAAAACCTGGAACTGGAAAACTGAAAGGGAAGAACATGCTCGACATTTCTCAAGCTGAAATAAATGAGGAAAAAACTCAATCCTAGAGTTGCCATATTGAAGGATTCTATCTGGAAAATATTAAATGATGCAGCAAGCATCAGAAGCAGATGGAAGGAATACTGCTATATCTAAAAGAATTGGTTGAGATCCAACTATTTTAGGAGGTGGCATATTATCAGGCCTTGATGGTATAACAGGAGGAAGTTCTAGCTGCACTAAATCTCTAGGAATTGACAGAATACCAGCTGAGAATGCAGATCTGGACGTGCTCACTTGTCTATGCCAAGAAATCTGGAAGATAGCTACTGGCCAACCAATGGGAAGAGATCTGTATTTATGCCTATTCCCAAGAAAGGTGATCCTGATGAATGCAGAAATTACCAAATCATATCATTAATATCACACACAAGCAAAATTTTGCAGAGGATCATTCAAAATGGTTATGTTGAAATGGGACATAAGTGACTCCATTTTGAACCTCAGACTCCATTTTTTGAGGAAGGGTGCATAAAGTAGAAGGACCCAGGAAACAACCTAGCAGAAAATAACAGGAAAAACCACAGACCGATCTCACTTTTAAAACATCTGTCACAAGACAGAGCCTGGAGACAAACTTGCAGATAAGTTCTGGAGACAGCCTACCAGATAAGCTCTGGAAACAGCCTTGCAGATAACCCCTAGACCCTTGACCACAATCTACAAAAACATCCACTGACAACTATATTTCACAACCCATGGAAATTCCAGGTGGCCTCAACCAATCAATGCAAAGGACAGCTCTCTGTCCCTACTTTATGGTTTCACAGCTTAAATACTGCGCACTAGAGAAGCTTGGGGTCACCTCCTGCTCTGCGTAGTTTGGAGTGCATCCCTGGTGCACCAGCCTTTTTCCTATTGGCCACATTCTTAATAAAACTTGACTTTTAAAGAGAATCTGCGTCACATCTTGAAATTCAGACCCCTAACAGTTACAGCAATATATTACAGAAAACTGCCAACAATTCAAAGTGAATTTAGAAGAGGATGTGACAAGATGGCTATCATTGATGACATCAGAGGGATTCTAGCTGAAAGCAGAGAATACCAGAAAAATATTTACCTATGTTTTATTGATGATGCAAAGGCATTCAACTGTGTGGATCATAATAAATTACAGATGGCATCTGGAAGAATGGGAATTCCAGAACACTTAAATGTGCTAATGAGGAACATGTATGTAAATGAAGAGACAGTCATTTGAACAGAACAATAGGACACTGCATGGTTTAAAGTCAGGAAAGATGTGTGTTCAGGTTATAACCCTTTGCCATACCTAGTCAATTTGTATGCTGAGTAAATAATCCGTGAAGCTGAACTGTATGAACAACAGTGGATCAGGATTGGTGGAACATTCATCAACAATCTGCAATATGCAGAGGCAGAGTCAAGATGGTGGACTAAGCACATGTCTCCTTATATCCCTCTGGAAACCAAGACCTGAATTGATAATCAAACGGAGACTTCTGGTCACCTAGTGAGCCCCCAGGACACGGCACAGGGCTGTTAATTGGGACTTAATACCACTGAACGAGAAACCTCCTCTCTTTTGCTGACTCCCACTTCTGGCTAGCCCTGGCTCTCATGGACTGAAGGTAAACACACCATTTTGCCATTTTTTCCCTTCTGTCTTGGTGGGTGGGTGGAGCTGAGTCTCGCCTAGTGGCTGAACTCAGACGTACTGTTGGTGGGATAGGCAGGTGAAATTCCCATATTCTGAGAGCCAGGCTTAGGACTCTGTTAATCTAGCCACTTGGGCCTGTCTTTTTATCACTGCCACAGCATGGTTTGTACAGAACTGCACTGCCAGTGTGTGGGACACCATGTTGGATATGGAGATTTCAGCGGGACCTAATTCTTAGGCTGGGAGCCAGCGCCTGCAAACAGGACAGCGCTTCTTTGACAGAAAAGCAGTAGTTTACACAGTGTCACCTACAGTCAGGACCCAGCAACAGAGGCAGAGGAATCACTATCTCTCAGCACCTTTAGCTCCTATATCTGCTGACTGTGTGGAGGGCACCATCTTAGATACGGTGGCCTCAGTTGGACCTATTTCTTAGCTTGCAAACCACAGCCTGCTCACAGGAGAGCGCTTTTCTACCAGAAAAGCAGTACTCTACGCAGTGTAGCCTAAGGCTGGGCCCTGTCAGCAGAGGGGAACAGGGCAATAGCACTGCTGTATTTTGAACTAGTTTGTATCATCTGGGGTTGGATATAGAGGTGCTTACTTTGCCAGTTGGGAAGAGGGACCTCTACACCTGAAAACCTGACTGACTTTGGAAGTTGTCAGATACCTTTTGCTTTACATTTTAAGACAGCCTAGAGAAACATCTGCAGTCCATCCTCACAGCATCTCTCCCAGCCTCTACTAACTCACATGGGACCCAAAAAGCAACAGACACTTGTGGCATACAAGAAATCACCCATGGCTTCAGAAGGCTCCCCAAAAAAACAACCACGGAGTTTTCCAGATAAAAAAAGCTTTTCTGAAATCATCAGAAGGTGAATACAAAATGATTATATACAGAGCCCTTCTAGACCTTATACAAAATGCAGCAGAACAAAAGGAAAACTTAAGCAAGCTGTTCAATCTGATGAAACACCAGTACTCTGAAATCCAACAGATCAGGAACAAAACCAAAGACATAGAAACTTTCGCTCAAAGCCAAGAAAACAGAATGCAACAAATGGAAAAAAGAATTTCTGACTTGGAAGACAGAGCTACTGATGCCAGCATCTATGAGCAGAAATCAGAAAAAAGAAACAAGAAAAATGAAGAAGCATTAAGAAGCATGTGGGACTCTATTAAGAGGAACAATCTTCAAGTAATTGGAGTCCCTGAAGAGGATGAGACACCTGAGAACACAGAGAGTATCGTTGCTGAGCTGCTGACAGAAAATTTCCCAGAAATCATGAAGGAAGAGAACATAGACATCTCAGATGCATTGTACACCACCCAATATGAATTTTAAAAGAAAGACTCCAAGACATATTATAATCAAGCTTAACAAAATGAAACATAAGCAGCAACTTTTAAAGGCAGGAAGACCCAAAGCAAAGCTAACATTTAGACAGAAACCCTGTAGGCTTTTGTCAGATTTCTCGGCAGAAACCATGCTGGCACAGAGACAGTGGCATGACACATGCAAAGCGATGAAGGAGAATAACTTTGAACCAAGAATTATTTATCTTGCAAAACCATCTTTCAAATATGAAAATGAAATTAAGACATTCCCAGATAAACAGAAACTCAGAAACTTTGTAAAAACCAAACCAAAATACAAGAAATACTGAAAGAAGTTCTTGGCTTTGGCTTAGAAGAACACAACCACTAACTTTATATTTTAGAATGACACATTACTTGGAACTCTACTCAGTTAGGGAAGGCTCCAAATTGAATCACAGCTTTAATATGGAAAGAAGCAATCCAGTGATTATCATGAAAACTATGGTGCCAGCATATTAAAAAGAGGGATGTTCTACAGTCGTTATAGTCCTTCCAGCTGGAGAGGAAGGTGACAAGACTGGTAGTAATTAAAATTGGTTTTATATATCGTTTATTAAGGGGGATCATAGGGGCAGCTGTAAAGCACAACAAAGATGTAACATACCATTTCAAGAAATGTAACACAGGAGTCTCAACAACTACAAAAACAGCTCTCAAAAAGGTGAAAAAATCAACTCACAAAAAAGAATGTCCCAGAACAGACTAATAAGAACAACAGAGAAAACATCAACTCAAAAATAAACATGTCACAATGGCAGCAGTGAACACATACCTATCAATAATTACATTGAATGTGAATGGACTGAATGCTCCAGTAAAGAGACATCCAGTGACATCTTGGATCAGAAGACATGACCGATCCACATGTTGTCTACAAGAAACTCACTTAAGACCTAAAGATAGGAACAAACTGAAACTTAAAGGATGAAAGAATATATATCAAGCTAACAATGAATAAAGAAGAGAAGGTGTGGCAAGCCTAATCTCAGACAAAATCAATTTTAATGTAAAATCTACCATGATGGACAAAGATGGACACTTTATTGTTGAAAGGTTCAGTACACAAGCAAGACTTAACTATACTAAATATTTATGCACCTAACATCAGAGCACCTAAATATGTTGAAGAAACACTGACTGCACTCAAAAAAGAGATCACTCCACAATAATAGTGGGAGACTTCAACACTCCACTCTCAATACTGGACAGATCATCTAGAAAAAAGCTCAGTAAAGATACAGAAGACCTCATTGCCACAACGAACCAATTAAACCTCGACATATATAGAACTTTCTACCCGTCAGCAGACAATTACACCTTCTTCTCCAGTGCACATGGAACATTCTCCAGAATTGACCATGTGTTAGGACATAATGCAATGCTCAACAAAATCCGTACCACTGAATTACCTCAAAGCATCTTCTCGGATCGTAAAGCCATAAAAGTTGAAATCAATAGCAGAAAAAAAAGACAGAAAGAAAGTGGAATTCTTGGAAATTGAACAACATCTTGCTCAAAAAACCACGGGTTATAGAAGAAATCAAGGAGGAAATAAAGGAATTCATGGATTCCAATGAGAATGAAAACATGTCCTACCAGAACCTATGGGATACAGCCAAATCAGTGCTCAGAGGTCTGTTTATCTCCATAAATGCACACATCTGGAAGGAAGAAAGAAATCAAATCAAGGAACTAACCCCACAGCTTGAACAAGTAGAGAGAGAACAACAGAGGAACCCATCAGGCACCAGAAGAAATGAGATCATAAAGATTAGAGCAGAGCTAAATGAATTAGAGAATAGAAAAACAATTGAAAAAACTGGAAAGACCAAAAGCTGGTTTTTTGAAAAGATCAACAAAATTGACAAGCCACTGGCTAAACTTACTAAAGAAAAGCAGGAAAGGAAACAAATAACCCAAATTAGAAATGAGAGGGGAGTTGTCACAACAAATCCAACAGAAACCCAAAATATCATAACAGAATACTATGAAAGACTGTACTCTAACAAATTCGAAAACCTAAAGGAAATGGACAAATTCCTTGATTCATACCACCTACCAAAATTATCACAACCTGAAGCAGAACTACTTAATAAACCCATCACAAAGGAAGAGATTGAAAAGGTCATCAAAACACTGCCAACCAAAAAAAAGCTCGAGCCCAGATGGCTGCACTGCAGAACTCTACCAAGCATTTAGAGAAGTTATCTCTAATACTACTGAGACTATTTCACAGTGTAGAAAGGGATGGAGTACTCCCAAACTCATTCTATGAAGCCAGCATAACCCTGATATCAAAGCCGGGGAAAGATCCAACCAAAAAGGAGAAATACAGACCAATATCACTCATGAATCTAGATGCAAAAATCTTCAACAAAATTCTTGCCAGTACAATACAACAACATATCAAAAAAATAATCCATCATGACCAAGTTGGATTCATAGCAGGAATGCAAGGCTGGTTCAACATCACAAAAACAATTGATGTGATTAACCACATAATTATCACAAAAGACAAGAATCACCTGATTTTGTCCATTGATGCAGAAAAGCCATTTGATAAAGTCCAACACTCATTCATGCTAAAAACTCTTAGCAAAATAGGCATAAATGGAAAATTCCTCAATGCAATAAGGGCCACGTCATCCTGAATGGAGACTGAAAGACTTTCCCTTGAGAACAGGAACTAGACAAGGATGCCCACTCTCACCTCTCCTATTCAACATTGTACTAGAAGTTCTAGCCAGAGCAATTAGACAAGACTGAGAAATAAAGGACATCTGCATCAGCAAAGAAGAAGTCAAAATCTCCCTGTGTGAAGATGATGTGGTTGTATATGCAGAGAATCCCAAAGAATCTATAAGTAAACTACTCAATCTGATACAAGCATTCAGCAAAGTCTCAGGATACAAGATAAACATAAGCAAATCAGTAGGATTCCTTTATACCAACAATGAGACTGTTAACGAAGACATCATCAAATCAATACCATTTACTATAGCCCCTAAGAAGATAAAGTACCTAGGAATTAATCTAACCAGAGAAATAACAGACCTTTACAAAGAGAACTACAACCCCTTACTACGAGAAAATAAGAGAGCCTTAGATAAACGGAGCCTTAGATAAAACTTACCCTGCTCATGGGTAGGAAGACTTAACATTGTGAAAATATCTACTTTACCCAAAGCAATCTATTTATATAATGCAATCCCAATACAAGTTCCAGCGTCATTTCTTAACGGGATGGAGAAAGAAATCCCCAATTTTGTTTGGAAAGGGAAGAAGCCCCAGATAAGTAAGGTACTACTAAAGAACAAGAACACACTGGGAGGCCTCTTGTCATGGGTTGAATTGTGTCCCCCCAAAAATATGTGCAGCCATGTGGCTGGGACATGATTCCCAGTATCTTGGGACTGTCCTCCATTGTGTGGTTTTGCTAAACTTTATGCTAAAGGAGCTGCAAATTCCTGCATAGAATTACTTCCTTGCTCTGCAGTAGGGGGAGTTTCCCTGGAGTGTGGCTTGCCCCACCCTTAATGTTTTCAGCTTGCAAAGGATAAAAGGAAACAGAAACAAAGAGAATTAGGAGCCTCACACCATCAAGAAATGTACACTGGGAGAAGAGCGCGTCCTTGAGACCTGAGATTCCTGTGCTAGGACACTCCCTGGACAAAGACTGATGCAATACCAGAGTTTCCTCCAGAGCCGAGAAGGGGAAAGCCTTCCCCTGGAGCGGACACCCTGAATATGGACTTGCAACCTACCGGACTGTGATAAACATGAAACCTTCCACTCGTGATATTTTCCGTTAGAGCAGTACCAGGTGACCAAGACAGAATTGGTACCATGGGAGTGGGGTGCTGCTCTAGCAAATACCTAAAGTGTGGAAGCCACTTTGAAACTGCGAATGGATAGAAGATTCAGAAGGAACGAAGAAGGTGCAGATGGTGAGAAACAACACAGGACTTGTGGCAGGGGCAGCGGCAGCAGCAGAACCAGAGGCAGCGCTAGAGCTGACCCGTGGAGCGAGAGAGGTCAGTGTCTGCGCAGAGTTTTCCTCGCGGAACAGGGTGCCTCTGGGCACTTGAATTGGTGGAGCTGGCCTGGCTGACCCACGGAGCAAGAAAGTTGAGTGCCTTTGGGCAGGACTCTTTCCAGCAAGAGTGGGGTGCCTCCGGGCACTTAAGTCAATGGAACTACAGAGCTTTGGAACAGTTGCCTGGCATGGCAGATGTGGGCCTGAGGCTCGGGCCATGCGGCCACAGGAAGCTGAAGCTGAAGAGACAAATAGAGTGAGAAGCTGAGCTGCCTCAGTCTCAAGAGGTATGGCCATGACCTCAGGGGTTTGAAAGGGTGGAACCATGGCATGCTGTGTTTGTAAGGGTGGAAATGCCACTCAGTTGGGCTTAGGGTGTTCCTAAAGCCAATGGGGCAGCGTTTCTATCCAAGTGGGCCTTGAAGGCAGAGTTGTAGCACGCTGCTGGGGTCTCCACTCAGAAACCAGAAAGTGTGGCCGATACCTAGAGTTTGGAGAGCAGAGCTCTTGGGTAGAATGTCTCAGAAAATGTAAGAATATTTCCAAAGCTTTCAGGGCTAATGTAATGTGTTCTGTTGACTCATCTGCTGCCTGTTAATGCCTCCTTCCCCTGCAATTTCTCCCATTTGTAATGGAATGTCTAACTTGTGCCTGTTCTGCCATTGTGCCTTTAGAAGCAGATAGCTTACCTTCTCAGTTTCACAGATGTAGAAGAATTTTTGTATTTTGAACTTGGAACTGATTTAAGACTTCTGTTGTATGGGATGGACATGATTTTGCTATGGTGAGATGAATGTGTTAAATGTTTCTGTGATGTGATTTTTGGGTTGTCAAAGGGTGGGATGTCATGGGTTGAATTGTGTGCCCCCAAAAATATGTGCAGCCATGTGGCTGGGACATGATTCCCAGTATCTTGGGACTGTCCTCCATTGTGAGGTTTTGCTAAACTTTATGCTAAAGGAGCTGCAAATTCCTGCATAGGATTACTTCCTTGCTTTGCAGTAGGGGGAGTTTCCCTGGAGTGTGGCTTGCCCCACCCTTAATGCTTTCAGCTTGCAAGGGATAAAAGGAAACAGAAACAAAGAGAATTAGAAGCCTCGTACCATCAAGAAATGTACACCGGGAGAAGAGCGCGTCCTTGAGACCTGAGGTTCCTGCGCTAGGACGTTCCCTGGACAAAGACTGATGCAGTACTGGACTTTCCTCCAGAGCCGAGAAGGGGAAAGCCTTCCCCTGGAGCGGACACCCTGAATATGGACTTGCAACCTACCGAACTGTGTAAGAATAAACCTTTCTTTGTTAAAGCCATCCACTCTGCAGTATTTCTGTTAGAGCAGCACTAGCTGACTGAAACACTTCTCATTACCCGACCTTAGAACATACTACACTGCCACAGTAGTCAAAACAGCCTGGTACTGGTACAAGAACAGACCAATCAATGGAACAGAATTGAGACCCCAGAGATGACACCATCTGCCTATGAACAGTTGATATTTGACAAAGGCCCTAAGACATTAAACTGAGGCAAAAACAGTATCTTCAACAAATGGTGCTGGCAACATTGGATATCCATCTGCAATAAATTGAAACAAGATCCATATCTTACACCTTATACAAAAACCAACTCCAACTGGATAAAAGACATAAATATCCAACCTAAAGTGATAAAGCTCATCCAAGAAAAGGTAGGAACAACAATGGAAGTTTTAATACACAACATAGACAGACTTCAAAATCTGTCAAACAAACCACAATCAACAGAAGAGAAAATAAATAAATGGGAACTATTAAGAATCAAACACTTTTGCTCATTCAAAGACTTTATTAATAGAATTAAAAGGCCACCTACAGAATGGGAAAAAATACTTGGCAACTCTATGTCAGACCAACACCTGATGTCTATAGTCTATAGCCAAGCTAAGATACTACAAAATATCAATAAGAAGAAGATACATCATCCAATTAAGCGATGGGCAAAGGAGATGGACAGACATTTCTCTAAAGAGGAGATCCAGGCAGCCAAAAAACATGTGAGGACATGTTCACAATCTCTAGTTATTAAAGAAATTCAAATCAAGACTACAATGAGATACCATCTCACCCCAACAAGGTTGCCCATGATCCAAAAAGCACAAAACAACAAATGTTGGAGAGACTGTGGAGAAAGTGGAACTCTCCTACACTGTTGGTGGGGTTGCAAAATGATCCAGCCTCTTTGGAAAGCAATCTGGTGCTTCCTTAAAAAAATGGATATAGATATACCATTTGACCTAGTAATTCCACTACTTGGAATATATCCTACAGAATCAAAGGCTTTCACAGCAACAGACACACACACAAGAATGTTTATCGCAACACAGTCCATGATAGCAAGAAGATGGAATCAACCCAGATGCCCAACAACAGAGGAATGGATAGGTAAACTATGGTATATATACTCAGTGGAGCACTATGCAGTGATGAAGAATAATGATGATTCCAGGAAACATCTCATAACCTGGTTTCAACTGTAAGACATTATGTTGAGTGAAAGTAGTCAGCAACAAAAGGACAAATATTTTATGAGACCCCTATTATAAGATCTCAAAAACAGACTTGTGTATAGAAGAAAAGACTCTTTGATGGCTGCAAGGGAGGGAGGGAGGAAGGGTGAGTTGGGGAGGGTTTAGATTAGATAGTTGGTAGAAATTTGGCTGGGTGAAATCGGTGACAGCACACATCAGAAACAAGAACAATATTAAGTGGACTTCAGCATAACTTGAATATTCCTTCCATCTTAACCCAATGTTGCAAGGACAGAGTAGCTGGGGCCGGGGGCCTAGGACCACATTCTCAGGCGAAATCAAGGCCAACTGGCACAACTAGTGTTTTATAAGAGTGCTCTCCACACCCCACATTGGTGAGTGGCATCTAGGGTCTTAAAAGCTGCCAAGCTGCCATCCGAGGACACAGCAAATGGCCCCACCTCAGCAGGAACGGATGATCACCGAACACCAAAATGGCATGGGGTAAAGACAACCCAGAAGATAGAGAAACGCACATGAATGGGTGTTTACATAGACTTGGGACCCGAATAACTGGATGGTGCCCGGCCACCACCAGTGACACCTGCAATGGAGCTCACTGAGTTGAGTCTCACTGGCAACACAAGAATAAAAAGGGGTGCACACTGAGATCTCCACTAAAAGACTGCAACTGATGGTCCAGCGGCTTCGGGGTTCCCCTGGGAGCATGGCCCCCGGCCCTGATGCTGCCCTTGGCCATAAATCATAACAAAGGTCCACTCTTCAGACACGAATGGATTGCACTTAGCAATGCAGAGTGACCATATATTGGATGCACTTTATGGTTCTATGCATCTATGAGATATCATCCTGCTGACCTCTGGCTGGAGGAAGGAGAGTGGGTGGAGAGGAGGGAAAAGGAGACTATTGGGAGGATGAGACATGTATGGAGCAGAGAGGAAAAGTGTTCTGTCACCGGGCAGGGAGAGCAGTGGAAGCTGCATATAGGTGGGCATGTAAATTTATATGGGAATGCACATTTTCACTCAGTTGTAATAAAAAATAAATAAATATAAAGGTTAAAAAAAAAACAACCTGCAATATGCAGATTATACAACTTTGCTTGTTGAATGTGAAGAGAACTTCAGGTGCTTGCTGATGAAGATCAACGACCGTAACTTTCAGTATGGATTACACCTCGACATGAAACAAGAATCCTCACAACTGGACCAATAAGCAACATCATTCATCCAATTCCAGTGTTCTGCTGTCATCATGGTCTTTTCTGTCACTCTGGATCTCACAAAGCCCAGATGTCCAATAATTAGAATATGTCTTGCTGATTCTCACCATTGCTTCCATCACCAAAACCAGTCAATCATTTGAATCTTCTGACTGACAGTTGTCTCCAAGCTTTCTTCAGTGCAACTTGGCTTGAATCCAACAGAGTGATCAACTTTTAATAACACTCATTTTGGGCTCATTTTATAGGCACTTTGGAATTTCTATATTGAACGAAGGAAAAATCTGATGATTCTAATCACCCCTTCTGACAGTGTCTGAAATTCTCAATGCCTCTGTGCCTTTTCTTTTTAGTATATAGATGTGGGTAAGGTAAGTTGGGTCTAAATTCCAGCTCTTCATTCCTTCCCAACCTCAGGATCACAAGTCTAGATGTTTTGCCAGGTGAATTTGTGAAACCTTCCTTGAGTTGGTTCTGACTGCTAGTGATACTACTCAAATAAAAGAAAACTCTTGCTGGTCCTGCACCACGTGCCCATTGTTGCTGCGCGTGAGCCCGTTGTGGCCACCAGGTCGATTCATCTGCTTGAGTCGCCTCCTCCTTTTTGCTGACTCAGAACTTCATGAAGCATAATGTCCTTCCCCAAGGATGTGTCCTTCCTGATAACATTTCCAAAGTCTGTGAGACACACTCTTGCCATCCTTGCTTCTAAGGAGCATCTGGTTCTCTACCTTCCGAGACAGATTTTTAGTTCTATTGGCAGTCCACAAAGTCATCAGTTCTTCAGTTTTCCTGATTCACCACCCAGTTGTTGTAAGCATATAAAGTGATTGAAAATACCTTGGCTTGTGTCAGGCATACCACAGTCTTCAAGGTAATATCTTCACATTTTAATTGACACTTAAAAGGTCTTTTGTAGCAGATTTGCTGAAGGCAATGTGTCTTTTGATTTCTTGACTACTGCTTCCATGGGTACTGATTCTGGATCCAAGTAAAATGAAGTCCTCGACAACTTTTCTCTGTTTATCATGAAATTGCTTATTGGTCCAGTTCTCACAGTTTAGGAGACTAGACGTTTGAATTCAAGGTGCTGACTCAGGGGAGGGTTTTCTATCTGCATCCTTTGGAGGAACATCCTTGCCTCTTTGGACTTCTACTCTTGTGTGATCTTCATATGGTTTGGCATTTCTCTTTCCCCATTTTGGTTTGCTAGCTTTCATTTAGTCTCTTTTACATCTCAAAAGAGACTGACACAAGATGCACTCTACCCTAATCCTACCTCATTAAGAATAATAAAGATAATCTATTCCCAAACGGGATTACAAACATAGGCATAGAGAATAGGATTTACAATACATAGTTTTGGAGACACAGTTCAATCTATAACATTCCATACTCTGCCCCTCCCAAAATATTCATGTCCTTGCCAAATGCAAAACACATTCAGCCTATCACTTCATCCTTAAAGTCTTAAATCAACTCCAAAAATTCATTTTCAGAACAATCTAAACAAAACACGGAAGAGATACTAGGTATATCACATCCTGGGAAAACATTGTTCATCTGTGAGCTTGGGAAATCTAGACTACAGCTTGTCTACTTCTGAAGTACAATGGCAGAAGAACAAAGTAGACATTTCCATTACGAAAGGGAGAGATTGGAGAGGAAGAAGGATAATGGGCACCAAGAAAATCTAAAGCCCAGCTAAAACAATTTACTTCAGCTCCATGGATGGATTACCCAATAAACAAGGCAAGCATATTTACCTGTGCTTGTTCTTGTTGTTAGGTGACGTCAAGTTGATCCCAAATTATAACAACCTTAGGTGCAACAGAACGAAGCAATCTCTGGTCCTGCACCACGGCCACAATTGTTGTTATATTTGAGCCCATTGTTTCATCTACTGTGTCAGTGTCAGTCCCTTTTGTTGCTGCCTCTACCAAACGTTATGTACTTCTTTTGTCCCCAATATTCTATTGTGTTTTAAGCAAAAATATACAATCCAAATGAATTTGCCATATAAAACCCAGAACAAACACCACTATGCAACTTTAAATGCTGTCCCCCTGCTACCATCCTGTAACAGCTCACTCCGCCTTTCAATCCTGTACTTCTTTGTATCCATTCAGCCAACTCCTCTCCCCCCTCTGCAATCTCATCTTCTACAGAGCAGCTGCTCTGGCACTCTCATATATATTTAAGTCAAGAATCATATTTTTCATCAGTGTTACTCTGTGTCTTGTAGTCCAGTACAGTCTTTGTCTGAAGAATTGGCTTTAGCACCAGTTTCAGCTTTGGGCTAACAGAGAGCCTGGGGGAAATGCCCTCAGGGGACCCTCCATTCTGATGGGTCGTCAAGTGTGATCTTTTAATAGACTTCTAGTTCTGCACCCCCTCTTTCTCCTGCCACATCACGGACTTCATGTTGTGTTTCCTATCAGGGTAGTCACTGGTGATGGCCAGGCACCATCTAGTTTTTCTAGTCTCACGCTGATATGCTCTCTGTATCATAAACCACCTTCTGTCTGCTGGGCTCATATTTTCTTCATGTCTTTGATGTCTTTCGTTCTCCTCCGCTCCAGGAAGATTGTGACCGATTGATGCTACTTAGAAGGCTGCTTGCTAGCTTTTAAGACCCCAGACACCCACTCCCCAAAGTGGTATGCAAAATACTTTCTTTAAAAAAAGTTATATCAGTTAGCTTAGATGTCCCCTGAAACCGTGATCCCCAGATCCCTGTCCCTGATATTCTGTCCTTCAAAATGTTGTGTTGTGTTGGTACAATTCACATGGGACACCACTTGCTGCTGTGATTTACACTGGACGCCACTTGTTGGTGTGATTAATGTGAGGCACTGAGATTGAAAAAATTGTACTGACAACAAACTTGTAGTTTGCAGGGAGGCAGAAAAGGGACAGTCTCCTGCGACTAGAGACTACGCCAGTTTGTTTAACCCATCAGCTTTTAATGAGCAAAGGAAACACGTTTTCTGCCGGGAAAGTAAGAAAAGGCATCTTATCAGTGTTCCTGCCTTCAGAAGATGTGGCATTCCCAGGAAGGGGGATGAGGAAGCCTTTGAACTATTCTCAGCGAGTGCTGTTTTCAGCATATACTATTTTCAGTATGCTGAGCAAACCCTGTCTCGAGGGCTTTTGTCAGGATTTTGCTTTTCTTGTTCTCAAGACAAGTCCCTATCTTGACAAAGACCAGGTTAGGGTAAGCAGAATTTTACATTCTTTCCAAACACGCACATCCCTACAGGGTTGTATTTAGAAAACCTCTTAGCTTTTCATGTAGTCCAGTTGTGCTAACCTCCCTTTTATTGTGTGCTGTCACTCCCTTCATCTAACCCACTTCTTAACTACTATCTAGTTTACGAATGCCTCTCTCCTTTCCTCCCCATCCTTGTAACTAGCAAAGATTATTTTCTTCTGTGCTCAAAGCTCATCTTGGCCAAGCCAAGTGCCGTCTTAGGTCTTCATAATAACAGTCTTATATTTGTCTTTTTGCAGCTGACTAATTTTACTCATCATAATGTCTTCCAGATTCTGCCATGTTATATATCCTAAAATCATTATTGTTCTTTGTCATTGCATAGTATTCCATTGTGTGAATATAACATAGTTTGGTTATCCATTTATCTGTTGACGGGCATCCAGGTTGACTCCATCTTTTTTGGTACTGTGAATACTGCTGCAATAAACATTGATGTGAATGTATCTGTTCATGTGACAATTTTTATTTCACTAGGATATATTCCAAGAAGTGGGATTGCTGGATCATGTGGAATTTCCATTTCTAGCTTTTTAAGAAAGCACTAAATCGATTTCCAAAGTGGTTGAACCATTTTACATACCCACCAGCACTGTAGAAGAGTTCTGATCTCTCTACAAACTCTCCAACAGTCACTATTTTGTGTTTTTTGGATTAACGTCAGCCTTGTTGGCATGAGATTGTATCTCATTGTAGCTTTGATTTGGATTTCTCTGATGGCTAATGATCATGGAAATTTCCTCATGCATCCTTAGCCTCCTGAATGTTTCCTTTGGTGAAGTGCCTTTTCAAATCCTTTGCCCCTTTTTTAATTGGGTTATTTGTCCTTTTCTTGGTCAGGTTTTGAAGTATGTTGTAGATTACGGGGATTCGGTCAGATTTGTGGTGGCCAAAAATTCTTTCCCACCCTCGATAGCCTTTTTACTCTTTTGATGAAGTCTTCAGATGAGCATAAGTATTTGATTTTTAGGAGTTCTGAGTTATCTATTCTGTCTTCTGGTGTTTGTGCATTTCCAGTAATATTCTGTAGTCTGTGCTGTGTATTAAAGCTCCCAGCATTATCCTTATTTTTTCTTCCCTGATCTTTATTGTTTTAGATTTTATGTTTAGATCTTTGATCCATTTTGAGTTAGTTTTTGTGCATGGTGTGAGATATGAATCTTTTTTCATCATTTTGCAGTTGGATATCCAGTTATGCCAACACCATTTGTTAAAGGGATTATCTTTTCCTTAGTTGATGGATTTTGGACCTTTGTCAAATATCAGTTGCTCCTAAGTGGATGGTGTTATATCTAGAGGTCTCAATTCTGTTTCATTGATCTATGCATCTGTTTTTGTACCAGCAGCAGGATGTTTTAACTACTGTGGCAGTGTAATAGGTTCTAAAGTTAGATACTGTGAGGCTTCCCACTTTGTTTTTCTTCAGTAATGATTTACTTAATTGGGGCCTCTTCTCATTCCATATGAAGTTGATGATTTGCTTCTCTACCTCGTTAAAAAATGCCACTGGGAATTGATTGGGATTGCATTGTATCTATAAATCACTTTGGGTTGAATAGACATTTTGATGATGTTATGGCATCCTTTCCATGAGCAAGGTAGGTTTCTCCACATACGTAGGTTTCTTGAAGTAGAGTCTTGTAATTTTCTTTGTATAGGTCTTTTACATCTCTGGTTAGATTTGGTGTATAGGAATCCAGCTAATTTATGTACGTTTATCTTGTTCCCCGATACTTAGCTGAGCTCTTCTGTTAGTTCCAGTAGGGTTTTCTTCTTTTCTTTTGTTTCTTTTTGTGGATTCTTCATGGTTTTCTGTGTATAAGATAATATCATCTGTGAATAGAGATACTTTTACTTCTTCCTTACTAATTTGGATGCCCTTTATCTCTTTATCTTGTCTGATTGCTTTGGCTAGAGTCTCCAAGACAACGTTGAATCAGTGTAGTGACAACGTGCATCCTTGTTTGGTTCCTGTTTTCAAGTGAAATGTTTTCAGACTCTCAATTTAGGATGATGCTGGCTGTTAGCTTAGCATAGATGCCCCTTATTATGTTGAGGAATTGTCCTTCTATTCTTATTTTGATGAAAGTTTTTAACATGAATGGGTGTTGGACTTTGTCAAACGCTTTTCCTGCATCACTTGATAAAAGTACATGGTTACTGTCTTTTGTTTAACTTATATGGCTGAATAAATTAATTAATTATTTTTCTGATGTTAAATCATCCCTGCATCCCTTGTGTGAATCCCACTTAATTGTGGTGAATTTTCTTTTTTTTTTTTTTTTTTTTTTGATATGTTGTTGAATTCTGTAGGCTAGAATTTTGTTGAGAATTTTTGCATCTACAATCACGAGATACATTGTTCTGTAATTTTCCTTTATTGTTCTGTCTTTATCTGGTTTTGGTATCAGAGTTATACTGGCTTCATAAAATGAATTAGACTGTATTCCATCCTTTTTTGTGCTCTGGAATACCTGTAGTAATAGTTTGATGGAATTTTCCAGTGAAGCCATAAGGGCCAGGGCTTTTTTTTAGTTGCGGGTTTTTAAACTACCTTTTCAATCTATTCTTTTGTGGTGGGTTTATTTATTTGTTCTACTTTTGTTTGTGCTAGTTTGGGTAGATGATGTGTTTCCAGAAATTTATTCATTTCCTCTAGACTTTCAAAATTATTAGAGTACAATTTTTCGTAGTATTCTGTTGATTTTTTTAATTTCAGTGGGTCCATTGTGATATCACCCATCTCATTTCCCATTTCAGTTACTCACTTCCTCTCTTGTTTTTCTTTTATCAGTTTTGGCAATGGTTTATCAATTTTGTTGATCTTTTCAAAAAACCAGCTTTTGGTCTTGTTAACTCTTTCAATGTTTTTTCTATTATCTATTTCATTTATTTCTGCTCTAATTTTTATTTGCTTTCTTCTGGTGCCCACGGGGTTCTTTTGCTATTTGAGTTGTGAAGTTAATTCTTTGATTTGGTCTCTCTTTTCTTTTTGGATGTGTGCATTTATTGAGATAAATTGACCTCTGAGCACTGCTTTTGCTTTGTCCCACAGATTCTTGTTGAATGCGTTTTCATTCTCATTTGAGTTTATGAATTTATTTCATTCTTGATTTATTCTATAATCTAGTCACTTTTTAGCAAAGTATCTTTCAGTGTCCATGTATTTGATTTATTTTTCTTTTTTTGTTACTGATTCCTACTTTTATGGTTGGAAAGGATGCTTCGTAATACTTCAGTACTTTGAATTTTGTTAAAGATTATTTTGTGGTCTAGTACATGCCCATTTCTGGAGAACATTCTATGTGCTTTGGAAAAGAAAATATAGTTGGCTGCTGTTGGGTGGAGTTTTCTGTATATTTCTATGAGGTCAAGTTGGATAATTTTGGCATTTAGATCTTCTGTGTCTTTACAGAGCTTTTTTCTAGGTGTTCTGTCTTTCACTGAGAGTGGTATGTTGAAGTCTTCTACTATTATTGTAGAGCTAATTCTGTTTTCAATGCAAAACTATTACATCAACATGTATTTTGGAGCTCCGTCATTGGCTGCATAGATATTTAATACGGTTATATCCTCCTACAGTATTGAGGCTTTAATCATTATATAATGTCCTTCTGTATCCAATGTGGTGGATTTTACTTCAAAGTCTATTTTATCAGAAATTAATATTGCCATTTCTGCTCTTTTCTGAATGTTATTGTACATATATAATTTGCACCCTTTGAGTTGTAGTTTCTTTGTATCCTTGAGTCTAAGGTATGTCTCCTGTATGCAGCATATAGATGAGTCATGTTTTTCTTATCTAATATTCCACTCTCTGTCTCTTTATTGATGTATTTAGTCCATTTACATTCAGCATGATTATTGATAGTTATGATCTTAGTGCTTTCGTTAATGATGTCTTTTTTTTTGGTGTTGTAGGCAATTCCTTTGTTCCATTTAATTTTCTGTGCTGAGTCCTTTTTCTTCATATGTTTTCTTTTCATCTTTTTTCCATGTTGCTAGCATTGTATTTGCTCAGACTTTGTGTTGTTCTTTTAATTTTGATACATAGGACTGACAGCTTCCTTTGCAGTTATCCTAATACTTACCCTGTTTTTTTCTAAATTTAAACCAGTCTTTGATTTCTTTACAGCACCTTGACTTTGTCTCCATATGAAAGTTCTGTGACTACATTTTCTTTTGGTTCCCTCTTTTTTGCTATGATATTTACAATGACATCTCTTTTTCCCTATTTTCAGTGTTTTGTCTATGATTTATTTTATGACTCCCCCGTTTGAGTTGATACCCTGTCACTCTACTCTGTGTTCTGGTCTTGGGTACTTAGCTGGTGTTATTGATTTTCTAACCAAAACTCTCTTATTATTTCTTCATGTGATAACATGATATTTGCTTCATGTTATGAGATGATACCAATTTTGCCAGCACCATCTGCTAAAAAGACTGTCTTTTTTCCATTTCATGGACTTAGGTCCCCTGCCAAAGATCAGGGATTTTGCAAAGTACCTAAATTTTTATGTATCCAGAAATGTCCCGATTTCACTATCATATCAGAAAACCAATTTTACTGGATATATAATTCTTGGCTGGCAATTATTTTCCTTCAAGGCTTTGTATATGTCGTCCTACTGCCTTCTTGCCTGTGTGATTTCTGCTGAGTGGTCTGAGCTTAGTCTTACAGTTTTTTCCCTGCAGGTTAGTTTTTGTTTATTCTTAATCACTTTTAAAAATGTCTCCTCATTTTTAGGTTTGACAAGCTTGATTATAATATGCCTTGGTGTCTTTCTTTTTGGATCTACCTTGTATGGAGTTTGATGAGCATCTTGGATAGGGATCTTCTCATTTTTATGATACCAGAGAAATTTACTGTCAGCAAGACTTCAAAAATTCTCTTCATATTTACTGTTATCCCCTTGCTGTGGTACTACAGTCAGCCAGCCACTCGTAGATTATTTCTCTTCACAGATTTCCACATAATTTTTAGTGTTTTTTGATTTTTTTTAAGAATTATTTTATCTGATTTTCCTCTAAATGTCAAGTGCTTTATCTTCAGTTTCACTAATTCAGGTTTTCATTGTCCCACTTCTGCTCCTTTCAATTTCTATTGAGTTGTCTAATTCTGAAATTTTATTATCAGTTTCTGAATTGCCAATTCAATATGCTTCAATACATATATTTACTTTTGACCTACATTCTAATTCACTAATCATTTCCTAATTTTTGTCCAGTCACCTATTTTTTTTACACAATGAAATTTTAATTTCAGTTATTCAACTTTACAACATTCAGAAGTATTCTAAGCCATAGTGATCATAAGATTAATGATCCAGGGGCAGGGTCAAGGTGGTGGACTAGTCACATGTCTCCTCAATTCCCTCTGTGAACTAAGGCCTAGAAAAACAATTTAATGGAGCAGAATGGACATTTTAGGAGCTCCAAGATCAGACAGAGCATTGTAAGTTCAGATTAGGAGACATAAAGTGGAAAAGTACCTTTGTTGGAGGCAAGATGGCAGCAAATAGATTCCCACTTCTGCTGGTGAAGCAGCTGAAAAGTTTAGAGGTATGGACACTATCTTTGTTAACTGGGAGATTGAGACTGGGACTGCTGAGCCTGAGAGCCTGGTGGAGGCCAGTTACCATGCTGCAGTGCCTAAGTAGAAAGCGTCTCATACTGCATAGAGGCTGTGCTTAAGACAGTCACATCTAGAGAACAGAGCGTTGGCTGGAAGCTGATGGTAGCAGTGCCCTTCTGCCCTCTCTGAGCGTGCCATAGATTCTGCTAACCATGGGCAGAAAAGATCACTCAGGCAAAACACCATCTTAGTCAGCTGAGAGGTGGAGTCAGCCATGCCTGAAGGCCTGGCTGGTGTTGGCTGCCATGCTGAGCAACAGCACCTGATTGGATGGTGCCTCTCTCAGCAGAAAAGCTGTTTTTAAGACAACTGTACCTAAAGAATGCAGTGGTGGCTGGTGGGTGAATGCCCTTATCTGTCCCTTCGTTGAGCTACATCATAATGTCTGTGGATGTAGCCCTTGAAAGACTCTACAAGTAGGTCACAATCTTTGTCAGCTAGGAGGTGGGGCTTGCCACTCCTGAGGGACCATTGGTACCGGCTGTTACTGGACAGAGCCTCTATCAGCAGAAAAGCAGTTCTCAAGAAAATTGCATCTAGAGAACACAGTGGTAGCTGGCAGCTGAATGTGATGTTGCCATTTTCCCCTCTCTTCACTGAGCCATGCCATATCATCTACTGATGGGCTCCAAGAGACTCCATAAGAAGGTCGCCATCTTTGTTAGCCAGGAAGCGGGGCCTGCCACCCCAAGGGGCCATCTGCTACTGACTGGTACTTGACAGCACCTCTCTCAGCAAAAAAGCAGTGTTTAAGTTAACTGCATCTACAGAATGCAGTTGCAGCCAAGTGTGGTGCTGCCCTGCTCTCCTCCCTTCTCTGAGCTGTGCCATAGCTTCTTCTGGCATAGCTCCAGAGAGTTTACACAAGTAGGTGGATGTCTTTGTCACCCAGGAGGCAGGCCCTGCCACCCCTGAGGGCTTAGCTGGGTTAGCTGGGGCCAACAGCCAACCCAAGCAGCATTGTGAGGTTGGACAGTGTCTCTATTACCAGAGAAGCTGTATACAAGTCAGCTGCACCTAGAGAACACAGCAGCAGCTAGCAACCAAGTTTAGCAGTGCCCCTTTCTTACTCCCTTCTTAGAGCTATGCCACAGCTTCTGTTGGGGCAATGTTAGAGAAGCTGAACAGCTTTCTGATGGCACCAACACAACAATTAATATCTAACTATTTAAAGAAGGAGACAACTATGGCTCTAGAAAACCCCCAAAACAAAGAATCAAAAAACTTTCCAGATGAAGAAGCCTTCCTAAAATTATAGGTGGTAGAATACAAAAGAATTATGTATAGATCCCTTCTAGATCTTAGGATAGAGATTTAAAAAGTACAGCAGAATAAAGTAAAAAATTAAACAAGCTATATGAACTGCTAGAAGATCAATGATCTGATATTCAGCAGATCGATAATAAAACTGCAGAGTTAGACAATGCAATGGAAAGCCAAAAGAGCAGAATTCAGGAAATGGAATGCAGAATTAGAGAGATTGAAGATAAAACAAGTGACAGCAGCGTTTATGAGATGAAATCAGACAAAAGAATCAAGAATAAATAAGAATCACATGACACTCTATGAAGAGGAACAATTTAAGTGTAGCTGGCATTCCGGACAAGGAGGGATAGCAGAAAAGACAGAGAGAATTGTTGAGGAATTGCTGACAGAAAACTTCCCTGACATCATGAAAGAAGAGGAGATAGCTATTCAAGATGCTCGTCAAACTCCACAAAAGGTAGACTCCAACAGGAAGGCACTAAGACATATTAAAATCAAGCTTAACAAAATGAAACATGAGGAAAAGCTCTTAAAAGCAGCTAGGCTTAAGCAAAGACTAATGTACAAAGGGAAGCCTTGTAGAAGATCCTCTGAATTTTCAGCTGAAGCCTTGTTGGTAAGAAGGAAGTGGGTGAACTCATGTAAAATCTTGAAGGAAAGAAACTTCCAACCTGCAAAACTGTCTTTCAGATATGGTGGTGAAATTAAGACATTTTCAGACAAACAGAAGCTTAGAGACTTTGCAAAAACCAAACTAAAGTTACAAGAAGTACTGAAGGAAGTTCTTCAACTAGAAAACCAATAATACCAGATATATCCAAGGATACTAAGCAGGGCACAATTTCCAGAGTCCTCATTAGTTAGGGAAATCACAAAGCTCAATCAAAGTTAAAATATTAAAATTAGGGAAACAGAGAACAAAACATGTAAGTCATGACAACATTACACTATAAAGAGGGATATATTACAGTATTTATAGCCCTTTGGGATGGTGAGGAAGTTAAGGAGATATAAAGTAAAAGATTGGTTTAAATCTAGAACATTAGGAGAGAACAAAAGTGTAGACACAGAGCAAACTAAAAATAATACATATCAAAACAAGAAACACAATACAGAAGTCGCAACAAACACAAAGCAATATTGGAAAAGATCAAAACACATAAAGAAAAACCACCCAGAACAGAATATTAAGTGGAACAAAGAATATGTCAACAATACAAAAATTAAGGCACCAAAATGACATCAAATACATATGTATCAATAATTATGCTGAATGTAAACAGACTAAATGCTTCAATAAAGAGACAGAGAGTAACAGATTGGATCAAAAAAACACAATCCATCGACACGTTGCTAACAAGAAACACAACTTAGACTCAAAGATATGAACAACCTGAAAGTCAAAGGATGGAAAAATATACACTAAGCTAACAACATGCAAAGAAGAGCATGAGTGGCAATATTAGTTTCAGATGAAATAGATTTTAAAGTAAAATCCACCATTGTGAAGAAAGATGGTCATCATCTATTGCTTAAAGGTTCAATACATAAAGAGAATATAACAATATTAAATAGTTATGCACCCAATATCAGAGCATCTAAATATATTGAACAAATGCTGACAACATTGAAAAATGAGATAGATCGCTCTACAATAATAATAGAGGACTTCAAAACAACACTTTCAGTAATGGAGAGATCACCCAGAAAAAAGCTCAATAAAGATACAGAAAATCTTATTGTGACAATCAACCAACTCAACCTCACAGACATATACAGAATTTTTACCTGATGACAGACAAGTACACCTTCTTTTCCAATGCACAGGCAACATTCTCCAGAATAGACCACATATTAGGTCACAAAGCAAGTCTCAACAAAATCCAAGATACTGAATTATTGCAAAGCATCTTCTCAGACCATAGAGCCATAAAAGTTGAAATCAATAGGAGAAAACACATGGATAGAAATTCAAACTCATGGCAACTCAAAACACCTTGTTCAAAAGTCCATGGGTTATAGAAGAGATCAAGGATGCAGTAAAGACACTCAGGGACTCAAATGACAGTGAAAATGCATTCTACCAGAATCTGTGATATACAGCAAAAGCAGTGCTCAGAGGTCAACTTATCTCTATAAATGCACACATCCAGAATGAAGAAAAGGCCCAAAAGAAAGAATCAACCCTACGACTTGAACAAGTAGAAAGAGAACAACAAAAGGACCCCCAGGGCACCAGAAGCAAATGGATAATGAAGATTAGAACAGAACTAATTACATTAGAGAATAGTAAAACAACTGTAAGAATTGACAAAACCAAAAGCTTGTTTTTAGAAAAGATCAACAAAATTGATAAGCCATTGGCTAGATTCAAAAAAGAAAAACAGGAGAGGAAACAAATAACCCATATAAGAAATGAGATGGGAGGTGTCACAGCAGACCTGACTGAAATTAAAAGCACCTTAACAGAGTACTACAAAAAATTGTACTCTATCAGATTTGAAAACCTAGAGGAAATACACAGATTCCTAGAGTCACATCACCTACTAAATTATCACAGGGAAAAGTAGAACAACTTAATAAAACTGTCATGAAAAAAGAGATTGAAAAAGCAATAATAATTAAAAAGAAACTACCAACCAAAAAAAGTCCTGGCTCAGAGGGCTTCACCAGAGAATTCTACCAAACTTTTAGAGAGGAGTTAATTCCAATACTACTGAGGATATTTCACAGCATAGAAAAGGATGGAACATTCTCAGATTCATTATATGAAGCCAGCATAACCCTGATACCAAAGCCAGGTAAAAACCCCACAAAACAAAGAAAATTACAGACCAATATCACTCACAAACCAAGATGCAAAAATTTTCAACAAAATCCTAGCCAATAAAATCCAACAACATATCAAAAAAATAAAGTATCATGAACAAGGAGAATTCATTACAGGGATGTAGGGTTGGTTCAACATCGGAAAAACAGTGTGATCACCCACACAAATAACACAAAGAAAAAGGATCCCTTCATTTTCTCAACTGATACAGAAAAGGCATTTGACAAAGTCCAACAGCCATTCATATTAAAAACTCTCAGCAAAATAGGAATAGAAGGGAAATCCCTCAATGTGATAAAGGGCATCTACACAAAACCAACTGCCAGCATCATCTTGAATGGAGAGAAACTGAAAGAATTTCCTCTGAGAACAGGAATTAGACAAGGGTGACTACTGTCACCACTTCTATTCAACATTGTGCTAGGGGCTCTGGCCAGAGCAGTCACACAAGACAAAGAAATAAAGGGCATCCACATCAGTAAAAAAGGAGTAAAAGTATCCCTATTTGTAGATGATATGATTGTATACACAGAAAACCCTAATGAATTCACAAATAAACTACTAGAACTAACAGAAGAGCTCAGCAATGTATCAAGATATATGATAAACATAAATAAATCAGTAGGATTCCTTTACACGAACAAAGAGATCATCAAAGAGGAAATCACCAAATCAATACTATTTACAATGGCAACCAAGAAGGTAGAATACCTAGGAATAAATCTAATCAGAGATGCAAGAGACCTATACAGAGAAAGTTATACAAGACCCTATTGTAAGACACCAAGTAGAAAAACCTACCTGGCTTATGGATGGGAAGACTTAACACTGTGAAAATGTCTATTTTACCCAAAGCAATCTACAAATACAATGCAATCCCAATACAAATCCCAACATCATTTTTTAATGAGATGGAAAACAATTCACCGAATTTGTTTGGAAGGGGAAGAAACCCTGAATAGGTAGCTAAGCCAGCCTAGTGCTGGTGAGATGGATCTGACTCATCACGACCCTAGGGGCCAGGGTAGAACTGACCCCCAGAGTATTCAAGGAGTGCCTGGTGGATTTGAACTGCCGACCTTGTGGTTAGCAGTGGTATCTGAATAAGTAAGACACTACTAAAGAAGAGGAACACAGTGGGTAGCCTCACCCTATCCAACCTTAGAACCTATTACAGACATATAGGCCAATGGAACAGAATGGAGAATCCAGAAATATCACCACCCTCCTATTAACAGATGGTATTCAACAAAGGCCCAAATATTGTAAACAAGGGTAAAGATAGTCTCTTTAACTAATGGTGTTGGAAAAATTGGATATCTATCTGCCAAAAACTGAAACAAGACTTATACCTCACACCTTACACAAAAACTAAACCCAAATGAATCAGAGACCTAAATATCAAACTTAAAACAATAAAGATTATGGAAGGAAAAATAGAGATAACAATGGAAGTTCTAATACATGCCTTAGACAAACAAAATCTTACCAACAATGCACAAACAGAAGAGAAAATAGATACATGGAAACTACTAAATCAAACACTTATGTTCATCCAAAGACTTTATCTAGAGAGTTAAAAGATTGCTTACAGAATGGGAAAAATGTTTGGCAACTACTTATTGGACAGACATCTAATTTCCATAAGCTACAAGGTACTGCAAAATATCAACAAGAAAAAGACAAATAACCCAATTAAACAATGGGAGAAGGAGATGGACAGACACTTCATGAAAGAAGACATCCAGGCAGCCAAAATATGCATGAGGAAATGCTCACTGTCATTAGCCATTAGACAAATCTAAATCAAAACTACAACACAGTATTGTCTCACCCCAAAAATGTTGGCAATAATCCAAAAAACAGAAAACAATAAATGATGGAGAAGCTGTGGAGAAATTAGAACTCTCTTACATTGCTGATCAGAATGCAAAATGGTACAACCTCTTTGAAAAGCAATTTGGCATCTTCTTTAAAAGCTAGAAATAGGCGGAGTCAAGATGGCCGACTAAGCCCACGTCTCCTTCTATCCCTCTGGAAACCAAGACCTGAACTGACAATCAAACAGAGCATTCTGAGCACCTAATCAGCCTCAGGACACGGCACAGAGCTGTTAATTGGGACTTTATACCACTCAGCGAAAAATCTCCTCTCTTTCGCTGACTCCTGCTCCTGGCTAGCCCCGGCTCTCACGGACGGAAGGTAAACGCACCATTTTGACTTCTTTTTCCTCGGTCTCGGCTGGTGGGCGGAGCTGGGACTTGCCTGGCGGCTGGACTCAGACACGCTGCGGGGGGATAGGCAGGCGAAATTCCCATATTCTTAGAGCCAGGCTCGGGACTCTGTTAATCTAGACACTTTGAGCCTTTCGTTTTGTAGCTGCCTCAGTGGGGTTTGTGCAGAACTCCGTGGTCAGGGTGCGGGACGCCATGTTGCTACCGAGATTTTAGGGGGACCTCATTCTTAGCCTGGGAGCCAGCGCCTGCAAACAGGACAGCGCTTCTCTGTCAGAAAAGTAGTGATTTTGCATAGTGCTGCCTACACTGGGGGCCCTGTAACAGAAGCAGAGGAATCGCTGCCTCTGGGCACCTTTAGCTCCCCTGTCTGCTGCCTGTGTGGAGGACGCCATCTTGGGTATGGTGGCCGCAGCTGGACCTAATTATTAGCTTGGGAGCCAGAGCCTGCCCACAGGAGAGCACTTTTCTATCACAAAACCAGTACTCGACACAGTGTTGGACAAGGCTAGGCCCTGTCAGCACAGGCCACCAGGGCAGTAGCATTGCTGTATTCTGAACTAGTTTGTTATCATCTGGGGTTGGATACAGTGGCGCTTACTTTGTCAGACAACTACACCTTCTTCTCCAGTGCACATGGAACATTCTCCAGAATTGACCATGTGATAGGCCATAATGCAATGCTCAACAAAATCCATACCATTTGAATTATTGCAAAGCATCTTCTCAGATCATAAAGCCATCAAAGTTGAAATCAACAGCAGAAAAAACATAGATAGAAAGTGGAACTCTTGGAAACTGAACAACATCTTGCACAAAAAAACATGGGTTATAGAGGAAATCAAGGATGAATTAAAGAAATTCATGGATTCCAATGAGAACGAAAACACTTCCTACCAGAACCTATGTGATACAGCCAAAGCAGTGCTCAGAGGTCTGTTTATCTCCATAAATGCACACATTTGGAAGGAAGAAAGAAACCAAATCAAGGAACTAACTCTACAGCTTGAACAAGTAGAAAGAGAACAACAGAGGAAGCCCTCAGGCACCAGAAGAAACGGGATCATAAAGATTAGAGCAGAGCTAAATGAATTAGAGAATAGAAAAACAATTGAAAAAATTGAAAAGACCCAAAGCTGGTTTTTTGAAAAGATCAACAAAATTGATAAACCACTGTCTAAACTTACTAAAGAAAAGCAGGAAAAGAAACAAATAACCCAAATTAGAAATGAGAAGGGAGTTGTCACCACAGATGCAACAGAAATCAAAAACATCCTAACAGAATACTATGAAAGACTATACTCTAACAAATTTGAAAACCTAGGGGAAATGGACAAATTCCTTGACTCATACCACCTACCCAAATTATCACAATGTGAAGCAGAACAACTTAATAAACTCATCACAAAGGAAGAGATTGAAAAGGTCATCAAAACACTGCCAACCCCAAAAAGTCCGGGCCCAGATGGCTTCACGGCAGAATTTTACCAAGCATTTAGAGAAGAGTTATCCCCAATACTATTGAAACTATTTCACAGTATAGAAAGGGATGAAGTACTCCCAAACTCATTCTATGAAGCCAGCATAACCCTGATACCTAAGCCCGGGAAAGATCCAACAAAGACAGAGAACTACAGACCAATATCACTCATGAACTTAGATGCAAAAATCTTCAACAAAATTCTTGCCAACAGAATACAACAACATATCAAGAAAATAATCCATCATGACCAAGTGGGATTCATACCAGGGATGCAAGGCTGGTTCAACATCAGGAAAATAATTAATGTGATTAACCACATAAATAACACAAAAGACAAAGACCACCTGATTTTGTCCATTGATGCCGAAAAGGCATTTGATAAAGTCCAACACTTATGCTAAAAACTATTTATGCTAAAAACTCTTAGCAAAATGGGCATAGACGGCAAATTCCTCAACACAATAAGGGCCATTTATACAAAGCCAATTGCCCACATCATCCTGAATGGAGAGAGACTGAAAGACTTTCCCCTGAGATCAGGAACTAGACAAGGATGCCCACTGTCACCTCTCCTATTCAACATTGTGCTAGAAGTTCTAGCCAGAGCAATTAGACAAGACGAACAAATAAAGGGCATCTGCATCGGCAAAGAGGAAGTTAAAATCTCCCTGTTCGCAGATGATATGATTGTATATGCAGAGAACCCCAAGGAATCTATAAGTAAGTTACTCAAACTGATAGAAGAGTTCAGCAAAGTCTCAGGATACAAGATAAACATAAGTAAATCAGTAGGATTCCTTTATACCAACAATGAGACTGTTAAGGAGGAAATTATCAAATCTATACCATTTGTGATAGCCCCTAAGAAGATAAAGTACCTAGGAATTAATCTAACCAGAGAAACAACAGACCTTTACAAAGAGAACTACAAGCCCTTACTACAAGAAACTAAGAGAGACTTAGATAAATGGAAAAACCTACCCTGCTCATGGATAGGAAGACTTAACATTGTGAAAATGTCTATTTTACCCAAAGCAATTTATTTATATAATGCAATCCCAATACAAGTTCCAGCATCATTTTTTAATGAGATGGAGAAACAAATCACCAATTTTGTTTGGAAAGGGAAGAAGCCCCGGATAAGCAAGGTACTACTAAAGACGAAGAACACACTGGGAGGCCTTTCATTACCCGACCTTAGAACATACTACACTGCCACAGTGGTCAAAACAGCCTGGTACTGGTACAAGAACAGACAGATTGATCAATGGAAAAGAATTGAGACTCCAGAGATGACACCATCTGCCTATGAACAGTTGATATTCGACAAAGGCCCTAAGACATTAAACTGGGGTAAAAACAGTCTCTTCAACAAATGGTGCTGGCAAAATTGGTTATCCATCTGCAATAAACTGAATCAAGATCCATATCTTACACCTTATACAAAAACCAACTCCAACTGGATAAAAGACCTAAATATCAAACCTAAAACGATAAAGCTCATCCAAGAAAAGGTAGGAACAACAATGGAAGTTTTAATACACAATGAGGACAGACTCCAAAATCTGTCAAAGAAACCTCAATCAACAGAAGAGAAAGTAGATAAATGGGAACTATTAAGAATCAAACACTTTTGCTCATCCAAAGGCTTTATTAATAGAATTAAAAGAACACCCACAGAGTGGGAAAAAATATTTGGCAACTCTATGTCAGATCGACGCCTGATCTCCATAATCTATAAGATACTACAAAATATCAATAAGAAGAAGATAAACCATCCAATGAAGCGATGGGCAAAGGAGATGGACAGATACTTCACTAAAGAAGAGATCCAGGCAGCCAAAAAACACATGTGGACATGTTCGCGATCTTTAGTTATTAAAGAAATTCAAATCAAGACAACAATGAGATACCATCTCACCCCAACAAGATTGGGCATGATCCAGAAAATACAAAACAACAAATGCTGGAGAGGCTGTGGAGAAAGCGGAACCCTCCTACACTGTTGGTGGGGTTGCAAAATGGTCCAGCCTCTTTGGAAGGCAATCTGGCGCTTCCTTAAAAAAATGGATATTGATATACCATTTGACCCAGTAATTCCACTACTTGGAATATATCCTACACATTCAAGGCCTTTCACACCAACGGACACATGCACCAGAATGTTTATCGCGGCACAGTCCACAATAGCAAAAAGGTGGAATCAACCCAGATGCCCAACAATAGAAGAATGGATAGGTAAACTGTGGTACATATACTCAATGGAGCACTACGCAATGATAAACAATAACGATGATTCTGGGAAACATCTCCTAACCTGGTTTCAACTGGAAGACATTATGCTGAGTGAGAGTAGTCAGCGACGAAAGGACAAATACTGTATGAGACCTCTACGATAAGATCTCAAAAACAGACATGTGTATAGAAGAAAAGACTCTTTGACAGCTGCAAGGGAGGGGAGGGAGGGAGGGATGGCGAGGGGGGGAGGGCTTAGTTTAGGTAGTTACTAGAAATCTAGTTGTGAGAAAGCGGTGACAGCACACATTAGGAACAAGAACAACATTAAGTGGACTTCAGCATAACTTGAGTACTCCTTCCATCTTAACTCAATACTGCAAGGATAGAGTAGCTGGGGCGGGGGGCGGGGGACCATGCTCTTAGGCAAATTCCAGGCCAATTGGCACAACTAGCGTTTTGCTAAGAGAGCTCTCTGCACCCCACATTGGTGAGTGGCTTCTGGGGTCTTAAAAGCTGCCAAGCTGTCATCCGAGGACACAGCAAATGGTCCCAACTCAGCAGGAGCAGATGCTCACCAAGGGCCAAAATGGCATGCGGTAAAGACAACCGAGAAGACAGAGAGACCCACAAGAGTGGGTGCCTACATCGACCTGGGACCGGAAGAACCGGATGGTGCCCGGCCACCACCAGTGATAGCCATGACGGAGCTCACAGAGAGGAGCCCCACTGGCAACACAAGAATAAAAAGAGGTGCATCATGAGATCTCCACTAAAAGACCTCAATTGATGGTCCAGCGGTTTTGGGGTTCCTCTGAGAGCATGGCCCCCGGCCCTGATGCTGCCCATTCCCATAAATTATAACAAAGTTCCACTCTTTGGACAGGAATGGAATGGACTTGGCAATGCAGAGTAACCATATGTTGGAAGCACTTTATGGTTCTATACATCTATAGGATATCATCTTGCTGACCTCTGGCTGGAGGAAGGGGAGTGGACGGAGAGGAGGGGAAAGGAGACTGTTGGGAGGATGAGACATGTATGGAGCAGAGAGGAATAGTGTGCAGTCACCGAACAGGGAGAGCAGTGGAAGCTGCATATAGGGGGGCATGTAAATTTACATGTGAATGTACATTTTCACTCAGTTATGTTAAATAAAAACAAAAATAAAAACAAAAGCTAGAAATAGAAATACCATGTTATTGTTGCTGTTAGGTGCTGTCGAGTCAGTTATGACTCATAGTGACTCTGTGAACAACAGAATGAAACACTGACCAGTCTTGTGCCATGTCCACAAATCACTTTTATGCTTAGGCCCATTGTTGTGGCCACTGTATCAATCCATTTCATCGGGATCCAGCAATCCCAGTGTTTGGAATATATCTTACAGAAATAAGAGCTGTCACATGAACAGACACATGCACACGAATGTTTATTGCAGCACAGTCCACAATAGCAAAAAGATAGAATCAATCTAGGTGCCCCTCCAACAGAGAAATGTATAAACAAACTATGGGATATATACACAATGGAACACTGTAATGATAAAGAACACTGGTGATTTTAGGAAGCACCTCATAACCTGGTATCAACTAGAAGACATTATGCTGAGTAACATCAGTTAGCTGCAAAAGGCAACTATTGTATGAAACCACAATTATAAGGAATTAATAAGGGACTTATATACAGAAGAAAAGACTCTTTGAAGAGTCACACAAGGGTGGGAAGGGAAGGAGTGGGCTGGACAGAGACTAGATAGTAGATAGGAATTCAGTTAGGTGACGGGTGTGACAGCATGCAGTAAAAGGCAGGTCAGCATAAATGGACTGTACCACAAACTAAAAAGTTTTGTAAATTCAACCCAACATCTCAAAAGATAGAGTAGCAAGGACAGGGTCTGGAGATCATATTTTCAGGGCACGTCGAGGTCAGTTTGTGTAAGTAGCCTTTTGCTAAGAGAATCTTCTACACCCCATACTAGTGAGTGGCTTCTGGGTTCTTAAAAGCCAGCATGCTGCCACCTGAGATACATCAATTGGTCCCAGTCCACTTGGAACAGACGATGACCAAGAATCTCAAAGACACGAGTTAAAATGAGCCCAGGAGACAGAAGGACACATATGACTGGGAGACTACACCAGCATGATACCAGAAGAACCAAAGAGTGCCCAATCACCACCAAAGACAGCCTTGATAAGGGACACAATGCAGAGTCCCTGATGTAGCATGAGAGAAAGAGAAGTGCAGATCAATAGCTCTACTAAAAGACCAGAACTGAGGGTTAGAGAACCTGGAAGTTCCCTTGGGAACATGGCCCCTAGACTTGCTGCTGGCCCAGAACTGAAACCAGTACTGAGGTCAACACTTCAGACTAAGAGTTGTCTGGACTCAGAGACACAGAGTGAGCATGTGGTGCATGTACTTTATGGTTTTATACATTTATGGAATGCTGTCCTACTGGTTTCTTTCTAGAGTGGGGAAGAAGTGTGGAGAGGAGGGGACAGCTGTTTGTTGGGAGGATACTAATAGTAAAGAGTGAAAAGGAGGAGTGTTCTGTCACCAAGGTGGGGGGAACAGATAAAGTTGTAGAGAGGCTGGCATGCAAAGTTAACTTGGATTGTATACTTTCACTTAATCATAATTTTAAAAAAAAGTAATGATCCAGGAAACATTTTCTCTTCAGTAAATTTATGTGTTGTCAGTGTGGGTCATAATTCCACGCAATTTGCAGAACTAAATTAAATTTAAAAATGTGCTTTAGGTTGTGTTAAGGAGTGAGACTAAAAATGTAATCAAAGGCACACTATTCCGTAATAGGAAAGAGATATCAGGCCCCTCTCTGTGTAAGACACTGCATTTGGCATTGTGTTAACGCGTAGCTGACTCGCTGCAACTACCAGAAGATGGTGAAGAAAATGTCTCTTTTGTGAACTGAGTACATGAGTTCACAGCTGAGATGGAAAACAAGATGTAATAGCTTCTTCAAGACAAGGAGTGTATGCTATCCATCTGAATACGGAGGAGGACAGTTATACAGCAGTCTATGGGTAAGGACCAGTAGGCTGACCTGCAAGTTAGGGCTTGCTGTTCCCATCTAGGAACCCTGGTCACAACACAGGGCAGAGTCAGGTCAGCCCACAGCCCATACATGGAGTTCAGGGAGGGCCCAGGAGCTGATCCACAGAGGGATTGGAAAGGAGAAGCCAACAAAGAGAAGGTAACTTTCAGGAGAAATAAGACATGTGGTGCTGGTTGTCTAACAAGAGAGGGCTACAAGGAAAAGGGTGGGGAGAACCAATGGGGTTAGAGAGGGAGCTGCAGAGCCAGGGCAGGCGCAGGAGTCAGGGTGAGGGCCAGCTGCCTGCTGAAATCAGGGAAGGAGGAGGGCAGAAGGGACAGAAATAGAGGCCAGCTTTGGGGAACAATGAGAAAACCCCGTTATCACCCTTCAAGCCAACAGCGACAGCTAGGGAGTTGCCTGGAGGCATGGAAACTTGCAACCTCAGCAGTGATAACTGGATCCTAAATTATTCAGCGATAAATCAAAGGGTAGCTCTTCTCCAATTTTATGCCAGTGTAAAACGTTCCTCTACAGAATAATGTGTAATTAATTTTTGTAAAACTAGACCAAGGAGAAACAGGGAACCTGTCTTCTTTGCCCTAGTTACCAGTGGGTCTCAGTCTCTAAAAAGTGTTCTACTGCAATTACCTAGCACACTTGTGAATTCAGCTAATGTAAGTCCTGGAGGGAATCCTACAACAACAACAAAAGACATTATGGAAAAACTAAGGAAATCTTAATAATGTGAGCTTTAGTTAATAATACTGTGCCAATATTGTTTTATTAATTCTTATAAATGTACCACACTAATGTAAAACACTGATAATAATGTACTGTCTGTATTCACTTTATAGTTTTTCTGTAAGTCAAACATTTTTCTAAAATGAGATGTTTATTAAAAATACTTATGTTCCTAAGAATATATAGCCTATCATTTGCCACACAAGGAAGCAAGTATTAAATGTACAGCAGAATTACTTAGTGTTTTCTATAACATGCTAATATCTGTGAGAATCCATTCCATTTAAATATGAAACTGGATATTCTGTAAAATGTTATACAACTTTGGATAATTTACTTACTAAAGATCACCGACTGCCCTGAAAATGACGAAAATATTGGAAAGTCTATGCATTCCCTGCTTCACCGGAAAGCCTGGTCTGAGTGTGAAAAGAGTGACTTGTTCTCACTTTACCTGTCCCGTGGATCTCACAGTATTGCTGTGCAATTTTTTTTTAATGACTATTTATTCTGTGTCTAAAATGTGGGTTGTTTGCAAAGCAATTTAACTGGTAAGTAGACTAGGCTTCATTTAATTAACCTGGCTGAAAAAGCCCTAATGTTCCTTTTTTCATTTGCCATTTTTTGGACAAACCTAATATATAAAGTCTGACAATTAAGTCTGTGAACTTCATTGTTCTAAGTGCTCCATACCTCATTGCTCAGTATCACTATGGTCATCCTCAAAGTACTGCCTTGGAAAGCTGTGCTCCAAATCCAGTGCCCAGTCCATCCTTCAAAGCAATTTTTGAGCTCTTTCTGAAACGGCCATTGCATACAGTGGCACAGTGGCAAGTTTGCAAACTTAATTGTATAGTTGTCTTCGAGGGAGTTTTTAGCCACTGAACAAGTAACTGGATTGGAACACTCTCCCTACTCACCTGATCTGGTTCCCAATGACTTTTCTTTATCTGAAGATAAAGGAAATATTGAAAAGAAGACATTTGGATGACATTCAGGGCATCAAGGGTAGTACAATGTCAGTTCTGATGGCCATTCCGGAAAAAGATTTCCAAAATTGCTTTGAACGGTGGAGTAGGTGCTGGTGTCAGTGCATAGCTTCCAAAGGGGAGCACTTTGAAGGTGACCATAGTGATACTCAGCAATGAGGTATGTAGCACTTTTTCTAAGATGAGTTTCTGAACTTGACAATTCTCATATATCAGAATCTTTCTTCCTGCTTTAGACAGGAAAAGGAGAAAGCAGTCTTTCTGGATACAGAAGGAGCTGCTACACAGTTGCCGTTGTTGCTAGGTGCCATCAAGTCAGCTCCAACGACTCATAGCGACTGTATGGCCAACAGAACGAAACATAGCCCTGTCTTGCACCGTGTCCACAATTGTTTTTATGCTAAGCCAATTATTGTGGCCACTATGTCAAACCATCTCCTTGAGGGTCTTCCTAGTTTTTGCTGACCCTCCTCCACTCTACCAAGCATGATGTCCTTCTCCAAGGACTGATCCCTCCTGACAACGTGTCCAAAGTACGTAAGATGTAGTCTTGCCATCTTTACTTCTAAGGAACACTCTGGTTCTACTTCTCCCAGAACAGATCTATTTGTTCTTTTGGCCATCCATGTTACATTCAATATTCTTCTCCAACACCACAATTCAAAGGCATTAATTTTTCTGTCTTCTTTGTTTATGGTCCAGCTTTCACATGCATATGATGTGATTGAAAATACCATGCCTTGAATCAGGCGCATTTTAGTCGTCAAGATGACAGCTTTACTTTTTAATACTTTAAAGAGGTCCTTTGCAGCAGATTTTCCCAGTGCAATGTATCTTTTAATTTCTTGACTGTTGCTTCCATGGGCATTGATTGTGGACCCAGGTGAAATGAAATCCTTGACAAACTCAATCCTTTCTCCATTTATGACAATGTTACTTACTGGTCCACTTGTGAGGATTTTTGTTTTGAAAGGAATTAGCCAAGGAAAACCTTATGAATAGCAGCCAAACATTGTCAGATATGGTGCTGGAAATTGAACCCCCCAAGTTGGAAGCCACTTGGAAGACGACAGTGGAAGAGCTGCCTCCTCAAAGTAGAATTGAACTTGACATGGATGGAGTAAGGCCTCCAGGACCTTTGCTTGCTGACGCAGCACAACTCAAAACAAGAAGAAACAGCTGCAAACATCCATTGATAGTCGGGACACGGAATGTACGAAGTGTGAATCTAGGAAAACTGGAAATTGTCAAAAATGAAATGGAATGCATAAACACTGATATCCTAAGCATTAGTGAGCTGAAATGGACCGGTTTTGGCCATTTTGAATCCAACAATCATATAGTCTATTGTGCTGGGAACGAAAACTTGAAGAGGAATGGTGTTGTATTTATCATCCAGAAGAACATTTCAAGATCTGTCCTGAAGTACAACAATGTCAGTGATAGGATAATATCCATACACCTACAAGGAAGGCCAGTTAATACGACTATTACTCAAATTTACACACCAAACACTAAAGCCAAAGATGAAGAGGTGGCAGATTTTTACCAGCTTCTGCAGTCTGAAATTGACTGAACATGCAATCAGGATGGGTTGATAATTACTGGTGACTGGAATGCAAAAGCTGGGAACAAGAAGGACTGGTGATCGGAAAATATGGCCTCAGTGATAGAAATGATGCCAGAGATCGCATGATACAATTTTGCAAGACTAATAACTTTTTCATTGCAAATACCTTTTTTAACCAACACAGTGATTGTACACATGGACCTCAGCAGATGGAATACACAGGAACCAAATTGACTATGTCTGGGGAAAAAGACAATGGATAAGCTCCATATCAGCAGTCTGAACAAGACAAGGTGCTGACTGTAGCACAGATCATCAATGGCTCATATGGAAACTCAAATTGAAACTGAAGAAAATTAGCACAAGTCCACGAGAACCAAAGTATGACCTTGAGTATATCCCTCCTCAGTTTAAAGATCATCTCAAGAACAGAGTTGATGTGTTGATCACTAGTGACTGAAGACCAGAAGAATTGTGGAATGACATCAAAGACATCATCCATGAAGAGAGCAAGAGGTCATTAAAAAGGCAGGTAAGAAAGAAAAGACCAAATTTGATGTCATAAGAGACTGAAACTTACTCTTGAACATCAAGCAGCTCAGCTAAAGTAAAAGGAAGGAATGGTGAAGTAAAAGACCCAAACAGAAGATTTCAGAGAGTAGCTCGAGAAGACAAAAGAAGATATTATAATGACATGTGCAAAGAGCTGGAAATGGAAAACCAGAAGGGAAGAACATGTTCTGCATTTCTCAGGCTGACAGAACTGGAGAAAAAATTCAAGCCTTGAGTTGCAATAGAGAAGGATTCTACAGGGAAACCACTAAATGATGCAGGGAGCATCAAAAGATGGAAGGAATACACAGAGCCATTTTACCGGAAAGAACTAGCCGATGTTCAGCCATTTGAAGAGGTAGCAACACAGTGATTGTACACATGGACCTCAGCAGATGGAATACACAGGAACCAAATTGACTATTATCAGGAACTAATGGTACTGAAGGAAAAAGTCAAAGGGGCATTGAAGACATTGGCAAAAAACAAGGTTCCAGGAATTGGTGGAATATCAATTGAGATATTTCAACAGATGCAGCACTAGAAGTGCTCATTCGTCTATGCCAAGAAATTTGGAGGACAGCTAACTGGCCAACTGACTGGAAGAGATCCATAGTTATGCCCATTCCAAAGAAAGGTGATCCAACCAAATGTGGAAATTACTGAACAGTATCATCGATATCACACACAAACAAAATTTTGCTCAAGATAATTCAAACACGACTGCAGCAGTATATTGACAAGGAACTGTTAAAAATTCAAGCTGGATTTAAAAGAGGATGTGGAACCAGGGATATCATCGCTGATGTCAGAAGGATCTTGGCTGAAAGCAGAGAATATTAGCAAGATGTTTACTTGTGTTTCATTGACTATGCAAAAACATTCGACTGTGTGGATCATACTAAATTATGGCTAATGTTGCAGAGAATGGGAATTCTGGAAGATCTAAGTGTGCTTTAAAGACTCTGTATATGGATCAAGAGGCAGTTGCGTGAATAGAACAAGTTGACACTGCATGGTTTAAAGTCAGGAAAGGTGTGTGGCAGGGTTGTATCCTTTCACCATACCTTTGTAATTTATATGCCAAGCAAATAATCCAAGAAGCTAGATTATATGGAGAATGAGGCATCAGGATTGCAGACAACACCACCTTACTCGCTGGGAATGAGGATTTGAGACACTTACTGATGAAGATCAAAGACCACAGCCTTCAGTATGAATTGCACCTCAACATCAGGGAAACAAAAATTCTCACAACTGGACTAGTAAGCAACATTGTCATAAATGGAAAAAAGATTGAGGTCTTCAAGGATTTCATTTCACTTGGGTCCACAATCAATGCTCATGGAAGCAGCAGCCAAGAAATCAAAAGATACATTGCACTGGGAAAATCTGCTGCAAAGGACCTCTTTAAAGTAAAAAGTAAAGCTGTCATCCTAACGACTAAAATGTGCCTGACCCAAGCCACAGTATTTTCGATCACATCATATGCACGTGAAAGCTGGACTGTGAGCAAGGAAGACAGAAGAACTGATGCCTTTGAATTGTGGTGTTGGAGAAGAATGTTGAATGCATGATGGACCACCAAAAGAACAAATAGATCTGTTCTGGGAGAAGTAGAACCAGAGTGTTCCTTGGAAGGCAAGAGTGCATCTTGCATACTTTGGACATGTTGTCAGGAAAGATCAGTCCCTAGAAAATGACATCATGGTTGGTAGAGTGGAGGGTCAGCGAAAAACAGGAAGACCCTCGATGAGATGGATCAACAGAGTGACCACAACAATGTGCTCAAGCATAAAAACAATTGTGGACATGGAGCAAGACTAGACAGTGTTTCATTCTGTTGTTCATAGTGTCACTGTGAGAGGGAACTGACTCAATGGCACCTAATAACAACAACAATTCCTTTCAGAAGTAGACCGCTGGGTCCTTCTTAGTCTGGAAGCTCAGCCAAAACTTGTCTACCATGGTTGACCCTGCTGGTACTTAAATACCAGTGATGCTCCTGCATCACAGCAACATGCAAGCCTCCACCGACAGACAAGTGGGGGCCGCTCACTCTGTCTTTACCCTCCTTACCTGATGGTGTTACCCTGCTTCTTTGCCTTGATGCTATTACCCTGCTTACCCGATGGTGTTACCCTCTTTGCCTGATGCTATTACCCCCTTTACCTGATAGTGTTACCCCCTTACCTGACACTATTACTCTCCTTGCCTGATGCTGTTACACTCCTTACCTGATGACGTTACCTTCAGGTAACTGATTACAGTCTTAAAGTAGCAGAAATTATTCAAACGAAGACATGTGTAGGTAAGGTCTAGGAGGGCTCCCAATGTGGAGGTTCCATGTCTCAGAAGGGATGCACTACCCTCGACTTGCGTTGCTATCTACTATACAGTTAGGAAACAGTTTATTGTTTGAATTTTAATCGTAAGGTTTTCAGTTATTTATAGCAATCAATGTCAATGGCTTCCATAAACTTACTCTGTATGTTGACCAGAATACTTCTGTTTAATATTTCTGTTGAATGTTCTTTTTAGGTTGTCTGACAACTTAATTGCTTGAGATTCTTATGTTACCCCACTCCATCAACACTGAATCTTAAATTCTCTCCATCAAATGATTTTGCTGATCAGTATTCAAACAAATCTATTCTGGAAGAAGTATAACCAGAATGCTCCTTGGAAGCAAGAATGGCAAGACTGTCTTACACGCCTTAGACATGACAGCAGGAGGGAATCAGTCCTGGAGACGGACATTATGCTTGGTAAAGGAGAGGGTCAGCAAAAAAGAAGACCCTTAATAAGATGGATCGACACAGAGGCTGCAACAATGGACTTAAGCACTGAAACTGTTGTGGACATAGTGCAGGACCAGCCAGTGTTTCTTTCTGTTGTGCACAAGGCCACTATGAGTTGGAAATGACTCGACAGCACCTAACAACAACGATTTAATGAGACATGTATTCACTGACACAGGAATCTGTCATTCAAGACTCATGGTGATAGTACTCATGATCATCTTCAGTTCAAATAATACTTCACCCCACTGACCTCCAGTAAAACAGTACATGTTGTTTACACCAATTCACAAAAGTTTATAGGTGTATGGCACACATATTTTAAAATAAACCAGGAGAATATACCAAATTCATGTGTAAGCTCACACATCAGCAAGCAGATCTCATCTCTTTGCTTTCTATAGCAAAAGCCAAACAAGAAGGAAGGAAATCACGATGAGCTTCATTGTGGAGTGACGTATCATCATTGTACAAGTGCCCAGCTAGATTTAACAAACATGAATAGAAGAGACAATTATTTTGATTAACCATCTTATGTTACTATTTAAATACTCATTCAGTTTTCATTCATTTTAAAAATAGAAAATATTGACACTTTTGAAAAGATCTGTTATCTGACATTCTTGCTTCTGATGTTTCTATGCAAAGACAGGAGTTTGGGGCTGTCGACTCTTCCATTTTGCTGACCCCAGTCTTCAGATGTGTCTTAATCCAATCTGGCTAACCAGTAAATTTCCTAATAGAAACTTAAATTCTGAATTTCCAGCTCCTTCTCAGCTCACTGTATCACACAACAATCAGAGATTCAAGCAGGAATCAGAGGACACAAAAATAACAAAATGGGAATACTACCACTCAGGGAAATAAAACAATACTTCCTTATGTCATGGTTGGAATTGTGTCCCCCCAAAAATGTGTGCAGCCACGTGGCTGGGATATGGTTCCCAGTATGTTGGGACTGTCCTCCATTGTGTGGTTTTGCTAACCTGTGTGTTAAAGGATTAGGGTGGGGCTGTAAATTCCTGCTGTAGGGGGTGTTTCCCTGGAGTATGGCTTGCCCCACCCTTAATGCTTTTAGCTTGCAAGGAATAAAAGGAAAAAGAAACAAAGGACAATTTGAGAACCTCGCTACCATCAAGCAAGCAGCACCGGGAGCAGAGTACGTCCTTCAGACCAGAGGTTCTTGCGTCAGGACGCTCCCTGGACAAAGACTGATGTAATACCAGACTTTCCTCCAGAGCCGACAAGGGGAAAGTCTTTCCCTGGAGTGGACACCCTGAATATGGACTTGCAACCTACCAGACTGTGTAAGAATAAATCTTTTTTTGTTAAAGCCATCCACTCTGTGGTATTTCTGTTAGAGCAGCCCTAGCTGACTAAAACACTTATCATCCCTACTCCACCTCTTCCCTGCACCCCAAAGAAACAGCTTCAAGAAGCTACTGTTAGACTGATGGTAGCTATCATCATAAATGTTCTTTTCAGACAAGTGTCATTTATCAGTTGAAAAGAGATCCTGATAAGCTGAGAAGTAAATACATTTTCTGTGAATGACTTTTCCCATGTTTAGTGGAAGTATATTATGTTTAGACTGATTCTTGATATTAACCAGATAACTTTTTAGACCACAGTCCCCAAAGTCAGTCTCATCCTGCCAGGCAACCCTATGCTGTGTTTCAGTTGATTTTGAATACCAAATAATGCACTATCCACAATCTAAGGAGATCTTTCTGAACAGCTTCTCTCCTAAATGGACAGATGTCTAGTAGAGTTGGCGTGCTCTTTTGGGACTCCAAGTGGGATGACATTATCCACGACAATTTACTCTGCTTCCTTTCATGAGACCCTTAGATCCAGGCATGTGCTTCTCCACGTAGTCTCTGAGTACATGGAAGTCAGTCCCTATCACGTCACCACATGTCCTCATCACAGTATCTGTCTCAGCTTGATGTCTGCTCACAACTTAACTGATAAGTGTCGTATCTTGCCACACTCTCTCTTCTTTGTCATTAAACCAGTCGTAAGAGGAACATGCCAGGAGGATGCAGGGAAGAAAGGCAGGTCCAGGATCCATGTTGTTTGTTAACATACTGTTGGTTTGCTGACGAGTGTGGGAAATCATGTAAAACTCTCTTGACAGAAGTGCAGCCATCTTGGCTACTGTACCGTTACTTCAACTCTGTATAACCTCTTGTACTGTTTGTGTACCATAACCTAGAGGCAATCTGAGAACACCTCCAAGTCCTTAGCCTGAACATGTGGAACAGTGTACAACGGAAACTGTAAACAACTGGCTTAGTTACTGAATGTTTCAGTTCCTTGTAGTCTAAGATACCAAAAGGGTATAAATACTTTAATAAAACTTTGCTCTGGGCTCTCGGCTTGAATGACCATTAGCCCCCTGATCTCAAACTGTTTCATGTCTGTCTTTTCTTAAATCGTCGGCGCCACTTCTCCTCCACCCATGTTCATGTCGGAGAACTCCCTGACTAGCAGGATCACCGACAGATGAGCACATGTTATTTTATCATTTTACAATAACGGTACCCCACAGTGGCTTTCTGTGGTGCCGACTACAGCGCGGCTTCCTTCTTGGGCTGTGGAGTTTGCCATACTTTCTAACACATTGAGTAAAGTCGATTACATTAGCAGTGGTGGTGGCAGCTGCAAGATTCAGGTGTAGTGATTTTGAAGGAAATACTTGTCTCCCAGATTGTTCCCTGCAGTCTACTCCACATGAGGAAACTGAACAATCACAACCATCTTGCAGAGAAAAGAATTTTGATAAAAAACGATTATTTGCATTTCCTGGACTTCTTATTTATGTCAAGGAGATCTCTAGGCTGTCTGATAATAAGCAAGCAGGATGTTAAAGAACCTTGTTTGTCTCTTCAGCCAATAACACAGCATGGTTTCTGTGGTTTAGCATACAGGATTCGCTTTTCTGTTTGTACGTGGCCACAGAAGAGAAAGCATCTTAATTAGAAGAGTAAATGGCAGTTAGAGGTCTGGTATCACCATTCTTTTTAATTTAACTAATTAACTTTTTTAAATCTTACTTTAGATGAAGGTTTACAGAACAGACTAGCTTTTTATTAAATGGCTAGTGTACATACCGTTTTATGACACTGGTGAACAACCCACTGACTCATCAATGGTCTCCCTCCTCAACTTGGGTTCCCTGTTACCAGCTTTCCTGTTTCTTCTGTGTTTTAATCCTTGCCTCTGGGCTGATATGTCTCTTTAGTCTTGTTTTGTTTTATGGATGTGTCTAATCTTGGTCTGGAGGGTTAACCCCTGGGGTGAGTTCATTACTGAGCTGAAATGGCATCCGGGGGCCATAGTCTCAGGGCTTCTCAGGTGTCTGTCAAACCTGTAAGTCTGGTCTCGCCACTCCTTTTTGTCATTTCTTTACCCTTTACTTATCTACTCTGTTTAGTGTTTTTCCATCTCCACCTCATCCTCCCTCTTAACCATCAAAGATTGTATCTTTTTTTGTGTAAACCTTTTCATAAGTTTGTAGAGTGGTGGTCTCATACAATATTTGTACTTTTGTGACTTACTTCACTCCGCATAATGCCCTCCAGATTATGAGAGCCATGGATCACGAAGGATCCGTCTTACAAGATCCTTCACGGTTTCATTGTTGTTCTTTATTATTGTGTATATTCCGTTGCATATATGTTACAGTTTGTCTACCCATTCATCTGTTGGTGAGCATCTAGGTTGTTTCCATTTCTTTGCTATTGGGAACAATGCTGCAGTGAACATGGTTGTACATATGTCTATTCATGCCACTGCTCTGAATTCCTTAGAATATATTCCTAGGAGTGGGATTGCTGGATCATATGGTATTTCTATTTCTAGCTTTCTAAGAAAAATATACCGTATCGTTTTCCAAAACGTTTGTGTAATTTTGCATTCCCATCAGCAGTGCATCAGTTTCAATATCCCCACAGCATGTCCAACATTTGTTATTTCCTATTTTTTTTAAATTCTTGCCAGTAGTGGTAGGGTGATATGGTATTTCATTGTAGTTTTCATTTGCATTTCTCTAACGGCTGGTGATGTGAATGTTTTCTCACATTGGCCACTTGAATATCTTCTTCGGTGAAACATCTGTTCATTTCCTTGACCCATTTTTACATTGGATTATTTGTCTTCTCATTGTACAGGTGCTGGATTTTCTTGTAGATTTTAGAAATTAGAACTTCTGATTTATAATCAGAATTATTTTTCCTAGTTTGTAAATTCTCTTTTTGTTCTTTTGGTGGTCTTTTGATAAGCATAACTGTTTAATTTTTAGAAGATTCTAGTTATCTAGCTTATCTTCTGTAGTTGGTGTGTTGTTGGTTACAGTTTATATCCTATTAATGCCATGTATTATGGCTTCTTGTGATATTATTTTTTCTTCTATATGCTTTATAATTTTGGCTTTATACTTAAGTCTTTGGGCCATTTTGATTTAGTTTTTATATGTGGAGTGAGGTATGGTTCCTGTTACTTTTTTTTTTTTTTTTTTTTTGCAGATGGATCCAGATTTGCTAGCGTCAGTTGTTAAAAAGACTGTCTTTTTACCATTTGTTGGACTCTGGACCCTTGTTGAAGATCAGGTGGCCACAGGTGGATGCATTTACACCTGGGTTCTCAACTCTGTTTCATTGATCAGTGCATCTGTCATTGTGCCAGTATCAGGCTGTTTTGACTACTGTAGCTCTATAATAGGTTCTGAGGTCAGATAGTTCCAGTCCTCCTACTTCACTCTTCTTCAGTAGAGCTTTACTTATCTGGGGTCTCTTCTTTTTCCATATAAAGTTAACAATAAGTTTTTCCATCTTTTTAAAGAAGCCAGCCAGCCAAGCCAAGTGCCGTCGAGTCGGATCCAACTCATGGGTTGATGGTATTTGGATGAAGTTTGAATTGTATTTGTAAACCGCTTTGGGTAAAACTGTAATTTTCACAATGTTGAGTCCATCTATCTATGAGAATGGTGTGTTTTTCCATTTACAAAGATCTCTTTTGGTTTCTTTTAGTAGTGTTTTCTAGTTGTATTTGTATATGTCCTTTACGTATCTGGTTAAATTGTTCCTTAGTATTTTATTTTTGTGTGTGTTGTTTTTGTTGTTAGATGCCGTCAATTCAGTTCTGACTCATAGCTACCCTATGTAACAGAAGAATGAAACTGCCCAGTCCTGTGATATGCCCACCGCCATTGTCACGGCTGAGACCACTGTTGGTGCAGCATGAATCTATCTCGTAGACGGTCTTCCAGTTTTTCATTGTCTACTTTATGAAACAAGAGGTTCTTCTCCAGGGACTGATCCCTCCTGACAACCTATCCAAAATATCTAAGACTCAGTCTCACCATCTTTGCTACTAAGAAGCTCTTAAGTTGTCCTCCTCCCAAGACAAATCTGTTCATTCTTTTGGTAGGCCTTGGCATATTCAATATTCTTTTCCAACACCACAATTTAAAGATATTAATGCTTCTTCTGTCTTCCTTAATCATCATTGAGCTTTTACATGCATATGATGTAAGCGAAAATACCATGGATTGGGCCAGGGGCACCTTAGTTTAAAGGTGCTATCTTTGCTTTTCAACACTTTAAAGAGGTCTTTTGTAGCATATTTGCCCAGTGCTGTGTGCCTTTTGATTTCTTGACTGCTGTTTCCATGGGTATTTACTGTGGATTCAAGTAAAATGAAATACTTGGTAACTCCAATCTTTTCTGTGTTTATCATGGTATTGTTGAAGAGTCCAGTTGTGAGGATTTTTGTTTTCGTGATGTTGAGGTATAATCCATGCTGAAAGCTGTGGTCTTTGACCTTCATCAGTAAGTGCTTCAAGTATTCTTTACCTTTAGCAAGCAAGGTTCTGTCGTCTGCATCATGCAAGGTGTTGGCGAGTCTTCCTCCAACCCTGATACCTGTTCTTCTTCATATAGTCCAGTTTTTCTGATTATTTGTTTGGAATATAGATTGAATAGGTATGATGAAAGAATATAGCCCTGATGCACAGCTTTCTTGAACCCACAGGTTTCTTTAAACTATGCAGTGTCCCTGTGTTCTGTTCGGATAACTGACTGTTGATCCACGGACAGAGTCCTCATGAGCACAGTTAAATGTTCTGGAATTTTCATTCTCTAAAATGTTATTCATAATTTATTATCCACACAGTTGAATGCTCTTTTATAGTCAATAAAACACAGGTAAACATCTTTCTGGTATTCTCTGCTTTCAGCTAAGATCCATCTGACACCAGCAATGATATCCCTGGTTCAATTCTCTTCAGAATCTGGCTGGAATTTCTGGCAGTTCCCTGTCAAAATACTGCTGAAGCCACTTTTGAATAACCTCTAGCAAATTTTGCTTATGATGATAATAAAGCTACCATTTGTTAATTTCTGCATTCATCAGGATCACCTTTTATGGAAATACTCATAAATTTGGATCTCTTCCAGTTGGTTGGCCAGGTAGCTGTCTTCCAAATTTCTTAGCATGGACCTGTGAGCATTTCTAGCACTACATTTGTTGAAATGTCTCCATTGATATTCTGTCCATTCCTGAAAACTTGTTCTATTCCAGTGTCTTCAGTGCAGCTTGGATTTCTTTCTTCAGTACCATTAGTTCCTGATCTTACTCTATCTCTCAAAATGGTTGAATGTCATCAAATTCTATTTAGCACGACTGCATTCCTTCCATGTTTTCTGATGCTTCCTGCGTTGTGCAACATTTTTCCCATAGAATGCTTCACTATTGCAACTAAAGGATTGAGTTTTTCTTCAGTTTTTTCGGCTTGAGGAATGCAGAGTGTTATTTTCTTTTGATTTCTATCTCTAGCTCTTTGTATGTGTTGTTATAATACTTTGCCTTCTTGAACTACCATTTGAAATCTTCTATTCAGTTCTATTACTTAGTCATTTCTTCCTTTTGCTTTAGCTATTTGATGTTCAAGAGCAAGTTACAGAGTTTCAGATGTCCATTTTGGTCTTTTCTTTCTTTCCTGTGTTTTAAATCACCTTTTGCTTTCTTTATAGACGATGGCCTTCACATTATTCCACAATGATTTGGTGATCTTGGGTCATTAATGTTCAAATCTGTTCTTGGGATGGTCACTAAACTCAGATACACTCAAGGTTGCACTTTGACACTTGTGGACTTGTTCTAGTTTTCTTCAGTTTCAACTTGAAACTGTGTACGAGCTGTTGATGGTCTGTTTTGCAGTCAGCCCCTGGTTTTGTTTTGGCTGATGATATACAGCTTTCCCATCATCTCTTTCTGCAGATGTAGCAGATTTAATTCCTGTATATTTCATCTGGTGAGGTCCATGTGTATGGTCACTGTTTATGTTGATGAAGAAAGGTATCTGCAATGATGAAGATACTAATCTTGCAAAATTCTATCGCTCAATCTCTCGCATTGTTCTATCACCAGTGCCAGATTTTCCAACTCCCAATCCTTCTTTGTTTCCAACTTTTGCATTCGAATCACCAGTAGTTATCAATGCATCCTGATTGCATGTTTCATTGATTTTAGACTGCAGAAGCTAGTAAAAATCTTCAATCTCTTCATCTTTGGTCTCAGTTGTTGATGTACAAATTTGAATAGTCATATTAATTGGTCTTTCTTGTAGGCCTATGTATATTATTATATCACTGATAGCACTGTAATTCAGGAGAGACCTTGAAATGTTCTTCTTGATGAGAAATCGAATACCATTCCTCTTCAAGTTGTCATTCTCTGCATAGTAGATGTTTTAGTCAGCTAGGGCTGCTCTAACAGAATTACCACAGAGTGGATGGCTTTAACAAAGAAAGATTTATTCTTACACAGTCTGGTAGGTTGCAAGTCCATATTCAGGGTGTCTGCTCCAGGGAAAGACTTTCCCCTTGTCGGCTCTGGAGGAAAGTCCGGTATTGCATCAGTTTTTGTCCAGGGAGCGTCCTGACGCAAGAACCTCTGGTCTGAAGGACGTACTCTGCTCCCGGTGCTGCTTGCTTGATGGTAGCGAGGTTCTCAAATTGTCCTTTGTTTCTTTTTCCTTTTATTCCTTGCAAGCTAAAAGCATTAAGGGTGGGGCAAGCCATACTCCAGGGAAACACCCCCTACAGCAGGAATTTACAGCCCCACCCTAATCCTTTAACACACAGGTTAGCAAAACCACACAATGGAGGACAGTCCCAAGATACTGGGCACCATATCCCAGCCACGTGGCTGCACACATTTTTGGGGGGACACAATTCCAACCATGACATCCCACCCTTTGACAACCCAAAAATCACATCACAAAACATTTAACACATTCATCTCACCATAGCAAAATTATGTCCATCCATATAGCAGAAGTCTTAAATCAGTTCCAAGTCCAAAATACAAAAACTCTTCTACATCTGTGAAACTTAGAAGGCATTAACAGGCAACAGGCAAGTCAACAAAACACATTACATTAGCCCTCAAAGCTTTGGAAATACTCTTACATTTTCTGAGACATTCTACACAACAGCAATGCTCTCCAGACTCTAGGTATCGGCCACACTCTCAGGTTTCTGAGTGGAGACCTCCAGCCCTGTGCTACAACTCTGCCTTCAAGGCCCACTTGGACAGAAACTCTGTCCCATTGGCTTTAGGAGCACCCTAAGCCCAACTGAGTGGCAATTCCACCCTTACGAACATAGTGCACCATGGTTCCACCCTTTCAAATCCCTGAGGTCATGGCCATACCTCTTGAGACTGAGGCAGCTCAGCTTCTCACGCTATTTGTCTCTTCAGCTTCAGCTTCCTATGGCCGCATAGCCCAGGCCTCAGTTGGGCAAGTGTTCCAAAGCTCTGTAGCTCCACTGGTTTAAGTGCCCGGAGGCACCCCACTCTTGCTGGAAAGCGTCCTGCCCAAAGGCACTCAACTCTCTCACTCCGTGGGTCAGCAAGGCCAGCTCCACCGATTCAAGTGCCCAGAGGCACCCCGTTCCGCGAGGAAAACTCTGCGCAGGCACTGACCTCTCTCGCTCCACGGGTCGGCTCCAGCACTGCCTCTGGTTCTGCTGCTGCCGCTGCCGCTGCTGCCGGTCCTCTGTTGTTTCTCACCATCTGCGCCTTTTTCGTTCCTTCTGAATCTTCTATCCATTTGCAGTTTCAAAGTGGCTTCCACATTTTAGGTATTTGCTAGAGCAGCACCCCACTCCCACGGTACCAATTCTCTTTTAGTCAGCTAGGGCTGCTCTAACAGAATTACCACAGAGTGGATGGCTTTAACAAAGAAAGATTTATTCTTACACAGTCTGGTAGGTTGCAAGTCCATATTCAGGGTGTCCACTCCAGGGAAAGACTTTCCCCTTGTCGGCTCTGGAGGAAAGTCCGGTATTGCATCAGTCTTTGTCCAGGGAGCGTCCTGACGCAAGAACCTCTGGTCTGAAGGACGTACTCTGCTCCCGGTGCTGCTTGCTTGATGGTAGCGAGGTTCTCAAATTGTCCTTTGTTTCTTTTTCCTTTTATTCCTTGCAAGCTAAAAGCATTAAGGGTGGGGCAAGCCACACTCCAGGGAAACTTCCCCCACAGGAATTCACAGCCCACCCTAATCCTTTAACATACAGGTTAGCAAAACCACACAATGGAGGACAGTCCCAAGATACTGGGCACCATATCCCAGCCACGTGGCTGCACACATTTTTGGGGGGACACAATTCCAACCATGACAGTAGACCACATGATTGTCTGATTCAGAATGGCCAGTACCAGTCCATTTCAGCTCACTAATGCCTACAATATCTGTCTTTATGTGTTCCATTTCATTTTTGATGATTTCCAATTTTCTTAGGTTCATATTTTGTACACTTTACATTCTGATTATTAACTGATGTTTGTCGTTGTTTCTTCTTGAGTCATGTCATATCAGCAAGTGAATGTTCTGAAATCTTTACTCCATCCACATCATTAAGATTGACTCTACTTTCAGAAGGCAGCTTTTTCCAAGGCATATTCTGAGTATCTTCCAATCTAGACAGTTTATCTTCTGGTATAATGTTCCATGCTGCTATTCATAAGGTTTTCATTGGCTAATTTTTTTCAGAAGTAGAATGCCAGGTCCCTCTTCCTTGTCTTAGTCTGGAAGCTCAGCTGAGTGACTCTGCTGCTATCTGTATACTGGTGGCATAACTTCCAGCATCAGTAAGACAACTTGCAGCCACATGGGGAGATATTATAAATGGTATTGTTTTCCTGATTTGATTTGCATTTTTTTTATTAGTGTATAGGAATGCAGCTGATTTTTGTATGTTTATCTTATATTGTGCTACTCTACTGAATCTTTCTATTATTTCTAGTAGTTTTCTTGTCGATTCTTTGGGTTTTCTACATACAGTATGATATCATCCACAAATAGAGAAAATTTAACTTTTTCATTAAAACTTTGGATGTTGTTTATTTCTTTTTGTCGCCTTATTGCTCTAGCCAGGACTTTCAGCATGATGTTAAATAAGAGTGGTGTCTTGTTCCTCTTCTCAAGTGGAACGTTTTCAGCCTCTGTCCATTAAGAATGATACTGGCCATTGTTTTTGCATAGATGCTCTTTATTATTTGGAGATGTTTCTCTTCTGTGCCTATTTTATTGAGAATTTTTATCAGCAATGGGTGTCGGACTTTGTTAAATGTCTTTTCTGCGTTAATTGAGATGATCGTGTGATTCTTTTGTTTCCTTTTATTTATATGGTGAATCACATTGATTTTGTAGTATTGAACCACCTTTGCATTCCTGGTGTGAATCTCACTTAGTGATGGTGTGAATTTTGTTTAAAATTTTTCATCTATATTCATGAGAGATATAGGTCTGTAATTTTATTTTTCTTGATATCTTTCCCTGGTTTGGGTGTCGGGGTTATTTTATCTTAATAGAATGAATTCAGAAGTATCACTTACTTTTGTATGTTCTGAAATAGTTTGAGTAGTACTTGTATAAGTTCTTCTCTGAATGTTTGGTATAATTCTCCAGTGAAGCTGTCTGGGTCAGAGCTTTTTGTTGTCATTGTTGGAAGTTTTATTTATTTATTTTAATTACCTTTTCAAGCTCTTATTATGAGTCTGTTCAAATTTTTCTTTTATTAGTGTATAGGAATCCAACTTTTTTAATCCAAATTTTAAACACAATTTTGTATTAATTCGTGTAGGTAGTATGTTTCATGTTTCTAGATATTTGTCCATTTCTGATAGGTTTTCAAATTTTTGGAGTAAAGTCTTTTATAATGCTACTCTGTTATGACCTTTTTTATTTCAGTTAAGTCTGTTGTAATGACTCCCATTTAATGTCTTATTTGGGTTATTTGCATCCTGTCCTGTTTCCCTTTTGTCATTTTGGCCAGTGGTTTGCCAATTTTGATGATTCTTTCAAAGAACCAACTTTTGGTTTTCCACTTGTTTGAGTTGTGAAGTTAATGCTTTTAACTTGTTCCTTTCTGTTTTTCTGACGTGTGCACTTATTGCTATAAATCGACCTCTGAGCACTGCCTTTGCTGTGTCCCAAAAGTTTTGTATGATATGTTCTCATTGTTGTTTGATTCTCATATATTTTTAATTCTATCTTGGATTTCTTCTGTTACCTAGTGCTTTTTTAAGAAAGATGTTACTCAATTTCCATGTAATTGATCTTTTAATCTTCCCCATTCTGTTGTTATTTTTTACCTTAATTGTGTTGTGGTCAGAGAAGATGGTTTGTCTTATCTCAATATTTTGGATTTTGGTGAGGATTACTCTGTGGCCTAAAATACAGTGTATTTTGGGGAATATTCCATGTGTATTGGAAGAGAATATACGCTTTGCTACTGCTTGGTGGAGTATTCTATTAACATCTGTGAGCTCAAGTGGCTGAGTGTGCCGCTTAGCTTTTCTGTATCTTTTCTGAGTCTTCCTAGATGTTTTGTCCTTCAATGAAAGTGATGTGCTGAAGTCTCCTACTGCCATTATAGAACTGCCATTACTCTTCATTCCTGTTAGAGTTTCTGTATTTTGGAGTTTCTGTATTTTGGTGTGTAGGTGTTTATTATAATTAAGTCTTCATGCTGGCTCATCTTTCTAATCATCATATCTTGCCTTTCTCTGTCTTTGATGGTGAATTTTTCTGAGTCTACTTTATTCGAGATTACTGTTGCCACTCCTGCACTTTTGCAGTAACTATTTCCTAGTATTTTTTCCATCCTTTGATTTTTAATAAATTCAGATCTTTGTTTCTAAGGTGTTTCTTATAGACAGCATATTGATGAATCTAGTTTGTCTTGTTCACTTGTCACTCTCTGTCTCTTTTTATTTTTATTGTAATGAAATGAAAGTGTACAATCCAAGTCAATTTTGCATGCCTGCCTCTCTGCAACTCTATCTGCTCTCCTCACCCTGTGACAGCACACTCCTCCTTTTCACTCTTCCACCATCCTCTTAACAAACACCTGTCCACTCCTCTCCATCCTCTCCTCTCCATGCTAGAAAGAAACTAGTAGGACAGCATTCTATAAATGTATAAAACCATAAGGTACACACACCACATGCTCACTCTGTGTCCCTGAGTTCAGGACATTCTTAGTCTGACGTGTTAACCTCAGTACCAGTTTCAGCTCTGGGCTAGCAGCAAGTTCAGAGACCATGTTCTCAGGTGCCTCTCCAGGTTGTCAGACCATCAATTCTCGTCTTTTAGTAGAGTTAATGATCTGCGCATCTCTTTTTCTCATGCTACATCAGGGACTCTACATTGTGTCCCTTATCAAGGCTCTTTGGTGGTAGCCAGGCACCATTTCATTCTTCTGGTCTCATGTTGATGTAGACTTCCAGTCATATGGGTCCTTCTGTCTCCTGGGCTCATTTTAACTCATGTCTTTGAGGTTCTTGGTGGTCATCTGTTCCAGGAAGATTGGAACAAATTGATGTTCCTCAGATGGCAGCTTGCTGGCTTTAAGACCCCAGACACCACTCACCTATATGAGGTGCAGAAGACTGTCTTAGCAAAAGACCAATTATGCCAATTGACCTCAGTGTCCCCAGAAAACATGGTCCCCAGACCCCTGTCCTTGCTACTCTACCCTTCGAGATGTTGGATTGAATTTGTAAGACCTTTTCGTTTGTGGTGTAGTCTACTTATGCTAATCTTCCTTTTACTGTGTGCTGTCGCTCCCTTCACCTAACCAAATTCCTGTCGACTTCTAATCTACGACCAACCCACTGCCTCCCTTCCCATTTTTGCAGCCTTCAAGGAGTCTTTTCTTCTGTGTCCTTTTCTATGTCCTTATAATAGTGGTTTTGTACAATACTTGTCCTTTTGCTGCTAACTGATTTCATTCAGCGTAATGTCTTCTAGTTGATACCAGGTTATGAGATACTTCCTAACATCATTATTGTTCTTTATTGTTGCATAATGTTCTATTGTGTATATATACCATTGTTTTTATATCCATTTATCTGTTGATTCCACATTTTTGCTGTTGTGGATTATGCTGCAATAAATATTCATGTGCATGTATCCGTTCCTGTGAAAGCCCTTATTTCTATAGGATGTATTCCAAGCAGTGGGATTGCTGGATCATGTGGTATTTCTATTCCTAGTGTAAGAAACCACCAAATTGCCTTCCAAAGAGGGTGCACCATCTTGCGTTCCCACCAACAGTGTAGAAGAGTTCAAATCTCTCCACAGTCTCTCCAGCATTTGTTGTTTTCTGTTTTTGGGATAATTGCCAACTTTGCTAGGGTGAGATGATATCTCATTGTAGTTTTGATTTACATTTCTTTGATAGCTAATGATCATTAGCATTTCCTCATGTGTCTTTTGGCTGTCTGGAAGTCTTTGGAGAAATGTCTGTCCATCTCTTTTGCCCATTGTTTAATTTTTTTTTGTCCTTTTCTTGTTACTAATTTGCAGTGCCTTGTACATTATAGAAATTAGATGTCGATCTGATACGCAGTTATCAAATAGTTTTTCCCGTTCTGTAGGCAGTCTTTTAACTCTCTTGATAGTCTACACATGAGCTTAAGTATTTGATTTTTAATAGTTCCCATTTATCTATTTTCTGTTCTGTTGTTTGTGCATTGTCAGTAAGATTTTGTAGGTTTCCTAAGCCATGTATTAGAACTTCCATTGTTGGCCCTATTTTTTCTTCCATAATCTTTATTGTGTTGGGTTTGATATTTAGGCCTATGATCCATTTTGAGTTAGTTTTGTGTCAGGTGTGAGATATGGGTCTTGTTTCATTTTTTTGTAGATGAATATCCAAAGGGACTGTTTTTATCCCAATTTATAATCTTTTTTTTTTGTTGTTAAAAATTTCCTATTTTGCTGCAGATTTTTAACATGAATGAATGTTGGATTTTATCAAATGTCTTTTCTACATCGATTGATAAAATCAAGCGGTTCTTGCTTTTGTTTTGTTTATGTGGTTGACTTCATTAATTGTTTTTCTAATATTCAAACATCCCTGCATCCCCAGTATGAATACTACTTGGTAATGTTGAACCATTTATTTGATGTGTTGTTGAATTCTATTGGCTAGAATTTTGTTGAGGATTTTTTTTATTATGATTGAGTGAAAATGTACATTCCCATATAAATTTGCATGCCCACCTATATGCAGCTCCCAACTGCTCTCCCTGCCTGGGTGACAGCACACTCTTCCTCTCCACCTCATACATGTCTTATCCTCCCAACAATCTCCTATCCCCTCCTCTCCACCCACTCCCCTGCCTCCAGTAAGAGGTCATCAAGACAACATCCTATAGATGCATAGAACCATAAAGTGCACACATGATATGGTCATGCTGTGTTGCCAAGTGCAATCCATTCCTGTCCAAAGGAGTTGACCTCCATTATGATTTATGCACAGGGGGCAGCATCAAGGCCAGGGGCCATGCTCCCAGGGGAACTCCGAGGCCCCTGGATACTGATTGCAGTCTTTTAGTGGAGATCTCAGGGTGTGGCCCGTTTTTTTCTTGTGTTGCCAGTGAGACTTGACTTTGTGAGCTTCATCACAGCTATCATCGGTGGTGGCCAGGCACCATTCAGTTCTTCCAGTCACAAGTTGATGTGGTCACCCAACTCACGTGGGTCTCTCTGTCTTCTGGGTTCTCTTTCCCCTGTGTCGTTTTGGTCCTTGGTGATCATCATTTCCTGCTGTGTTGGGACCATTTGCTGTAACCTGAGATGGCAGCTTGGCAGCTTTTCAGACTCACCAGTGTGAGGTGCAGAAGGCTCTGTTAGCAAAACACCCCAGCTACTCTGTCCTTGCAATATTGGGTTAAGATGTGAGGAATAATCACATTATGTGGAAGTCCAGTTAATATTGATCTTCTTTCTGAAGTGTTCTGTCACAGGTTTCACCAGACCAAATTTCTATCAACTATCTAATCTAAACCCTCCCCTTTACACCCTCCCTCCCTCCTCACCCTTACAGCTGTCAAAGAGTCTTTTCTTCTATGCATGAGTCTGTTTTTAATTTTGTCGCTGACTACTTTCACTTAGCATAATGTCCTCCTATTGAAACCAGGTTATGAGATGTTTCCTAAAATCATTATTTTCTTTATCATTGCATAGTGTTCCATTGAGTATATATATCATAGTTTACCTATCGATTCCTCCATTGCTGGGTGTCTGGGTTGCTTCCATCTTTTTCCTATTGTGGACTGTGCTGCGATAAACATTTGTGTGCATGTATCAGTTGATATGAATGGCCTTGATTGCATAGGATACATTCCAAACAGTGAAATTACTGGGTCAAATGATACATCTATATCCATGTTTTTAAGGAAGCACCAGATTGCTTTCCAAAGAGGTTGTATCATTTTACAATCCCGCCAACATTGTTGAGGACTCTTGCGTCTAAGTTCACAAGAGATATTGTTCTGTAATTTTCCCTTTTTGTGCTATCTTTACCTGGTTTTGGTGTCAGTGTTATGCTGGCTTCAGAGAATGAATTGGGGGGGTATTTCATCCTTTTGTATGCTCTGGAATACCTTTAGTAGAAGTGGCATTAACTCTTCTCTGAATGTTTGGTAGAGCTCTCCAGTGAAGTTATCAGGGCAGAAGCTTTTTTTAGTTAGGGGTTTCTGAATTACTTTTCAAATCTCTTCTTTTGTGATGGGTTTATTTAGTTGTTCTACCTCTGTTTGTGCTAGTTCTGGTATGTGATGTTTCTCTAGAAAATTGTCTATTTCCTCTAGGTTTTATTAGAGCACATTTTTTGCAGTATTTTGTCACGATTTTTTCAGTTTCAATCACGTCTGTTATGATACCACATCTCATTTCTTATCCAGATTATTTATTTCTTCTCCTGTTTTTCTTTTGTCAGTTTCACTGATGTCTTACCAATTTTGTTGATCTTTAAAAAAAAAATCCAGCTTTTGGCCTTGTTGATTCTTCTATTTTCTATTTCATTTATTTCTGCTCTGATTTTTATTATTTGTTTTCTTCCGATTCCTAATGGGTTCTTTTACTGGGTTCTTTCCAGGTGTTCAAGTTGAAGAGTTGATTTTTTGATTTGGGCCCTTTCTTCTTTTGGGATGCATTTGTATTTTTATTGAGATGAATTGACCTCTCAGCACTGCTTTTGCTGTATTCCATAGATCCTGGTAGGATGTGTTTTCATTCTTGTTTGAGTCTATGAATTTCTTTACTTCATCTTTGATTTTTTCTGTTACTCAGTCATTCTGGAGCAAAATGTTCAGTTTCTATGTTCCACCCCCCATCTTTTTTCTTTTACTGATTTCTAGTTTTATGGCTTTATGTTCTGGAAAGGAGCTTTGTATGTTTCAACATTTTGAATTTTGTTAAGGATTGTTCTGTGGCCTAATATATGGTAAACTCTGGAGTATATTCCACATGTATTTGAAAAGAAACTAAACTATACATGGCTGCTGTTGGGTGGAGTCTTCTGTATATGTCTGTGAGGTCAAGTTGGTTGACTGTGGCATTTAGATCTTCCATGTTTTTACTGAGGTTTATTTTTTTTTAATTATGATTGAATGAAAATGTACATTCCCATATAAATTCACATGCTCACCTATATGCAGCTCTCACTGTTCTCCCTGCACAGTGACAGCACACCCCTCCTCTCTGCTCCATACATATCCTATCCTCCCAACCATCTCCTATCCCCTCCTTTTCACCCACTCTGCTTCCTCCAGCAAGAGGTCAGCAGGATGACATCCTATAGATGCATAGAACCATAAAATTCCCACAAGATATGGTCACACTGTGTCACCAAGTCCAATCCATTGCTGTCAGAAAAGTTGACCTTCATTATGATTTATGGACAGGGGCAGCATCGGAGCCAGAGGCCATGGTCCCAGGGGAGCCCTGAAGCCTCCAGACCATCAATTGCATCTTTTATTGGAGATCTCAGGGTGCACCTCTATTTATTCTCTTGTTGCCAGTGAGACTCAATTTTGTGAGCTCTATCGTGGCTACCACTGGTGGTGGCTGGGCACCATCTGGTTCTTCTGGTCACGAGTTGATGTAGAGACCCACTCACATGGGTTTCTCTGTCTTCTGGGTTCTCCTTTCCCCATGTCATTCTTGTCCTCAGTGATCATCTGTTCCACCCACCCACCCATCCACCCATCCATCCACCCATCCACCCACCCACCCACCCACCCACCCATCCACCCATCCACCCACCCACCCACCATTTGCTGTACCCTCAGATGGCAGCTTAGCATCTATTAAAACCCTAGATGCCACTCACCAATGTGGGGTGCAGAGTCCCCGTTAGTAAAATGCTAGCACCAATTGGCCTCAATTTGACCTGACAGCATTGTCGCTGGCCTCCTGCCCCAACTACTCTGTCCTTGCAATATTGGGTTAGGATGGAAGGAGTACTCAAATTGTCTTGAAGTCCAGCTATTGTTGATCTTCTTTCTAACATGTGCTGTCAGTGACTTGACCAAACCAAATTTCTATTAACTATCTAATCTGAACCCTCTACCCTTTACCCTCCATCCCTCTCCACCCTTGTAGCCATCAAAGAGTCTTTTCTTCCATGCATGAGTCTGTTTTTAAGTTATCATAGGGGTCTCATATAATATTTGTCCTTTGTCACTCATTACTTTTGCTCAGCATAATGTCCTCCAGTTGAAACCAGGTTAAGAGATGGTTCCCGCAATCATCGTTATTCTTTATCACTGCATAGTGTTCCATTGAGTATATATACCATAGTTTACCTATCCATTCCTCTGTTGTTGGGAATCTGAGTTGATTCTATCTTTTTCCTATTGTGGACTGTGCTGCAATAAACATTTGTGTGCATGTACCAGTTGGTGTGAATGGCCTTGATTCTGTAGAATATATCCCAAGCAGTGGAATTACTGGATCAAATGATATATCTAGATCCAGTTTTCTAAGGAAGATCAAGATTGCTTTCCAAGGAGGTTGTACCATTTTGCAATCCCACCAACAGTGTAGGAGAGTTCCAATCTCCCCACAGCCTCTCCAGCATTTGTTGTTTTGTGTTTTTTGGATCATGGCCAACCTTGTTGGGGTGAGATGGTATCTCATTGTAGTCTTGATTTGAATTTCTTTAATAGCTAATGATCATGAGCATGTCCACATGTGTTTTTGGCTGCCTGGATCTCCTCCTTAGAGAAGTGTCTGTCCATCTCCTTTGCCCATTGCTTAATTGGATAATTTATGTTTTTCTTATTGATATTTTGTAGTACCTTATAGATTAAGGAGATCAGGGGTTGGTCTGACATATAGTTACCAAATATTTTTTCCCATTCTGTAGGTGTCCTTTTAATTCTATTAATAAAGTCTTTGGAAGAGCGTAAGTGTTTGATTCTTAGTAGTTCCCATTTATCTGTTTTCTCTTCTGGTGATTGTGGTTTGTTTGACAGATTTTGAAGTCTATCTATGTTGTGTATTAAACTTTCCATTGTTGTTCCTACTTTTTCTTGGATGAGCTTTATCGTTTTAGATTTGATATTTAGGTCTTTTACCCAGTTGGAGTTGGGTTTTGTATAAGGTGTAAGATATGGGTCTCGTTTCAATTTAGTGCAGATGGACATGCAATTTTGCCAGCACCATTTGTTGAAGAGATTGTTTTTACCCCAGTTTAATGTCTTAGGGCCTTATTCAAATATCAACTGTTTGTAGATAGATGATGTCATCTCTGGAGTCTCGATTCTGTTCCATTGATATTTCTGTCTGTTTTTGTACCAATACCAGGCTGTTTTGACTATGGTGGCAATATAATAGGTTTTAAGATCGGGTAATGAGAAGCCTCCCAGTGTGTTCTTCTTCTTTAGTAATGCTTTACTTATCCAGGGCTTCTTCCCTTTCCAGACAAAGTTGGTAATTTGTTCCTCCATCTTGCTGAAAAATGTCACTGGAACTTGTATTGGGATTGCATTATATAAGTAGATTGCTTTGGGTAAAATAGACATTTTCACAATGTTAAGTCTTCCTATCCATGAGCAGGGTAGGTTTCTCCATTTATCTAAGTCTCTCTTAATTTCTTGTAGTAAGTGTTTGTAGTTCTCTCTGTAAAGGTCTGTCACTTCTCTGGTTAGATTTATTCCTAGGTATTTTATCTTCTTAGGGACTATAGTAAATGGTATTCACTTGGTGATTTCTTCCTTAATAATCTCGTTGTTGGTAAAAAGGAATTCTACTGATTTACTTATGTTTATCTTGTATCCTGAGACTTTGCCGAACTCCTCTATCAGCTTGAGTAGTTTACTTATGGATTCTTTAGGATTCTCTGCATATACAACCATATCACCTGCAAATAGGGAGATTTTTTGTTCTTCTTTGCCAATGCAGATGCCTTTTATTCCTTGGTCTTGTCTAATTGCTCTGGCTAGAACTTTTAGTACAATGTTGAACAGGAGAGGTGAGAGTGCACATCCTTGTCTAGTTCCTTTTCTCAAGGGAAACTGTTTCAGTTTCTCTCCATTCATAATGACGTAGGCAGTTGACTTTGAATAAATGGCCTTTATTGCATTGACGAATTTGCCATCTATTCCTATTTGGGGCACTTGGCTTTTGGCTGGCATTCCTATTTGGCTGAGAGTTTTTAGCATTAATGGGTGTTGGACTTTATCAAATGTCTTTTCTGCATCAATAGACAAGATCAGGTGATTCTTGTCTATTGTGATATTTCTGTGGTTGATAATGTTAATTGTTTTTCTGATGTCGAACCAGCCTTGCATCCCTGCTATGAATCCAACTTGGTTGTGATGGATTATCGTTTGGATATGTCATTGTATTCTTTTGGCAAGAATTTTGTTGAAGATTTTTGCATCTAGGTTCATGAGTGACATCTGTCTGTAGTTCTCCTTTTTGGTTGGGTCTTTCCCTGGCTTTGGTACGAGGGTTATGCTGGCTTCATAGAATGAACTTGGGAGTATTCCATCGCTTTCTATACTGTGAAATAGTCTCAGTAGTATTGGAGATAACTCCTCTCTAAAAGCTTCGTAGAATTCTGCAGTGAAGCCATCTGGGCCTGGGCTTTTTTTGGTTGACAGTTTTTTGATGACTTTTTCAATCTCTTCCTTTGTGATGGATTTATTAAGTTATTCTGCTTCACCTTTTGATAATTTTGGTAGGTGATATGAATCAAGGAATTCGTTCACTTTTCTCTAGGTTTTCAAATTTGTTAGAATACAGTCTTTCATAGTATTCAGCTATGAAATTTTTTTATTTCTGTTGGATCTGTTGTGACAACTCCCCTCTCATTTCTTGTTTAGGTTACTGGTTTCCTTTTCTGTTTTTCTTTAGTAAGTTTAGCCAATTGTTTGTCAATTTTGTTGATCTTTTCAAAAAACCAGCTTTTGTTTTTTTCAGTTATTTCAATTGTTCTTCTATTCTCTAATTCATTTAGTTGTGCTCTAATCTTTATGATCTGTTTTCTTCTGGTTCCTGAGAGGTTCCTCTGTTGCTCTCTCTCTACTTGTTGAAGCTGTAGCGTCAGTTCTTTGATTTGGTTTCTTTCTTCCTTCCAGATGTGTGCATTTATGGAGATAAACTGACCTCTGAGCATTGCTTTGGCTGTATCCCATAGGTTCTGGTAGGAAGTGTTTTCATTCTCATTGAATCCATAAATTTCTTTATTTCATCCTTGATTTCTTCTATAATCCATGGTTTTTTGAGCAAGGTGTTTTTCAGTTTCCATGAGTTCCACTTTCTATCTATGTTTTTTCTGCTATTGATTTTGACTTTTATGGCTTTATGATCTGAGAAGATGCTTTGCATTAGTTCAATGGTATGGATTTTGTTGAGAATTGCTTTATGTCCTAACACATGGTCTATTCTGGAGAATGTTCTATGTGCACTGGAGAAGAAGGTGTAGTTGTCTGCTTATGGATAGAAAGTTCTATATATGTCGAAGAGATCTAGATGGTTAATTGTGGTAATAAGGTCTTCTGTGTCTTTACTGAGCTGTTTTCTAGATGATCTGTCCAATATTGAGAGTGGACTGTTGAAGTCTCCCACTATTATTGTGAAGTGATCTATCTCCTTTTTGAGTGTAATCAGTGTTTCTTTTACGTATTTAGGTGCTCTAATATTAGGTGCATAAATATTTAATATTGTTAAGTCTTCCTTGTTTGTGTATTGAACCTTTCAATAATAGTGCCCATCCTTGTCCATGATGGTGGATTTTACATTAAAATCGATTTTATCTGAGATTAGAATTGCCACAGCTGCTCTTCTTTGTTCATTCTTCCATCCTTTAATTTTCAGTTTGTTCCTATCTTTAAGTCTGAGGTGTTTCTTGTAGGCAACATACGGATAGGTCATGTCTTTTGATTCAAGATGTTACTCGATATCTCTTTACTGGAGCATTCAGTCCATTCACATTCAATGTAATTATTGATAGGTATGTGTTCAGTGCTGCCATTGTGATAGGTTTATTTTTGTGTTGTTGTTTTCTCTGTTGTTCTCATTAATCTGCTCTGTGACCTTCTTTGTGAGTTGATGTTTCACCTTTTTCAGGGTTGGTTTCGTGGTTGTTGAGACTCCTGTATTACATTTCTTGATATGGTGTGTTGCTCCTTTATTATGCGTTATGGCTGCCCCTATGAGCTTGCTTAATAAACTACATATAAACCCAGTTTTGATTGCTACCAGTCTTGTCAACTTCCTCTCCATCTGGAAGGATTATAACGACTGTAGTACATCCCTCTTTTTAATACAATGATATCATAGTTTACATGATATGATCACTAGATCGTTTCTTTCACTATCATAGCTTTGATTGTGTTTGGAGCCTTCCTTAACTGAGTAGGATTCTGGACAATGTGTCCTTCTAAAATACAAAGTTAGCAGTTTTGTTCGTCTAAGCCAAGAGATTCTTTCAGTATTTCTTGTAGCTTTGGTTTGGTTTTTACAAAGTTCCTGAGTTTCTGTTTATCTGCAAATGTCTTAATTTCATTTTCATACTTGAAAGATAATTTTGCAAGATATATAACTCTTGGTTGGAAGTTATTCTCCTTCAAGGCTTTGAATGTGTCGTGCCACTGTCTTCATGCCAGCATGGTTTCTGCTGAGAAATCCAATGAAAGCCTACAGGGTTTCCCTCTGAATGTTAGCTTTGCTTTGAGTCTTGCTGCCTTTAAGAGTTTCTGCTTATGTTTCATTTTGTTGAGCTTGATTATAATATGACTTCGAGTCTTTCTTTTAAGATCTATATTGAATGGTGTTCGATACATATCTTGGATATCTAGATTCTCTTCTTTCATGATTTCTGCGAAGTTTTCTGTCAGCAGCTCAGCAACAATACTCTCTGTGTTCTCAGGTGTCTCGCCCTGTTCAGGAACTCTAATGAATCATAGATTGTTCCTCTTGATAGAGTCCCACATGCTTCTTAATGCATCTTCATTTTTCTTGTTTCTTTTTTGTGATTTCTCCCCATAGATGCTGGAGTCAGTGGTTCTGTCTTCCAAATCAGAAATTCTCGTTTCCATTTGTTCCATTCTGTTTTCTTGACTTTGAATTGAAGTTTCTATGTCTTTGGTTTTGTTCTAGATCTGTTGAATTTCCAAGTACTGATATTCCATCAGATCAAGCAGCTTGCTTAATTTTTCATTTTGCTCTGCTGCATTCTGTATAAGGTCTAGGATGGCTCTCTATATAACCCTTTAGTATTCACCTTCTGATAGTTTCAGAAAAGCTTCTTCATCTGGGACATTCTGAGGTGGTTTCTTTTGGGGGCTTTCTGATGCCATGGGTGATTTGCAGGTTACCGTCTTCTCCAAAGTTTGTTGCTTTGGGGGCTCCATGTGGGTCAATAGCGAGTGGGAGAGATGCTGTGAGGATGGACCACAGTTGTTTCTCTAGGCTGTCTTAAAATGAGAAATAAAAAGTATTGGACAACTTTCAAAGTCAGTCAGGTTTTCAGGTGCATACGTCCCTCTTCCCACCTGGCAAAGTAAGCACCTCTATATTGAATCCCAGATATTATAAACTAGCTGAAAATACAGACAGGCTACTGATCTTCTGGCCTCTGCTGTTGGGCCCCAGCTGTAGGTGATACTGTGTAGAATTCTGCTTTTCTGCTGGAAAAGCAGCCTCTTCTGGGTAGGCACTGCCTCCCAGCCCAGGAATTAGGTCCAACTGAAACTTCTGTATGGATAATTCCACCTCCCAGCAAAACAAGATGGAATCCTGCACAAGCTCACCAGCCAGCTAGGACTAGACTCCTGGCAGAGAGGCCAAGATTACCAAAATGCCCAGAGTCCACAACCTCCGTCACTGGGCACCAGCCCCAGGTGACACTGTGCAAATCACCACCTCCCTGCTGGAAAAGCACTCTTCCCCCTGCAGGTGCCACCTCCCAGCCTAGGAACCAAGTCCGGCTGGGGCCTCTGCCTGGGCTTCTCCATTTTCCAGTGGATTAAGCTCACATCCCACACAAGCACATCTGTGCGGCTACCACATGGCAGATGCAGAAAGATGGGCCAGAGGAGCCAAAATGCATAGAGTCCAAAGCCAGGCTCTCACAACATGGCAATTACGCTTGCCCATTTCACCAGCAGTGTATCCAAGACCAGCAGCTAGTCAAGTCCCAGCTCCGCCCGCTGTCTAAGACAGGAAAAAAAATCAAAATGGTGAGTTACCTTCGGTCTATGCAAGCCTGTGCTCACTGACAGTGGGGTCAGTGAAAGAGAGGAGGTTTTATGTTTGGTGCTATGAAGTCCAAATTAACAGCCCTATGCTGCATCCCAGTGCTCACTAGGTGTCCAGAAGGCTCCGTTTAACTATCATTTCAGGTCTTGGTTTCCAGAGGGATTTAGGGTGACGTACGTTTAGTTGGCCATCTTGACTCTGCCCCCCTTTACTGAGTTTTTTTTTGAGATGTTCTGTCTTTCACTGAGAGTAGAGTGTCAAAGTCTCCTACTATTATTATAGAACTGTCTGGTTTTGTTTTCAATGCAGTTATTGTTTGTTTATCTATTTTGGAGACTTGTCATTAGGTAAGTAGTTATTTAATGCGGTTATGCCCTCCAGGTGTATTCAGCCTTTAATCATTATATAGTGTTCTTTATCCAGTGTAGTTGGCGTAACTTCAAAGTCTATTTTGTCAGAGATTAATATTGCCATTCCTGTTCTTTTTTCATATTATTAGACTGATACATTTTTCTTCCTTTCTTTTGAGTTGTAGCTTGTTTATGTGTTTGAGTCTAAAGTATGTCTTCTGTAGGCAGCATACAGATGGGTCATTTTCTTCTTTTCATCCAATCTGCTACTCTCCAACTTTTTATTGGGGCATTTAGTCTATTTACTTTCAGTATGGTTATTGATAGGTGTGAGTTTAGTGCTGTCCTTTTTATTTTTGTGTGTGTGTGTTCGTGGACACTTCCTCCACTCAGTTTTCTGTGATGAATCATTTTCTTTCTATGTTTTCTTTTCATGTCTTTCACTATTTTATTTTTAATTTTTTATATTTGCAGAGATTTTGTGTTTTGCTTGTTTTTTATTTACTTTGTTTATCATCTTGATTCATAGAACTGTGGGTTTCTTTTGTGGTTACCCCCATAGTCCCCATAGTAATCTAAATTTAAACCAGTCTTTAATGTCTTTGTATTGCCCTGGCTTCCTCTCCATCTGAAAGATCTATAAATACATTATTTTGTCCCTCTTTTTTATAAAATGTTGGCATCACTTAAGTCCTGAGATCTCTGATTTTTTACTTTCAGTGATTTGGCTTTGAATAACTTTGGGAGTTTCCTCTCCTGATGGTATCTGGGTGCTCTGTCGAGTATTGAATCTTTGAGCATATGTCTGATACTATTGATTTTCTAATCAAACTTTCTTCAGTGTTTCTTGTAGTTTTTGCAAATTCTCTAAACTTCTATTTATCTGTGAATGTCCTAATTTCAGTGTTATATTTGAGAGGCAATTTTGTAGGATACATAATTCTTGGTTGGCAGTTTTTTTCCTTCAGGGCTTTGTATTTGTTATCCTTTTGTCTTCTTGCCAGCCTAGTTTACAATGAGTAATCTAAACTCAGTCTTAATGGTTTTCCTTTGTAGGTTATTTTTGCTTAAGCCCAGCTGCCTTCAAAATTATCTCCTTATCTTTAGTTTTATTAAATTTGATTATAATATGTCTTGGTGTTTTTCTTTTGGAATCTACTATCTTATGTGGGATTCAGCTAGCATCTTGAATGGATTTCATCTCCTCTTTCATGATATCAAGGAAGTTTTCTGTCAGCAAATCTTCAACAATTCTCTCTGTATTTTCTGTTATCCCTGCTTGTTCTGATACTCCAGTCACTCATGAATTGTCTCTATAGAATCCCACAAACTTCTTAGTGATTCTTCATTTGTTTAGTCTTTTATCTGATTTTTCCTCCTGTATGTTGGTGTCTGTTACTTTGTCTTCAGTCTCACTAATTCTGCATTTCATTTCCTCGATCCTGCTTCTTTGACTTTCTATTATCTAGTTCTGTAGTTTTATTGTTATTCTATTGAATTTGGGATCATTGCTGCTCAAACATTTCTTGCAGCTTGTTTAATTTTTCAGAGTGCTCTGCTGCACTTTGCCTGATGTCTTTTCTGGTTTTTTGCACAACTCTATACATCACTCTTTTGCATTCTATTTCCAATAATTCCAGGAAGTCTTCTTTGTCTGGGAAATTTGTTAATTCTTTATTTTGGGAATTTGGGGAAGCCATAGTTGTCTGCTTCTTTAGGTGTTTGGAAACTGATACTTGTTTCTGAGCCATCAGAAAATCATTGCAATTTACTTGTTTGGTTATTGTGCTTTATATTGTAATCTATAGAGATTCATGTTGTTTGAACTAGTTTGATTTTTGGAACCTTAATAATTTGGATGACCTGCCTGATGTGGTTCATTTGGGCCTAGGCTGACATTTATCTGCAAGTCTGGTAACCTTCTGCCACAAGACTTTACTGCCCAATGCTGTTGTCAACTGTCTGGTGCAGGTGACCTCAGTCCAGCCCAGTGTGTGCTTGCACCCCACACTAAGCCATCCCATGTGTAATTCCCTATGCTGCCACCCCAGTCTGTGCACCCCTGAGCTACTGCCTTGGCCCATGTACCCCACTGCACTGCCACTCTGGACCACTGGGTCCTAGGTTCTAAGGCCATCTGGCCTGCACAGCCCTAAGCCCTGCCTGGTCCCAAGCCCCTCTGGTCTGCACAGTGACCCTCAGCCCCACATGGTATTGCACAGTCTGGTCCCAGTCTGCTTTGCCAGTCCCAATGCTACTCTGGCTTATGTGGCATCCCTCAGCCCTGTGCTGTGCCTTTACTTGGCCGAGGGAAATGCTCCTGTGCCCAGCTCACCTCTGGCCAGTGCAGCATCTCTCTGCCCCAAGCTGCTTGGTTTCACCTGGGGCAGCCCAGGGTTCCTGTTTGGCATGGTGCTGCCTTATTCAACTCACTCCTGCTTTGTTGAGTGGTCCAGATACTTGTTAGTAGTAAACCTCTTCCTGTCACCCAGTCTTTTCTTTCAGTCTACCTGGTATTCAGGCTGCCTGGAATGCTCAATTTAGTCTGCTTGATTTTCTTGTTCTCAGTTGTTGAAAGTATCAGCCAGGACATGTGGCTACTCCACCATCTTGGCCCTGGCTCTACTCTCTGTCTCTCTGTGGGAGTATTTAGACCATTTGCATTCAGTGTAATTATTGATAGGTGTGAGTTTATTGTTGTCATTTTGTAGTGCTTTTTTCCATAAGGTAGACATTTTCTTTGTTCCTTTTACTCTCCTGTGCTGATTTTTTTTTTTTGTTTGTGGATTTCTTTTTCATTTCTTCTGTTTTTGTAGTTTTCTTTTTTATTGAGACTTTATGATTTTCTTCTCTGTTTTGATGAATAAGTTTATTAACTTTGTTTGTGGTTACCTTGAAATTTACTCTTATTTTCCTAGGTTTTAACCAGTCTATTATTACTTAGTATCACCTTGTACTTCTTTGCACTAAAAAGCCCTATGCCTATGCTGCTTATTTCCTCTTTCATTGTACTGATGTGTTTATTTACAGATCAACCTCTCTGATTCCTTGTTGTAAGTCTTTTGCTTTTAGAAAGTCCTTGAAAGTTCATTTCTTAAGCTGGTATCTGGCTGGCACAATCTTGCATCCTGGATTCAAGCTGTGATCCGATGTTGTTTTGTCTTAGACTGAAGGACTACCTTTAATAATTCTTGTAAGTTTGGCTTTGTTTTTACAAGGTCTCTTCACCTCTTTTTATCTGGAAATGTCCTCATTTCACCAACATATTTGAAAAAGTCTTGGAGGATATATTATTCTTGGTTGGCAGTTTCATTCCCCAAGGTTTTATATATGTCATCCTACTGTTCTTGGTTTCTGATGAATAATCAGAGTTTAGTACCAGGGCCAACAGACAAGCCTGAATTGTTGCTGGGCACCAATTCCCTGTCCACCAAACTCCTGTGTGGGCATGTTGAATCCATGTGGCATGGATGCTGTGCTTCCCACCCAGCCAAGCCACTGCAGCCAGCCAGGAAGCAGCAAGCGTAGAGTAACAGAGAGTGGCTGGAGGTTCAGAAAGTATGAATAGCTGGTTACCAGGTGGTTTTGAAGCTACTTTCCTGGGTGCCCTGTCCCCTGATCTCTGACATGAGTCCAAGATGAATGCATGCTGTGTCAGCTGATAGGGGAATTTTGCAGGTGTGTCTCTTAGCTTTTTATTCTCTGTTTTATTCTACTAGATGCTTGGCTGAGTTCTTTATTTCTTCATTTGATACTTCAGATTCCAGGACTGGTGTGTGTCTCTGTTTCACTTAGTTTTTCAGGTCTTTGCTGTGGAGGGATGGCATGGTGCTTCTGTATATGGCATCATGTTGGCTGGAAATCTCTGCTATTATCATTCTTGATTTATAAAAATATGGTTTAAAAACCTCTAGAATTCCTGAGTGATAAAATGATGAATTAACATCAATAGCATTTCAAGAAAATACATATTCTAGATTCATCCAGTTCCAGGTCACACACAGGAAAGCTATAACTCTTGAAAAATGTATTACTGAGATCAATGAGTAAAACAAAATAAATATTTTAGGTTTTGGAGAATATGATCTCAAAATTGGTATGAGCAATGATGTCAGAAAAATGTGATATGGCAGCTACTTCTAGTACAATCATAAAAAATAATTCTTGGAGCAGAGCACAATGTTCCAACTTTAGTGATCTATGATTCTAATTCTCTATTTAAAACCCAACATGTTCCAAAATAAATATTAGAGCAAAGATGGAAATACTAAATATGTGGCATGTTGTTTTGCATGGATAAAATAAATACATACTTTTATGTTAATAGTAAAGTGTTATAAATATCAATAGCTATTTTTCCAATTCAGACAGACTGGTATAATAAAAACTAAATACATGTCAGACAAACCACTAGAAAAATGAAGTCATTAAATAAGATAAAAAAGATCCCTGTTGGCTTAGTGGTTAAGAACTCTGTTACTAACCAAAACGATTATGATTTGAACCATCACTTGCTCCACTGGAAAAACACAAGGACTGATTAAGAGCATGAACTCATTCTAGAAAAAGTGCTACATACCTCACTGATGAATATAAGTACAGTTACCTTCAAAGCACTACCCTTGGGAAGCCATGCACTGATGCCAGTGCCTAATCTACCCTTCAAAGCAATATAGCAACTCTTTTTCTGGAGTGGCCATCAGAGCCATCATCATATTAATCTTGATGTCCCGAATGGTATCAAAATGTCTTCCTTTCAATATTGCCTTTATCTTTGGATAAACAAAAAAGTCATTGGGGGACAGATCAAGTGAGTAGGGAGGGTGCTTCAATACAGTTTTTTGTTTACTGGCTAATAACTCCCTCACAGATAACCATATGATTAAGTTCATGAACTTGACATTGTATGGAATGGCCATTCCAGGAGTTCCAAAATTGCTTTGAAGGGTGGACTAGGCACTGGCATTGGTGCATAGTTTCCCAAGGGGAATACTTTGAAGGTGACCACAGTGATATTCAGCAGTGAAGTATGTAGCATTTAGAACTAAGTTCACAGACCTAACTGATGGACCTCATATGTGGCAGTCTGCTTCCATAAAGATAGACACCTTAGAGCCCAACAACAAAAGAATGGATAGGTAAACTGCGGTACATATACTCAATGGAGCACTATGCAATGATAAAGAATAACAATGATTCCAGGAAACATCTCATAACCTGGTTTCAACTGGAAGACATTATGTTGAGTGAAAGTAGTCAGCAACAAAAGGACAAATATTGTATGAGACCTCTACGATAAGATCTCAAAAACAGACTTATGTATAGAAGAAAAGACTCTTTGACAGCTGCAAGGGTGGGGAGGGAGGGAAGGAGGGAAGGGTAAGGGTTTAGATTAGATAGTTGCTAGAAATCTGGTTGGAAGAAATCGGTGATAGCACACATTAGCAACAAGAACAACATTAAGTGGACTTCAGCATAACTTGAGTACTCCTTCCATCTTAAGCCAATATTGCAAGGACAGAGTAGCTGGGGCAGGGGGCAGGGGATCATGCTCTTAGGCAAAATCGAGGCCAATTGACACAACTAGCATTTTGCTAAGAGGACTCTCTGCACCCCACATTGGTGAGTGGCATCTGGCGTCTTAAAAGCTGCCAAGCTGCCATCCGAGGACACAGCAAATGGTCCCAACTCAGCAGGAGCAGATGCTCACTGAGGACCAAAACGACATGGGATAAAGAAAACCTAGAAGATAGAGAGACCCACATGAGTGGGTGCCTACATCGACTTGGGACCGGAAGAACTGGATGGTGCCCGGCCACCACCAGTGATAGCCACGATGGAGCTCACTAGGTCGAGTCTCACTGGCAACACAAGAATAAAAAGGGGTGCACACTGAGATCTCGACTAAAAGACCTCAATTGATGGTCCAGTGGTTTTGGGGTTCCCATGAGAGCATGGCCCTTGGCCCTGATGCTGCCCTTGCCCATAAATCATACAAAGGTCCACTCTTTGGACACAAATGGATTGGACTTGGCAATGCAGAGTGACCATATATTGGATGCATTTTATGGTTCTATACATCTATAGGATATCATCCTGCTGACCTCTGGCTGAAGGAAGGAGAGTGGGTGGAGAGGAGGGGAAAGAAGGCTGTTGGGAGGATGAGACATGTATGGAGCAGAGAGGAATAATGTGCTGTCACTGGACAGGGAGAGCAGTGGAAGCTGCATATAGGTGGGCATGTAAATTTATACAGGAATATCCATTTTCACTCAGTTATATTAAATTAAAAAAAAAGTAAAAAAAAAAAAAGATAGCCACCTTAGAAACCCTATGGGACAGTTCTACTCTGTCCTACAGGCTCACTATGAGTTGGAATGAACAAGTCAGCAACAGGTTTGGTATTGGTAAATAAGGTCAAAATGTTGTATCTAAAACAAATATGATTTTATAGGTGAAGTAAAAAACTTGGTTACAATTTAAAAGCTGTATTACCTTGTATCTTGGATTTTTTTGAAACATGCAAATAATACACAATTAATTGTTTTGATTCATTAGATAAAATGAAGCCAGGTAACTTCAAAGGAACATAAAAAGTTTATATACAAATCACAATGGGGTATGTTTAAAAATGCTGTTATTTTAAGTCACCACTCTAAAACTCCCTAAAGTTACTGGTCACAGAGCATATGGAGGTCACAGTCTCTGATAAACACAATACACCAAGAACACATTTACATAACTATATAACAATTTCATCAGTGAAAAGGGAAATTAAAACTCCATTTAAGGTGAGGGTTGAGAAAGCTATATCAAAACTAGAGCTAAAACTATAGCAAAGAAGCAAAAGTAGTGTAATCTTTCAACTCAACTTGTCAAAGAAAGGACATGTTGCTTTTATATGTGAGGAAAAAAGGGATAAAGGAATTGGTAAAAATAAAGGAAGCAAATATTCAATTAAATTGATTATTGAATAAATTCAAGAACTCCCTCTTCAAAAAATTAAATAATAAATTTTTAAAAATCGTAATATAGAGAAACAAGGAAGGAGTTGAAAGTGGGCTTCTGCTATGTTTACATTTTTTTTTCAGGTGTGTAGTTAACCATTACTCTTTAAACTTTCTCTATAATTGAGGTATTTCGGAAGAATTTAGAATTTTTTAAAAATAAACTAACTCTGTAAAGTAGAAGGCTTTTTTTTAAAAATTACTAACCTTGATTAATCATTCCAAAGTGATGGCAGCAGTATAATGAGAAGGAACTGCCAGAAATTCAAGCTGGATTCAGAAGAGGACATGGAACCAGAGATATCATTGCTGATGTCAGATGGATCTTGGCTGAAAGCAGAGAATACCAGAAAGATGTTTATCTGTGTTTCATTGACTAGTCAAAGGTATTCAACTGTGTGGATCATAACAAATTATGGCTAACATTGCAGAGAACGGGAATTCCAGAACACTTAATTGTTCTCTTAAGGAATCTGTATATGGATCAAGAGGCAGTCATGCAAACAGAACAAGGGGACACTTCTTGGTTAAAAGTCAGAAAAGGTGCGCATCAGGTTTGTATTCTTTCACCATACTTTATCAATCTGTATGCTGAGAAAATGATCCAGCCAGCCAGCCAAGTGCTGTCGAGTTGGAAAATGATCCAAGAAGCTGAATGAGCAGAATGAGGCATCAGGATTGGAGGATGACTCATTAACAACCTGCGTTATGCAGATGACATCACTTTACTTACCGAAAGTGAAGAAGATTTGAATCATTTACTGATGAAGATCAAGGACCACAGCCTTCAGTATGGATTGCACCTCAATGCCAAAAAAACAAAAATCCTCACAACTGGACCAGTAAGCAGCATCATCATAGGTGGAGAAAGGATTGAGGTTGTCAAGGATTTCATTTTACGTGGATCCACAATCAATACCCATGTAAACAGCAGCCAAGTAATCAAAAGATGCATTGCGTTGGGAAAATCTGCTGGAAAGGATCTCTTTAAAGTATTGAAAAGTAAAGATGTCACCTTGAAGACTAAATTGTGCCTGACCCAAGTCATGATTTTTCAATCACATCATACATATGCAAAAGCTGCACAATGAACAAAGAAGACAGAAGAAGAATTGATGCCTTTGAATTGTGGTGTTGGGGAAGAATGTTGAATGTACCACGGACCTCCAAAAGAACCAACAGATCTGTTCTGGAAGAAGTACAACTAGAGTGCTGCTTTGAAGCAAGGGTGGTGAGACTGTGTGTTACATACTCTGGACATGTTGTCAGGAGGGATCCGTCATTGGAGAAGGACATCATGCTTGGTAGAGTGGAGGGTCAGCGAGAAAGAGGAAGACCCTCGAGGAGATTGATTGACACAGTGGCTACAATAATGGGCTAGACCATGAAAATGATCGTGGACATGGCACAGGACCAGGCAATGTTTTGCTCCATTGCACATAAGGTAACTATGTGTTGGAACCAACTCACCAGCACCTAAAAACAGCAGTGACAATCTTGACTATAGACGAGTAAAAAAAAGAAAGAAAAAAAAGACTACTATAGAGTTTTTTTAACTTATCAAAAATTCTCTCCCTGATTCCCTCCTGTCTTTTGTCAGGGATATCTACAATATTTCTCAGAGGGCTTGTTTCAGACCTTCTTATGGCACTGAGTAGTCATCGAAGTTTGGGAAATTTGCATGACCCTAATGCGTAAACTGTACAATGAAAGAAACAAAAAAGTATAAGTGAAATTACAGACCCATTCCACCAGTTTCTCTCTTCTTAATGTGGGAAAACAAGCCATCATCACAGTAATGCAAGGATATCAACACACCCTGTACAAAGTGCAATTCCCAGTACGGGTAAAAGGATAAAATCATCTAATCAACTCCATGTGTGACTAGAAACTTCTTATAAAACAGCATTAACTTATGAAACAAACATGAGACTAGTAACCTGAAGAATAAAGGCTACATTTTTTAATATAATAAAAACATATCTCAAAAACAGCCATTTTGCTCCCTCTCCTCATTGTTACAGATGGTGGCATAGGCTACAGAAGTCCTCTCCAAAAAAAAATCATTCTTTAGAACTAAAAGAGAGACTCTAGTTCCCTTGGATACTCTCTGAGGTTATCACAAAATGGATCTTGGAAGAGGACGAGATTGTAGGGAAAGAGAAAAAAAGGTTCTAAAGTCCAGATGTGTTGACTGAAGGATTAGTAATGGGGGTTTTGTAGGTCTTGATCACAGAGACAAGTATTGCCCATGTCAGCTCCCCATCTATCTAGATATAGAGGTACTCTGATTAAGGGGTCGGCCTGTGAGGTGGGAAGGTACACCTACTGTCTTGTGGACAGAGGCAGTAGCCCTCCTGATTAGAGGTAACCAGAGCTTCAAGTCACGCAGATGTTCTGCCCAAGTCGGATTACCAGCCGTTCCCTCTTGTATCTAGAATGGCCAAGTCGATCTGCATTCACCCTACAACTTTATTACTCTGTTGCAGATGCCTGTTTCATCCCTTGTTGTACATTAATCTGTGGCTTTAATGTTTGCTCCCTCTGTTCAACACGTTTAGGCAACGGGCAGCTACCCCAGGAAGGGATTTGCTCTTGATTTGCCGATGAGTTTCATTCTGAGCATACGCAGTCAGCCATGGACAGGGGACATTTTACTAAAATATTGCCACTGTGGAAACCTGACTACTGTGGTGACACCTTCTAGTCCATTCCAAGCACTGCTTTTTGTTTAAGCTTAACATGACCATTAATAAGCACAGATTAAAGTTAATTTTTATGAAAAACATACTTGACATTATCATCTTTTGTTTAGCTGTACTCTTCAGAAAATCTTTTGTCAAAAATTGAGAAAATGATAGTCTACACATTCCAAAACACTTCTAGTCACAGATACTTACACTTTAACTGCCCTTTCTGTGGCAAAAGATTTATATGTACGAAAATACATAAATAACAAGGATTATCTTTGCAAATATTTAGTCTACGACAAAACTTCTTTCCTCCTAATTCAAATATAGTTGTGTGGGTACCTAGATAAGTTTTTACCTTTTTTTTTGCATGAATTACCTTACAGTTTTTGAAGCTGTTATATTTGGCATCAAAATAATCATGTACTAGTTTATAAAGAAAACATTCTGCATTCTATCTTAGTGAGCAGCATCTTGGGTCTTAAAAGCCTGCAAGCAGCCATCTAAGATACTCCGCTATTCTCACCCCTTTGGAAGCAAGGGAGAATGAAGAAAACTAAAGAAACAAGGGGAAGATTAGTCCAGAGGACTCAGGAACCACAGCTACCACCGCCTCCACCGCACTGAGTCCAGTACAAGTTGGTGCCTGGCTACCACCACTAAGCTTTGACAAAGATCACTGTAAAGGACTCCAGACAGAGCTTCAGAAAAATGTAGAACAAAATCCCAACTCACCAAAAAAGACCAGATTTACTGGCTTGACAGACTCTGGAGAAACCCTGAGAGTATGATCCCCAGACACTCATTTAGCTCAATACTGAAGTCACCCCTGAGGTTCCCCCTTCAGGACCTTAAAACAAAACAAGACTAAAGGGGCATACCCAACTAGGAACAAGAACTAGAAAGCCAGAGGGCGCAGGAAAGCTGGCAACAGGGAACCCAAGTTTGAGAAGGGAGAGTGTCGATAATGTCATGGGGCTGTTATCAATGCCGTGAAACAACATGTGGGCTAACTGTTGACTGAGAAACTAGTTTGTTCTCTAAACCTTCATCTAAAGCACAGTGAAAATAAATAAATAAAATAAAGTGCTAAAAAATACGCTAGAGAATGCATTTCCAGTGTGAAAGAAACTGTATTTTCTTTACAGTATCCTCTGTTCCCTTCTTCACGGCCTTCCTTGCACAGAGGGCCCAAGTTTGGGGACAGAGAGTTGCCTCCTACCAGTGGTTCTGGACCACGGTTCAGCTCAGGAGGAGGGTCAACAAGGATAGGGCTTCCGGGCAGCACTTCGGGGGGTCTTGTCCCCTGGCTGTTCCTTCTCTCTGACTTCAGAGAAAATGAACAGTTCAGACCCTGGAGCCACTAGCCACCAAAGCAACAGAAGCGTTAGGGTGACTAGACCTAAAAACAAACAAATAGACCTCTATTGTTTTTCTACATAAGGAGCATCATCTCTTAGTATTGGTCATTTTCACTTTGGTTTTGATTTATACCTCTCCTGTGCAGTAGGAAACCTTTTATGGATTCTTATTGGAAAGCGCAGCCGCTCAGCAGGAGCACAGTTGACAAGCAGACGAGCATTGACAGAAGAGTCCCTCCATCCAAGGAATGGCATCAGTGGCCAAAGGATCTTTGAGGTCACCTGTCATGGGAGTGGCATGTGCCAGGGCCCTCAGGACTCCGAGGGCTGTGCCTCTGGCTACAGTTGTAAGATGGTTCAAGGACTGTGTGTGTGGTGACAGGCCTGTACAGTGGGTGAGGGAAATCCTTACAATTCTGAACCTCAGAACTATTGCCGTAAGCGGGGATGGTCTCTTCAAGGAAGGCAGTGTGGCTGAGCAGACAGTATTGTTCCAGGCTGGTCCTCAGAGACGGGTCCTCAGTGACCCAGTGCAGCCTAGACACCCACCTGAACTTGCTGTGCTGAGGTAGGGGCTGTCTCCCCGCTGCTCATCCCACGAGGCCTCTTCATCTCGCTCTGCAGGACTACTCCCTCACTCCGCAGGCTCTGTACATAGCATGGAGCTGTAGGAGACACTTGAGGGGTGGTGGGGACCGCAGCAGCAGTCTATGCCCACCTGTCGAGCTCACATGAGATCCTGCGCTTTGTGCATGACCTATGGGGTTGGAGTCGGGTGGCTGGGGGAGGTCACAGGCCATGGGGTGGAGCATCCCCATGGAGTGGAAGATGCAGGCAGATATGCGGCAGTGCATGTGGCAGCGACACACTGTCCTCCCGCGCCCCCCAGGTTCCACTGCACACTACTGACAAAGACAGTCCTAAGGAGCGTGCTACTGTCCCCTGTGGACTTCTCTCCACTCCTGAAAGGAGGTGTTCCTCTGACTTCCCGAGAGTGACTTTCTTTAAGGCAGGACTTCTACCTTTGCTTCTCCACCTGTTTCCTCTACCAGATCAGGTGGAGAGTGAACTGAGCGCTGTCTCCCTGCCTGCCCTTGGGGGAGCTGCCTGTTCTCGTCTCTGAGGGTGTTCGGGTCTAGAACCATAGAGGACACGATTCAGCAGGAGAGTCAGAGTCACACTGGCTCCTGTTCTAACCCCGCTTGGAGTACCACCGTACTTCTAATAAGAAGTTAAGTTGCCTTTTAAAAAAACCCATGTTCTATACCCACCTGTATTTATTTTTCATATATTTTTTTAAAAAAATGCTGGGTATTACTGACTTATCACTGTCCATTAGAAATTCTCCTCAACAGAGATAAAAATCAAGTGTGTCATTTGAAAAGGCCTTTGATAACGCTGAAATGAAGGGGAAATTTTTACATTATTTGCAGAGATTTTCCCACTGGTGTCTTCAGTTTTACCATTTCATTGTTTCAACACATTTCTCACAGATGGAAGAGCAGCAAGAGAAAAGTAATAAAGCATTCAATATTTAATCTGCAAACATAGGGTGCTAATTAAAATCTGCAGCTCACAAAGATTCTAGTTAGCTTTTGAAATCTGTCCCCCTATTTGATTTCAGGTCCCTGATTTTTTTATTGGTTATATCTCTAATTGTGAAACTTCATCTGAAAGGATTTGGTGGAGAGGAGGGGTTTGCAGATTTTATAAGAGCATCATAAAAATAAAAGCTAAAAGTATTCATTTAAATATAAATGACTTCCCAGCCTCAGTGAGGGTGATAGTTTTTGAATAACTGAGTCTCAGCATGAGATGAAAATTTCCCACCACATGAATGACAACAGCCTTTTACTTCGTAAAGAGGAATTCAGGGAGGGTGAAATTCCAAACTCTGAGAAGCTTCCAGCCACAGTCCTGTCTGCAGGTGGAGATGGAGCATCTATTCTCTAACTGCTTTAGGAGAACCCGGTATGAAGAGATGAAGGAATGCTGCCTTCCACTAAGACTATGCGTAAACCTGTTTGTATGAATCTGCATCTGTCTTCTGTTAGGAAAATAAACTGGGATCACCATTAAAGATCAAAACAGTGAAACAATCAGGACCAAAAACATTACCAGACAAAGCTCCAGATTCTCATTACCTGCCTCCCAAAACCAGTCTCTGAGACAGGTATTTGGGTGGGTAACCAAAAGTTTATTTCTGTATGCTGGTATCACAGGGAACAGAGTGGATTCTTTCCATCAAAGCCTGTTTGAAATCATCAATCAAGGTGGGGGGTGTATTTAAAGGGGAAAGCTTTGTGCCACTAGCACAGGGCGCGGGACCAGAGAACAACGAGAGAGGTTGGGAGGAACACCCAACGCGGAGCAGGCTGCAACTGTTCTGCAGCACAGGAAGCTCTCAGCTGTCAGCTAAGGCAAGCTGTCCGCAGTGGTGCCTCTTAAAGAAGCTGTAAAGAGAAGCTGCAGAAGTCTTATCTCAAGGGTTCCTGCAGATTTTTCTTTTTAATTTTTTTGTTGTGATTAAGTGAAAGTATAAAATCCGGGTTAAATTCGCATGCCTGCCTATCTGCAGCTCCTTCTGCTTTCCTTGCCCAGTGACAGCACACTCCTCCTTTTTGTTCTATATGTGTCATATCCTCCTAAGAATCTCCTGTCCCCTCCTAGACACCCTCTCTTTTCCCTTCTAGTAAGAGACCAGTAGGATAGCATCCTATAGATGCATGGAACCATAAAGTACACACAGATTATGGTCACATTGTGTCTCTGAGTCCAGTCCACTCCTGTCTGAAGAGTTTACCTCAGTAATGTTTTCTGGTCACAGGCAGCAGGAAGTCTAGGTGCAGTGCTCTCAGGAGAACCCCCAGGCCACTGGACCATCAGCTGCGGTCTTTTAGAGGAGTTCTTGAGGTGCGTCACTTTTTGTTGTGTTGCCACTGGGAATCAACGTTGTGTCCGATCACTGCTGTCTTTGGTGGTGGCCAGGCACCATCTGGTTCTTTTGGTCACATGTTGACACAGTCACCCATTCACATGGGTCCTTCTATCTCCTGGGCTCTTTTTTCCTTGTGTCTTTGTTGTTCCTGGTTATTGTCTGTTCTGGACAAGTTGGGACCGTTTGATATACCTCAGATGGCAGCTTGCTAGCTTTTAAGACCCTACACACCACTCACCAACATGGGGTACAGAAAAGTCTCTTAGAAAAAGGCTGCTTCTACCAGTTTTCCTCAATGTCCCTTGAGAGCATGGTCCCCAGACCACTGTCCCTGCTACTCTATCCTTGCAATATTGGGTTAAGAGTAGAAGAGTTTCCAGTTTATGTGGAAGTTTAGTTGATTTTCTTTCTACCCAATCAAATTTCTATCAACTGTCTAATCTCTAACCAACCCTCTTCCTCCCTCCCCTCCTTCGCAGCTGTCAAAGAGTTTTTTCTTCTGTACAAGAGTCTATTTTTAAGTTCTTATAGTAGGGGTCTCGTACAATGTTTGTCCTTGTGCTGCTGGCTGATTTCACTCAGCATCGTGTGTTCCAATTGAAACCAGGTTATGAGATGCTTCCTAAAATCATCATTGTTCTTTATCACTGCATAGTGTTCCACTGAGTATATGTACCACCGTCTGTTTACTCATTCATCTGTTGTTGGGCGTCTGGGTTGATTCCAACTTTTTGCTATTATGGAATTTGCAGCAATAGACATTCACGTGCATGTATCAGTTGGTATGACTGCCCTTGATTCTATAGGATATATTCCAAGCAGTGGGATTACTGGGTCAGTTGGTAAATTTATTTCCAGCTTTTTAAGGAAGCACCAGATTGCTTTCCAAAGAGGTTGTACCGTTTTGCAATCCCACCAGCAGTGTAGGAGAGTTCCAGTTTCTCCACAGCCTCTCCAGCATTTGTTGTTTTGTGTTTTTTGGATCATGGTCAACCTTGCTGGGTGAGACCATCTCTCATTAGAGTGTTGATCTGGATTTCCGACGGCACTTGGCTTGATTTTGGCAATAGCTAATGATCACGAACATTTCCTCATGTGTCTTTTGGCTGCCTGGATGTCTTCTTTGGTGAGATATCTGTCCATCTCCTTTGGCCATCACTTAATTGGGTTATTTACCTTTTCCTTGATGCTATTTTGCAGTACCTTGTAGATTATGGAGATCAGACTTCGATCCAACGTGTGATTGCCAAATATTTTTTTCCCGTTCTGTAGGTGGTCTTAATTCTTTTGATAAACTCTTTGAATGAGCAAAAGTTTTTGATTCTTAGTAGTTCCCATTTATCTATTTTCTCTTCTGTAGACTGAGCTTTGTCAGATTTTGAAATCTGTCTAAACTGTGTATTAAAGTATCCATTGTTGACCCTTTTTTTGTTGCCTGCTCTTTATCATTCTAGGTTTGATATTTAGGTCTTTTATACAATCTGAGTTGGTTTTTGTGTGATGTGTAAGATACGGGTCTTGTTTCAATTCTTTGCAGATGGATATCCAATTTTTCCAGCAACATTTGTTAAATAGACTGTTTTTACCACTGTTCACAATTTTAGGGTCTTTGTCAAATATCAGCTGTTCATAAGGGTTTAGTGGCATCTCTGGGGTCTCAACTCTGTTCCATTGATCTATATATCTGTTTTTGTACTGTTACTAGGCTGTTTTGACTACTTTGGCAATGTGATAGATTCCAAGATTGGGTAGTGTGAGACTTCCCACTATGTTATTCTTCTTCAGTGGTGTTTTCCTTATCTGAGGTTTCTTTCCTTTCCAAACAAAGCTAGTGATTTGTTTCTCCCTGTCATTGAAATTGTCACTGGAATTTGTATTGTGATTGCAGTGTACATGTAGATTACTTTGGGTAAAATAGACATTTTCAACGTTACATCTTTCTAGCCATGAGCAGGGTAGGTTTCTCCACTTGTATTAGTCTCTCTTGGTTTCTTGCAGTAAGGTCTTGTAGTTCTTTTTATATAGTGCTCATATTTCTCTAGCTAGATTTATTCCTAGGTATTGTATCTTCTTGAGGGCTATAGTAAGTGGTATCAATTTGGTGATTTCTTGGTGATCTATTTGTTGATATAAAGGAGTCCTACCGATTTACTTACGTTTACTTTATATTCTGATAGTCTACTGAACACCTCTAATAGTTCGAGTAGTTTACTTACAGATTCTTTAGGGTTCTCTGTGTATACAATCATATCATTTGCAAATAGGGAGTTTTTACTTCCTCTTTGCCTTTGTGGATGACCTTTATTTTTTTGTCTTGTCTAACTGCTCTGGCAAGAACTTCTAGTACAGTGTTAAATAGAAGTGGTGAGAGTAGACATCCTTGTCTAATTCCTGTTCTCAAGGGAAATTCTTTAAGTCTCTCTCCATTCGGGATGATGTAGGCAGTTGGCTTTGCATAGATGGCACTGATTGCATTGAGGAATTTCCTTCTGTTCCTCTTTTGCTGAGAGTTTTTAACATGAATCACTGTTAGACTTTAGCAGATGTCTTTCCTGCATCCATTGCCAAAATCAGGTGATTTTTATCTTTTGTACTGTTTACATGGTTGATCACATTAATTGTTCTTCTGATGTTGAACCAGCTTTGCATCCCAGGTATGAATCCAACTTGGCAATGATGAATTTATTTGTTTGATATGTTGTTGAATTCTGTTGGCAAGGATTTGGTTGAAGACTTTTATATCTGGGTTCATGACTGATATTGGTCTATAATTTTCCTTTTCTGTGAGATTTTTCCCTGGCTTTGGTATCAGGATTATACTGGCTTCATAGAATGGATTCATGAGTACTTCATCCTTTTCTACACTGTGAAATAGTCTCAGTAGTATTGGAAATAACTCCTCTCTAAAAGTTTAGTACAGTTCTCCACTGAAGCCATCTGGGCCAGGACTTTTTTTGTTTGGTAGTTTTTGATGACTTTTTCAGTTTCTTCCTTCCTTTTTTTTAGGTTGTTCTATTTCTACTTTTGAGAATTTTGGTAAGTGGTGTGACTCTAGAAATCTGTCTATTTCCTCTAGGTTTTCAAATCTGTTAAAGTACAGTCTTTTGTAGTATTCTGTTATGATACTTTTGATTTCAGTTGGGTCTTTTGTGACATCTCCCATCTCATTTCTTATTTGGGTTATTTGTTTCCTCTCCTGTTTTTCAGGAGCCAATGGTTTATCAGTTTTGTTGATCTTTTCAATAGATGAACTTTTGGTTTTGCTAATTTTTTCAATTGTTCTTCTATTCTTTAATTTCTTTAGTTCTGCTCTAATCTTTATTATTTGTTTTTTTCTGGTGCCTGAGGAGCTCTCTTTTTACTTCTTTCAAGCTGTAGGGTTAATTCTTTGGTTTGAGCCCTTTCTTCCTTCTAGATGTGTGCATTTATAGAGGTAAATTGACCTCTGAACACTGTTTTTGCTGTATCACATAGGTTCTGGTAAGATGTGTTTTCATTCTCATTTGATTCTATAAATTTATTTTATCCTTGACTTCTTGTATAATCCATTGATTTTTGAGCAAGGTGTTGTTCAGTTTCTGTGAGTTCAAATTTCTATCTATGTTTTATCTGCTATTGATTTTGACTTTTATGGCTTTATGGTCTGAGAAGATGCTGTGCAGTAATTCAGTGGTTTGGATTTTGTTGAGATTTGCTTTATGTCCTAACACACGGCCTACTCTGGAAAATGTTTGATGTGCATTGGAGAAGATATACTTATTTGTTGACAGGTAAGAAATTCTGTGCATGTCGGTGAGGTCTAGTTGGTTAATTGTCACGATAAGATCTTCCATGTCTTTACTGAGCTTTTTTCTGGCTGATCTATCCATTACTGAAAATGGAGTGTTGAGGTCTCCAACTGTTGTTGTCGAATGATCTATCTCATTTTTCAATGTAGTCAGCAATTGTTTGATGTATTTAGATGCTCTGGTATTGTGTGCATGAATATTTAATATTGTTAAGTCCTGCCTGTGTATTGAACCTTTCATCAATAGAGACCACTCTTGTCCATGGTGGTGGATTTTACATTAAAATCTATTTATCTGAGATTAGTATTGCCACATGTGCTCTTCTTTGTATGTTGCTACCTTGGTATATATTATTCCATACTTTAGTTTTCAGTTTGTTCATATCTTGAAGTTTAAGTTGTGTTTCTTGTAAGCAACAAATAGATGGGTCTGGCCTTTTGATCCAGAATATTACTCATTGTCTCTTTATTGGAGTGTTCAGTTCATTTACATTCAGTGTGATTATTGATACATACGTGTTTAGTGCTGTCATTTTGATGATTTATTTTTGTGTTCGTGTTTTCTATGTTGCAGTTAATATTCTGTTCTGGGTCATTCTTTGTGGGTTGACTTTTCATCTTTTTCAGTGTTGGTTTTGTGTTTGTTGGGACTCCTGTATTATGTTTCCCATTTTCATATGTTGCATTGTTGTTGTGCTTTGCGGCTACCCCTATGATCATCCTTAGTATTCTAATTTTAAATCCAATTTTAACTTCTGCGTATCTTTTTAACTTCTCCATCTGAAATAACTATAACTACTGTAGTATATCCCTCTTCTTAATGTGATAGTGTCATAGTTTTTGTGATATGATCACTGGTTCCCTTCTTTTAATATTGTAGCTTTGATTGAGTTTTGTGCCTTCCTTAACCAAGTGCTTGGCTTGGCTTAACTGAGTAGGTTTCTGGAAGCTGTGTCCTGCACTGGCTTCTTAAATATATACTTAATGGTTTTGTTTTTCTAACTGAAGAGCTTCTTTCAGTATTTCTTGTAGTTTTGGTTTGGTTTTTACAAAATCTCTAAGCTTTTATTTATCTGCAAATATCTTAATTTCATCTTCATGTTTGAGAGACACTTCTGCAGGATATATAACTCTTGGTTGGAAGTTTTTCTCCTTTGAGGCTTTGCATGTGTCATCCTACACAACATTGTTTCTGCCGAGAAGTCATATGAAAGCCTACAGGGTTGCCCTCTGAATGTTAACTTTACTTTGAGCCTTGCTGCTTTTAAAAGCATCTATTTTGTTTCACTTTATTAAGCTTGATTATAGTATGTCTTGGTGTCTTTATTTTGGGGCCTAGTTTTGTGGCATTCAGTACACATCTTGGATATCTGTTCTCTTCTTTCATAATTTCAGGGAAGTTTTCTGTCAGCAACTCAAGAACAGTACTCTCTGTGTGTTCAGCTATCCCTCCCTGTTCAGGAACCTCCAATTAACTGTAGATTTGTCCTCTAAATAGAGTTCCACATATTTCTTAATGCTTCTTCATTTTTCTTATTTTTTTTCTCTGATTTCTCTTCAGAAATGCTGGTGTCAGTTGCTCTACCCTCTAGCTCACTAAGCCTGGCTTCCAGCTTCTCAATTCTGCTCTTTTGTCTTTGAATAGACTGGTCTAATTCTGTAATTTTGTTATTGATTTTTTAGATTTCAGATCATTGATGTTCTACCAGTTTGAATAGCTTGCCTAATTTTTCATTATGCTCTGCTACATTTTCTTTAATCTCTAGGAGGGCTCTCTATGTAATTCTTTTGTATTCAACTTCTGATAGTTTCAGAAAGCCATCTTCAACTGGGAAGTTTTTTGATTCTTTGTTTTGGGAGTTTTCCAGATCCATGGCAAACTGTTTCTTTAAATTGTTAGTGATGGTTTGTTGCCTTAAGGCCATCTACAGTCTGTTTAGTTTCAGTAGTGTTACCTCAACAGGAGCTGAAGTGTAGTTCTGAGAAGGGAGTTGGCCACCTGCTGCCTCTTTGTAGTCTAGTGACTTTCTGGGGTGGCAGTCTCCACCTCCTGGCTGGCAAGGATGAATCCCTACATATGGAGTCATTGGGGGGCCATCAATCAACTCTGTGATGTAGGTTAGTAAAGGTTGGAAGAGATGTTGCCATGTCACTCAGCGGTTATTTCTCTAGGCAGTCTTATTTTAAGAAGCGGGGAGCTGACCAGCACTTGCCAGAATCAGTCAGGCCATCCATCTCATCTCTGGCTGACAACAGAAGCACATCTTCAACTATCCCCAGATGGTATGACACAGTTCAGAGTAGAAAAGGGTTACAGCCTTGCTGCAGTCCTCAGTTAGGCACTACCTGTAAGGTAACATTGTGATAAACACAACCTTTCTGCTGGAAATGTACTTTCTGGACTGGCACTACTTCTCAGCTTTGGAATTAGCCCCTGCTGAGTCCTCTGAATGGATGACTCTGCCTCCCAGCCAACCCAGATGGCGTCCAGGGCAAGTTGCCCTTCCTGCCGCAAAACAGCAGAATCTATGGTGGAGCTCAAAATAAGAGAAGGTAGAGGGGCAGTGGTGTCCTCAGTCAACAGCCAGCCTCTCATCATGTGGCTATCCCAAGCACTGTCTCTCTGCTGCGCTATACACTGTTTGCTTTAGCACTGCAGTTCAGTGTATTTGCTGGCTTATGCCCATCCCCAACTTCCTGAATAACAATAACAACAAAAACCCATCAGTACCCGTAGTCTTCCCAAGTGGCAAGTCAGCAGGACCATGGCTCAGCATGTGGTGATTTGTGCCAGAGAAAGGAATTTTCCCATTTACTGGCATGTAGTCTAATCTGACAATTTTATGCCATATCCTAGGGCTCCCCAGGTGGCCAGAGTGCTCTGCTCAGTTATCAATCCAGGCCTTAGTTTTCAGAGGAAATTGAGGAGACACATGTCTAGTCTTCCATCTTGGCTCTGTCCGTGAAGCCAGGGATTTTTAAGACAAGAAAATAACAAGTGAAAAAAAAGTCAGTTCTATAAATAATCGATCCCAACTGACTGTTTCAATTTCCTCTTTTTAAAATCAGGATTGTCTGAAGGCTTTTTGACTGCTTCAAAAATAACTACGATAATAAAGTCGTAATATGTCCCAAGTATCTAAAGTCCACAATAATCCCAAAGTTATGTGAATTTTTGTCCTGTTTCAGTGAAAAACTCACTGAGGTTCAGAGAGGTCATGAGTCTTGAGAGAACACAGATGTGATTTGGACACTGGTCCAAATGGTCATGGATGGCACCCTCCCCTTCAAGTTCCCCCTCCCCCGAGCTTCTTCCTCTGATGAGATACCAGGAGGGCAAGGTCTGCTTTGATGTCTCCTGGGGGCAGTCCTACCTGTCACAGTCAACCTACAAGGGGCTGGGTGTGAGGAAGAGGTAGCAGTGGCAGCTTTCCCTGAATGAAAATGACAGCCTGGTGTTTCACCAACAGGGTCCTTCAGTTTGGCTTTGTGAATAGTGGTTCTTACTTCTTGGTAAAACAATACCTGAAAACTCAGAGAAACACTAAAACAAAATATGTTTTCACTGACTTCAAAGGAAGGTCTCTTGAGCAAAGATAACATACGGATTTTTTTTAAGCAAAACAAGCCAAAGGAAACAAGCCCTTTCCATGAAATATGAAGTTCTGTGAAGCTGTTCAGTACAGAGCAATCACAGAAAAATTCTTTCAGTCTCTTGTGAAGAAAACAAATCCTGCAGGGAAAACCTACGTTCTAGCCTAGTTCCAGTTATAAACACCAAGTAGCAACTTAATAATTTACAGATTTTACAAGTTCCCAAATAAGTAAAAAAGCTAATATCATGGGCTGATCACAGGATTTGTTGGTTTAATATCAGCCTTGCCCAGCACAGTGCTGTATACAGGGAAATGAGCAGCAGGTCTCAATTATTAAGTTGAGAACCTCTCACTCTAATAATTTAAAACACGTTCTTTGTTAGTAGTGATTTGAGTAAAGTCTTCATTGCTTTCCATTTGTCCCTCCAAGAATAACCGTCAATAGAACTTTCAAATGTCACTTTTTTTCCCCCAGTTTGGGGAGTTTTGGCAAAACTAAATGAGACACAGGTGCTCTGAGCACTGCAGTATCTGAATCTCACATTAAGCTGCTATTTACCCAAAGTTTATTCTACCTACACCCTGGTAGCACAGTGGTTAAGTGCTATGTGCTGCTAATCAAGAGGTAGGCAGTCTCAATGTACCAGATGCTCCTTGGAAACTCTATGTGGCCGTTCAGTTCTGTGCTATAGCATCTCTATGAGTTGAAATCAATTCAATGGCAACAGGTTAGAGGACACATGGGACAGCTGGGAAGGAAGTGGCAGCCCCAGCTTCCTGACCTCCCCTGGAATAAAAAGAATACCCTACTTTAATAACTTCTCCCTCTGATGGAGCATGGTCAGGGTCACACACGTGGTGGTCCTCCTACTTCCATGCACCTTGCCCAAACCATGAAGAGCTGGTGCAAGTATTGCTCAACTATGTAAAACACTCAAAGGAAAACAATTTTCTTTATTTCCTCAAACTCTACATGAAGCTTCATTTCAGCCTAAAACACTAGTTTGTGGCAAGATGGACAAATCTCACCACCAAGTTTAGAGTTCTTCCCAAGAAAAGGGGAAAGAAAATACGTTCATACAGACATACGCACACACGCATACACTCACCTGCACTCACACTCAGGAGGTCTGGTGTGGAGCCAAGATTGCTCTTTGGCAGAGCACTTTAATACTGAGTTTAGCTGAATTGTGCTGGCTTCTGTAGTCTTACAAACTGATGCTGCAACCCAGGACCAGATGGAAGTATTAAACTAAGTGGTTTATAATAACCCAGGAAATACTAATAAACCTGACAAAGGTAACAGACTCTCCAGAGTAGACAACTGGGACAAAGTAATTCCTCAGAACTTAGTGGAAAAGTGTCCCAAACTGTTTTTTATTTGGGGGAAAAAGAAAGACAAAAGGCCACGTAAAGGAACTTATTCATCACAGTTGCATAGTAAATCAGCTATATATTAAATTTCAGGAGATAGTATATGATTAAGATCCAGTGATACCCAGGGAAGAAATTCAAGTTGCACTCAAGACACCAGCAAAAACAATGCTCCCGAAATTGATGGAATAGCAACTGAGATGTTTCAACAAATAGATGCAATACTGGAAGTGGTCACTTCCCTATGCCAAGATATTTGGATGATAGTTACCTGACCAACCCACTGGAAGAGATCTGTATACATACCCATTCCAAAGAAAGATGATCCAACCAAAGGCAGAAACTATTGAACAATACCATTAATAACACACACAAGTAAAATTTTGCTGAAGATCATTCAAAAACAGTTACAGCAGTATAGAGACAGGGGAATGCCAGAATTCAAGATAAATTCAGAAGAGGACTTAGAACAAGAGATATCATTGCTGATGTTAGATAGATCTTGGTCGAAAGCAGAAAATATCAAAAAGGTGTATACCTGTGTTTTATTGATTATGCAAAGGTGTTTGACTTTGTGTGGATCATAACAAATTATGGATGACCTTTGGAAGAATAGGAACTCGAGAACACTTAGTTGTACTGGTGAGAAACTTGTACTTAGACCAAGAGGTAGTCATTTGAATAGAACAAGGAGATGCTGCATGGTTTAAATTAAAGAAAGGTGTGTGTCAGCATTGTGTCCTTTCACCACATTTAGTGAATCTATATTCTGAGCAAATAATCTCAGAAGCTGGACTATGTGAAGAAGAACTTGGCCTCAGGATTGGAGTGTGACTCTAACAACCTGATATATGTAGATGACACAGGCCCACTTGCTGAAAGTGAAGAGAACTTGGAGCATGTACTGATGAAGACGAAAAACTAAACTTGATTGCAGACTACTCCTCAACATTAAAAAAAAATCCTCACAACTGGACCAATAAGCAACACCATGACAAATGGAGTAAATATTGAAATTATTAAGGGTTTCATTTTATTTGGGTCCATAATCACCCATGGAAGCAGAAGTCAAGAAATAAAACGACATACTGCATTGGACAGATCTGCTGCAAAAGACCTTTCTATTTATTTGTTTGTTTTAAATATTTTATTGTGGTTTAAAATGAAAGTTTATAATGCAAGTCAGTTTGCCATATAATACCCGTCACGTGTAACTCTTTGCAACTGTAGCTGCTCTCCTAACCCTGTGACTGCACCCTCCTCCTTCCCACCCTGTACTTTTCAGATTTCTTCAGGCGACTCCTGTCTGCTTCTCTCCACACTCTCATCTCGCCTATAGAGAGAAGCTGCTCTGACAGCATCATGTATATATCTAAGCTAAAAAGCAACCTTCACCAGCATCACTCTGTGTCTTATAATCGAGCCCAGTTCTTGTCTGGAGAGCTGGATTTGGTACTGGTTTTGTCTCTGGCCTAGCAGTGAGTCCAGGGTCCATGTGCTCAGGAGAACCTCCCAGATGCTGGACCATCAAATCTGGTCTCTAATACAGTTCTAGATCTGCACCCTCATTTTTTCCCACTATGTCAGGGACTGTACTTTGTGTTCCCTGTCAGGGTAGTCATGGGTGGTCTCATACTGATGTTGTTTCCTGATCATTTGGCCCCTTCTATGTCCTGGGCTCATATTTCCCTTATGTCTTTGATATCCTTCCTTCTCCTCTGCTCCAGGGGATTGGGACCAGTCGATGCTCCTTACAGGGCAGCATGCTAGCTTTTAGACCCCAGATACCAGTCACAAAAATGGGATACAAGACATTTTCTTAAAAAGAAAAAAAAGTTATGCCAGTTGACCTAGATATCACCTGAAACCATGGTCTCCAGACCCTGGCCCCTGCTATTCTGATTTTCAAAATGTTGGGTTGCATTTAGGAGACCTCTTAGCTTTTGGTGTAGTCCAGCAGTGTTAATCTCCCTTCTACTGTGTGCAGTAACTTTCTTCACTTAAGCCAATCCTTATCTGTTATATATGAGGACTGCCTATTAAGTTCATGAACTCATCCTGGAAAAAGTGATACATAGCTCATTGCTGAATATCACTACCATTACTTTTGAAGCATTCCCTTTGGGAAGCAATGCACTGATGCCAGGGCCTACTCCACCTTTCAAAGAAATCTGGGAGCTTTTTTCTGGAATGGCCATCAAAGCTGTTATTGTGTTACCTTTAATGTCTCAAAAATCATCAAAATGTCTTGCTTTCAATATTTCCTTTAACTTTGGGTAAAGAGAAAAGTCACTAGGGGCCAAATCAGGTGAATAGGCAGGGTGTTTCAAAACAGTTATTTGTTTACTGGCTAAAAACTCCCTCAGACAACTATACAACTAAGTTTGCAAACTTGCCACCTTGCCACCATGCGCAATGGCCATTGTGGAAAGAGTTCCAAAATTGCTTCCGGGGTAGACTAGGCACTGGTGTCAGTGCATAGATCCCCACGGGGAGTATTTCGAAGGTGACAGTAGTGATATTCAGCAATGAGATATATAGCACTTAGAAAAATTAAGTTCACAGACTTAATAGTAAGACCTCTTAATGTATAAATATCTGTCTCCCTCCTACCCTCCCTTGTAACCATCAAAGATTATTTTCTTCTGTCTTTAAACCTTTTCTTAAGTAATTATAATAGTGGTCTCATATAATATCTGTCCTTTTGTTACTGACCAACTTCATTCAGCATAATGTCTTCCAGATGATTCCATGTTGTCAGATGTTTCCCAAGATCATCATTGTTTTTTGCCACTGTGTAGTATTCCATTGTGTGAATACAGCAAAGTTTGTTTATACATTCATCTCTTTAACAGGCACCTAGGTTGTTGATATCCTTTTCTATTGTGAATGGTGCTGCAACAAACATTGGTGTGCATGTATCTATTTGTATGATAGCCTGTATTTTTCCAGGATACAAGGTCTGACAATTAAGACCACAAACTTAACTGTTCTAAGTGCTGTATACCTCACTGCTGAATTTCAACATAGTCACCTTCAAATTGCTCTCCTTGGGAAGCTATGTCCCAATGCCAGCACTTTGTCCACTCTTCAAGGTAATTTTGGAACTCTTTCTGGAACAACCGTTGCACATGGTGGCATGGTGGCAAGTTCACGAGCTTACTTGTATAGTTGTCTTCGAGGGAGTTTTTAGCCAGTCTCCGAAAAACTGTGTTGGAACACCTTCCCTACTCACCTGATCTGGCCCCCAGTGACTTTTCTTTTTACTTGAAGATAAAGGAAATATTGAAAGAAAGACATTTGGTGACATTCAGGACATCAAGTGTAATACAATGACAGCTCTGATCGCCATTCCAGAAAAAGAATTCCCAAATCGCTTTGAAGGGTGGACTAGGCACTGGCATCAGTGCATAGCTTCCCAAGGGGAATGCTTCAGAAGTGATGGTAATGATATTAAGCAATGAGATATGTAGCACTTTTTCTAGGATGAGTTTGTGAACTTAATTTGCAGTCCTTGTATATCCCAAGCAGTGGGATTGCTGGATCATATGGTATTCCTATTTTCAGCCTTTTAAGAAAGCATCAAATCAATTTCCAAAGGGGTTTTACCCTTTTACGGTCCCACCAGCAGTGCAAGAGTTCCACTATCTCTATAACCTCTACAACGTTTACTATTTTGTGCTTTTTTTATTAATGCCAGTCTTGTTGGGGTGAGATAGTGTAACATTGTAGTATTGATTTGGATTTCTCTAATGGCTAATGATTATGAGCATTTCCTTGTGCATCAGTTAGCTGCCTGGATATCTTCTTTGTTTAAGTGCCTGTTCAGATCCTTTGCCCATTTTTTAATGAGGTTATTTGTCTTCATCTTATTGAAGTTTAACAGCACTTTACACATTACAGAGATTAGACATTGATCACTTTTGTGTTGCCAATTTTTTGTATGTAGGTACTCTTTTGGTGAAGTCTTTGAATGATCCTAAATGCTTGATTTTTAGGAGTTCCCAGTTATCTGTTTCTCATTTGATGTTTGTTCATTGTAGTAGTGTTTTGTAGTCTGTCTGTACTATGTATTAAGGCACCCAGCATTCTACCTATTTTTCGTTCCATGCTCTTTATCATTTTAGATTTTATATTTAGATGTTTGAGTTAGTTTTTGTTCATGGTGTGATGTATGGGTGTTGTTTCATTTTTTAATTTAATTTTTATTTATTTATTTATGACTCAGTGAAAATATAGATTCCCATATGAATTTGCACACCCACCTATGTGTAGCTACCGCTGCTCTCCCTGCCCAGTGACAGCACACTATTCCTCTCTGTTCCATACATGTCTCATCCTCCCAAAAGTCCCCTTTCCCTTCCTCTCCACCCACTCCCCTTCCTCCAGTCAGAGGTCAGTAGGATGATATCCTGCAGATGCATAGAACCATAAAGTGCACCCAATTGATAGTCACCCTGCATCACCAAGTCCAATCCCTTGCTGTACAGTCCCTTACTGGACCTTCATTATGATCCACGGGCAAGAGCAGCATCAGGGCCAGGGACCATGCTTCCAGAGGAACCCCAAAGCCACTGGCCATCAATTGTGGTCTTTTAGTGGAGATCTCAGGGTGTACCCCTTTTTATTCTTGTGTTGCCAGTGAGACTCAACTTTGTGAGCTCCATTGTGGCTATCACTGGCAGTGGCAGGGCACCATCTGGTTCTTCCGGTCCCAAGTCGATGTAGGCACCTACTCATGTGGGTCTCTCTGTCTTCTGGGTTGTCATTTTGGTCCTCAGTGAGCATCCACTCCTGCTGAGTTGGGACCATCTGCTGTGCCCTCAGATGGCAGCTTGGCAGCTTTTTAAACTCCAGGCGCCACTCACCAACGTTGAGTACAGAGAGCCCTCTTAGCAAAATGCTAGTTGTGCAAATTGGCCTCGATTTCACCTAAGAGCATGGTCCCCTGCCCCCTGCCCCAGCTACTCTGTCCTTGCATTATTGGGTTACGATGTGAGGAGCACTCAAGTTATGTTGAAGTCCACTTAATAGTGTTCTTGTTTCTAATGTGTGCTGTCACCAATTTCACCCAACCAAATTTCTACCAACTGTCTAATCTAAACCCTCCCCCTTCCACCTCCCTCCCTCCTCTCCCTTGCAGCCATCAAAGAGTCTTTTCTTCTATGCATAAGTCTGTTTTTGAGTTCTTATCATAGAGGTCTCATACAATATTTGTCCTTTTGTCGCTGACTACTTTCACTCAACATAATGTCTTCCAGTTGAAATCAGGTTATGAGATGTTTCCTGGAATCATCCTTGTTCTTTATCATTGGATAGTGCTCCATTGAGTATATATACCATAGTTTACCTGTCCATTCCTCTGTTGTTGGGCATCTGGATTGATTCCATATTTTTGTTATCATGGTCTGTGCTGCAATAAACATTCTTGTGCATGTATCCGTTGGTGTGAATGGCCTTGATTCTGCAGGATATATTCCAAGTAGTGGAATTACTGGGTCAAATGTTATATTTATACCCATTTTTTAAGAAAGCACCAGATTGCTTTCCAAAGAGGCTGGACCATTTTGCAACCCCACCAACAAGGTAGGAGAGTTCCACTTCCTCCACAGCCTCTCCAGAATTTGTTGTTTTGTATTTTTTGGATCATGGCCAACCTTGTTGGTGTGAGATGGTATCTCATTGTTGTTTTGATTTGAATTTCTTTAATAACTAAAGATCGGGACTATGTCCTTATGTGTTTTTTGACACATTTGGATCTCCTCTTTAGAGAAATGCCTGTCCATCTCCTTTGCCCATCACTTAATTGGATGATTTATCTTCTTCTTATTGGTATTTTGTGGTACCTTATTGATTAGGAAGATCGGGTATCAGTCTGACATAGAGTTGCCAAATATTTTTTCCCATTCTGTAGGTGGCCTTTTAACTCTTGTGATAAAGTCTTTGGATGAGCAAAAGTGTTTGATTCTTAATAGTTCCCATTTGTCTATTTTCTCATCTGTTGATTGTGGTTTTTTTGACAGATTTTGAAGTCTGTCTACATTGCGTACTAAACTTTTCATTGTTATTCCTACTTTTTCTTGGATGGGTTTTATCATTTTAGATTTGATATTTTAGGTCTTTTATCCACTTGGAGTTGGTTTTGTATAAGGTATAAATATGGATCTTGTTTCAATTTATTGCAGATGAATATCTAATTTTGCCAGCACCATTTGTTGAAGAGACTGTTTTTACCACAGTTTAATGTCTTAGGGCCTTTGTCGAATATCAATTGTTCACAGGTAGATGGTGTCATCTCTGGGGTCTCAGTTCTGTTCTATTGATCCATCTGTTCTTGTACCAGTAGCAGGCTGTTTTGACCACTGTGACAGTGTAGTATATTCTAAGGTCGGGTAATGAGAGGCCTCCCAGTATGTTCTTCTTCTTTACTAGTACCTAACTTATCTGGGGCTTCTTCCCTTTCCAAACAAAATTGGGGATTTGTTTCTCCATCTCATTAAAAATGATGCCGGAACTTGTATTGAGATTGCGTTATATAAGTAGATTGCTTTGGATAACACAGACATTTTCACAATGTCAAGTCTTCCTATCCATAAGCAGGGTAGGTTTTTCCATTTATCTAAGGCTCTCTTAGTTTCTTGTAGTAAGGGCTTCTAGTTCTCTTTGTAAAGGTCTGTTATTTCTCTGGTTAGATTAATTCCTAGGTATGTTATCTTCTTAGGGACTATAGTAAGTGGTATTGATTTGATGATTTCTTCATTAACAGTCTCATTGTTAATATGAAGGAATCCTACTGATTTACTTATGTTTATCTCGTATCCTGAGACTTTGCTGAACTTTTCCAGCAGTTTGAGTAGTTTACTTATAGATTCTTTGGGGTTCTCTGCATATACAATCATATCATCTTCAAACAAGGAGATTTTGACTTCTTTGTCAATGCAGATGCCTTTTATTTCTTGGTCTTGTCTAATTGCCCTGGCTAGAACTTCTAGTACAATGTTGAATAGGAGAGGTGAGAGTGGGCATCCTTGTCTAGTTCCTGTTCTCAAGGGAAAGTCTTTTAGTCCCTCTCCATTAAGGATGACATAGGCAGTTGGCTTTGTATAAATGGCCCTTATTGAGTTCAGGAATTTTTTGATCTATGCCTATTTTGCTAAAAGTTTTTAGCATGAATGGGTGTTGGACTTTATCAAATGCCTTTTCTGCATCAGTAGGCATAATCAGGTGATTCTTCTCTTTTGTGATATTTATGTGGTTAATCACATCAATTGTTTTTCTGATGTTGAACCAGCCTTGCATCCCTGTTATGAATCCAATTTGGTCGTGATGGATTATTTTTTTGATATATTGTTGTATTCTATTGGCAAGAATTTTGTTGAGGATTTTTGCATCTAGATTCATGAGTGACATCAGTCTGTAGTTCTCCTTTTTGGTTGGATCTTTCTCTGGCTTTGGTATCAGGGTTATGCTGGCTTCATAGAATGAGTTTGGGAGTACTCCATCCCTGTCTATACTGTGAAATAGTCTCAGTAGTATTGCAGATAACTCTTCTCTAAATGTTTGGTAGAATTCTGCAGTGAAGCGATCTGGGTCTGGGCTTTTTTTTGGTTGGCAGTTTTTTGATGACTTTTTCAATCTCTTCCTTTGTGATGGGCTTATTAAGTTATTCTGCTTCACCTTGTGATAATTTGGGTAAGTGATATGAATCAAGAAATTTGTCCATTTCCTCTAGGTTTTCAAATTTGTTAGAGTACAGTCTTTCACAGTATTCTGTTAAGATATTTATTATTTCTGTTGGATCTGTTGTGATAACTCCACTCTCATTTCTAATTTGGGTTATTTGTTTCCTTTCCTGTTTTTCTTTAGCAAGTTTAGCCAGTGGTTTGTCAATTTTGTTGATCTTTTCAAATAACCAGCTTTTGATCTTTTCAATTTTTTCAATTATTTTTCTATTCTCTAATTCATTTAGTTCTTCTCTAATCTTTATGATTTGTTTTCTTCTGTTGCCTGAGGGGTTCCTTTGTTGTTCTCTCTCTACTTGTTCAAGCTGTAGGATTAGTTCCTTGATTTGGTTTCTTTTTTCCTTCCAGATATGTGCATTTATGGAGATAAACAGGCCTCTGAGCACTGCTTTGGCTGTATCCCATATGTTCTGGTAGTATGTGTTTTCATTCTCACTGGAATCCATGAATTTCTTTATTTCCTCCTTGATTTCTTCTATAACCCAAGATGTTGTTCAGTTTCAAAGAGTTCCACCTTCTATGTTTTTTCTGCTATTGATTTTGACTTTTATGGCTTTATGATCTGAGAAGATACTTTTCATTAATCCAATAGTATGGATTTTGTTGAAAATTGCATTATGTCCCAACACATGGTCTATTCTGGAGAATGTTTCATATGTACTGGAGAAGAAGGTGTAGTTGTCTGCTGATGGGTAGAAAGTTATGTATTTATCAATGAGGTTTAGTTGGTTAATTGTGGCAATAAGGTCTTCTGTGTCTTTACTGAGCTTTTTTTCTAGACGATCTGTCTAGTATTGACAGTGGAGTGTTAAAGTCTCCCACTATTATTCTGGAGTGATCTAACTCTTTTTTGAGTGTAGTCAGTGTTTCTTTGATGTATTTAGGTACTCTGATATTAGGTGCATAAATATTTAATATAGCTAAGTCTTGCTTGTATACTGAACCTTTCAGCAATAAATAATGTCCATCTTTGTCCACGATGGTCAATTTTACATTAAAATTGATTTTGTCTGAGATTAGAATTGCCACACTTGCTTTTCTTTTTTCAGTGTTAGCTTGATATATATTCTTCTATCCTTTAATTTTCAGTTTGTTCCTGTCTTTAAGTCTGAAGTGAGTTTCTTGTAGACAACATATGGATGGGTCTTGTCTTCTGATCCAAGATGTCACTCGATGTCTCTTTACTGGAACATTCAGTCCATTCACATTCAATGTAATTATTGATAGGTATGTGTTCAGTGCTGCCATTGTGATATGTTTATTTTTGAGTTGATATTTTCTCTGTTGTTCTTATTAGTCTCTTCTGGGACACTGTTTTTTGTGAGTTGATTTTTCACCTTTTTCAGAGCTGGTTTTGTAGTTGTTGAGACTTCTGTGTTACATTTCTTGATATGGTATGTTACATCTTTGTTGTGCTTTATGGCTGCCCCTAAGATCCCCCTTAATAAACTATATATAAACTCAATTTTAATTATTACCGGTCTTATTGACTTCCTCTCCATCTGGAAGAACTGTAACGACTGCAGTACATCTCTCTTTTTAATATGATGACACCATAGTTTTCCTGATAATCACTGGATTGTTTCTTTCCATATTAAAGCTGTGATTGAGTTTGGAGCCTTCCCTAACTGAGTAAAATTCTGGATGATGTGTCATTCTAAAATATAAAGTTAGTGGTTTTGTTCTTCTAAGCCAAAGCCAAGAACTTCTTTCAGTATTTCTTATAGTTTTGGTTTGGTCTTTACAAAGTCTCTGAGTTTCTGTTTATCTGGGAATGTCTTAATTTCATTTTCATATTTGAAAGATAGTTTTGCAGGATATATAATTCTTGGTTGGAAGTTATTCTCCTTCACGGCTTTGCATGTGTCATGCCACTGTCTCCATGCCAGCATGGTTTCTGCTGAGAAATCTGACAAAAGCCTACAGTTTCCATCTAAATTTTAGCTTTGCTTTGAGTGTTGCTGCCTTTAAGAGTTGCTGCTTATGTTTCATTTTGTTAAGCTGGATTATAATATGTGTTGGAGTCTTTCTTTTGAGATTTCTATTGGGTCATGTATGATATGCATCTGGAATATCTATACTTTTCCTTCATGATTTCTGGGATGTTTTCTGTCAGCAGTTCAACAGCGATACTCTCTGTTCTCAGGTGTTCCATCCTGTTCAGGGACTCCAATTAATCGAAGGTTGTTCCTCTTAATAGAGTCCCACATGTTTCCTAATGCTTCTTCATTTTTCTTGTTTCTTTTTTCTGATTTCTGCCCATAGACGCTGGCATCAGTAGCTCTGTCTTCCAAGTCAGAAATTCTTTTTTTCATTTGTTGCATTCTGTTTTCTTTGCTTTGAATGGAAGTTTCTATGTCTTTGATTTTGTTCTTGATCCGTTGCATTTCAGAGTACTGGTGTTCCATCAGATTGAACAGCTTGCTTAATTTTTCATTTTGCTCTGCTGCATTTAATATAATGTCTATAATGTCTATAAGGGCTCTGTATATAATTGTTTTGTATTCATCTTCCGATGATTTCAGAAAAGTTTCTTCATCTGGGAAACTCCTCGGTTGTTTTATTTGGGAGTCTTGTGAAGCCATGGGTGATTTCTTGTTTGCCACAAGTGTCTGTTGCTTTTTGGGTCTCATGTAAGTAGAGTAAATAGAGGCTGGGAGAAATACTGTGAAGATGAACCACAGATGTTTCTCTAGGCTGTCTTAAAATGTAAAACAAAAGGTATCTAACCACTTCCCAAGTCAGTCAGGTTTTCAGGTGTAGAGGTCCCTCTTCCCAACTGGCAAAGTAAGCACCTCTATATCCAACCCCAGATGATACAAACTAGTTCAAAATACAGCAATGCTACTGCCCTGTTGGCCTCTGCTGACAGGGCCCAGCCTTGGGTGACACTGTGTAAACTACTGCTTTTTTGGTAGAAAAGTGCTCTCCTCTGGCTCCTAAGCTAAGAATTAGGTCCAGCTGCATCCACCATATCTAAGATGGCGCCCTCCACACAGTCAGCAAATAGAGGGGCTAAAGGTGCCAAGAGGTATGAGTCCTCAGCCTCTGTTGCTGGGCCCCCACCATAGGCGACACTGTGTAAACTACTGCTTTTCTGTCAGAGAAGCGCTGTCCTGTTTGCAGGTGCCCATTCCCAGGCTAACAATTGCCGGTCAAGTGCCAGGCTAACAATTAGGTCTCACTAAAATCTCCGTATCCAACATGGCGTCCCGCACATAGGCCCTGTGGTTCCATACAAACTATGCTGTGGCAGAGATAAATAGAGAGGCCCAAACTGTCTAGGTGTACAGAGTCCTAAGCCTGGCTCTCAAAATATGGCAATTTCATCTGCTTATCCTACCAGCAGTGCGTCTGAGACTAGCTGCTAGGCAAGACCCAGCCTCGCCTGCTGGCCAAGACAGAGAAAAAAAAGTCAAAATGGTGTGTTACCTTCAGTCCATGAGAGCCCAGCTAGCTGGGAGCAGGAGTCAGCGAAAGAGAAGTGGTTTTTTGTTCAGTGGTATGAAGTCCAAATTAATAGCCCTGTGTCATGTCCTGGGGCTCACTAGGTGACCAGAAGGCTCCGTTTGATTATCAGTTCAGGTCTTGGTTTCCAGACGGATATAAGAAGATGTGTGCTTAGTCTGCCATCTTGACTCCACCCCCCTGGAGTCTTGTTTCATTTTTTGTTTTGTACATGGATATCCAGTTTTGACAACACCATTTGTTGAAGACACCTTTTTTTCCCCAGTTCATGGACTTTGGCCTTTGTTAAATATCACCACTCATAAGTGAATAATGTTTTATCTGGATTCTCTATTCTATTTTGCTGGTTTATGTATCTGCTTTCATTCTAGTACCAGACTCTTTTGACTACCATGGCAGTATAATAGGTTCCAAAGACAGGTGACATGAGGCCTCTCATTTTGTTCTTCTTCACTAATGTTTTATTTAGCTGGGGCTTCTGCCCATTCTTTATGAAGCTGGCAATTTGTTTCTCCATCTCCTTAGAAAACGTCATTGGAATTTGTATTGGGATTGCATTATATCTACAGATCACTTTGGGTAAAATACACATTTTTATGTTAAATCTTCCTATCCACAAGCAGGATAAGTTTATCTGACTATGTAGATCTCTTTTGGTTTCTTGCAGTAGAGTCTGCTAATTTTCTTCCTGTAGGTCATTCATATCTCTTGTTAGATTTATTCCTAAGTATTTTATCTTCTTGAGGGCTAATGTAAGTGCTATTGATTTGGTGGTTTCCTCTTTAATGGTCTCTTTGTTCTTGTAAAGGAATCCAATTTATTTATGTTGGATGTTTATTTATATCCTGATACCTTCCTGAACTCTTCTATTCACTCTGTAGGGTTTTTTGTTGTTGTTGTTGATTCTTTAGGATTTTCTGTGTATAATATCCTAGCATCTGCAAATAGAGATACTTTTCCTTCTTCCTTATGAACTTGGATGCCTTTTTTTTTCCTTTGTCTTCTCTGATTACCCTGATTAGAACTTAAGGCACAGTTTTGAATAAAAGTGATGACAATGGGCATCCTTGTCTGGTTCCCGTTCTTAAGGGGAATGCTTTCAATCTCTCTCTAGTTAGGATGATGTTAGCTGTTGACTTTGCACAGGTGCACCTTATTATGATGAGGAATTTCCCTCCTATTCCTATTTTACTGAGAGTTTTTAATAGGAATTGCTGTTGGACTTTGTCAAATGCCTTTTCTGCATCAATTGATAAAATCAAGTGGTTATTTTGTTTTATTTATGTGGTTGATTACATTCATTGTTTTTCTAATGTTGAACCATCCCTGTGTCCCTGCATCCTGTTTGGTCATGGTGAATTAATTTTTTCGTATGTTGTTGAATTCTATTGACTAGAATGTCATTGAAGAGTTTTGCATCTCGGTTCAAGAGAGATACTGGTGTGTAATTTTCCTTTTTGTTCTGTAAATTTCCTTATGTTTACCTGGTTTAGGTATTAGGGTTATGCTGATATCACAAGATGAATTTCGGAGTATTCCATCCTTTCTATGGTATGAAATAGCTTTAACAATAAACGTGCTAAGTCTTTTCTAAAAGTTTGGTAGAATTCTCCAGTGAAGCCCTCTGGACTAGGACTTTTTTGGTTGGGAGTTTTTATGTTACTTTTCTAGTCTCTTCCTTTGTGATGGTTTTGTTAAGTTTTTATAGTTCTGTTTGTGTTAGTTTTGGTAGACAGTATGTTTCTAGAAATTTTTCCATTTTCTCTAGATTTTCAAATTTATTAGAATACAATTTTCAGAGTATTTTGTTATAATTCTTTTAATTTCAGTGGGGTCTTTTGTAATATTCCCCAACTCATTTCTTATTCTGGTTATTTGCTTTCTCTCCTGTTTTTTGCTTCTAGTTTGTCAAGGACTTATTGATTTTGTTGAAATTGATCTTGTTAATATTCATTTGTTTTTCTATTGACTAATCCATTTAGTTCTGCTCTTATTTTTATTATCTGTTTTCTTCTGGTGCTTGATGGGTTCTTTTATTGCTCTCTTTCTATTTGTTTGAGTTGCAGGGTTAATTCTTTGATTTGGTCCCTTTCATGTTTTTGCATGTGTATGTGTGCATTTATTGAGATAAAATGGCCTCTGAGCACTGCTTTTGTTGAGTCTTTTAGGTTCTGGTAGGATGTGTTTTTATTCTCTATTGATTCTATGAATTCATTTATTCCATCCTTAATTTCTTCTATTATCTAGAAGTTTTTGAACAAAGTTTTCATGTATTTCATTTTTTACCCTTTCCTTCTCTGCTACTGATTTAGACTTTTATGGTTTTGTTGCCTGAGATGGTGGTTTGCAATATTTCAATGCTCTGGATTTTGTTAAGACTTGTTTTTTGACCTAATGTATAATCTATTCTGGAGACTGTTCCATGTGAATTAGAAAAGAAGGTACATTTGTTTGTTGTTGGGTGGAGCGTTCTGTGTATGTTTTTAAGGCCAAATCGATTGATTGTGGGATTTAAATCTTCTGTGTCTTTATTGAGCTTCTTTCTGGATGTTCTGTCCATTACTGAAGGTGCTGTGTTGAAGTCTCCTACAATTATTGTGGAGCTGTCTATCTTGCTTTTTAATGTTGTTAAAGTTTGTGTGATGTATTTGGAAGCTCTGTCATTGGGTGTGTAAATACTTAATATGGTTAGGACCTCCTGATGTATTGACCCTTTCTTGTCCACTGTGGTGGATTTTACTTCGAGTCTTTTAAATCTGAAAGTTATAGTGCCACTCTTACTCTTTTTTAAATGACGTTAGCTTGGTGTATATTTTTCTTCCTTTCAGTGTGTCTGTATCTTTAATTGTAAGATCTGTTTCTTGAAAGCAGCATATAAGAGTTCTGCCGATTAAGTTCGAAAGCTCGTAGAAAATGTGCTACATGCCTCACTGCTGAATATCACTATTGTCACCTTCGAAGTACTGCCCTTGTGAAGTTATGCACTGATGCCAGCACCTAATGAACCCTTCAAAGCAGTTTTGGAACTCTTTTTGTTAAACCACCATCAGAGCTGTCACCATATTACCCTTGACATCCTGAATGTCTTCTTTTCAATATTTCCTTTATTTCTGAGTAAATAAAAAAGTAATTGGAGGCCAGATTAGGTGAGCAGGGAGGGTGTTCTGGTACAGTTATTTGTTTATTGGCAAAAAAACCCCTCAATAGATGATGCCATATGAGCTGGTGCATTGTTGTGATGTGAAAGCCATGAGTTGGTTAAAAGTTCAGGTCACTTTTGTCTAAGTTTTTCATGCAATCTTTTCCGTACTTCCAAATAGTAAGCTTGGTTAACTATTTGTCCAATTGGTACAAATTCATAATGAACAACCCCTCTGATATCAAAAAAGGTTAGCAACATCATTTTGACTTTTGATTTGGACTGATGGAACTTTTCCATTGTTCATTTTGATGCTTTGTTTCAGGGTTGTGTTGTGTCACGGATTGAATTGTGTCCCCCCAAAAATATGTGTAGTCATGTGGCTGGGCCATGATTCCCAGTATTATATGGTTATCCTCCATACTATGATTTTCCTATGCTGTATGTTGAAGGATTAGGGTGGGACTATAATTCCCTTTATAAGACTACCTTCCTGCTCCATTATAAAGGGAATTTCCCCAGACTATAGCTTGCCCCACCCTTAATCCTCTCATCTTACAGGAGATACAACGAAAGGGAAGCAAGCAGAGAATTGGGAATCTCACACTGTCAAGAAAGCAGCACCGGGAGAAAAGTGTGTCCTTCAGACCTGAGATTCCTCGCCAAGTTGCTCCCTGATCAAAGACTGATGCTATACTGGATTTTCCTCCAGAGCCGACAAGAGGAAAGCCTTCCTCTACAGCAGACATCCTGAGTTTGGACTTGTAGCCCACCAGACTGTGTAAGAATAAACTTTCCTTTGTTAAAGCCTTCAACTCATGTATTTTCTGTTAGAGCAGTACCAGGTGACCGCTGGTACATCCATATTTTATTGGTACATCCATGTTTTATTTTGGACCATGAAAATGTTGTCCAAAACATAATGTTGCCTCTCCAAAAAGTCTTAGCAGTCTTTGACTCTCTTTTGCTTTTATTCATTGGTTAGCTCCTGCAGTAACATTTTTGCACACACTTTTCTCCTGCCAAGATTTTCAGTTAAGGTTTTGCTGTTTCTCTATTGATGTTTACTTGGTCTGCTATCCTTCTCTGTCAGGTGGTGATTTTGGCACATAATTTGGCAAATTTTGCCATGTTTCGTCAGTTTTGCTCACTACTGGGTGCCCTGACCTCTTTTCATCAGTGATGCTTTCTCTCCTCTCAGAAAAACGTTTAATCCATTTGTACACTGCCATTTTCTTCATGGCATTGTCCCCATAAACTTGAACTCACATGTCTTTGATTTCACTTTCACTCTTACTAAGTTTAACAATAATTTTAATGCTAGTTCCTTGTTTTAATTCAAGCTATGACTGTCTCATGATGGCATAAAAAAAATGCAACAACAATAATGAACACCACCATATGTTGACATGAACACAGCTGTGAGACACTGAGATACCAAGGTTATGAAACCTTACCAAGTTGTTCATACGGGGCTGCCAATGTAAGCACGTGGTAGCAAGTTCATGAACTGAATTGTTAGACCTTGTAGCATATTGGTACATTTTTTCAAGTGGACAACAGAGACTGGTAGGGCCTGTCGGTTGAGGAAAATGTAAATGAGACTGCTTTTCAGTAGTGATGAATAAAGCCATAGGATTTAACTGTTAACATTAATTAGTGTACATTGAGATATCATTTTGATTTGAAAACATAATCTTACGTTTGAAGGCTCATGATGGATTTTATAACAATATTCACGTGACATTTGTATAAAATATGATTTTTATTTTGCCATATTTTGAAGAATTCATATAATTTTTAATAATGACACCAAAACTCTGATGAATGAGGATTCAAAGATGAAAGAAGTTGTAGAGAACTTGTGGTGTGGTGTACCTCTGGTTTGGATTTCTTCTACATAGTAAGAATCTGTGAGAATTATGACAGTGGATTGAATTTAAGTAAAACATTATGTAATTTATTTGACATATCCACATTCATAAACTATAATAAAGCTTCAGAGAATGTCTCTAAATATATGAAATATGAGAAAAACTTGCTCGTATTTATCTTCTATACCTCTAAGACATTATGTATGGAAATAGAGAATAAAGAAATGTCGTGAGAATCATAAAGCTGTTTTAAATACAGCTCAAGTGTTGACAGTACTTGTGTTCATTGAGGTTAATGAATAATTTCACGGTCAAGAAGAACAAAAAATGCCATTGTATCTTTAATACAATAACAGATTTTACTTCTGTGCTGGAGTGTGAAGGTACACAGGTGATCTGGGCCCTGGTAGGGTAGGCTCCATTCTGCAGGAAAACATTATCAGCTGTTGAGTGGCCTTTGTTGTACACGACTCAAATCAATTAAAGACTCTGCGGTAGCACAAAGGATGGGAGTGTCCTCTCTCCACACTGATTCTTGGAAATACATAAAGGAGGTCAAATATGTGATGTCAAAATATTTTGTTAAAATTTAGCATCAGTCTCATCACTCCTCAAAAATGTACACTACAACAAGTAGTTGACTATGAAAGTTGTAATACTGACTCATAAAAGAGGTTAAATAAATAAATTTGTATGCCCCATAATTTATTCTTAATGCTTAAATAAACAGATTCTGCCATGAAATTTTTCTTGAAACTATTGATCTTGCTCCCTGAAACTTCTGGGGGAAGGTTCTTGGAAATGAATGCAAACAGCAATCATAAAATCCTGAGAAGATGTGTTTGCCTCATGAAAGTATGGAATGCCAACTTGTAGCCAACTTAACAAGATCAATGTCTTTAGATCAAGGAATTTGCACTATCTCATAAATCTGTGTTCCATAGTTTTCTGTCAGTGTCCAGAGCTTTATATTCTCCATGAAGTGTTCTTGGTAGCTGTACTAGCATTCTTACCTGATTGCGAGGCTTTTTGTCATAACTTAGAAATCCACTTGAGGATTAACTTTTATGGCCACTATTATATAAGACCTTTTGTAACACTTGTTAAATGAGTATGACTATCACTCCACGGTCACTGTGAGTTGGCATCGACTCAACAGCATTGGGTTTGGTTTAGTTTATCATCACATGAGTATCAGTATAGTCCAACGGTATGCTCTAGATGAAAACTGAGATAGTCAATTAATGGAAAATAGAACTATAAATTTTTCTGCACCCTGACTGATCATTTAAATAACATGGGGTCTGACAATTAAGTGAGTGAACTTAATTGTTCTAAGTGCTACATACCCCGTTGCCGAATATCACTTATGATCACGTTTGAAGTACTGCCATTGGGAAGTTATGCACTGATGCCAGCACCTAGTCCACCTTGGAAGCAATTTTGTAACTCTTTCTGGAATGGCCATGGTGCATAGTGGCAGGGTGGCAAGTTCACAAACTTCATTGCGTAGTTGTCTGTCTGTGAGGGAGTTTTTAGCCGGCATATGAATAACTGTATTGAAACACCCTCCCTACTCACCTGATCTGGCCCCCAACGACCTTTTTCTTTACCAGAAGATAAAGGAAATATTGAAAACAAGATATTTAGTTGACATTCAGGACATAAAAGGTAATATGACAACAGCTCTGATGGCCATTCCAGGCAAAGAGTTCCAAAATTGCTTTGTATAGTGGACTAGGTGCTGGTGTCAGTGTATAGCTTCCCAAGAGTATTACTTTGAAGGTGACCACAGAGATATTCAGCACTTTTTCTAGGATGAGTTTGTGAACGTAATTGGCAGTCCTTGTATTTATCTTATGTATGTTGCTGTTAAGTGCCATCGCATCAGTTCCATTTTACAGTAACCCTATGTACAACAGAAGCACTGCCCAGTTCTGTGCCACCCTCAAGATGATTGTTGTTCTTGAGCCCATCATTGCAGCCACTGTGTCAGTCTATCTCTGAGGGTTTTTCTCTTTTCATTGACCCTCCATATTAGCAAGCATGGTGTGCTTCGCCAGAGGCTGGTCTCCTGTGATAACATGTTCAAAGTAAGTGAGACAAAGTCTTGCCATCCTCCCTTCTAAGAAACATTCTAGCTGTACTTCTTCCAAGTCAGAAGTGTTCATCCTTTCTGCAGTCCAGGGTATACTCAGTGGTCTTCAACAACAATATAACTCAAAGGCATCAATTCTTCTTCTGTCTTCCTTATTCATTGTCCAGCTTTCACATGCACATGAGGTTACCTAAAACACTGTGGTTTGGGACAGACACACCTTAGTCCTCAAATGACATCTTTGTTCATTAACACTTTAAAGAGGTCTTCTGTAGCAGCTTTGCCAACACAATGAGTCTTTTGATTTCTTGGCTGCTGCCTCCAGGAATGTTAATTGTAGATAGAAGTAAAATGAAACCCTTGACCACTTCAATCTTTTCTCTATCACAGTTTTGCTTATGAGTGCAGCTGTGAGGATTTCATAGTGGTTAAGTGCTACATCTGCTAACCAAAAGGTCAGCAGTTCACATCCTCCAGGCAGTCCTTGGAAACTCTATGACAGCTCTACCCTGACCTATAGGGTTGCTATGAGTTAGAATCGACTCAGTGACAGTGGATTTGGTTTTCTTTGGTTTTATGTTGAGGCACAATCTATACCGAAGGCTGTAATCTTTGATCTTCATCAGTAAGTGCTTCAAGTCCTCTTCACTTTAGCTGAACAATGTAGTGTCATCTGCATAGAAAATAAAATGAAACGCACTGCCATCAAGTCGATGCTGACTCGTGGTGACCCTGCAGGGCAGAATGGAACTTCTGCATAGAGTTTCTAAGGAGCACTTGGTGGATTCAAACTACTGACCTTTTGGTTAGCAGATGTAGCATTTAACTACTACATCACCAGGTTTTCCTGTCTGCATAAAGTAGGTTGTTAATGAACCTTCCTCCAGTCATGATTCCCTATTCTTCTTCATGAAGTCCAGCTTCTTGGAATATTTGCTCAGCAAGCAGATTGAGTATGGTGAAAGGATGCAACCTTGACATCAAATCATACACTTTCCCCTTGTTCTGTTTGAATGACTGCCTCTTTATCTATACAAGGATTCCTCATGAGCACAATTACATGTTCTGGAATTTCCATTCTTCACAATGTTATCCATAGTTTGTTATGATCCACACAATCAAGTACTTTTGCAAAGTTAATGAAACACAGGTAAATATCTTTCTGGTGTTCTCCACTTTCAGCCAGGATCCATTTGACATCATTAGTGATATCCTTGGATTCATGTCTACTGACTCCAGCTTGAATTTCTTTCAGTTCCATGTTGATGTACCCTTGCAACCAGTTCTGAATATTGTTCAGCACATTTTTACTTGTAAGTGATAGTAATGATGTTGTGCTATGATTTCTCTATTTAGTGGGATCACCTTTCTTAGGAACAGGCATGAATACAGATCTAGTTCATTGGCCAAGTAGCTGTCTTCCAAATTTCTTGGCATAGAGGAATAAGCACTTCTAGCATTACATCCATTTGTCGAAACATCTCAGTTGGCATTCTGTCAGTTCCTGGAGGTTTCTTTCTCACCAATATCTTCAGCATAGCTTGGACTTCATCCTTCAGTACCATCAGTTCTTCATCATGTGCTACCTCCTGAAGTGATTGAATGTCAAGTCATTCTTTTTGTGTTTGTATTCCTTGCATCTTCTTTTGATGCTTCTTGCATGATTCACCATACAGCCTTTCATTTCTGCGACTTGAGGCTTAAAGTTTTTCATCAGTTCTTTTAGCTTAATACATGTTCTTCCTTTTTGGTTTTCTAACTTCACATCTTTGCACATTTCATTATAATACTTTGTCTTCTTGAGCTGTCCTTTGAAATTTTCTGTCTAGCTCTTTTACTTCATCATTTCTTCAGTTAGATTTAGCTATTCAACATTCAAAAGAAAATATAGTCTCTTGTGATATCCATTTTGGTCTTTTCTTTCTTCCCTGTCTTTTTAATAACCTCTTGCTTTCTTTCTGTATGATATCATTGGTGTCATTCCACAGCTTGTCTGGTCTTTGGTTGTTGGTGTTCAAGGTGTAACATCTATTCTCAGGATGGTCTCTAAATTTAGGAGTGTTATACTCAATGTCATACTGTGGCTGTCAGGGACTTATTCTAATTTAATTCAGCTTAACATAATTATTTAGACAACACACTACCTCAGTGATATATTTGGCAATTGAAAATGTTTTATCTACTTTGTATCTGTTGAGGATTTGACCAATTTATATATGACACACAAACATCTAATTTATTACCTGCTGTTAGTTTTGTTATTAGATGCTGTCAACTCAGTTCCAATTCATAGTGACCCTATGTACAACATAATGAAGCACTGCCTTGTCCTGCACCATGTCTACAGTCATTGTTATATTGAACTCATTGTTGCAGCCATTGTGTCATCCCATCTTGTTCCTCCAAGAGAATCTTCCTCTTTTTAGCTGATCCTCTACTTTACCAAGCACGATGTGCTACTCCAAGGGATGAACCCTCCTAACAATGTATCCAAAGCATATAAGATGCAGTCTCAGTATCTTTGCTTCCTAAGGAGCACTCTGGTTTCACTTCTTCCAAGACAGATCCATTTATTCTTCTGGTATTCCATGGTATGTATGCTTGATGTTATTCTCCAACAACACAATTCAAAGGTTTCTACTCTTCTGTCTTCCTTATTCATTGTCCAGATTTCCCATGCATGATGCCATTGAAAATGCCCTGGCTTGGGTCAGGAACACCTTAGTCTTCAAGGTGACAACTTTACTTTTCAATACTTTAAAGAGGACTTTTACAGCAGATTTCCACAATGCAAAGCATCTTTTGGTTTAGTGATTGCTGCTTCCATGCTGTTGATTGTGGATCCAAGTAAAGTGAAACCCTTGACAGCCTCAGTCTTTGCTTATCATGATGTTGCTTTTTGGTCCAGTTGTGAGGATATTTGTTTTATTTTGAGGTGTAATCCATACTGAAAACTGTGGTCTTTGATATTCATCAGTGTTTCAAGTCCTCTTCAACTTTCAGCAAGCAAGGTCATGTCATCTGCATAACACACATTATTAACGAGTGTTCGTCCAATCTCAGTGCCCCATTCTTCTTCATACAGTCCAGCTTCCTGAAGTTTTTACTTGGTGTACAGATTGAATAGCTACAGTGACAGGATACAACCCTGATCATACCTTTCCCGACTTTAAACTATGTAGTGTTCCCTTATTCTATTCAAGTGACTATCTCTGGATCCATGTACAAATTCCTCATGAGCACAATTAAGTGTTCTTGAATTCCCATTCTCCACAATGTTATCCATAATTTCTTATGATGCACACAATTGAATGTCTTTGCATAGTTAATAAAACATAGGTAAACATCTTTCAGGTATTATTTGCTTTCAGCAAGGATCCATTTGACATCAGAAATGATATTCTTGTTCTATGTCCTCTACTGAATCTAGTCTGAATTTGCGGCAGTTGTCAGATAATACACTGCAGTAGTTATCTTTGAATGATCATCAAAATTTTACTTGTGTATGATATTAATGATATCATTCAATAATTTCTGCATTCAACTAGATCACTGTTCTTGGGAATGGGTATTAACGTGGATCTCTTCCAGTTGGTTGCCTAGGTAACTTCCTAGTATCTTGGGATAGATGAGTGAGAACTTCCATCACTGCATCTGCTTGTTGAAATACCTAACTTGATAGTTCATCTATTCCTGGAGCCTTTTTTTAAAAAAATTTTTATTTAATATAACTGAGTGAAAATGTACATTCCCGTATAAATTTACATACCCACCTATATGCAGCTTCCACTGCTCTCCCTACCCAGTGACAGCACACTATTTCTCTCTGCTCCATACACGTCTCATTCTCCCAACAGTCTCTTTTTTCCCCTCCTCTCCACCCACTCTCCTTCCTCCAGCCAGAGGTCAGCAGGATGACATCCTATAGATGTATAGAACCATAAAGTGCATCCAATATATGGTCACTGCATCGCCAAGTCCAATCCATTCCTGTCCTAAGCGTGGACCTTCGTCATGATTTACGGTCAAGGGCAGCATCAGGGCAAGGAGCCATGCTCCCAGGGGAACCCCGAAGCTGCTGGACCATCAATTGAGGTCTTTTAGTGGGTATCTCAGGGTGCACCCCTTTTTATTCTTGTGTTGCCAGTGAGACTCAACCTAGTGAGCTCCATTGCGGCTATCACTGGTGGTGGCTGGGCACCATCTGGTTCTTCCGGTCCCAAGTCAGTGTAGGCACCCACTGATGTGGGTATCTTTGTCTTCTGGATTGTCTTTTCCCCATGTCATTTTGGTCCTCGGTGAGCATCTGTTCCTGCTGAGTTGGCATTTGCTGTGCCCTCGGATGGCAGCTTGGCAGCTTTTAAGACACCAGATGCCACTCACCAATGTGGGGTGCAGAGAGCCCTCTTAGCAAAATGCTAGTTGTGCCAATTGGCCTTGCTTTCGCCTAAGAGCATGGTCTCCCGCCCCCTGCCCCAGCTACTCTATCCTTGCAATATTGGGTTAAGATGGAAGGAGTACTCATGTTATGTTATAGTCCACTTAGTGTTGTTCTTGTTTCTAATGTGTGCCATCACCGATTTCACCCAACCAGATACCTAGCAACTATTTAATCTAAATCCTCTCCCCCCTTCCTCCCTCCCCTCTCCTTGCAGCTGTCAAAGAGTCTTTTCTTCTATACACAAGTCTGTTTTTGAGATCTTATCATAGAGGTCTCATACAGTATTTGTGCTTTTGTCGCTGACTACTTTCACTCAGCATAATGTCTTCCAATTGAAACCAGGTCATGAGATGTTTCCTGAAGTCATCGTTGTTCTTTATCATTGTGTAGTGCTCCATTGAGTATATATACCATAGTTTACCTATCCATTCTTCTGTTGTTGGGCATCTGGGTTGATTCCATCTTTTGGCTATCGTGGACTGTGCTGCAATAAACATTCTGGTGCATGTGTCCGTTGGTGTGAAAGGCCTTGATTCTGTAGGATATATTCCAAGTAGTGGAATTACTGGGTCAAATGGTATATCAATATCCATTATTTTAAGGAAGCGCCAGATTGCTTTCCAAAGAGGCTGGACCATTTTGCAACCCCACCAACAGTGTAGGAGGGTTCCACTTTCTCCACAGCCTCTCCAGCATTTGTTGTTTTGTCTGGAGCCTTGTTTTTTACCAATGTCTTCAGTGTAAGTGGTACTTTTTCTTCAGTGCTATCAGTTCTTCATCATATGCTACCTCCAGAAATGACTGAATGTCAATTCTTTTTGTATAGTGAGTCTACGCATTCCTTCCACCTTCTTTGGATGCTTACTGTGTCATTTAATATTTTCCCCATAGAATCCTTCACTATTGGAATCCAAGGCTTAAATTTTTATTCAGTTCATTCCAGTTTGAGAAATGCAGAGCTTATGTTTCCCTTTTAGCTTTATATCTCCAGGTTTTTGCACATGTTACTATAAAACTGTCTTTTAAAACTGCTCTTTGAAATCTTCTGTTCACCTCTTCTACATCATTATTTTTTCCCTTGAACTTTAGCTACTTGACATTCAAGTGTAAGTTTCAGAGTCTCTTTGGACATACATGTATTTTTTCTTTCTTTTCTGTCCTTCTGATGATCTCTTGCTTTATTTAAGTATGATATCTTTCATGTCATTCTTCAACTTGTCTGGTTTTTGGTCATTAGTGTTCAACACGCCAAATCTAGTCTTGAGATGTTCTCAATTCAGGTGGGGTATAAGCAAGATCATACATTAGAACTCACGCTTATTCTAATTTTTTTTCAGTTTCAGTTTGAACTTGCATAGGACCAATTGGTAGTCTGTTCCACAACTGCTGCTGGTCTAGTTATGACTGACAATAGTGGGGTTTTTTTCCCATTGTCTCTTACCACAGATGTAACCAACTTGATTCATGTGTATTACACCAGGTGACATTCATGTGTGTACAAAAACAAACAAGCCCACTACTGTCGAGTCTATTCTCATTCATAGAATGTTTATAATTGATGTTTATGTTGATGAAAAAAAGGTATCTGCAATGAAGAAGTCATTGGTCTTACAAAATCCTATCATGCATCCTCAACATTGTTTCTGTCGTATTTTCCAGCTACTAGTCCTTCTTTGGCTTTGACACATCTGACAAGGGTCAAATCTCTGAAATCTTTAAAATAATTCAGCTTCTAAAAAACAAAAAGACAAATGATTCAATTAAAATGGGCAAAGGATATTAACAAACACTGCACTAAAGAAGACATTTAGGTGGCTAACAGAAACACGAGGGAATTCTGATTTCTTGACATTAGAGGAATGCAATACAACCTGAGATACCTGTGGGAATTATACTAACACTTTTGACATGACTGCTCCCATCTTGAGCTGCCGTAGTGTCAGTTATCACAGCTCTGCCTAAACTTTTCTACTGGGGACATGATATTACCATCTTAAGTCCTTTAACCCGGAAGTGACCTAATAGAACATCCAGATCAAGACGATAAGTCACATAAGGACACAGAAAACCACGAGAAAACAAAGGTCAAGGAAAACTGCTTCCTTTAAGATAAGGAACTAGACAGATCTGGACATCTTCAATTCTTTAACTTTAAAGAATTAACCTCCTCTAGTAAACACTATAAACACTTAAATAAAACTCAGTTCTGGGCTCTCGGCAGCCAGGGCCTTTGGTCCCCTCATCCCATTTTAGCTTGTATCGTTTCTTTCTTATCCTCGGCATGGCCCCTACTTTTGACCCTGTTCATTGGAGAAATTCTCCAACAGATACACATGAAATGCAATGTATCATAGATTGACTTGTATCCCCGAAAATATATATATAGCAGTATGTCTGAGCCATGATTCTCAGTATTGTATCATTGTCCATCATTTTGTCATTTGATGGGATTTTCCTGTATGTTGTAAATTTTATCACTATTATTGAATACCATGTATTAGCAGCAGTTATATTGATGAGGTCTACAAGATTGGATAGTGTTGCAAGCCAATCTCTTTTGAGATATGAATGTGGTGAGGAGAGAGACACACTCACAGCATCAAAAAAAGTAGTTCAGAAGCAAAATGTATCCTTAAGACCCAGAGTTCTTGCACCTGAGAAGCTCCTAGACCAAGGGAAGATTGAGGACAATGACATTCCTCCTGAGCTGACAGACAGTGAAAGCCTTCACCTTGAGCTGATGCCTTGAATTTGGACTTTTAGCCTACTTGAGTGTGAGGAAATGAATTTCTCTTTGTTGAAGTCATCCACTTGTGGTATTTCTGTCAGTTCAGTGCTACATGACTGAGACATCATCTCACCCCAATATTACAAGCATAAATTAAAAAAGAAAAATAAAAAAGAAAATAACAAAATTGGAGAAGTTGTGATGAGATTGAAACTCTTATGCACTTCTGGTGTGAAGGTAATGTAATATAACCACTATGGAAAATGATATGGGATTTCCTTGAAAAGCTATAAATAAAAATACAATATGATCCAGCAGTCCTAGTCATAAGAATATGTCCTTGATAAATAAAAGCTGTTATAGAAATAGACATATTTCCACCCATGTTCACTGCAGCATTATTCACAATAGAAAAAAGATGGAAACAATCTAAGTGCCAACCAACAGATGAACAGGTAAACAAATTATGGTACATGCACACTAAACAGAATGCTATGCATTGCTGAAGAACAATAATGAATACATAAAACATCTTACAACATGGATGAAATCTAGAGGTTATTATGTTGAGTGAAATAAGTTAATCACAAAAGGACAAATATCGACTAAGACCACTACTATGGAAACTCCAGGAAAGTGTTACTTACAGGAAAAAAAAATCAAACACTGATGATCATGAAAGAGAAGATGAGTGGGGAAGGGAAATCACCAGCTAGTTAGTAGACAAGTGTCTTAGTGTTCTAGTGCTGCTATAACAGAAATACCACAAATGGACGTCTTTAACAAACAGAAATTTATTCTCTCACAGTTTAGGAAGTTAAAAGTCTGATTTAGGGCAGCGGCTGCAGAGAAAGGATTTCTCTCTCTGTGAATTCTGGGGGAAGGTCCCTGTCATCTATGTGTCCCTGATTTAAGAGCTTCATAGCACAGCAACTCCCAGGTCCAAAGGTTGTGCTCTGCCCCTGGTATTTCTTTGTTTGAGATATGAGGTCCTCTCTCATCCACTAGATTTTCACTTGTCATTAAATGTACAAGCTAACCCTCTAGATTTGAGTCCTGTCTCATTAACACAGCTGTCTCTAATCCTGCCTCATCAACATCATGAAAGTTAGGATATAGAGGTCTGGGCTAATGTGACAGAGTAACTGGAATTTTCCTGCGAACCCTCTAAAAAGAAATACCCCCTGCCCCATAAATGAATTGACTATATATGACGTTTTAGGAGACTTGAACATCAAAGTGAAAGTTGAAAAATTGGACTGAGTAGCAGGGAAGGGAGAATATATCCAGAAGTACCTAGGATTGGCTGGACCTGACCTGACAGGAGTTGGTGCTCAGCAGGCAGATCAGTGGCAGTGAGCTTAGTGAGTGAAGTGGTGGCTTTCAGAGGGTGTCTTCCTCAGCAGAAAAGACTGAACAGTAGAGGGCCTACTCATGCCTCTAGAATCAGTGAAAAATAACATTTGATCATTAAAAGCTAAGCGAATTACATCTAATCAGCCCTGAGGATCTAACTCTTTTCTTCAGCATAAATTCTCCCTTCACCCAGGGCATTTCTTCTTCCATCTCTTCTCTGCACTCATTTCCAGAGTCTGATGCTGTTACTCAGTCCAGAAGTGGGACTCTTTATTTGTGTATATTTAGTTATTTAGTGCTGCTCTGATAGAAATACCACAAAGTGGATGGCTTCAGCAAAAAAGAGTTTAGTCTTAGACAGTCCTGCAGGCTACAAGTCCGAATTCAGGGCTTCCATTCCAGGGGAAAGTTTTTCCTCTGTCAGCTCTGAAGGAAAGTCCTTGTGTTGTATCAGTCTTTGGTCAGAGAGCATCTTGGACCAGGAACCTCAGGTCTGAAGGCCATGCTGTGCTCCCAGTGCTGCTTTCTTGATGGTGTGAAGTTCCCAACCCTGTGCTTGCTTCCCTGTCCTTTTATGTCTTGTAGGATAAAAGAATAAAAGGTGGTACAAGCCACACTCCAGGGAAACTCCCTTTACAGTGGAGCAGGGAAGCAATCTTAGGAAGGGATTTACAGTTCCACCCTAATTCTCTGTAGCACACAGCATAGCAAAACCACAAAAGGGAGGGCAATCACACAATACTGGTAACCACAACCCAGCCAAATTTTCATACATATTTTTTGGGGGACAATTAAACCCTTCACAGTGCCCTAAGCCATTCTTCTTGAGGAGATAATTTAACAAATAAGCAGGAACAAAACAAGTAAAATGATCTCCTGGCTCCCCTAAGCTAGGAACTCAGGACAGAAACAATTCCTTTACCTTGGCTCAGGTATAAGAGGTCACTCCTTTCTCACAGACATTCACTGATGGCTGTCAGCCTCCTTTTTTAAGCATATGCAGCCAGGTATCTGGCTAAACCAATCACCTGGGCCCATCTAGGACTGTAGGGGAGGGCCCCCCATACACACTTGGTGACCAACTACCTGGGCACATAGTTAAATACTATAAGAAAAGTAAAAAGACACTCAGATCACCTACCTAGTTACAGCTCTAACTATCTGGTGACAGTACATGAGATACTCAACATTACCAATAATGAAACTAGCTTATACCACCAGACTATTCTGGCATTTCAAAACAAAGCAAGAAGCTAGAACACAGTAAGAAAACATAAAATAAATAAACACAAGAATTTACTGATAGCTCAAGGACAATGATCAATACCAAATAACTTAAAGAGGCAGATCACAATGACTTCAGAAAACTCCCAAAACAAAGAATCAAGAAATTTTCAAGATGAAGAGAACTTCTTGGAATTATCTGAGGTAGAATACAAAAGATTAATATTCAAAACTCTTGAAGAGATCAGGAAGCAAATCAGGCAAAATGCAGCAAAACATAATGACAACTAAACAGGCTGCAAGAAAGCACAGAGAAACAGCATGGGGAAATGTGGAAGATTAATGACAAAATTACAGAATCAGACAAATATATGGAAAGGAAACCCTGGTGGCGCGGTGGTTAAGTGCTATGGCTACTAACCGAAGTTCAGCAGTTCAAATCTGCCAGGTGCTTCTTGGAAACTCTCTGGGTCAGTTCTACTCTGTCCTACAGGGTTGCTATGAGTCAGAATTGACTTGACAGCACTGGGTTTGGTTTTACAGAAAGTCAAAGGAGCTGAACTGAAGCAATGGAAAACTGAATTAGTGAGCTTGAATATAAAATACTTAACACCGACATAGATGAGGAAATGTCAGATAAAAGAATTTTTAAAAAATGAAGAGACCCTAAGAATTATGTGGGACTATCAAGAGGAATAATCTACAAGTGATTGGAGTACCAGAACCCGGTGGGGGAGGTTGAAGCGTGGAGGACAGAAGATAGAGAGATTTGAAAAATCTGTTAACAGGAAACTTCCCTGATATCATGAAAGATGAGAGGATGTCTATCCAAGATTCTCATCCAACTTCATACAAAGTAGATCCCCCCAAAAAGGGTGTAATAATCAAACTTAAAACTAAAGGAGAGAATTTTAAAGTGGCTAGATATAAACAAAAATTAATCTACAAAGGAGTCAGTAAGACTAAGCTCAGACTACTCAGCAGAAACCATGCAATCAAGAAGGCAATCAGATGACATATACAAAGCCTTGAAGGAAAATAATTGCTAGCCAAGAATTGTATGCCCTGCAAAACTGTCTCTCAAATACAGTTGTGAAATTGGGACACTTCTAAACAAACAGAATTTTAGAAAATTTGCAAAAACCGAATCGAAACTACAAGAAATACTAAAGAGAGTCCTTTAGTTAGAAAATCAATTGACATTAGATAACAACTCATCGATGCAAGACAGAACAACAAAGTGTCATCCCAGGAAGGGAAATTACAACAATAAATCAAAGCTAAAACAACGAAAATCAGGGAACAGAGATTTCATTATGTAAAAGATGACAACATTGTAATAAAAAGGCAGACTAAAAAATGGAGTCATAGATCTTTCTTATGGGTGGGGTGTCAAGATAATACTAAGAAATTAAAGACTGGTTTAAATTCAGAAAAGTAGTGGTAAATATTAAGGTAACCATAAAGGAAACTAACAAACTTACACATAAAAAAAAAAGAAAAACTGAAAGTCTCAGCAAGTACAAAACAATGAAAGTCTCAGCAAGTACAAAACCAGTGTCAGTGAAAAAAATGGAAGGACAAATAACTCAGTACAGAAAAGTAAGAAGGACAAAGAAATTGTAAACAATGCACAAAGAGGTATCAAAATGATGGCACTAAACTCACACCTATCAATAATTATGATGAAAGTAAATGAGTTAAATTCACCAATAAAGAAGCAGAGAGTGGCAGAACCAATGAGAACATCACAGAAGTTATAAAAGGCAACACACAGGGTAGTCACATCATATCACAACATTGTGAAGAGTAACACAATACTGAGAATCATGGCCTAGCTACACTGAAATGCATTTGGAGGGGGACACGGTTTAACCCACTACAACAAGTGCTAACTTTAGCTACATAAAAAAAAAAAAAACACATCACAATATAAGGGAAGTCACACAACTTGACCAAGGCAAAGTTATACAATCTTCTCAGACAAATCCAAACACCTGGAAGGACCAAACTACTAGGACTGAGAGTGGGACAACAACTCAGGAAGCATCTAGTTCGACTGGCATAACATGGTTCAAGAAGAAAAACTTTTACATCTTACTTGGGTGAATAGAATCTGGGATCTTAAAAGCTTACTAGTGGTCATCTAAGATACATCTGTTGATTCCAATTGTCCAGAGCAAACAACAATGAAAAACAAAACAAAGACGCATGGAAAACATTATTCCAAAGGACTAGTCAACCACAGGAATCAAAGCCAGAGCCAGCCAGAGCCCAGAACTAGACGATGCCTGGCTACCATGACCAACTATTCTGACAAGGATCATAATAAAGGGTCTCAGACACAGTGGCAGAAAAGTGTAGAATAAAATTCAAATTCACACACAAAAAGAGACCAGACTTATTGGTCTGACACTGGAGGAACCTCCAAAACTATGATCACTGGACACCCTTCTAACTCAGAACTGAAGCTATTCCCAAAATCCAACTTTAAGTCACAGATTAGATAAGCCTATAAAACAAACAATAACATACATGAAAAGCGTGCTTCTTGGTTGAATTAAGCTTACTAAACCAAAATGGCAACATCTGCTGAACATCATTGATAAGAAAGCAGGAAGAGTCAAGAAAACTGGACAAATGGACCCTGGGAACCCAAGGTGAGAAAGGGGAGAGTGTGAGCATATTGTGAGAATTGCAACCCATGTAACAAAACAATATTTGTACAAGTTGTTGAATGAGAAACTAAGTTGTGCCACAAACTTTTACCTAAAGTGCAATAAATGAAACTTTAAAAAACTCCTAAAACTAGTAAATGATTTCAGAAAAGTGAAAATCAGATCACTGTTCAACAACAGAATCCAGAGAGCAGGCTGACAAAAGTTGGGTAGGGAACCAGGAGATTTCAGATGGTCACTTTCAAGGGAAACCACAGTATCCAAATATGACAAGACATATTTGTGTTACTTGTGATAAAGTTATCTAGGACTTGCCCCTAAAAATAGGGTTAATTGCAACACACAGTTTTCACAGTGACACCAAAAAAGTTAGTTCTCTCTTCTTTAGAAAACATCTTTTTAATCTGTTTATTTTCAAAATGTAGAGAAAGCTTATTCTCTTGCAAGAATACTTCCTCATTCACTCAAATACTTATTTTTGTGTATTTTCCTGAAAAAAATGTAAAAATTTGCACTGAAAAGAAATGTGAAATAAAGAGTAACACTCATGGCTGTTCTCCACAGGAATAAACAATGTGTTATTCCAGGTTTTTTTTTTAAAAAAATCATTTCTTCAGTTTGATTGGTTTATTTCCTGCAAACATATATCTTCTATTCCAATTTATGTTCAAACACTGAGAAAACTGAGGTGAGTCTATACTTGTGAGGGGAATGCTGGTGGGTGATTTCAGGATGCATCTTGCCACTGTGATGTGAGTCAAGAAAGTCAATAAACATCAAAATGTGCTCAAGTGCCAGCTGTCTTCTGTGTAGCTCAAAGCTTTGTTCAGGACAGAGCAAATAGGAGGTACTGAGAAGCTGGAGACTCTCAGTGGCCATTGGGCCGGTTTCTGGCTCATTTTGTGTTCTAGGGCCTTATGAAAATGTTCATTTAGTGAGCAGTTGTGTGACTGGATAGCATGTGGACTACGCACACCCTGCATGGAGACCCTTGTACTTTCAAGAAACAGCTGTAGATGAGTGCAGAAGGACAAGGCCTCTTATAATAGGTTAAGGGCAACCTTCCAAACTTTTCCTTGTTTTCTTCCTTCTTCCAAACAGAATAGCTCTATATTTTGTGTGCTTATTGTGTAAACAGCATACAATTGGGGATTTTTGTTTGTTTTTATACACTACGATGAGCTTTAAGTCACAACAGTCATATTTATTCCATTTACATTTAGTGCAGCTCTTAACCTTTTGCAACCTAAATCTACTACCTTATTATTTGCCATTCAACATTCCTGTTACTCTCACTATTTGTGTTCTTTTGGGGCAATTATGTAGATGTTATTCCATTTTTCCTATTATATTAATCCAGACATTTGTGCTTATTAATACTCTGGACATGTTGACTGGATAATCATAGGGTCTGCTATGCTACAAATGGCAGCTTGAAAGGCAATGGCATCATATTCATTATCTAAACAAACATTTCAAAGATGTATCCTGAAGTTCAATGCTGTCAAGGATAAAGTAATACACAGAAGCCCACAAGAAGACTATTTAACACAATTATTCAAATTTACACAAAAAGCACTAAGGCCAAAGATTAAGGTGTTGAACAATTTTTATCCAAAATTAATCTAGCATATAATCAAGATGCATTCATTGATAATTACTGGTGATTGGAATGTAACAGCTGCAAACAAGTAAGAAGGATAAACATTTGGAAAATCTGGCCTTGGTCATGGAAATGATGCCAGAGATTACATGACAGACTTTGGCAATACCAACAATCTCCTCATTACAAATAGCTTTTCTTCAACAACATAAAAATAGGGTAGCTATACACATGGACCTCACAGAAGAAATAAGTACACAGAAATCAGTTCCACAACATCCGTGGAAAGAAGCTCAATATCATCATCCAGAATGAGGCCAGGGGCCAACTGAGGTACAGATCTTCAAGTCAGCCAAGTGAGCCAAGTGCCGTCGAGTCGGATCCGACTCATGGCGATCAAGCGAAAATTCATGTAGAAGCTGATTAAAACTAGAGCAAGTTGAAAAGAACCAAATATGACTAATCTCACATGAATTCAGAGACTATCTCAAGAATAGATATGATGCATTTAATACTAATGATGAAAGACCATGTAAGTTGTGGAATGACATCAGGAACATCATACATGAAGAAAGCAAGAGGTCATTTAAAAAAACAAGAAAGAAAGAAAAGACTGAAATGAATGTCACAAGAGAATAAAATTTTTCTTGAATGTAAAGTAGCTAAAGTGAACAGAAGAAATAAAGACGAACTGAACAGAAGATTCCAAATACAGCTCAAGAAGACAAGGGAAGCACTGTAACTGAACTTGCAGAGATGTGAAATTAGCAAACCAAAAGGGAAAAACATGCTCGGTATTTCTCAGGCTGAAAGAACTGAAGAATTCAAGCCTTGAGTTGCAATATTGAAGGATTCTCTAGGAAACACAGAGCCATGGAGGCATTGTGGTTAAGTATTTGGCTGCAATCTAAAAGAAGAGTAGTCTGAGTCCACTAGCCACTCTTTGGAAACCAGAAGGGAAGGTCCTACCATGTCCTGTACGGTTGCTGAGTCAGAATGGACTCAATGGCAATGTGGTGGGGTTTTTATTTATTTATTTTTTGTATTGGCAAAATATTAAATAACCCAGGAAACATCAAAAGCAGGCAGAGGGAAAACACAGAATCACTGTACCAGAAAGAACTGGCCGACATTCGACACTGTCAGGAGGCGGCATATGATGAAGCACCAATGGCACTGAAGGGAGAAGTCCAGCTCCGGGAACTGGCGGAATACACATCACGATGTTTCAACCGATGGATGCCTGGAAGGAGGTGACCACTGGTTTATGCCGTGAAATGTGGAAGACTGCTACCTGGCCAATCAGCTAAAGAGATTCATTTTTGTACCCATTCAAAAAAGGTTACCTCTGGCAACAAAACATAGAAGTTATTGAACAATATCATTAGACTCACACACAGGTTTTGCTGAAGATCATTCAAAAGTGATTGCAGCAGTACATCAACAGGGAACTGCCATGAATTCAAGCAGGACTGCTGCTGTTGTTAGGTGCTGCCCAGTCACTTCTGGCTCAGAGTGATCCTATGAACAACAGAACGAAACACTGCCTGGTCCCACACCATGCCCACAACAGTTTTTATTCACAAGCCCAATGTTGCAGCCACTGCGTCATTCCATCTTCTTGAAGGTCTTCCTCTTTTCAGCTGACCCTCCAGTCTACCGAGCATGATGTCCTTCTCCAGGGATTGATCTCTCCTGACAATATGTCCAAAGTATGTAAGATGCAGTCTCCCTGCCTTTGCTTCCAAGGAGCATTCTGGTTGCACTTTTTCCAGGACAGATCTGTCAATTCTTTTGGCAGGCCATGGGACATTTAGTATTCTCAAATACTGCAATTAAAAGGCATCAATTCTTCTTCTGTCTTCCTTATTCATTGCTTTCATGTGTATAAGATGTGATTGAAAATACCATGGTTTTGGTTCAGGTACATCTTAGTCTTCAAGATGACATCTTTACTTTTCAGTATTTTATAAAGGTCCTTTGCAGCAGATTTTTCCAGTGCAACGCATCTTTTGATTTCTTGACTGCTGCTTCCAAGGACATTGATTGTGGAACCAAGTAAAATGAAATCCTTGACAACAACATCAATCCTTTTTCCATTTATCTCTGTGTTGCTTACTGGTCCAGTTGTGAGGATTTTTGTTTTCTTGATTTTGAGGTGAAATCCATGCTGAAGCTGTCATCGGTAAGTGTTTCAAATTTTCTTCACTTCCAGCAAGCAGATTGTGTCATCTGCATAATGCAGTTTGGTAGGGAGTCTTCTTCCAAAACTGATGTCTTGTTCTTCACATAGTCCAGCTTCTCAAATTAATTGCTCAGCATACAGACTCAAAAGCTATGGTGAAAAGATTCAACTCTGAAGTACACCTTTCCTGACTTTAAACCACGCAGTGTCCTCTTGTTCTGTTCACATGACCGCCTCTTGATCCCTATGCAGATTCCTCATGAGCGCAACTAAATAGTCAGGAATTCCTATTCTCTGTAATGCTATCCATGGTTTGTTATGATCAACAGAGTCGAATGCCTTTGAGCAGTCAATGAAACACAGGTAAATATCATTCTGGTATTTTGTGCTTTCTGCCAAGATCCATCTGATATCAGCAATGATATCCCTGGTTCCACATTTTCTTCTGATTCTGGCTTGAATTTCTGGCAGTTCCCTGTCAGTATACTGTTGCAGGTGTTTTAAGTAGTATTTAGCAACATTTTATGATATTGTTCTATAATTTCTGCATTTGGTTGGATCATGTTTCTTGAGAATAGTCATAAATATGGATCTCTTCCAGTTGGTTGGCCAGATAGCTGTCATGTAAATTTCTTGGCATAGATGAGTACTTCCAGTGCTACATTCATTTGCTGAAACATCTCATTTGATATTTCATCAATTCCTGGAAACTTTTATTCTGCCAATGTTTTCAGTGCAGCTTCTACGCCTTTTAGTATCATTGGTTGCTGTTCATATGCTACCTCTTGAAATGGCTGAAGGTTGATCAGTTTTTTCTGGTATCCCTTCAATCATCTTTTGACGATTCCTGTGTCGTTTAATATTCTTCTGTAGAAACCTTCACTATGGTAACACAAGGCTTCAAATTTTTCTTCAGTGCTACAATTTAGCCCATGACACATAATTATTCATTTTTTTAAATTGACTATGCAAAGGCATTCAGTAATATGGACAATGACAAACTATGGATAACACTGTGAAGAATAAGAATTTCATAACACTTGTGTTCATGAGGAACCTGTACACAGGCCAAGAGATAGTCATTTGAACAGAAGAAGGGAATACTGCCTGATTTGAAATCATAAACTGTGAGTGGTTTAAAATCAGGGAACGTGTGTGTCAGGGCTGTATCCTTTCACTGTACAGATTCAGTCTGTATGCTTAGCAAATAATCTGAAAATTTGGACTATATGAAGAAGAACATGTCATCAGGTTTCGAGGAAGACTCATTAATAACTGGGTTATGCAAATTACACAATCTTGCTAGCTGAAGGTGAAGAGCACTTGAAGCACTTACTGATGAAAATTAGAACAGTTTTCAGTATGGATTACACGTCAACATAAAGACAACAAAAATCCTCACAACTGGACCAGTAAGTAACATCATGATAAATAGGCAAAATATTGACATGGTCAAGAATTTCATTTTACTTAGATCCACAATTAATACCCTTGAAAGTCACAATTAAGAAATCAAAAGACATGTTGCATTGAACAAATCTGCTGCAAAATAGCTTTTCAAAGTGTTCAAAAGCAAAGATGTTACTTTGAGGACTAAGGTGTGCCTGACCCAAGCCATGATGTTTTCGATCATGCCCTTTGCATGTGAGAACTGGACAAATGAATAAGGAAGACTGAAGAAGAACTGACACCTTTGAATTATGTTTTTGGTGAAGAACATTGAATACATCATGCACTGCCAGAAGAATGAGCAAGTTTGTCTTGGATGTAGCACAGCCAGGATGACCCTTAGAAGCAAGGATGGCAAGACTTTGACTCACATACTTTGGATTCAGGAGTGACCAGTCCCTGGAGAAAGATATCATTGTGGTAAAGTAGAGGGTACTTGAAAAGGAGGAAGACCTTCAGTGAGGTTGATTAACGTAGTAGCTGAACAATGGGCTCAAGTATAACAATGATTGTGAGAATGGTGCAGGACAAGTCAGTGTTTTGTACCATCACATACAGAGTCATTGTGAGTCAAAACTGACTTGACTGCATTTAACAACAGCAACAAAGTATGTAGTGTATTTTTAGGTATTTGACAAATTAATACTTCTAAATATAGATGGAACAACTAAAAATCACAAGGGAAATTAGAAAGTATGTTGAATTTAATTAAAATGAAATCAAAATGCATCAGAATATTTCAGATGCATTTAAGTAGCATGGTAAATTACTGTCATTGAATGTTTATAGTGTAAAGACGAGAAATGTAAACTCACTGACTAAAATGTCCACCATAAGGAAAGATGAATAAGAGAAAGAGCAGGTGGTTGAAAAGGTGGGGAAGGAGGAGGAAGAGGAAAGGAAGCGTAGGAGGGTGAGGAGAAGGAGAAGAAGAAAAAGAAAGAAGAGAGAATGATGGAAGAGAAGAAGGAGAAGCTGAAGAAGGAGGAAAAGGAGACAGAGAAAACAAGGAGAGGAACAAGAAGCAACAGAATCAAATAGCATAGAGAGGAGAGGACAGAATAGTGAGAAGGAAAAAAGAGGAGGGAGAAGGGGGAAGGAGAAGAAGGAAGAAAGAAAACTAATCCACGGTGAGACATCAGAAGGGAAGCTGAGACTGCTTAGAAATGGGCATTAAGAACTTTCTAGAATAGAGGGCATATTCCCCATTTTGAGAAGAATGTGGATTTCACAAGTGAGTACATTTATAAAACTCAAGGTAAGTGAGCTCTGTGCATTTTATTGCATGTAAATAATGACTAAATAAAAAATAAAATAAGGAGATATATAATAAACCGGGGAGAAAGCATATGTGAGTGTCCCCTGCACTACAACTCATAAGAGCTGGGGGACTGAAACACTCAGGGATTTTGCAAACCTCAGGTAGGTTGTGTGGCTTTTGCTTGCAGTGACAGGACACAGTAGAGGGGAGATGAGGCCAGGTAGAGAGCTGTGAGCTGATCCATGAGGTCTCTCCAGTAGACGCCTGCCAGCACCACGGACTCAAGAAGGGCTCAGTCCTGCAAACCACAGTCATGTTCAAAAGATCATGTATTATGATCAAAGATGGGATCAGAGCTGTTAGAAACGGAATTGTATCTGCCAAAAGATATATCAAAGTCCTAACCCTCAGTATGTATGAACATGACCTTCTTTAGAGACAGGGCCTTTAAAGTCAGTTATGATAATGTGAAGTCATAGTGGAGTAGAGTTAGTTCTAATCCCATTTGAATGGTGTTGTGTTGAAGAGAAAAGACACAGAGGGAAAACGGCCAACAATGGCCATGTGATGATGGAACAGTTCTGCAACCGCAAACCAACAAATGTTTGGTACCAGAAGCTGAGAGGCCAAAACTAATCTCCCCCCTAGAGCATGGCTCTGCCAACTCTCAGACCCCAGAACTGTGAGAGAATATGTTTCTGTTCTTTGTCGTGTTTTGTTACAGTAGCCACAGGACACAGAAAACAGAAGGAACTGGCTGGTGGCTGATTAGGCATCATAGCTTGTTATTTGACCATTTGTCTAAATGAGAGAAGACGGAGTTTATACCAAGCATGGCTGAGAGAAGTAGGAGGCATGGACTAAGAGGCTGTTACAGGTTAAGGTTAGCCCTTTGTCACTGACTTGGAGGGGCATTTCTGAGAAAAATCTACACAGAGGGGAGAGGAAAACCAGGAGGAATGTCATCATGAAAACCACAGAGAGTCAGCATCTCCTGGGAGGTAAAAGTCAGAGCTTCCAGACTTCAGCAGGTGTGACAGGTTAAACGGACTTCAGAGTTAATAGGATACTGACAGCAAGCCACCGGAGCTCCCTAAAGAAGGCTACCTGGGCACAGGAAGGTGAGGCAGGAAAGGGTGGGCGGTGCAAAGGGGAATCCCTTATCTGGGCCATCCGTCTCTAGCACCACAGTCCCAGGACCCTCTCCACCCGGACCCACACCTCCTGAACCTGTCAGTCATACTGGGTGCACCCCCAATGCCCACAAGCGAGTAGACATGTGCTTGTGACTTAACAAACCTGGGGAGAGATGAGTCTGGTTGCACTGATGGGAATGAGACTGGGTCATGTGTCTCTGATAACAAAGAAGGTACACATAGGTAATTCAAGCAGAGACCCTGCACTATCCCTTGGAATACACCAAATTCAATGTGGCTGAGAATGAGCAAATACTTTGTGGAGGTGGGAGCAGGAAGTTGAGATCATACAAGTGCCAAGCCTGTGTATTTACCAAATTCAAAGATGCAGCACAGTCCCAGAGTGAATTAATTCATTCTGAATTCATTACTTCAAATGGACACACTTAAGAATATGCTGCCAAAGAAGCAGTTAAGCACTGAAAATTTCTTAGTGCACAAGCAATGCAAATGATCTGGGACAGTAGATAAATCTGCTTCAAATTTCCTCTGAATTCTAGCACATGGGAGGCATGAGGCAGAGAGCTTGAAATCATTTCCCTTGAGAACAGGAACCAGACAAGGATGCCCTTTGTCACCACTTTCATTCAATATTGTTCTGTAGGAACTAGCCAGAGCAATAGCATTAGACAAGGAAATAAAGAGCATCTAGACTGACAAGGAAGAAAAGTGTCTCTGCTTCCAGATGATGTGGTCTCAGAAAATCTTTAAGAATCCACAAAAAACTACTGGAACTAATAGAAGACTTCAGCAAATTATCAGGATACAAGATAAATATATTAAAGATGATTGGATTCTTCCATACCAACAAATAGAATGTCAAAGAGGAAATCACTGAATGAATACCATTTGAGATAGCCCCTAGAAGATTAGATACTTAGGAATAAATGTAACCCCAGATATTAAAGACTGGTACCAAGGAAACAAGACACTCCTGAAAGACAATAAACAAGACCTACATAAGCAGGAAACATATCTTGCGCATGGATAGGAAGACTCAACATCGTGAATATGTCTATTCTACCCAAAGCAATCTGTAGATACAATGCAATCCCATTCAACATTCCAATGGTATTTGTCATGGATTGACTTACTTCCCTCTCTCAAAATGTGTATATCAGTTTGGCTGGGCCATGTTTCCTGGTATTGTGAGTGTCCTGCATGTTCTAAATCCTGCCTCTAGGGTATTGAAGAGGGAGGATGGGTGGTGGTTGTGTTAGAGAGGCAGGACCGAATTTGTAACATTGGTTTGTGCTTTGAGGCAGTACCTTGGAATATAAAGGAGAAAGAAGTGAGTTGAGAATAGGCAAAACCTCATAATACCAAGAAGCAGTGCTAGGAGCAGAGTGCCTTCTTTGGAAGGATTTGCAGTCACCGCACCTCAGAAACTCCCAGTCCAGGGAATGATTGATGACAAGGATCTTCCTCCAGAGTCAACATAGAAAGCCTTCCTCTGAAACTTATGCCCTGAATTTGGACTTGTAGTCTACTGGGCTGTGACAAAATAAAATTTATCTTTTTAAAGGCATCTGCTTGTAGTATTTCTGTAATAGCAGCACTAGATGACTGAAACAGCATTCTTTAAGGAGATGGAGAAAAAATTATCATCTTCATATGGAAAGAGAAGAAATCCCAGACAGGTAAAGCATTACTAAAGAAGAAAAAGTGAGAAGCCATGTACTACCTGACTTTAGAATCTATCACAACATCATGGTAGTCAAAACAGCCTGGTACTGGTATTACAACAGATATAAAGACCAGCAAAACACAATTAAGAATCCAGACATAAAATCATTCACCCATGACCACCTATGATTTTGACAAAGGCCTCAAAACAAACAAACAAAGAAAAATACCAGACTCACTGCTGTCGAGTTGATTCTGATTTGTAGCAACCCTATAGACAGAGTAACAGTGCCCCGTAGTTTCCAAAGAGCACCTGGCTGATTTTAACCACCAATCTTCTGGTTAGCAGAGATAGCACTTAACTACTACACCACCAGTGTTTCCTAACAAAGACCTATGTTACATAAATTGGGAAAAAGACAAATAGTGTTGGCATAATTAGATATCAACCTGTGAAAGAAAGAAAGAGAGAGAGAGAAAGAAGGAAAGAAAGAAGACCCATATCTCTCTCCATGCACACAAATTCGAGATGGATCAAAGACCTCAATATAAAATCTAAAATGATAAAGATCGTAGAAGAAAAACTAGGGACAATGCTGGAAGCTGTAATATATGGCATAACCAGAATAAAACCATTACTTAGCAATGCACAAACCCAAAAGAGAAAATAGATAACTGAGAACTAAAAATCAAAGACTTAATTGTGCTCCTCCAAAGACTTCACTAAAACAGTAAAAAGACAACCTACAGCCTGTGGGGAAATTTTGCGTCACAACAAATCTGACCAGTATCTAACTTCTAAAATCTACAAAAGACTACAAAACCTCAACAACAAAAAGGCAACCCAATTAAAAGATGGGGAAAGTACACAAATAGGCAGTTCACCAAAGAAGACATTCAGGCAACTAACAGAGATAAGAGGAAATGATCACAATCATTAGCCATCAGAGAAATTCAAATCAAAACTACGGTGAGATGGCATTTCTCCCTAACAGTGCTGGCATGAATCCCAAGACAGAAAGTAATAAATGTTGGAGAGGCTCTACGGGGACTGGAACTTTTATACCCTGCTAGTGGGAATTCAAAATACCACAACCACTTTAGAAATTAATTTGACACTTTCTTAAAAAGCTAGAAATAGAAGTACTTGTCATTGTTATTGTGTCATCAAGTCAGTTCCAAAGCATAGTGACCATATGGGCAACAGAACAAAACACTGCCCAGTCCTGCGCCATGCCCACAATCATTTTTATGCTTAAGCCCGTCACTTCAGCCACTGTGTCAATCCATCTTGTTGAGGGTCTTCCTCTGTTTCACTGACCCTCCACTCTACCAAGCATGGTGTCCTTCTCCAGGGGTTGATCCCTCCTAACAACACGTCCGAGTGTGACAAATGCATTCTCCTCAGCTTTGCTTCCAAGGAGCACTCTGGTTGTCATTCTCCTAGAACAGATCTCTTTGTTTTTCTGGCAGTTCTTGGTACAATCAGTATTCTTCTCCAGCACCACATCGAAAGCATCAATTCTTCTGTCTTCCTTATTCATTGTCCAGCTTTTCATACGTATGATGTTATTGAAAATACCATGGCTGGAATCAGGTGCACCTTAGACTTCAAGATGACATCTTTACTTTTCAACACTTTCAAGAGGTCTTTTGCAGCAGACTTTTCCCAATATAATGTGGATTAATTTCCTGAGTGCTGCTTCCATGGGAGCTGATTGTAGAACCAAAGAAAATAAAATCCTTGACAACCTTAATTGTTTCTCTATCATGATGTTGCTTAATGGTCCAGCTGTGAGAATTTTTGTTCTCTTGACACTGAGGTGCAATCCATACTGAAGGCTGTGGTCTTTGATCTTCATCAGTAAGTGTTTCAAATCCTCTTCACTTCCAGCAAGCAGGGTTGTGTCATCTGCATAACACACATTGTTAATAAGTCTTCCTCCAATCCTGATGTCTCATTCTTCTTCATGTAGTCTGGTTTCTCAGATTATTTCCTAGGCATACAGATTGAAAAAGTATGGTGAGAGGACACAGCTCTGATGTGCACCTTTCCTGACTTTCAACCATGCAGTGTCCCCTTGTTCCATTTCCACTATTGCCTCTAGATCCATATATGGATTCCTCAGAGCACAATTTAATGTGCTGGAATTCCCATTCTTTACAGTGCTTTCCACAGTTTGTTCTGATCCACACAGTCACATGTCTGCACGTAGTCAATCAAACACAGGTAAGTATCTTTCTAGTATTCCCTCTGCTTTCAGCCCAGATGCATCTGACCTCAGTAGTGATATTCCTGGTTCCACACCCTCTTCTGAATCCAGCTTGAATTTCTGGCAATTCCCTGTCAATATACTGTTGCAGCCATTTTTGAATGAGCTTGATCAAAATTTTACCTTCATGTGATATTGATGATGTTCTTCGATGATTTTCACATTTAATTGGATCTCTTTTCTTGGGAATAGGCATAACAATGGATCCCTTCCAGGCAGTTAGCCAGGTACCTGTCCTCCAAATTTCTTGGCATAGATAGTAAGCACTTCCAGCTCTGCATAAGTTTGTTGAAACATCTCAGTTGATGTTCCATCAATTCCTAGAGCCTTGTTTTTCACCAATGCCTGTAGTGCAGCTTCAACTTCTGTCTTCAGTACCATAGATACCTAATCATACTTTACATTGTGAAGTTGTTGAATGTTGACCAGTTCCTTCTGTTATAGTGACTCCACCTTCCATCTTTTTTCAATGATTCCTGAGTCTTTTAATATTTTCCCTGTAGAATCCTTCACTATTGCAACTTGAAGCTTAATTTTTTTCTTCAGTTCTTTTAGCTTGACAAACACAGAGTATGTTCTTCTCTTTCGGCTTTCTCTTTCCAGCTCTTTGCACATGTCGTTACAGCACTTACTTTGTCTTCTGAAGCTGCTCTTTGAAATCTTCCATTCATTTCTTTTACTGTGTTACTCCTTCCTTAGGATCCAGTAATCTCACTTCTTGGAACATATCCTGGAGAAGTAAGAGCTGCCACACAAATAGATACATGCATATGAAGTTCACTGCAGCACTGTCCACAATAGTAAAAAATGGAATCAACATAGATGCCCATGAAGTATGAATGGATAAACAAACTATGGTGTCTTTCACACAATAGAACGTTGTGCAATGACAAAGAACTATGGTGAATTTCAGAAGTGTCTCACAATATGGAGGAATCCAGAAGGCAGTATGCTGAATGAAATTAGCCTGTTACAGAAGGACAAATATTGTATGAGACCGCTCCTATGAGAGCTCAAGAAAATGTTTAAACACAGAATTAAACAATCTTTGATGGTTATGAGAGTGGGGAGGAGGAAAAGAAAGGGCTGTTCACTAATTTGATAATAGACAATAATTATTTTAGGTGAAGAGAGGGATGATACACAGTAGAGAAGTTAGTGCAATTGGACTAAACCAAAAGCTAAGAAGTTTTCTAAATACAACAAAATCCTCTGATGGGCAGACAGGGACAGGGGTCTGGGACATCTAGGTCAATTGTCATAGCAAAGCTTATTAAGGGGATGTTTTACATCTCACTTTCATTAGTGGCATCTGTAATCTTATTGGTCTGAAACCATCTTGAACAAAAGAGAATGAAGAACATCAAAGATTTGAGGAAAATACGAGCCCAAGAGACAGACAGGGCCTGATAAAGCAGAGACTACATCAACATGAGACTCTAAGAATTAGATGTAGCCTGGCTACTACTAATATCTGCCCTTACAGGGAACTCAACAAAGAATCCCTGATGGAGTGGGAGAAATGAGGGGTACAGAACTGGAACTCTAGTAACAAGATCAGACTTGATGGTCTGACAAACTGGATGTTTCCTGAAAGACATGGCCCCTGGCTTCTCTGTTAGCCCAGAATTGAAACCAATCTAGAAGCTAATTCCTCAGAGATTGAATTTGTCTGTAAGACATAACATAATACTGATGAATAGTATACTTCTTTGCTTAAGTAGATATAGGAGACTAACCAGGTAGGTCCTGTCCAGAAGCAAGAGGAAAAGATGGAGAGAAGACAGGAGTTGGTTAACTGGACAAGGGAAATATAGAGGGAGGAGAGGAGCTTTGTGTCCCAGTGTGGGGAGAGCAGTTAGGGTCACATAACAAACGGTATGTAAGGTTTCATATGAGAAATTGACTTGAATGGTAAATTTTCACTTAAAACACAATAAAAAATAAGTTAAAGAAGAAAGATCCAATAATAATAATAACAGTAAAACATTGCTAGTGTAGCAACCCTCTTGGACACAGTCGAACTCACCTATTGGGTTTCCAAGGAGTAGCTGGTGGATTTGGACTTCAGATCTTTTGTCTAGCAGCAAAACTTTTAGCCACTGTATCATCAATGCTCTGTTTTGCCCAAATTTTGCTTTAATATTGCAACTCTAGACTTAATTTTTTTTCAGTTCCGTCAGATTGAGAGAATCTAAGTATACTCTTTCCTTTCGGTTTTCTAACTGGAAATCTTTGCACATTTCATTGTAATTGTCTTCTCAGGCTGCCCTTTGAAATATTCTGTTCCTTTTATTTCATTTCAAAAGCAAGTTTCAGAGTCACTTATGACATTGATTTTGGTCTTCTCCTCTCTTTTTAATGACCTTTTGTTCTCTTCATGTATGATATCCTTGATGTCATTCCACAGCCGTCTGGTGCTTGTTCATTAGTGTTTAATGTGTTTCTGTGAATTGAATTATGTCCCACAGAAATGTGTTTCAATGTGTCTAGGCTGCAAGTGCCAAATATTGTGTGCTTTCCCATCTCACTGCACCAGAGTTACTGTAAGAGGATGGCTTTTTAAAAAGTTTTATTTGTCACAGTCTAGTGAGATAAAAGTCCAAATTCAGGGTGTCAGCTCTGGGAAAAGGCTTTCTTTGCTGGTACTAGCAAAAGGTCCTTGTCATCAATCTTCTTCCAGACTGGAAGCTTCTGAGGTGTAGGAACTAAGGTCTTTTCCAAAAGATATGCTCATCTCCCAGCACTGCTTTCTTTCTTGGTGGTACGAGGTCCGCAGATGTCTTTGCTAGCTTCTCTCCTTTATCCCAAGAGGCTGCCTCAAGGCACAAAACAATCTTACACACTGAATCTAGCTTCACCAACACAACAGTACCAATGTACCCTCATTCACATCATAGATGTGGGAGGAACATCACACAATACCAGGAATTATGGCCTAGTCAAATTGTTACCAATTTGGGGGAGGAAGACACAATTCAATCCATGACATTTCCTCAGTTTTGTAATCTGATGTATTTATTCTATGTGTTGTGAATACTACCCTCTATGATGTTAATTAGGTAGGATTAGAGGTAATTTTGATGAGGCGTAACACAATCTAAAGGATTAGATTGTGTCTTGAGTCAATCTCTTTTGAGATATTAAAGAGAAAAGTATGCAGAGATGAGAGGGACTTCTTCCCATCAAGAAATAAGAGTTAGTAGCAGAGCCTGGCATGCCTATGCTGAGAAGCTCGTAGGTGAGAAAAGAGAAATGGCAAGGAGCAGAACAGAAAGACTTCCCTTGGAGCTGGCACTGTGAATTTGACTTTCAGACTTCTAAGCTGTGAGAAAAGAAACTTCCCTTGTTAAACACCTGTAGTATTTCCGTTATACCAGGACCACATGACTAAGACATGCATCAAATCTATTCTTGAGATGATCTCTGTGTTCAGGTGGGAAATAATTAGGGTCATATTTTGGTTCATGAGGACTTTCTTTAATTTTCTTCAGCTTCAGTTTGAACTTGCATATGAGTAATTGATGGTCTGTTCCAGAGTTGGCCTCTGGCCTTGTTCTGACAGATGATTTTAAGCTTTACCGTTATCTCTCTCCATAGATGTAGTCAATTTGATATCTGTGTTTTCTGTCTGCTGAGGTTTATATGTGTCTTTTTGTTAGGTATCAGTGAGTCAGTTGTGACTCGCAGTGACATTAGGTACAGCAGAACTAATGGCTGTCTGCTTCTGTGCCATAATCATGGACATACCTGAGCTCAGTTTTGCAGCCACTGTATCAGTCCCTTTCATTGAGGGTCTTCCTCTTTTCTGTTGGCCCTTTATCAGCATGACATCTTTCTCTAGGTTCCCTGTGATGGCAGCCAAGCCAAGTGCCATCGAGTCGCATGTCCAAAATATGTGAGATAATTTTACCATCCTTGCTTCTAAGGAGTACTCTAGCTTTAATTCTTTCAAGACAGATTTGTTTGTTCTCCTAGCAGTCCCTGGTATATTCAATATTATTCATCAACACCATAACTAAAAGGCATCATTTTTTTAATCTTCCATATATATAGTGACCATGTGCTTTGTTGAAAAGAAGGTATTTGCAATGATTACGTCGCTGGTTTGGCAAAATTCTATCGTCCCATCTTCAGAGTAGTTTCTATCATCAAGGCCATATTTTCAAACTACAGATCCTTCTTTTTAGTTTCCGTCTTTGACGTTCCACTCACCAATAATTACCAATGCATCTTGTTTGCAAGTTTGATCAAGTTCAGAATGCAGAAGCTGATAAAAGTCTTCAATTTCCTTATTTTTGGCATTAGTGGCTGGTGAATAAATTTGATTATTGTTCTTATTAACTGGTCTTTTGTAGGTAGATGAGTATTACGTCACTGACTGCATTGTGCTTCAGGATAAATCTTGAAATATTCTTTTTGCCGATGGATGCAATGCCACACCTTTCCATATAGTCATTCCTGACATAGTGGTGATCGATGGAGCCTGAAGTACACACTATTGACCCAGCTCAGCACGTGCTGAGCTTCTTGGGCATAAGGCTATACCACAAACACGTGTGGTCATATGGGGACTCCATTCACTTTCACTGAAATGAAGGAAGCAGGCTTGATGATTTAAGACAGCATCAAACAAGGTGTTAATCCAATGACATTAACTTAGTGTCTATGAAAATTGTGGAACATACACACTAAACTATCAAATAGTTTTTGTATTTGTATTTGTATCAAATAGTATTTGTATTTGTCCTTCTGAAGAGATTTCTCTTTTCAGGTCATATTTTCAAGTCACGTAGCATTCATGAGGAAACCGTGGTGGCATAGTGGGTTAAGTGCTAAGTCTGCTGACTGAAAAGTCAGCCGTTCAAGTCTGCCAGGCGCTCCTTGGCAGTTCTGCTCTGACCTCTACGAGTCAGACCTGATAAAACATCAGTGGGTTTGGTTTGGTTTGGTCTTGGAATGTTCATGACGAGGAACCTACAGAACTTGACTTTTGATTTCTGCAGGAATAGGCATGGGAAAATCGAGTTATTCATCAATATTATGGTATGACTGACAGTATCTCCTATTATTCATGCAGCTGCCTCTCAAATACCCATTGGGCTGGAATAGTGTGCAGTATAACATATTTGTCAAGAATATGGTTCTTAGAAGGATAATGTGCAGACAAATTGGAACGTCTGTTTGGTTGGAGAAATACAGGCCTTCAGCGCCACTCTCTGGGTGCTGGTGACACAGGGTGAGTATTCTCTCCAATGTTCCCAACAGATGTCTTTGACTGGGCCCTACTCTGGAACACAAGCCTCAGGTAGCACCTCCTGGCATTCTTCTGACGGACTTTCCTTCCCAAATGTAGAGATTTAAATATGACTTGCTTCTTCTAGTTTTGTGTTTCATAAAAACAAAGGCCAGGTGGATTCTGTAATAAGTTGATCTGTCGTTGTATCCAAGCCTTTAAACTCTGTGTCTGATATTCTGCTGTGACACAGGCCTGTTTTAAAATGAGGGCCTTAGAGGCTACCATTTAACCAGATCCTAGTGGAAAGAACCCTGATCACTATGAATGTCGTAGATTTCCTTTCTCACATCAAGCTCTCCTAATCTTGAGCAGCAAATGAGAAATACCTGCAGCTGAGCATGACCACCCTTGTGTCTCAACTCCTGAGGCAACTAGATACCTTCAGGAGCAGAAATACCAATACATCCAAGCTGAGGTCTTAACCTGTCTATTTCCAGAGCACTGTGTACCAATCTACTGCTTTAAATCAGAGCACTAAATACCTTTCACAGATCTGTGCATTCTAAGAAAGAACAGTGTATGTAGCTCAAATAGTAGAAGGGTTCTCTTACAAATGGTACAGAAAAGGTGTTGGGAACACAGAGAAGGCAACATAACCAGAGCACATCACTGGGTTCTTTGGCAAACATGATTCCATAGTCACAATCATGTAAGTCATGTAAACTGACTTTTCCGAAATGTCCAGTTCGCATCAGTCAGATAAGACTTTATGTTTCACTTCAGCTCATTTGTTTCCTGTCTTCAACCACATACACTTCATCTCGCATTATAATCAGTCACGGCCACCTGTCACCTTGGAATGTTTCTACCCTCTGTGCTCTTTTATCAAGATGTTATCCCCTGGCTAGGTACATTTTAAAATGTGAGGTATTCAAGCTAAAACTCGACTGTTGGGTGCAGGTGAACTGCCGTTTCTTGCTAGGAAAGTACACAGGCTGACTCTGAAGATTAGAGTCTGTGTGAGTGGACACCTGCTAACAGAGTCTGAAAACTACTTAGCAATTTGTCTGGGCACCAACTATCAGCAGTGCTCTGCCCAGAAGGCACTGGTCCACAAGGTTTGCACAACCTGGCCCTGATGCAGATGACTTCCTGCTGGGGAAAACATTCTGCATTTGCTGTCTTACCAAGGAATCCCTCAGGAGAGATAGGGTGTCTGCTCTCCCTCTGAATCTGCAGAAAGCCTGCCTGCGCAGACTCACAGCTGAGTGCTGACCCACTGCTCAGAGAACCGTGTCTTTGAATTTAAGTAAAACATTCCCAGCGGTTCAGTTGGTGTGCTCAGATGGCACCAGGCTGCATTTTTTTAATTCTGTGAGACTTAAGAGGCTGAATTTGAGATTTTTATCTGGTAACAAGATCAATAAATTGTTATAGCAAATCTGTTTCACTGATGATTCTAAGAGATATAGATGAAAAAATATACTCAATATGCCTTTGACTAGCATTGTTGTTAAAATAACAAATAAAGTTAGGATTCTTTTGTCTATTTTAGTTCTAAATTTGAAAGCTCTATATTATCACACTCATGAAAGTTTTTTCACAAACGATGTTGGTTTGGGGCCAGGTTTTTATGTCATCTTCTGGTAAAATCCAAAATTCTTACTTCATAGTATGTTCCCTAGAACACAAAGCTCCAGGACCTGTAAGACCCTTAATGTGCAGCTGTCACAGGTGATGCAGGGGTCTTTGGAAAGATTCATCTTTTCCAGCTCTAAGAGACACCCAGTCCAGGACTAGCACTCTGTTTATAATCTGTAAGGATTAAAGAGGATCTTGGTTTGCCAATGACATAGCGTACTGCAGTATCTTGAAAAGTATGCCGTGGATGGATGTCTGATGGACACCTACCCTAATAAAGCTTCTGGGAAAGTCGCATCTGGACCCCTGAGTTACCCAGTGTGGCTGTGCTTGTCAACATTTTATTTAGACTTTTCAGGGACCTCACACTTTTCCAACGGTCAATTTAGAGAAGAGAGGTCTTTCCATGTTCTTAAGGAGTCTGGTCACCTTGTCATGGTAAGAGGCTGCTGTGCTGCATGCTGTTGATCAAGTCCCTCAGAGAGCTGCCTGGGGCAAAGGCTCATAGCGCCTCTCTCTCCCAAGGCAGAAGTTGGGCCACCTGAGGCCTACATGTTTCTCTCCAAGAATGCCACAATCTTCTCCACCGTAAGGGACAGAATGGAGAAGTCTAGCAACAGTTATGTTTTTTCTGAAGATTTTTAAAATTATTATTAAGGTAAAAGTCACATAGCATGGAGTTAGCCATTATAAAGTGTGCAATTTAATGGCATTTAGTGTATTTACAATGTTGTAAAACTACCAGCTTTATGTAATTCCAAAACATTTTTTATCATCCCAAAACAAGACCCCAACCCGTTAATAATCATTCTCCACCTTCCCACTCTACCTGGCCACTGACTACTACTGACCTGCTTTCTGTCTCTAAGGAGAATTCCCCTAGCAGGAGCATTCCTGGGAGCTTGTTAAGATGCAAGTTCCCAGGATATACTCCAGACCCAGCGCACTGGAAACTCTAGGGCAGCCAGGACCCAGAAATTTGCATTGAACAAGCCTTCAGGTGATTCCAGTGCAACTCAGTGTTTTAGAATCCCTGCTTTAAAGACAAATTAGCATCACGGCAAGCTTGAGAAGTCAACAGCTGTGAGTTCCACTTACTTGTCAAATCATGTAAACTGCAAAATGTAGAACCAAAGTCCAGCTGGATGTCAACATTACAATTTCTGTTTATTTGCCAGCAATTTTCACTTGTGTCTGAAGAGAAAAATAAGAAAAAGGCAAACCTGGTGTATATGGAGACATTCCACCCTGTGGGATGTCTGGCTAAAACAATTACACAGATTTGTCATGTAAATAATAGAAGGGTACATGCAAGGGAAGAGATGTCTCTTAGGAATTGCACAGAGGAACATCCATCATCTTAGTAAGATCTGATTTAATAATAACCTAGCTAATGGAGATACTCTTATTTTCCTAAGAGGAATGTCAGCAGTAGACAGTGAGTATCTACAGTACTTCTTATAAATAGCAATTATTTGTTGCTATTACTTTATAGAGGCCTCAGATTCTAAAATCTTGAAACTCGGAGTTTAATATTCTTACCTGATGGAAGATTACCACTTAGCCTGCAGTTTATACAAAAGGCAGTGATCCACAGCAGGTGAACAAAAAAAAAAAGAAAACTCTCTGCCATGGGTGCATCAGCAAGTGAGCTGAAAACAGGCTATGCCCCTTACAGAAGAGTAATTATGGCCACTCCCAACACCCCAGAATCCTTAGAATTGAAGAAGGATCAGCGAGTGGCACTGGCACAAAGGAGGGGTTTTTCCCCCAAACCCTGAAGTGTTATCTTTATAATAGTTTTCTGTCCCAGAAGATTTGTTACACTTTGTGCAGGTTGATTGACATTTTCTGGGTGTCATGGATTGAGTTGTGTTCCCCCAACAAGTGTGTATAGCAATTTGGCTAGGCCATGATTCTGGGTAGCAGGTGTTGTGTGATACTCCCATGCTTTGTAAATCCTGCCTCTGTGATGTTAATGAGGGAGGATAGATTGTAGTTGTGTTGGTGCGGCAAAATTTAGTCTGTGGGACTGTATTGTGTCTTAAGGCAATCTTTTGGGATACTAAGAAAAGAGAAGCAAGCATAGAGTTGGGGATCTCATACTACCAAGAAGCACTGCTGAGAACACAGCATGTCCCTTAGAAAGACCTCAGGGTCCCTGCACCTCAGAAGCTTCCAGTCCAGGGGAAGGTTGATGACAAGGACCTTCCTCTGGAGCCCACAGAGGAAGCCTTCCCCTGGAGCTGATACCTTGAATTTGGACTTGTAGTCTACTGGACTGTGACAGAATAAAATTTCTCTTTTTAAAGCCATCCACTTATGCTATTTCCATCATAGCAGCAGTTGATAACTAAGACACTGGGTAAGCTGTAAATGACTTGATTTGATACTTTTTGTATGGCCCTGGGCTGCAGCCTGCTCTGATTGGTATGCTACACAAATGAAGCCTCTGCGGCCTACTGAGAGGGGGTTGGTCAGTTCATAGCCCTGCTGGGAGGGCCAAGTGTGGAAGTTGGCCAGGGGTTTGTGTATATAAAAAGCCAACCCCACAGAAGTTTCAGAGACAGTAAGAAACAGGGAGGCAGGGTGCAGAAAGGAGAAAGATGAGAGAAGGGGCAAAAAGAGCTGTAACGTGAATCATGGGCTATAACACCAGAGACAGTGACAGACCTTAAAGGGACCCTGCAGCTGACCTGACTGCAGGGCCGCTGGCAGGGAGACCAAAGGCAGAGAGGCCTATGCTGAGGGAGCTGAGAAGAAGACTGTCCTGAGACGGCCAAGAGGAGGTCTGTCCTAAGGTTCTGAAAGGAAATCTGCACAGCTGAGAGGAGCAGAGAGAGCCGCCCCACACTGAAAAAGGAGACTTTGACTAGATCCTTGCCGACTCTGATGCTGAGTTGTAGCCTGTTGATCTGATCCCAAGTTGCATCTTGTTACTTCTTTAATAAGCCAATTAACCATAAGTAGTACCTGTCAGTTCTGTGTGACCACTGCAATGGATTAGCAAACCTAACAGAGAAGTAGAGAGTGTCCCGAGGGGGATGACTGGTGTCAAAATTGGTAACAAGTTTGGAAAGAGGTGGTATGTCTGATCTGCACCCCATGGGAATCAGCTTTGGGATGATCTTATGTTCTCATTGTGCCCCTGAAGTTAGACAAGTTTGAATGTTACTATTAGGCCTATTGTCCGATGACAAAAGTCAGAGAAATGAAAACATTTGCATCTCCTTCCTCTTCAGATTTCTTCAAATGTTTATTTCAGTCACAGGAATCATTTGTTATGCCCAAAGAGGTCATGTGGGATTACCTAGTAGACATAATGAACTGTGAGAAAGAAAAGAAAGGCAGAAGATAAGAAGGATGTCCCTTTAAGGACTAAGAGGCATCTGTCCTGAGCTATGATGCTTTCAATTGCCTGATACACATGTGAGAGATGGGTGGAGATAAAGGAGCACTGAAAAACAGATGCCTTCAAATTATGGTACTGGCAAAGAATACTGAATATACCATAGACTGCCAAAATGTCTTGGAAGAAATGTACCCAGAATGCTCCCTAGAAGCAAAGATGACAAGGCTTCATTTTGCATACTTGAGACATATTATCAGTGCCTGGGGAAAAACATTCTTGGTAAAGCAGAGGGTCAGTGAAAAAGAGGAAGACCCTCAACAAGATGAATTGACACATTAGCTGTAACAATGGGCTGAAGTATGACAATGATGGTGAGAATGATGCAGGACCAGGAAATGTTTCATTCTGCTGTACATCTTGTTGTAACATGCTGTCAGGTAGTCCTTACTCACAGCGACCCTATGCACAACAGAACGAAATACTGCCCGGTCTTGCACCATGTCCACAACCGTTTTTATGCTTAAACCCATTGTTTCTGCCACTATGTCAATCCCTCTTGTAGAAGGTCTTTCTGGTTTTCACTGACCCTCCACTCTACCAAGCGTGATGTCTTTCTCTGGGGACTGATCCCTCCTGACAACACATCCAGGCTACGTAGGATGCAATCTTCTCATCTTTGCTTGCAAGGAGCACTTTGGTTTTAATTCTCCCAGAATGGATCTGTTTGTTCTTTTGGTGGTCCACAGTACATTCAACATTCTTTTCCAGCACCACAATTCAAAGGCATCAATTCTTCTGTCTTCTTTGTTCATTGTCCAGCTTTTACATGCATATGATGCAACTGAAAACACTGTGACTTGGATCAGGTGCACTTTAGTCTTCAAGATGACATCTTTACTTTTCAATACTTTAAAGAGAACCTTTGCAGCAGATTTTCCCAATGCAATGCGTCTTTATTTATTGACTGTTGCTTCCAAGGGTGTTGATTGTAGACAAAAGTAAAATGAAGTCCTTGACAACCTCAATCCTTTCTCCATTTATGATGATGTTGCTTACTGGTCCAATTGTGAGGATTTTCCTTTCCTTGATGTTGAGGTACAATCCATATTGAAGGCTGTGGTTCTTGCTTCATCAGTAAGTGTTTCAAATCTTCTTCACTTCCAGCAAGTAAGGTGGTGCTGTCTGTGTAACACAGGTTGTTGATGAGTCAGCCTCCAATCTTGATGCCTTATTCTTCTTTGTATAATTCGGCTTCTCAGACTGTCTGCTTAGCACACAGATTGAAAAGATGTGGTGAAAGGATACAACCGTGACACACACCTTTCCTAGCTGTAGACCATGCAGTATCTCCTTGTTCTGTTCACACAATTGCTTCTTGATCCATATGCAGATTCATTAACAGCACAATTAAGAGTTTGGAATTCCCATTTTATGCAGATGTTAACCATAATTTGTTATGATCCACACAGCCAAATGCCTTTGCATAGTCAATGAAACACCTTTCATTGACTAAACATCTGTCCAGTATTCTCTGCTTTCAGCCAAGATCCATCTGACATCAGCAATGACATCCCTGGTTCCACATCCTCTTCTGCATGCAGCTTGAATTTCTGGCTGTTCCTTGTCAATACACTGCTGCAGTGGCTTAGGAATATTCTTGTGCCAAATTCTAATTGTCTGTTATATTAATGATACTGTTGGTAATTTCTGCACTCAGTTGGATCACCTTTCTTTGGAACGGGAATATATGGATCTCTTCCAGTCAGTTGGCCAGGTAGCTGTCCTCCAAATTTCTTGGCATAGGCAAGTGAGCACTTCCAGTGCTGCATCTTTTTGTTGAAATATCTGTTACATATAGTGTTACTATTCATCGGAACCCACTCTCTGACACTTAATGACAACAGCCTCAGCCAGGTGATCAGGATACATTTTAAGCAAGTAACTTCTTATCTGAGATCTGAGTATGGGAAGAGAGAAGGAAGCAAATAGAGGAGGAGAGCAGAAGAGGACACAGCAAAACCAACAGAACCTTTAAGGACTCTGTGTACATACTTTTCTCGTAAACTGTTCACTGACTTTCTAATTTTTATTAGGTTTTTATCAAAGGGGGGTTATACTTTAAGGGATGGTTGCACATAAAGAAAATTACACTTTTACACATGATGTGACTTGTGAATATTTTTGTTACAGTGCTTTTTTACTTCTTACATGTTTTGTGCCAACCACCTTCTCTTTCTTGAGTCCCTCTGAATTTTGAAGCATAGTTTGAACAACTTTCTCTACTACATCTGACTGCCTTCCCCACTAGTGTGCCTACAGGTGGCAGAGAATTAGAATTCCTTCTCTTTTTGAGATCAGCTCTCACACAGGGTCCACCGGGCCACACTCATTCCATGCCACCCCATGACCACAGTTTTGAAAACTAGTATGTTTATCATCCGTGTTCACATCTCACAGTGATTTAAAGCACTGTTCCTAACTGGAGCAGGTGATACTCTAAGCAACAGTAAAATCAAAGTTCTCTCCAATTACCGTCATGTGCTCATGGTGATTTAGGAGTCAAAAATGTCACCTTCGCAGAAAGTTAGGTCCCAGAGGAGACCCTTCGGCAGTTTTCTTGTCCTGCATGTGCAGGCTGTGGGTCTGTGTGGACCTAGGCAACTTCAAATACCTTGATGGTAAACTTAATGCCACATTTGGATGGTATGTTTAATGTCATACTTTGATTTGGGCTTAATGCCACACCTTGATGTCAGGCTTAATGCCACAGTTTGATGGTGTACCTGATGCCACACTTGACAATGAGCTTAATACCACACCATTATGGTGAACTTAATGTTGCACTTTGATAGAAAACTTAAAGACACACCTTGATGGTAGACTTCATTCCACATTTTAATGGTAGACTTAATGCCACACATTGATTGTGGACTTGATGTCACACCTGGATGTGTACTAAGTGCCTGTATGAGGTGGACCATTTTATCTGACCTTTCTCACTATGATCTTGTAACTTTCACCAAATAGCTGGGTCAAACTAGGCAAATTAGGTACTTAGGACTGAAGAAAAGAATTGGACAGCTTGCTAATAACACAAGTAAAGTGCATGGCACGTTGTGGGAATGGGTCTGTGCACATAAGGTATATGGACTTCCAACAAAGGAATCTGACAGTTTGCCATCCTTGAGGTAGAAAGGGGGACTCTCTACCACTGAGATCTCTGTATTGAGAATCTTCTAGACCAGGAGACAGGAGTTGTAACACTGGAGATGACAGCAGACAGTGAAAAGGAGAAGCATAGAAATGGAGGCAACATAGGCAGCAGAGCCAGCAGGACGGCAGGAGACAGTGCGGTGGGCTTCCCGGCCCCCAAAGCCAGATAGCTGAGGACTTTCGGGCAGGAGTACTAATGTGAAGTGGACTGCCTTTGGGCACTTGGCAAAGCTCGACTTGCTTACCCGCAAGCTAGAGAGCTTTGTTCCTCTGAATCAAGGCCAACTGGTAGAGTGGGATTCCTCTGGAAACTGGAGTTAAAGAGCTTCAACACTTTCCTGAGCAAGGCAGAGGCCAACAGGTAGAAAGATCAAGGGCTAGGGAGAGAACTACCTGTGGACGTGACTGAGAAGCTGTCCTAACCGAAGAGTCATTGCTGATTCTTCATTGTTAACCTGGCATTTCCCTAATAAACTCCTAACTATAAGTATGGTTTGTGAATTCCGTGTCACCGTTGCAAAAAACACCAGTGGAGAGACTGGATCTACACCCCACAGGGGATGTCCTCCTGCTGCATATAAAATAATTACACAGCCCTGAAGACCTGGGCGGTTTACATCCACAAGCTCAACAGCGCGCTGCATGCCACTGAGATTAACTTAAAACTATAGCTCAGACTGTAGAAGGAACTTAAAAATGTGGAATGACATTTAATCATCAAATAAATATTTACTATGATTTGAAATTCACTCCACAGCAGTGAGGTTTTCTTAAGTTTTGTGAGCTAGTTAACTCTTTTTATTTTATAGCATCAGTTGTTTGTTCTTCTCTGCCACTTAGATAACAGCAGAAGACTCACTTGACCTTCTGTAGCAGGCTTTGTCCAAGCACCGGAGCAATCTGCCGTAACCTGTGGTGAGGAGCTGGGGCTGGGAGTGGACATCCTGGATGCTCCAACACCGAACCTCCAGAGGGACACCCAGAGGTGGGGTGTAGCACAGGTTTCCCAGTTAGCCTCTTCCTTTGTTCTTTTACTTACCTCTGGAAAGCTCTGGAGCAAAGACAGAAATAGTGTTGAATGTCAGCTAAGACACTTAGAGCTCACAAGAGCAACCTTCATTTCTGCCCTGCTCTGATTACAGAGGACAAGAAAATGACTGACTGTTATTAGACACAGGAGTTTTCTGTGATTTTTTGTTTCATTATTACCACCAAATTCTTGAGTAGAGAAGTATAATATAAACTTGGAACCAATTGAAATGATCATTCCACTGTCAGTCCCATTTAGTTGTATGGTGAAGGAATCCTGGTAGTACAATCAATCTTATCTCAAAGTAGCATTGATGCCATGAAACTTCAGACTGCTTTCTATTCCTAGGAAGTTTAAATCATTGCAACAGAGACAGATTACCTGTAAATGAGTTCACTGAGAAAATATTTGCCTTAGTCATACAGATCCAACTTTCTATGTAAGTAGGGCCCCTAATCAAAATTCCAGATTTGACACTGATCTCTGCCCTAACCAGCTGCAGGCCTCTGTGCAGCCTCTAAGCATTAGTCAGCGGGAACTTACTGACTGAGTGCCTGCCCTGGCTACAACTTTCTACACATCTCTGTGTCCCCATCTTCATTTGCATAGGGAGTTTGGTGGATACTTTGGCCCTCCATTCCAGTCCCAAAGTCTCTGTATTATCATTCTGTAAGTTACAAGCACCTACAGGGACCATACATGGGCACTGCACAAAATCTATGTCCATTACCTCCCACTTCTCTCTGGTTAAGGAGCCCAGTCAGGTGATGAGGGACTGGTACATCTTTGGCCAATAATCACCACAAATGTCATTCTTCCAAGCCCAAAGGCAGCATCCTTTATTTTACACTAGTCTGAAAGTAGTGTCATTTCTCTGTATCAGAAGAAAAGACAATTTTAAATCTCCTTAGCACTGATGTTTAAGCCTCCATCCAGTTGTTGAAAGAAAACATAGTAAAGAAATGTCACCATGTCACACTTCTTGGCAAGACACCTCCCAACAGAAGTCAGTAACTTTCATTTCAATAAAGCAGAAATATTTTTAAAAGAAAACATCCTCTTAAAACAAAACAAAAGGCTTTTGATTGGATCACATCAATTCTCAGGAAGCCAAGGTAACACAGTAGCCAACACGACCTAGTACTTGGTATAATGAACATATGGTACCTCAAGACTAGGATACAATCAACCAGTCCAACCAACAAGACTGTCTCCTCAGTCATCAAAGATAATTTGATGAAGAACAGAACATTTTATACTCAGATCATAAAATGTAGTTTTAAAAATGACTGTATCTTCCTACCACCCATCCAGGGCTAGCTCATGATCTTTGTCTTCAGAACAGTAGGGGCTCTGTGAGTATGCTACACACTCCAAGTGGTGGAATGTCACACTTCCACACGAAGTGCTGTCACAGACTCACTTAGGTAATTTTCTTCATTTCGCTTTTTATTATAAACTCTCTGAGGAAACATCTATAGGTATGCTGTGCTGAAGGTAAGTGCTCAGTAGGGAACTCCAGATCAAAATATAAGGTTTTCAAAATACGCAGCAATATGGAAAAGGCATGAAGTCACATCTCTGCTTCACCTGTAACAAGAGAACTAGAAACACATCTTCCTGAACCACATGCTAAGAAGGAACACAGGTAGAGCCTGTGAAGGGAGAGGAGACAAGAAATGCATCCTGACAAAGGCAAGCTGACTGTATTGTTAACCCTCCTGGCTCAGTGTTAGGTCTCCTGGAAGCTGGGGTTCCCTCACAGAACCATGCAGGATGTTTAGTCATACTTGGGCTACACTACAGAGCAACAGGAATATAGTCAAGTAGTTGACCACTGCAAAGAACATAGGACAGAATGGCACAGCACCGTGCAGAGCTCATTAACCACTTGGCTGTCATTGCATACACCAGGATCATGACAGTACATGATGAAGGATACTTCCAAGAACTCTTACAAATCAAATCAACTGAGATTCCATATCAGTAACCTCTTATAGCTTATTAATCAGCTTCCCAATTTGATTTGTGTCAGTAGCAATCAGCCAACCAACCATTATTCACAAGAGTACATGAATGATTTCCCCAAGCTATTTATTCTTCAGAGATAAATTAGTGGGTTATAAAGGGAAACTCTAGAGTATGAATACTGTATTTAACAAAGTTTCCGAGAGTTACGCAGCACAAAGAGTTTTGTCTTATGTAAAACAGTCGTGTCAGTCACTTACCTGCTTCCTTTTACATGTGGAAAATGTTAAGATGGAGCATTTCTTGAGCTTTTAGTCTGTATTGCACGTTCATAATATTTTCTCAGTATCACTTTTACAGTAATATAATAAGAAAGTCAATAACCTTTCTATTCAAACATGCTTTTACTTATTTTGAGCACTTACCTTATATTGACTAACTCATGTTCACAGGTTCTTTGACACTTCCAAAAATCAAATCTGTTCTTAAACAACTGATATTTGTGAGTCCTTCAATTCTCCTGAAGTACACATCCATCTCTGACAGTGATTCTGAAAGAAGAAATTCAAAAGCATGAGCAAGAACTGTATGAATGAACCCTAAGAACAGCAAAACAATTTCTATGAAGGGGTCAATACTCATTTATTTCACTCAACAAATACTTATTGTACAACAGGCAGTGCTAGGAACTGTTCTAGATATTTGAGTTGCATCTTAGAACAAAGGAGAAAAATACTTGTGCCTTTATAGAGTTTATGTTTTGGAGGATGTGGGGGGAATACATGTAAGGAACTGTGTATGACACTAAACACGAAAAATGAATAAATTATATACATGTCAAAGACATTGTATCAGATAACATAAACCAAAAGTCAAAAAACACACTGCCATTGAGTTGATTCTGACTCATAGAGACCCTATAGGAAGACGTAGAACTGCCTCATAGAGTTTCCAAGGAGTACCTGGTAGATGTGAGCTGCTGATCTTTTGGTTAACAGCAGTAACACTTAACCACTACACTATCAGTGTCCCTTCGGGTAGCACAGGGAGGTGGTTATACAGCAGTAACAAACAACTAGAAAAGTCTAACGGTTTAAACTAAGGGGTTAGTTCTCCCTTTTTTCTATTTCTGTCACGAGACAAGAGGCCACTGCCATTATGGACATGCTAGGACTAAGGCTGCAAGGTCTTGCATCACAATTCAATTTTCTGGCTCAGACACGACTCTCTTGCTTCAAATTGCTTTGTCAAGGATGTCTTCTTACTCACAACTGTCATCTCTCTCACGTCCATGCAGCCCCAGACACCTTCTAGGTTTGCCATTGACACTCTTTACCAGCTTTCTTTGGGGGTCTGAGTCCCAGATACATGGTTTGATGACACTTTCTCACCCTCTTGTTGTTGGGTAGGGTGACTGATTAAGTTCCAGATGATGAATTGTTAGTAAAAGAGCAATGTATTCAAGTTCAGAAATATTACAAATAAAGCAGCTATGAATGTTCTCGTAACAGAATTTTGTGTGAACCTCAATTTTCATTTCTCTGGGATTAATACCCCAAAATAAGATTCCTGGGTCATATGGTAAGCATACATTTAATTTTTTAAGAAGCTGAAAAACTATTTTCCAGAGTGTTTTACCATATTAAATTCTCATCAGCAATAGCCAAATTCAGTGTGTCCTCACCAGCATTTGCTGTTGTTATTTTTCATTCTAGCCATATGGTAGGTATGTAGTAACATATTGTTATGGTTTTAATTTGCTTTCTGAAAATGAATAATGCCCCCAACACCTCTTTCAGTTTGTCATACTGTGGCGGATTGCATGTTACTGTAATGCTGGAAACTTTGCCAATGGTATTCAGATACTAGCATGGTCACTGACAAGCTTTTGCAATGAGACAGACTAGGAAGAACGACCTGGAGGTCTACTTTTAAAAAGAATTAGCCAGTGAGAAGCTTACGAATAGCAGCAGAACATTGGCTGACATAGTGCTAGAAGATAAGCACCTCAGGTTGGAAGGCACTCAAAATACAACTGGGGAAGAGCTACCCCTCAAAGTAGAGTCAGCTTCAAAGATGTGGATACAGTCAAACTTTTGGGACTTTCATCTGTTGATATGGCACAACTGAATATGGGGTGCAGAAGACTCTCATAGCAGTAGGCTAGTTATGCCGGTTGGTATGGATGTCCCCCAAGAGTATGGTCACAAGACCCCCACCCCTGCTACTCTATCCTTGAAATACTGGGTTGAGATTAGAGGAGTTTCAGTTTATGGTGAAGTCCAGTTAAGTTGATCTGCTTTCTACCGTGTGCTGTCACTGCTTTCACCTAACCAAGTATCTGTCAACTATCTAATCTATGACCAACTCTCTGCCTCCCTCACCACCTTTGCAGTCATCAAAGAGTCTTTTCTTCCATACTTAATTCAATTTTTGAGTCCTTATAGCAAAACTCTTATACAATATTCATCCTTTTGCCGCTGATTTCACTCAGCGTAACGTCTTCCAAATGAAACCAGGTTATGAAATGCTTCCCAAAATCATCATTGTTCTTTACCATTGCATAGTGTTCCATCAAGAATATGTACTACAGCTTGTTCATCCATTCTTCTGTTGATGGGCTCCTAGGTTGCCTCTGTCTTTCTGCTGTTGTTGACAGTGCTGCAATAAACATTCATGTGCATGTATCTGTTTGTGTGACAGTCTTTGTTTCTGTAGGATATATTCTGAGCAGTAGGATTACTGGATCAAATGGTATTTTAGAAGGCACCTAACTGCTTTCCAAAAAGGTTGTACCATTCTGCAATCCCACCAGCAACGTAGGAGAGTTCCAATCTCTCCACAGCCTCTCCAGTACTTGTTGCTTTGTGTTTTTTGAATTATGGCAAACCTTGTTGGGGTGAAATAGTATCTCACTGTAGTATTGATTTGGATTTCTCTAATAGCTAATGATCATGAGCATTTCTTCATGGCTGCCTGGATGTCCTCTTTGGCAAAGTGCCCATCTCCTTTAGGCATAGATTAATTGGGTTATTTACTTTTTTCTTGTTGATGTTTTGGGGTCTCAACTCTGTCCCATTTGTCTATGCTTCTTTTTGTACCAGTACCAGGCTGTTTTGACTATGGTGGCACTGCAATTAGTTCTAAGGTCAGTTAGTGTGAGACTTCCCACTGTGTTCCTCTTCTTCAATAGTGCTTTACTTATCCAGGGTGACTTTCCTTTCCAAAGCTGGTGATTTGTTTCTCCATCTCATTAAAAACTGATACTGGCATTTGCATTGGGGTTGTATTGTATATGTAGATTGCTTCAGGAAAAATAGACATTTTCACAATGTTAAGTCTTCCTATCCGTGAGCAGGGTAAGTTTCTCCACTTACATAAGTCTTTTGGTTTCTTGAAGTAAGGTTTTGTAATTCTCTTTGTATAGGTATTTTATTTTCTTGCTATAGTAAATTGTATTGGTTTGGTGATTTCTTCTTTGATGATCTCTTTGTTGATATAAAGGAATCCTACTGTCTTATACCTTGATACTTTGCTGAACTCTTCTATTTGTTCCAGTAGTTTACTTACGGATTCTTTAGAATTCTCTGTATATATGATCACATCATCTGCAAATAGGGAGACATACTTTTTCTTAGTCAATGCAGGTGTCTTTTATTCCTTTGTCTTGTCTAATTGCTCTGGCTAGAACCTCTATAACAATGTCGAATAGGAGTGGTGAGAGTGGGCATCTTTGTCTAGTTCCCATTTTCAGTGGGAATTCTTTCAGACTCTCTCCATTAAGGATGATGTAGGCAGATGGCTTTGCATAGATGCCCTTATTGCATTGAAGAATTTCCCCTCTATTTCTATTTTGCTGAGAGATTTTAGCATGAATGAGTGCTGGACTTTGTTGAATGCCTTTTCAGCATCAATTGAAAAAATCAAGTGATTCTTGCCTTTTGTGTTATTTATGTGGTTGATCACATTAATTATTTTTCTGATGTTGAACCAGTCTTTCATCGCTGGTAGGAATCCAGCTTGGTCATGATGAATTACTTTTTTTTGATATATTGTTAATTCTGTTGGCTAGGACTTTGTTGATGACTTTTGCATCTAGGTTTATGAGTGGTACTGGTCACTAATTTTATTTGTGGGATTTTTCCTTGGTTTTGGTGTCAGGGTTATGCTGGCATCATAGAATGAATATGGGAGTATTTCATCCTTTTCCATGCTGTGAAATAGCCTCAGTAGTATTGGAGTCAACCTCCCCCTAAAAGTTTGGTAGAATTCTCCATTGAAGCTACCTGGGCCGGGACTTCTTTTGGTTGGTAGTTTTTGTGATGACTTTTTCAATCTTTTCCTTTGTGATGGGTTTATTAAGTTGTTCCACTTCTGATAATTTTGGTAGGTAATATGAATCTAGAAATTTGTCCATTTCCTCTAGGTTTTCAAATCTGTTAGAGTACAGTCTTTTGTAGTATTCTGTTATGATACTTTTGATTTCAGCTGGGTCTGTTGTGACATCTCCCATCTCATTTCTTATTAAGGTTATTTGTTTCCTCTCCTGTTTTCCTTTTGTAAGTTTAGCCAATGGTTTATCAATTTTGTTGATCTTTTCAAAGAACTAGCTTTTGGTTTTGTTAATTTCTTCAATTGTTCTATTCTCTAATTCATTTAGTTCTGCTGTAATCTTTATTATCTGTTTTCTTCTGGTGCCTAAGGAGTCTCTTTGTTGCTCTCCTTCTACTTGTTCAAGTTGTAGGATTAGTTCTTTGGTTTGGGTCCTTTGTTCCTTCTGAATGTGTGCATTTATAAAGGTGAATTGACCTCTGAGCACTGCTTGGCTGTATCCCATTGGTTCTGGTAGGATGTGTTTTCATTCTCATTTGATTTCATAAATTTCTTTATTTCATCTTTGATTTCTTCTATAGCCCATGGATTTTTAAGCAAGGTGTTGTTCAGTTTCCATGAGTTCAAATTTCTACATATGTTTTTTTCTGCTATTGATTTCAACTTTTATGGCTTTATGGTCTGAGAAGATGCTTTGCAGTAATTCAGTGGTTTGGATTTTGTTCAGACTTGCTTTATGTACTAATACATGATCTATTCTGGAAAATGTTCCAGGGGCATTGGAGAAGAGGGTGAACTTATCTGTTGAAGGGTAAATAGTTCTGTATATGTTGATGAGGTCTAGTTGGTTAATTGTTGCAATAAGATCTTCTGTATCTTTACTGAGCTTTTTTGTGGGTGATCTGTCTATTACTGAAAGTGAGTGTTGAAGTCTCCTACTATTTTTGTGGAGTGATGTATCTCATTTTTCAATATTGTCAGTGTTTGATGTATTTGGATGCCCTCCTATTAGGTGCATAAATATTTAATATTGTTATGTCCTGCTTAGATATAAAACCTTTCAGCAATAATTAGTGACTATCCTTGTCCATGATGGTGGATTTTACATCAGAGTGTATTTTATCTAAGACAACATCATTTCTGCCAAGAAGTCAGATGAAAGCCTACAGGGCTTCCCTCTGTATGTTAGCTTTATTTTAAGCCTTGCTACTTTTAAGAACATCTATTTGTGTTTCATTTTATTAAGCTTGATTATAATATGTCATGGTATCTTTCTTTTGTGGCATTTGATATTCATCTTGGATATCTATGTTCTCTTCTTTCATTACTTCAGGGAAGTTTTCTGTCAGCAACTCTACAACAATAGTCTCTGTATTTTCAGCTATCTCTCCATGTTCATAACTCCAATTATTCATAGATTATTCCTCTTAATAGAATCTCACATGTGTCTTAACGCTTCTTAATTTTTGTTGTTTCTTTTCTCTGTTTTCTCTTCAGAAATGCTAGTATCAATTGGTCTGTCTTCAAGCTCATGACCTCTGGCTTCCAACTTCTCAATTCTGCTCTCTTGGCTTTTGATTGAATTGCCTAACTCTGTAATTTCATTATTGATCTGCTGGATTTCAGATCATTGATATTCCATAGGTTCAAATAGCTTACTTAATTTTTCATCTTGTTCTACTGCATTTTGTTTAATCTCTAGGAGGGCCCTGTACATAAATCTTTTGTGTTCAACCTCTGATAATTTCAGAAAGTCTTCTTCTTCTGGGAATTTTATTTGATTCTTTATTTTGAGAGTTTTCTGGAGCCGTGGTGGACTACATCTTTAAATGGTTAGAGATAGATTGTTATCTTTGTGCCAGCAAGAAGCTATTCAGTTTCTCTGGTGTTAGTCCAACAGGAACTGAGGTGTTGTCCTGAGAGAGGAGTAAGGGTGCTACTAGATTTGGTCATCAGCTATCTCTGTGCTCTCTAGTGAACAAACCGAGGTGGACTATCTGAGAAGGCAGGCCCCACCACCTGCCTGTTAGAAGCGGGAGTTACTTGTGGTGACTCTCCATCATTATGCCTGTCAAACTTATGGTGTAGCTCAGGGAAGGGAGGAGAGAAGAATGTCACCCTACTCAGCTGCCTGGGACCACTGGGCTCTGTAGATGTGTTTAGCTTAAAAACTGCTTGTTTGCTGAGAGGGGCGCTGTTCAGCACTCACCAAAAGCAGCTGGGCCCTCAGGGGTGGCAGGCTCTGCCTCCTGACTGGCAAAGATGGCACCCTACTTGTGGAGTCATTTGGGGGTCATCAGCCAATGCTATGGTGTGGATTAGTAAAGGATTGTGCAGATGCTGCTACCCTGCTCAGCAGTCAGTTCTCCAGGTGGTGTTATTTTAAAAAGGTGCTGACTGCTGAGTGAGGAGCTGTCCAGCAGCTGTCAAAATCAATCAGGCCCTTAGGTGTGGCAGACCTAGCCTTCCAGCTGACAACAAAGGCATCTCATGGGTGGTCCCCAGATGCTATGGTGTGTTTCAATGAAGGAAGGTGTTATCCTTGCCTCCCTCTTCTTCCAGGCCCCACCCATAAGCCTAGGAATGATTGTCTTAAACACAGCTTTTCTGCCACAGAAGCACTATCCAGATAGGGACTGCTTGTTAGTGTGAGAATTAGTCCCAGCTGAGACCTCCAGCATGGCTGACTCCACCTCCCAGCTGACCAAGATAGTGTCCTCCCCAATCTGCCCTTCCTGCCATGAAACAGCAGAATCTATGGCACAGCTCAGAAACAAGAGGGTGGAAGGACACTGGTGACATCACTTGGCAACTAGGCTCTCAAGATGTGGCCATCCCAAGCATAGTCTCTCTGCTGTACTATACACTGTTCAATTAAGTACTGCTGTTCAGCGTATTAGCTGGCTTTTGCTAAGTCACCACCTCCCAGATAACAAAGAAGGCATCTGTACCTGCAGTCCTCCCAAGTGATGACTCAGCAGAAGTGGGAGTCAGTGTGCCGCTGCCTCATGTTAGAGAGAGGTAGTTTCTCCCTTACTGGTGACTAGTCCAATCTGATAAACCCTATGCCAAATCCTAGGACTCCTAGGCTGTCCATGCTGCTCTGTTCAATTATCATTTCAGGCCTTCTTTCTCAGAACAAATCAAGGAAACATGTGTCTAGTCAGCCATCTTGGCCCCTAGGTTCACAAACTGAATTGTTCTAAGTGCTACATACCTCACTGCTGAATATCACTATAATCACCTTCAAAGTACTCTTTGTGGGAAGCTATGCACTGATGCCAGTGCCTAGTCCACCCTTTGAAACAATTTTGGAATTCTTAAATAACTGTTGTGCATGGTAATACAGTAGCAAGTTTGTGAACTTAACTGTATAGTTGTCTGTGAGAAAGTTTTTAGGCAGTAGATAACAACTGTGTTGGAACACGCTCCCTACTCACCCGATATGACTCCCAATGAGTTTTTCTTTACCAGAAGGTCAAGGAAATATTGAAAGGAAGACATTTTGATAACATTCAGGACATGAATGGTAATATAATAAGAGCTCTGATGGCCATTCTGGAAAAAGAGTTCCAAAATTGCTTTGAAGGGTGGACTAGGCACTAGCATTGGTGCATAGCTTCCCAAGTACAATTTTCAAAGGTGACTGTAGTGATATTCAGTGCTCCTTGCATATAAACTTGGAAGTCTACATAAACTTTTAGATTAAAATAAATGAAAGACAGAAAACACATATGCTTGTTCAAGTCTATACTTCAAAATTTTCATAATTACGCTAACTAAAGCTCAGGCTTCAAACTTTGATTTGATGAATTGAATATTCTGCTGAGAACAATTATTATTTCTAATTTAGGCAATCAAATGGACAAATAACTGCTTGAACGGGTTGGACAGGGCCAAGCAGACATGATCCAGGAGAAAAGGCACTCACTGAAGTGAGCCACATTTACTTCAGTGTTTTCTTCTCAGCAGAGACAAAGAACAGAAGTGGAGCAGAAAGAGATGACTGACATCTGCTGCAATTTTACTTGACTAGATTTCAGGATTTCCAAGATATCTAGAACTTGAGAGACAAAGAATCAGAGATGCAGGGAAGCACAGAGAGGAGAGTCTGATACTTCTCCTTTAGTTACTTCTCCAACATTTTAGTGTTTTGCATTTTTTGGATCATGGCCAATCTTGTTGGGGTGAGATGGTATCTCATTGTCGTTTTGATTTGAATTTCTTTAATAATTAATGATTGTGAGCATGTCTGCATGTGTTTCTTGGCTGCCTGGATATCCTCTGTGAAGAAGTGTGTGTCCATCGCTTAATTGGATGATTTGTCTTTTTCTTATTGATATTTTGTAGTATCTTATAGATTATGGTGATCAGGCATTGGTCTCACATAGAGTTGCCAAATATTTTTTCCCATTCTGTAGGTGGTCTTTTGATGAAATCTTTGGATGAGCAGAAGTGTTTGATTCTTATTAATTCCCATTTATCTATTTTCTCTTCTGATAAATGTGTTTTGTATGTCAGATTTTGAAGTCTGTCTATATTGTGTACTAACACTTCCATTGTTGATCCTATTTTATCTTGGATGAGCTTTATCATTTTAGCTTTTATATTTAGGTCTTTTATCCAATTTGAGTTGATTTTTTTATAAGGTGTGAGATATGGGTCTTGTTTCAATTTTTTGCAGATGGATATCCAATTATGCCAGTGCCATTTGTTAAAGAGACTGTTCTTACCCCAGTTTAAAATCTTAGGACCTTTGTCAAATATCAGCTGTTCATAGGAGGATGGTGGCTTCTCTGGGGTCTCTTCTTTGTTCCATTGGTCTATATGTCTCTTTTCATACCAGTACCAACCTGTTTTGACTGCTGTGACAGTGTAATAGGTTTTAATGTCAGGTAGTGAGAGGCCTCCCAGTATTTCTTTTGTAGTAGTGCTGTACTTATCCAGGGTTTCTTTCCTTTCCAAATAAAGCTTATAATTTGTTTCTCCATCTCATTAAAAAATGTTGCTGGAATTTGTATTGGGATTGCGTTATATAAGTACATTGCTTTGGGCAAAATAGACATTTTCACAATATTGAGTCTTCCTATGTATGAGAGGGGCAGATTACTCCACTTATGTAAGTCTCTCCCAGTTTTTTGTAGTAAGGTTTTGTAGTTTTCTCTGTGAAGATCTCTTATTTCTCTAGTTAGATTTATTCCTAGATATTTTATCTTCTTGGGGGCTATAGTAAATGGAATTGATTTGGTGATTGATTCTTTAATAATTTCACTGTTTGTATAAAGGAATCCTATTGATTCAGTTATGTTTATCTTGTATCCCAAAACTTTGCTGACTTCTTCTATTAGCTCTAGTAGTTTACTTATGGATTTCTTTGGATTCTGTGTATAAACAATCATATCATCTGCAAAGAGGGAAATCTTTACTTCTTCATTGCCAATACGGATGCCTTTTATTTCTTTGAGTTGTCTAATTGCTCTGGCTAGAACTTCTAGCACAATGTTGAATAGAAGTGGTGAGAGCGGGCATCCTTGTCTAGTTCCCTTCTCAAAGGGAATTCTTTCAGTCTTTCATCATTCAGGATGATGAAAGCAGTTGGCTTTGCATAGATGCTACTGATTATATTGAGGAATTTCCCCCTTTATTCCTATTTTTCTGAGAGTTTTAAGCATGAACGGATGTTCAACTTTGTCAAATGCCTTTTCTGCATCAATAGACAAAATCAGGTGATTTTTATCTTTTGTGTTATTAATATGGTTGATTACATTAATTGTTTTTCTGATGTTGAACTAGCCTTGCATCTCTGGAATGAAACCAACTTGACCATGATTATTTTTTATATACTGTTGAATTTTGTTGGCTAGAATTTTGTTAAAGATTTTTGCATCTAGATTCATGAGTGATATTGGTCTGTAATTTTCTTTTTTTGTGGGATCTTTCCCTGGCTTTGGTATCAGGGTTATGCTGCCTTCATAGAATGAATTTGGAAGTATTTCATCTCTTTCTATGGTGTGAAATAGTGTCATTAGTATTGGAATTAATTCTTCTCTAAAAGTTTGGTAGAATTCTCTGGTGAAGCTGTCTGGGCCAGGACTTTTTTTGGTTGGTAGATTTTTGATAACTTTTTCAATCTCTTCCTTTGTGATAGATTATTAAGTTGATTTATTTCTCCTTGTGATAGTCTTGGTGAGTCATATGAATCTGGAAATTTGTCCATTTCCCTTAGGTTTTCAAACCTGTTAGAGTATAACTTTTCATAGTATTCTGTTATGATATATTTTGTTTCACTTGGGTCTGTTGTAACATCTTCCAACTCATTTCTTAATTGAGTTATTTGTATCTTCTGTTGTTTCTCTTTTGTAAGTTTAGCCAATGGTTTATCAGTTTTGTCGATCTTTTCGAAGAACCAGCTTTTGGTTTTGCTAATTTTTTCAATTGTTTTCTATTCTCTAATTCAATTAGTTCTGCTCTAATCTTTATAATATGTTTTATTCTGGTGTCTGAGGGGTTTCTTTGTTGCTGTCTTTCTACTTGTTCAAGCTGTGAGGTTAATTCTTTAATTTGTGTTCTTACTTCTTTCTGGAAGTGTGCACTTACAGAGATAAACTGACCTCTGAGCACTGCTTTTGCTGTACCCCATAAATTCTGGTAGGATGTGTTTTCATTCTCATTTGAATTCATGAATTTCTTTAATGTGTCTTTAATTTCTTCTATAACCCGAGAGTGTTGTTCAGTTCCCACAAGTTTAAATTTCTACCTATGAATTTTCTGTTATTGATTTCAACTTTTATAGCTCTGTGGTCCTAGAAGGTAATTTGCAATAAATCAATAGTTTGGATTTTATGGAGAATTGTTTTGAGACCTAGCATATAGTCTATTCTGGAGAATGTTCCATGTGCTTTGGAGAAGAAGCTGTATTTATCTGCTGATGGATGAAAAGAACTGTATATGTTGATAAGGTCAAGTTGGTTGATTGTTGTAATAAGATCTGTATCTTTACTGAGCTTTTTTTCTGGGTGATCTATCCTTAACTGAAAGGGGAGTGTTAAAGTCCCCAGCTATTATTGTGGAATGACCAATCTCATTTTTCTATGTTGTCAGTATTTGTTCAATGTATTTAGGTGCTTTGGTATTCGGTGTGTAAATATTTAACATTGTTAATTCTTGTTCAAATATTGAACCTTTCAGCAATAAATAGTGACCAGCCTTGTCCACGACAGTGGATTTTACATTAAAATCTATTTTATGTGAGATTAATATTGCCACACCTGCTCTTTTTTTGTGTATCATTAGCTTGATATATATTATTCCAACCTTTAATTCTCAACCTGTTCTTATCTTTAAGTTTAAGATGTGTTTCTTGTAAGCAACATGTAGACGGATCATGTCTTTTGATCCAGGATATCACTTGCTGTCTCTTTACTGGAGCATTCAGTCCATTTACATTCAATGTGATTATTGACAGGTATATGTTTAGTGGTGTCATTGTGATATGTTTATTTTTGTGTTGATGATTTCTCTGTTGTTCTTATCAATTGGTTCTGGGACATTCTTTATGGATGATACAAGTTTTGATTTTCTATTTGTTGAGGCTTCTGTATTGCATTTTTTAATTTCAAAAGATATATTGTTAATCTTTTTTTGTTACATACATAGTCCCCCTTAACATATATTTATTGAAATCTATTTTAATTATTTTATAAGTCTGAAATTTTCACTGCATCAAAAACAACTTTAACTATTGTAGTGTATCCCTCTTTTAATGTGATGGTATTATAGTTGTCATAATATGATCATGGATTCTCTTATTGTAATACTGTAGCTTTTGGCTTGGTTTGGTGAAGTTTTGTGCCTTCCTTAATTGATTAGAAATTTGGATGAAGTGCCTTGAAATATCACCTAAAACATACATTTAGGGAAGAGCTTCTTTCAATATTTCATGTAATTTTGGTTGCATTTTTATGAAGTCTTTAAATTTCTCTTAGTTTTCAAAAGTGTTAATTTCACCATTATATTTGATAGACAATTTTGCAGGATAAATAATTCTAGGATGGAAGTTTTTCTTATTCAGGGCTTTGAATGGGTCTCCCCACTGTGTTCTAGCCAGCATTGTTTTGGCAGAAAAGTCGGATGCAAGTCTACAGGGTTTCCTTTGGAATGTTAGTTTTGATTTGAGCCTTGCTGTCTTCAGAAGCATCTCTTTGTGTTTTAGCTTATTAAGCTTAATTACAATATGCCTCCGTGTCTTTCTTTTTGTATCTACCTTTTGCAGTGTTCAATAAACATCTTGGATACTTATGTTCTCTTTGTGCATAATCTCAGGAAAGTTTTCTGTCAGCATCTCTACAGCAATACTCTATGTTGTCATTAATCCTCCCTTGTTCAGGAACTCCAATTAAAAGTAAATTATTCCTCATATGTCTTCATTTTTCTTACTTTTCTTTGATTTTACCTCATAAATACTGGCATTAGTTACATTGTCTTCTAGGTCACTGATTCTAACTTCCATCTGTTCAATCCTACTCTTTTGGCTTTGGATAGAATTATCCAATTCTGTAATTGTGTTATTAATCTGATATATTTCAGATCGTTGATGTTCTAGCATTTCAAATAGTTTACCATTTTTTTTTATTTTGTTCTATTGCATATTGTTTAATCTCTAGGAAGGTTTTATATATAACTCTTTTGTGTTCAACCTCTGTTAGATTCAGAAAGGCTTCTTCGTCTGGGAAATTTTTTGAATTTTTTGAATCTTTATTTAGGGAATTTTCTGGAGCATTTGAAAGCTGTTTCTTTAAATGACTAATTATGGTCTGCTGCCTGTGAGCCATCTAGATGCTATTTGATTTCTCTGATAATGGATTTAAGAGACTTGTTGGTCACAGTTCTCTCTATTACTCTAGTGATTTGCCCCAGGTGGACTCTCAAGGGTGGAAGACTGTGCTTATTGGGTAGCAAAGAGGCTGCTCTGTTTATGGAGAAACTGGGGGCTGTCAGCCAATCTTACAATGTGAGTGAGAAAAAAGAGGTTTTTCAACAGAGAAATTTTCAGAGAGAAATATAAGCCTCTCAGCCCTAAAAGTAAACTGCACTTCTGTGCAGAGATGGTGGAGTAAACAGACGTCTCCTCATTTTCCTCTGAGAACTAAGGCCTGGATGATATTTTTTATGGAGCATCGAATACCTGGGGAGCCTTAGAACCTAACATATTTTACTGGGCAACAGTATCAGACTAATCTCCTCTCAAAAACAGTCCAGCAACCATCTGACCTCTGCTTCTGCTGCTTCATTGTAACAGAGAACTGCAGCTTCCACAAACGGCTGGTAACAGTAACTTACTTTCATTATAAGCTGGCAGGTGAAGTCTGTTGTTCCCCACTGCCTGTTCAGGCCAGTCTGTTGGACAGCTTCCAGCTCCCAATTCAGCACCTTGCTGCTTTTAAGAGATTCCACTTATGTTTCATTTTGTTAAGCTTGATCATAATACAGCATAGTGTCTTTCTTTTGGGGTCTAGATTGTATGGAATTCAAGATGCATATTGGATATCTACGTTCTCTTTCATAATTTCTGGGAAGTTTTCTGTCAGCATCTCAACAAAAATACTCTCTGTGTTTTCAGGTGTCCCTCAGTGTTCAGGAACTCCAGTTAATCATAGATTTTTCCTCTTGATAGAGTCCCACATATTTCTTAATGCTTCCTCATTTTTGTTTCTTTTCTCTGATTCCTTCTCATAGATGTTGGAGTTAGTAGCTCTGTCTTCAAAGTCAGGAAGTCTATTTTCTAGTTGTTCAAATCAGTTTTCTTGGCTTTGAATTGAATTTTGTATTTCTTTGATTTTTGTTATTGATCTGTCAGGTTTCAGAATACTGGGGTTCCCTCAGTCCCAACAGCTTGCTTAATTTTTCATTTTGCTATGCTGCATTTCATATAATGTCTAGGCTCTATGTATAATCCTTTTGTACTTAACTTCCGATGGTTTCAGAAAGGCTTCTTCATCTGGAAATTTCTTTGGTTCTTTCTTTTGGGAGCTTTCTGGAGTCATGGGTGGTTTTTTCTTTAAGTGTCTGGCCAAGGTTTGTTGCTTTTGGGGCATTTAGAGGTTGTTTTGTTTCTCTGGTATTACCTTAGCAGAATCTGAAGTTTGGTGTGTGAAGGAAGGTGATCACCAGTCACTTCTATGTATTCCAGCGACTGGGCCCAGTGGAATCTCTGGGATAGCAGGCTTTACCTCCTGGATGGCTAAGACATGGCCCTACTTATGGAGTAACTGAGGGCTGTCAGCTGACCCTATGATGTGAGTCAGGAAAGACTGGAAGAGATGCCATCAGGCTGCACCACAGTTATTTCTTTAGGTAGTCTTATTTTGAAAGATAAAAGGTACCTGACAGCTTCCAAAATCAGTCAGGCTGTCAGGTGTGAAAGTCCCTCTTTCCAGCTGGCAATATAGGCACCTCTATGTCCGACCCTAGGTGCTGTAATCCAGTTCAAAGTACAGACAGGCTGTTGCCCTGCTGTCATCCACTACCGGGCCCCACTCATAAGGCTACACTGTGCTAAACACAGCTTTACTGCTGGGAAAGTGCTCCCTCAGCTGGCACAGCCTCCCAGCCTGGGAATTCGCCCCTGCTGAGGTCTCTGATTGGGTAACTCCACCTCCCAGTCAAACAAGATGGCGTCCTGCACAAGCTCTCTCACCTGCTGTGAAGTAGCTGAGTCAGTGGTGGAGGTTTGAAAAGAGAGGGCAGAGGAGCCAAGGTGCTCAGAGTCCAGAGTCGGGCTCTCAAAATGTGGCTATTCCACCTCTGATTATGTCAGCAGTGCAGCTGAGCTTTGCTACCCATTAAGCCCAAGCTGCAGCCACCAGCTAAGACAAAGGAAAAAAATGTTAAAAGTGCCAGTTCTCTTTGGTCTCTGAGAGCTGACCATTCAACAAGGGTGGGGGTCAGCAAAAGAGAAGTTTCCCATTCAGTGGCATGTAGTCCAGATTGACAGCCCTATGCCATGTCCTAGGGCTCACTGCATGTCCAGAGGGCTCTGTTTAAATATCAATCCAGGCCTTAGTTTTCAGACGGAATTGAGGCGATGTGTGTCTAGTCAGCAATATTGACTCTGCTGCCTCTTCCACCTTCTTTTAACTCTTTCTGTGTTGCTCAACGTTTTGCCCATAGAATCCTTCAAAATTGCAGACTAAGGCTTGAATTTATTTATTTATTTTCTTCAGCTCTCTCAGCTTGAGAAATGCCAAATGTATTCTTTCTTATTTGTTTTCTAACTGCAGGTCTTTGCATATTTCATTATAATATTTTACATTGTCTTAATGAGCTGCCTTTTAAATTTTTTGTTCAGATCTTTTACTTCATTTGTTTCATTCCATACTAATCTACATGTACCTGGGAACTTCATCATTTATTTCTCAATAATCAATAGAATAAATAGGCACAAATCCAGTAAAGATATAGATCAGCTGAAAAGCACAATCAAAAAGCTTCAATTAGTTGAAATTTATAGTTGAAATTTATTTATTTCTGTATCCAAGCCACCAGCCAAGTGCTGTTGAGATGGAACTTTCTGTATGTATTTGTTTTAAATTGCTGTGTAACAAATTGTCACAGACTTTGTGATTTAACACAATACTCATTTATTATCTCATATTTCTGCAGTTCAGAAGTCTCACATGGCACTGCTGGGTTCTCTGTTTAGGTTTTCATGAGGCAGAAGTCAACATGTCCATTGGCTTCATTTTCATCAGGATCTCATAGCATTCTCCCAAGCACATTCTTGTTATTATATATCACTTCTTTGAAGCTACAGAAGTAAAGTCCTTGTTTCCTTGTTAGCTGTTGGCTAGAGACTCTCTCAAATTTGTGAGGTCACTCACATTCTTCATCACACCGCTCCTGTATCTTTAAAGTATCAGTGATCTGCTGAATACTTTTTGTTCTTTGCATCTACCTTACTTCTTACTATGAGCCAGAGAAAGTTTTGTGCTTTTAAGGGCTCATGTGACTAGATTATTTCTATACAAAAATTCTCCTTACCTTGAAGTTCACTGTTCACATAGCATAATAGAATCACAAATGTGGTATCTCACCATTCTCATAGGTTCTGAGGCTAGGATGGGCCATCTTTGGGAGAGCACATTATAAATAGTGCCTACCACACCATCCAACAACAAAACATGTGTTCTTCTCAAGGACACAGGGAACGTTCACCAAAATGGACCTCATTATGAAGCACAAATGAAATCTTAATCATTTTAAAGAACAGAAATTATAGAAAATATATTCTCAGGACAAACTATAAACTAAAATCTGTAACAGATAGTTGAAAATTAGCACACTTCTGAATAACCCAAGAATCAAAGAGGAATTCTCAAGAAAAATAAAAAAATATTTATTTTTTAGTTAAATAAAGATAACCACACACTATATCATGAAACTAAGCACGGCACATTGTAAAATGTATAGCATTAAATGCTGATCTTAGAGAAACAAAATTATCTATGCTTCTGTCTTAAGAAATTAGAGAAAGAAAAAAAAAGTTGTTGCCCCTCCCCTGCAAATGAGCATCAACTTGCCTGGGCCATGACCCCCAGTATTGTGTCATCTGATGTGGTTTTCCTGTGTACTATAAATCCTGCCTCCATGATACTGATGAGGAAGGATTAGAGGCAGCTATGTTAATGAGGTAGCACTCAATCTACAAGATTAGGATATAAAAGAGAAGCAAGTAGAGAGACAAGAGGATCTCATACTACCAAGAAACAAGAACCAAAGAATAATGTGGCCCTGGGACCCAGAGTCCCTTTGCTGAGAAGCTCCTTGATGGGAGAAGATTAATAATAAGTAATCTCCCCCAGAGCTGAGAGACAGAGAAAGCCTTCCCCTGGAGCTGGCACCTTGAAGGAAAACTAGCTTTCTAGACTGTGAAATAATGCACTTCTGTTTGCTAAAGCCATCCACTTGTGGCATTTCTCTTACAGCAAACTAAGTAACTAAGATACAAAGCAAGCAAAATAAAGAAAATAATAAAGAGTAAAAAATAATTTCAAGGACATCTAAAACAGTAAAACAACACCAATAGAGCAAATCAATAAAACTAGAAGTTGATTCTTTGGACTATTTAATACAATAGATAAACTTTTATTTAAGTGAATAAGAAAAAGAAAAATAAGACATGAATTGCGATATCAGGCATAAAAGAGGAAATTTACTGGTTCCATCAACATAACAATGATAAGAAGGAAATATTATAAATAACTGAATGGTCATACATTTGAACACTTGTCTTACATGTTCCAGTTCCTTTAAAAATGTAAATTACCTATATGCAGCTTCCACTGTGGGCATGTAAATTTATATGGGAATGTACATTTTCACTCAGTCATATTAAATTAAAAAAAAAAGTAAATTACCTAAGCACTCTGAAGAAGAAACAGATAAACTGAATAGTTCTTGATCTATGCAAGAAATTGAATTTGTAGTTTAAAACTTTTTGAAAGTGAACATTCCTGGCCCAAGTGGAGAAGAGAAATCAACTTCAAATCGTACAGAACTCTTCTCATCTGCTTTTCCAAAGATTACCAACATGGAAGTCTCATTTCTGTTGAAGTGCCATGTGAATGGACAAGGCATCTGCTAATCTTGACACAGCAGAAAATCTATAGGCTGGGAAGGCTTTTATTATCTGTAAAAGAAGACTATATTTAATTTTTTTTAATTCATAATTAAATAATATCCCCAAAATAGAAAGAAAGAAAAAAAAAGCAGTGAGAAAATTCTGACATTTTGATGGGCCTTCCCATGACTTTAACTTGTCCTTGCAAAATGCATTCAGATTTAATAAGACATCAAAAAGAGAATGTTTCTAGAATGCTCATTATGTTGGGCAACAGGTACTTCCAACAGTGTTGTGGTTCTCTTACAGGTGGAGGAAGCATCATCTATGTCTGGTAAAATAATCCACTGTAAAACATGCATTATACTCATACTAATCTCTACTGTATGTTCTACTCTGGTTAGGAAACATTTTGTAAGATTTCTTCTTCTTACTTGATATTATAAAGCTTATTTCCTCACTAAATGCCATCAGAGGTAGAAAGGCATGAGATGTGGGCGAGTCCAACAACATGTCTAAGGAATAAGCTAGTAAGCACACAAAGCACTTGGAAAGGGGCCCATGAATCACCTCCTCAGCAACCGTTAGTTATTGTTGTTGTCACTGCTTTTTGTCTTTGCTATTATCTACTGGGGAAACTCTGGAGGCATAGAGGATTAAGTGCTACATCTGCTAACCAAAAGGTTGGCAGTTCAAATCCACCAGGTACTCCTTGGAAACTCTATGGAAAGTCCTACTCTGACCTCTAGGGTTCCCATGAGTTGGACCTGACTCGATGGCCATGGGTTTTGTTGTTTTTATTGTTCATTGAATATTTATTTTGCCTTGGTCACTGCTTTGTCCCTAGCCAAGTCCTTTGAAGACAGTGTATAGAACTCAACAGAAAGATACATCTTGTGCTCCCCAGGATGTAAACTCCCTTAAGACAGGGACAAAAACGAAAACCCAAACCCTTTGTCAATGAGTCAGTTCTGACCCACAGTGATCCTAGAGGACAGAGCATAACTGCCCCATTGGCTTTCCAAGGAACAACTGGTGGATTCAAATGGCTGACTTTTAGATTAGTAGATGTATCATTTAACCACTGGGTCATCAGGACTTAAGAGACAGTACCTGATTATCACTAATCTCACTGTGCAAAACCCAATGCCAAGCACATAAGCATTTGATAAATGAATGAATGAGAGTGCTAGGAACCCTGCTACCTAAACTCTGCTCCCTACTACCACCGCAGAGTGTAAGAGTGGGATTGCATCTTTAGATTCCAATTTTCTTGTCATAGAACGAGCTCCCTTCCTGTGCCTGTAGCAGTGAGGTCTGCCACTGCAGCTGGCATCCACGCTCTGAGAAGGAATCCAGTATTTCCACAAGAGAATATTCTCAATTCTCATTTCTTTCCTCAGAAAAGTGGCTTTACTGAGCAATCTCTTTTCATTGTAGTGCAACTAAGCGGTGTATTTAAAAATGAGTATAAAGCCTTCATGAACAAGGAATCAGTACTGAACAGAATCAAGACTGAAAAATCACTAAAGAAATCAGACAGTGTCAAATAAAACTGTAAAGATTATGATGCCATCGGCAAAGAAATGTCTGGTTTTTTTACTGGCAGCTAAAAAGCTATATCTGAAATAGACTGTATATTGGAAATTTTAGAAGCACAGTAAAGACAAATTTATGCAAAATAAACAAAGAAACTTTTATCCAAATTGAAAGTAGTTTTAAGCATTTGTAAAATATTCTGTGAAAGGGAAACACTGCTTTGCTTTGAAGAAAATTACATCAACTAAAGGAAATTACTGATTGCACTCAAAACATTTTCAGCTTCTCCAGCACATAGAGATGCAGGTGGAAGTTGTTGGATTTTGACTATAAGAAATAAATAACCAATATTTTTTGAAAGGCAGTTGCATTCATTCTTTAGAACTTGCATTGTACACATTAGATCACACTGCATCTTTGAGGAATAAGATGTTTTCATCACAGAAAGATCTGAGTCAAAATATCACACCGAGGAAATTAATGATACAAACATTTTTCAGAGTTCTTAAGTTTTAAGGAGATAGACCGAGTTCTCAGAATAAAAGCGATTTTTGGAAGTAGAGAAGATAACAGAGGCATTGATTTCTGTTACTAACTGAGAAATGAGTGCACAGCACTCACACATATACACATAGACACTGAGTTTTGGATGCAGAAAGGTGTTGTTGGAGTAACGATGATGTTGGGTAAACAACACCAGTCTCTCCTCCTGAGAACAAACGGAAGGAGAAAGCTGGACAAAATATAGAAACACCATCTTCCTAAAGGAATTAGACAGCAACAAGTAGTCATTAATCAAGGAGGCATAATGCATAATTTAGAAGTGAAAGGGGTTAGAACACTTGCAGCTGATTTGGCTCAGAGAAATCTGAGAATTTAAGGATGTGAACAGAGATTTGGGGGTGTCAGAAGACAGAAAGTAAATAATGAGAACCCATTGCTTGTCAATGAGTAGCAACAATGTCACCAGCTCTGTCTTGGGACCAAGTGGACTGTACTATAGGAATAAAAATGATGCCAGAATTAGCTTATTAATTGCAAAGAAATAAAGCAAATTTTCAAATTGACTTGATTTCTAAAATCAGACTAAAGGCAAAAGATTCCCAGGTCCTCTAACCACTTGCCAGAACTCTTTCAAAATAGATAATATTATCCAAGTCCTCAAATTATTTCCATAGGTGGTTGTATAAAATGTCTACTACTCATAAAATAAGGAAAAAGATGGTAAGGACAATAGTAATGAAATATGTCTAAAAATCAAGAGACATGAGGCAACAGAATAAAGAATTATTAGACATGGGCTGCAAATTAGTACAAAAGATAAAGAAAACAAATCACCACAACTTGGACCAATAAGAAACTTCATAACAAACAGACAAAATATTGACATTATCAAGGATTTTATTTTACTTGGATCCACAATGAAAATACATACGATATTGAATGACAACATAAATGACATTGGTATTAACACAGAGGGCAATAGTAAAAAGTTAAATGAGAGGAGTGAAACAGAGTAGTATGTTTGTACGTGTGTGTGTGTGTCTGTTCATGGAAGAGAAAACATAGAAGGCACAGGTTGTGTTAGTTTACAGTTGATATTCACAAAAAAGAGGGGTACTGCATAGTATAAAATCAAGAAAACTGTGCATCGGGGTTTTAGCCCTGCTGGTACTTACTCAACCTGTATGTTGAACAAAAAACCCAAGAAGATGGACTATATGAAGAAGAACATGACATTGGGGCTGGAGGAAGACTACTCATTAATAGTCTATAACATACAGATGATACAAACTTGCTTGCTTACAGTGAAGAAGACTTGAAGCACTTACTGATGAAGATCAAAGACTGCAGCCTTCAGTATAGGTTATACTTCAACAGAAAGAAAGCAAAAATCCTCACAACTGGACAACAAGCAATTTTATGATCAAAGGAGAAAATGTTTAAGTTTTCAAAGATTTTGGCCTCACACTACCTGACCTTAGAACCTATTACACCGCCATGGTGGTCAAAACATCCTGGTATTGGTACAAAGAGAGACATATAGACTGATAGAACAGAATCAAGACCCCAGAAATATCACCATCCTCTTACGAGCAGTTGATATTCGATGAAGGCCCAAAGTTGTAAACCGAGGTAAAAACAGTCTCTTTAACAAATGGTGTTAGCAAAATTGGATATCCATCTGCCAAAAACTGAAGCAAGACCTGTACCTCACACCTTACACAAAAACTAACTTAAAATGGACAAAAGACCTAAATATCAAAACTAAAATGATAAAGATCATGTAAGAAAAAATAGGATTAACAGTGAAGGTTCTAATACAGGGATGAGACAGACTACAAAATCTGACAAAGCACGAATAATAGAAGAGAAAATAGATAAATGGGAACTATTAAGAATAAAACACTTTTGCTCATCCTAAGACTTTATTAAGAGAGTTAAAAGACTATCTACAGAATGGAAAAAAAATATCTGGCAGCTACACGTTGGATTGATGTCTGATTTCCATAATCTATGAGGTACTGCAAAATATCAACACAGGAAAGGTAAATAACCCAATTAAGGAATGGGCAATGTAGACGGACAGAAACTTCACCAAAGTGGATATCCAAGCAGCTAAAAGACACATGAGGAAATGCTCAAAATCATTAGCTACTAGAGAAATCCAAATCAAAACTACAATGAGATACCATCTCACCCCAACAAGGTTGGCAATAATCCAAAAAACAGAAAACAACAAATGCTGGAGAGGCCGGAGAGACTGGAACTTTTCTACACTGTTGGAGGAGATGCAAAATGGTACAACCTCTTTGGAAAGCAATTCAGGGCTTCCTTAAAAAGCTGGAAATAGAAATACCGTATGATTCAGAAATCCCTCTTCTCCATGAATGTTTATTGCAGCACTGTCAACAATAGCAAAAAGATGGAGACAACCTAGGGGCCCATCAACAGATGAATGGATAAACAAACTATGATACATAAACTCAATGGAACACTATGCAATGATAAAGAACAATGTTGATTTTAGGAAGCATCTCATAACCTGGTTTCAACCGGAAGACCTTATGCTGAGGGAAATCAGTCAGCAGCAAAAGAACAAGTATTGTATGAGACCTCTGCTATAAGGACTGAAGAATACTAACGTACAGAAGAAAGACTCTTTGACAGCTACAGGGGTGGGGAGAGATGGAGGGAGAGGGTTAATCATGGATTAGATAGTAGACAGAAATTTGGTTAGGTGAAAGCAGTGACAGCACACAGTAGAGAGCAGAACAACTTAATTGTACTACACCGTAAACTGAAAGGTTTTCTAAACTCAACCCAAAATTTCAAAGAATAGAGTAGCAGGGATGGGAGTCTGAGTATAATGTTTTCAGGAGACATTGAGGCTGATCAGCACAACTAGTCTTTTGCCAAGAGAGGCTTCTGCACCCCGTATTGGCGAGTGGTAACTGGGGTCTTAAATGCTAGCAAGCTGCCATCTGAAGTACACCAAATGGTCCAAACTCATCTGGAACAGATTATCACTGAGAACATCAAAGGTATGTGGAAAAATAAGCGCAGGAGACACAAGGACCCATGTGAATGGGAGACTATATCAACATTAAACCAGAAAAACCAGATGGTGCCTGGCCACCACCAAAGGCAGCCACAATGGGGGACACAGTGTAGAGTTCCCAAGGCAACATGAGAAAAAAAGGGATATAGCTCAAGAACTCTACTAAAAGAGCACAACTGATGGTCTGACAGCCTGGAGGGTCCCCTGGGAACATGGCCACTAGACCTGCTGCTGGCTCTGACTGGAAACCAGTACTGAGATCAGTTCTTCAGACAAGAATGGACTCAACTTTGGGACAGAGTGTGACCATATGGTGTGTGTACTTTATGGTTCTGTTTTAATCAGTTAGTGTTGCTCTAACAGAAGTACCACAGAATGAATGGCTTTAACAAAGGAAAGTTTATTCTTACATAGTCCAGTAGGCTACAAGCCCAAATTCAGGATGTCCACTCCAGGGTAAGGTTTCCCCCTTGTCGACTCTGGAGGAAAGTCCTTGTGTTGCATCATTCTTTGTTCAGGGAGCTTCTCGGCACAGGAAACTCAGATCTAAAGACATGCACTTCTCCTGGTGCTGCTTCCCTGACTGTGTGAGGTTTCCAACTCTCTGCTCACTTCCCTTTCCTTTTATTTCTTGTAGGATGAAAGGATTAAGGATGGCGCAAGCCATTACCCGGGGAAACTCACTTTACAGTAGAGCAGGGAGGTGATCCTATGAAGGTATATACAGTCTCACCCTAATCCTCTAATATACAGGATAGGAAAATCACAAATGGAGGACAATCATTAAATATTGGGAATCATGGCCCAGCCACATGGCTACACATGTTTTGGGGGGGACACAATTCAAACCATGACAGGTTCTATACATTTATAAGAGGCTGTCCTACTGGTTTCCTTTTAGATCGGAGACAAGAGGGTGAAGAGGAGGGGACAGGTGTTCATTAAAAGGATACTAGAATTATAGAGTGAAAAGGAGGACTATGCTGACACTGGGTGAGAAGAGCAGGTGAAACTGCAGACAGGCTGGCATGTAAAACTGATTTGGATTGTATACTTTCACTTAGTCACTCTTAAAAAAAACAACGATTTCATTTAACTTGGACCCACAATTAATGCCCATAAAAACAGCAATCAAGAAAGCCAGGGAAGTATTGCATTGGGCCAATCTGCTAGAAAAGATCTCTTAAAAGTGTTAAAAATCAAAGATGTCACTTTGAGGGCTAAGTTGTGCCTGACCCAAGCCATGGTGTTTTCGATCTCTTTATATGCATGGAAAGATGGACAATGAGTAAAGACGACTGACAAAGAATTAATGCCTTTGAATTATGCAGTGGGTGAAAGATACTGAATATACCATGAAATGCCAAGAGAAGGAACAAAACTGTCTTCAAAGTATAATCAGAATGCTCCTTGAAAAGAAGATGGTAGGATCATACACTTTGGATACGCTATCAGGAGGTAAAAATCACTGGAGAAGGACAATGTCTTAAGCTGCATTCTCTAGAGAAGCAAAACCAGCAAAAGCATATAAACATATAGAGAGAGAGATGTATATCAAGGAAGTAGATCATGGGGCTGTAGAGGCAGGAATGCCCCAGTCTGTGGGTCAGGATAGAGGCTTTTCCTGATTACTGTAGCCTCAGGTCTGGTGAAACCAAGATCATCAAGCCAGAAGACAGAGCTCTTGCTCACTAACTCAAAAGGTGGATGAAAGCCAAGGTAGGCAGGTAAAACCACAGGTAAGTTGCTAGCTCAAGTCCCAAGAACTGGAGGTCAAATGAACAGGAGGCAGCTGCAGGATCCGGAGTGAGCAAAATCCCATGAGACTTCCAGAACATCTACTTATATTTAATGCAGGCCACACACCCGACAAAACTCCCTTTCAGTTAGCTGGCTACTTATAGTATGGCTGTTACATCCATTGTGGTGTCGATCACAATTATATCAGATTTCATCACAGAAGTGATCACAACATCATACAAACTGCCAGACTGCATCATAACTGCCAAACCACTAAGAATCATGGCCAAACAAGTTGACACACAATCTTAACTATGACAGACATCAGCTCAGTAAAGAGTCAGTAAAAGAGATAAAACCCTCAATGAGATGGATGGACACAGTGGCTGCAACCATGGGCTCAAATGTAACAACAGTTGTGAGCATGACACAGGACTAGCCAGTTTTTCGTTCTGTTATATGTAAGGTTGCTGAATTGAAACCAACTCATGGCACCCAACAATGTAAAATGTATTTAGTAAGTAGTGAATTGAAAAGTAAGGAAGACTATCAAAAACAAACCACAGACAAAAAGGATGTAGAATACAAAAAGGAAATATAAGTCACAGAGGATGAAGTCAGGTCTAACGTGCAAAACTGGAGTCTAACAATGATTATAAAGCAATTTGAAGACAGAACACTAGGAAAGGTATCAAGACACAGATGTAAAAAACCCTATATATTATAATAATTCTTTTTTAAAAATTCACCTAAGAATATTGAGGTAAAATTACTAGACATCAAGGAATAAAGATAAAAATTTTAAAGTAGCTACAGAGGAAACTAATTATCTACAAAGGAGCAACAAGGATGCTAATTTTTCAGTAAAATATGCTAAGAAAACTTGTTTTTTGAAATCACGTACGGCAGGAGGTTTTGCTTTTGCTATTTTGGGATTGAAAATGGGGTGTCCATGCTCAATAAAAGAATCTGAGGCCCCTAAGTCTGTTTGACAGGTTTCCAAAGAAGTTGCAGAGCCTCAGTCTAGGAAGTTTAGTCACATCCCACGTTTACCTCAATATTGGTTTCTTAGGAGACAAACTTCCTCAGCCCAAGTCTGACTGTAATCCTTCACACACCCCTGCATAACACTGAACCTGTTGAATCATGGCTTCGTTTAGTAACTTCATCTCTCCCTCAAAGTGCTCAGGAGTCTATCCTCTTTCATCACGTGTGAGAAGCTGAACCTCTGCATTTATTACTTGACCAAGTTAGAATTAAACTCAGCTTTGTTTCTCAGATTTGAGAGATTTACAATCTCTTTAACAGTCTGAAAGTGCATTGAAATAATCAAAATAATTTTATTTCAAACAAATACCTTCAAAATGTGTGTATTGTATATTGGATAATGTCCTTAACCTACATTTATCGTATCAATTGGCCATAATGTACAGTGGATAGAAAAGGCATTTCATATTAAAGTCCTTAAGATCTGGGAGTCACTTTATCCCAAAACCAGATCAGAAGGATGTGTCTGTCATTTCTATTAGTATCTTAAATTATTTTTGATTGTTGTATTTTATTTCTGATTTGGCTCATGAAACCTGCCATAACTTCACCTTGAGATTTACATGTCAGAATATACATTGTATGATTAAAAACACAGAGAACCCACTGAGTTATACTGGTGCCCCTAAGATATTGTGGGCCCTTTTCTCCATTAGTACAATACTACATCCACTTTGGCATAAGAGAAAGAAGAGAACATAGATACATATCATTGGAAGTTCAGGGGAAATAGTGCAAGTACTAAGTAGGAACTGTCTTTAAATCTTATTTTAAAAATCCATTGACTCTACAATGCATCCACTGTTGAGACTGTTGAGTCGATTCTGACTCATAGTGATCCTATAGGATAGAACAGAAGTGCTTCATAGAGTGTCCAGGGAATGCCTGGCAGATTTGAACCACCAACCTTTTGATTAGCAATCACAGAATTAACCACTTTGCCACCAGGGTTTCCTATAATTAATATGTGCTTATTTTAGGGAAAAACGTTTTTTTCATCTTCAAATGTCTCTGTAGAAAATAACAATTTAGTCATGTGAGAATCCCTAAATCCAAGATTAACAATAAAATACTAAATACTCTTAGTTATTTATTTACATGAGGTAAATTATTTCTTGACCTTTCTCGTAAATAAGAGGAAAAAAATTTTTTTTAACTTGGCATATTTAAATTTCTTCAACATATTTAAACACTTTTAAAAAGTTCTGTATTTTTAATGAAAATTATCTGAAACTAAATTAAAAGTGAATGTAAAATAAAAGCAATTTCAGAGGCAATCTCTTTACTCAGAAAAATATCTTCATCTAAAGTATTTTCCTATAACACCAGACCTTACTAAATACCAACAAGTATAAAATATAATCATGTTAAACTTTGCACGTTACTGAAACTATACTGACAAAGTTAAAGAAGACTTCGTATCAAGCGCCTTTAAAAGCTCAAATGATGTTATGAATAAAAAGATGAGACGGCAGAAGGAGACAGAAGCTGGATAAAAGGACACAGGAAATTCATGGGTGGGGGAAGGAATGTGCTGTTACACTGTAGGGAGAGAAACTAGGGCCATATGACAATGTGTGCATAAGCTGTTGTATGAGGAACTGACTTGAAGTACATTTTCACTTAAAATACAATAGAAAAAAAGAGAAACTTAAAAATATAGGCTTAATAGTGGATCAGCTCAAGATCATTCTCCAAAGAGAAGATTCAAGGTTTACACAAATACTTTATTGAAGTTCTTTTCTTCTTTTCTTAGTTAGTTGTGCTAAAACAGAAATACCATGAAAGGGTGGCTTTAACAAAGAGAAATTTATTCTCCCAGTCTAGTAGGCTACAAGTTCAAATGCAGGGCATTAGCTCCAGGGGAAGGCTTCCTCTGCCCGCTCTGGAGGAAGGTCTTTGTCATGAGTCTTCATTTGGTCTAGGAGCTTCTCTGAGCAGAAACCAAACCCTCCTAGAAGACACACCTGCAAAGCTGGTCTGGCATCCATCCCAGGAGGATGTGGACGTGCCAGTAACTGCGGCTCCTTTCTGATGACCTCACGGATGGTCTCCAGCATCATGGCAGTGGCTCCTCAGCAGCAGAGTTCCCACTGGTGAATCAGCAGAGCTGTACATGGTGCAGGAGTGATTTGGGAGGAGAAATTTTGAGGCCTAAAAAGCCATGACTGATGGCAGGCCCTTGGGATGGGAGAGTGCCACTTACTACTAAACTGGCCCCCATATGTGTGCGTGGATATATGTGCAACCAGGGGACCACCTTTTGGCACCAGGTTGGACTTCACAGTCCAGTTACAGGGTCCCATTAACACTGATGGCAAAATTACTCCCAGATGGCCAGTACCAGTAAAATGGGTGGCTACTGAGCCCCAAATTCCCTAGAGTCCAGGAGAGCAAAAGACAAGAACCCTGACATCTGATTGCTTCAGTCTCTTACTCATGATTCAAAGATTTCCCCCAAATCCAAAATATAGAATTCAATCTGAACAATTTTTAATACTTTTCTGCTGTCTTTGGAACCCTATGTAACATTCCTAATGCAAAAATTCTCTGATATAAATTGTGTTTTCAGATTTCAGATGATTGATAAATGTTGAGTTGCTTGCTAAGATAAATAACAATGAAGTAATCAAGATGTTTTTCATTTGACAGAAAAAAAGTGTACTTTCATGTGTAAAACTCCCTTATATTAACCGCTTGAATCACCTCATAGACTCCATTGCCTTTTGAGTTACAGGTTTCTATACTTATCTTTCAGATGCTTAATTAATTTAAATAAAGATAAAACTTATTTAAGTAGATTACTCACCTAACAATTTTATAGTTGATAAATTTGCTTATCTTACTCTATTAGTAAAAATAGACTTTTAAAATACCTACAGAAATAGAATAAAGTGAGCAATGTGGAGATTTATCTTGATGAGTGAGAAGTAAAATGCCCATTTGTCTGGAATGCAGTGCGTGTGTCAGTGTGTGAATACATGAACACCTGTATGCAATGTGTGAGTGTGAATGTTTCTGGTGTGCATGTGTGAGCTTGAGCATAGGTGGTGTATAGTACATGAATGAATGTGTTTGAGTGTATGTATATGTGGAGTGTGTTTGTGTGGCTTTATGTGATTGTTATGCGTGACTGTGAGTGTATAGTGTGAATGCGTGTGGTACATGAACATGTGGAGTTTGTGTACATATGTGTGTGTGTGTTGTGTGTGGATGTATACAGTGGGTGAGTACATGAGTGCATATGGATTTGTAACCATGCAAGGTCAACAATACAAAAATTGGGACACTGCCTTACAAGGCATCTTACGAATTTTCAAGAAAATGCATTTGAGAAAAGTTGCTGTGGGCATTTGGCATTTATTTTAAATGGAGTCTCAAATTACAGGTCTTCTGAAAGCTTTAAAAGCCTTTTCATGCTTCCTTTCAAAGAAGTGACATTTCAATTCCACCTACAGTGAGCCAACAATATATATTTTGTAACTTCTGTTTTCTCATTTGATTAGGCTAAAAAAGACATAAGTAATGTTTCTGCCCATGTGAATAACCTGATGAGGCCTTCCCCTGAGTACAGTGACATCAGGGACCGCCTTCCTGTCCTGGGACTGCATGTTAGCCACACAGGCAATGTCTGTTAGTGGAAGTGTGCAACTCTGGGTGATGTCGTGACCACAGCAATTCAGTCTCTTGATTTTCTGTTCCAATTACTAATTGACAAACGCAATAATTGGAGATTTCCCTAAGACTTCTTCTCTCCTTTTTTCTCACAATGGGAACTATGAGCATCTTTCAGATTTACAGTCTGAGTGTGAACCAGTGAGCCTAGACTGTTCTACACACCTACACAGGCAGTGCACAGAAGCACCCAAGGGAAACACCAAGTGGATGAATGAGTGAGGAGCAGCAGCCCTGAGTGTCCGGTGCATCTTCCTGGAGCTCCTTGAAGAGGAATGTGGATCAGAAGTCCCCTCTGCTGTAACTTGTGAATCCAAGAAGTGGTTTGGCTGCTCTGGCTATTGTTTAAAATCTGTTGGAGTTATACTGCTGATTCTCACAGGAGGAGAGGCAGGTGCTGGTTTAAGCTTTCTCTAACTCTGAGGGAGGGAGATCAGAGTGTATCCTTAGCAGGGGTGCATGTGCAAGGCCCAAATGCTGTGTAGAAACTGGGCTCACCACGACTAGCTGACATCCCACTAGCAAGCTCTAGGTTCCAATACCAGGACTGTCCCAGCCCTGAGGTACAACTCTGAGGCAGAAACCCACCAGAAACCAGTGGCCTATAGGCATCTTTTAGAGCCACAGTCTCTCAGCTTTTTAAATCACTCACTCATCAGTAATGAGTTTGAGATCATGTACATGTATGCTGATATACTTACAAATTATCTGTAACCCAAACCAAATCAGTTACCTTTGAGTTAATCCCAACTCACAGTGACCCTATAGCATAGAGTAGAACTGCCCCATAGGGTTCCAAAGGATACAAGCCTTTTGGTAACAGGCTAACACATCTTTGTCCAGGGAGCCATTGGTAGATTCAAACCACCAACATTTCAGTTTACAACTAAGCACTTCATCCACTGGGCTACCAAATCCTTAAATTAATGTATTCTGTAGATTATAAAGTATTATAAAACATACATGTCAAATGAATAACATTAGAATGAGGTAAAATGACATAGTGCTTTGTTGACAGTTACGCATTTAGGCTGTCGTTACCTGATATCTCTAGCACCGTTTACACTCAGAGCAGAGCTGGTACCAATGGTAGTGATTGAAAAGACATCTGGAAGCTCTTCTTCATGACTACTTTTGTTCAGTTTGGAATAAGAACTGTTTATCTTTATGCTGGTTTGACCCATAATGCAGCTGACAAAGAGCACCCCCTGCTTTGTATTCCGAATGTGCCTGTATCATCAAGGATGACACGGCCCCACTAGCACTCAGAAGAACCCTTAAACTTCAACATGTTGAAAATGTAGAGTGAAAGGGACTGGATGAAGGGGGGGCCCAAGTGGCAACCCCTCTTCACTGAGGCACAGCCATATTTCCCCTGGCAACATGTCCATCTGACATATAATATGAGCTAAGAATAAATTTATTTCTTGTGGAATTCTTACCTCCCATGCAGGAGACCTAAATTTAGTTCCCAGCCAGTGCATCTCAGGCACAGCTACCACTCATCTGTCAGTGAAAGTATGTGTTGCTATGATGCTAAACAGGTTTTAGCAAAACTGTCAGACTAAGACAGACTAAGAAGAAGAAAGGCCTGGAGATCTACTTCTGAAAATAAGGCTCTGCAAACACTTTGGCTCACAATAATCCAACCCTTTACCAATCACAGGGATGGCTCAGGACCCTTGTGCATGCATTGCTACAAGTCAGGTGTGGACTTCACAGTAACAAATAACAACAGCTGTCTTCCCAACCCCCACCATCTGAGAACCTCTTAGGGAGCTCGTTGGAGAACCTGCCTTAGAGGCATCATCCTACTTTGGGTTTCACAAACCTGTTAGGAAAAATAGGACATTGGGGACCAACATTAAGTCTCCACTTTCTCTCATCAGACAGAACAAAATCAAACCTGTTGCCATCAAGTCAATTCTCGCTCATAGTGACTCTGCAGAACAAAGTAAAACTGCCCCATGAGGTTCTAGGCTGTAATCTTTTATGGAAGCCAACTGTTGTACCATACTCCCGCGAAGCAGCTGGGGAGTTTGAACCAATGACCTTCTGGTTAGCAGTCAAGCACTTTACCACTTTGTCAGCAGGACTCTTTCACTAGATAAAAACCAAAAAAGCAGGCTGGAGTCAAGAAGGCAGACTAAATGCACATCCTCCTGAATCCTTCTGGAAACCAAGACCTGAAATGATAATTAAACGGAGCCTTCTGGACACCTAGTGAGCACTGGGATGTGGCATAGGGCTGTTAATTTGGACTTCATACCACTGAATGCAAAAATCTCCTCTTTTTCACTGACCACACTCTCAGCGAGCACAGGCTTGCACAGATCGAAGGAAACTCACCATTTTGATTTCTCTTTTTCCTCTGTCTTGGCCGGTGGACAGACCTGGGTCCTGAATAGCTGCTGGTCTTGGACACACTGCTGGTGGGACCGGCAAGCATAATTGCCAGGTTCTGAGAGCCTGGCTTTGGAACCTGTACACCTTGGCTCCTCTGGCCTATCGGAGAAAGGAGAAGCCCAGGCAGAGGCCCCAGCCGAACTTGGTTCTTAAGCTTGCAGATGGCTCCTGCTGGTGGGAGCACGCCTTTCTAGCAGGGAGGTGGTGTTTTGCACAGTGTTGCCTGGGGCCAGAGCCTGGCAGCAGAGGCTGTGGACTCTGGGCATTTTGTCACTCTTGGCCTCTCTATCCGCAGGACATCTGGTCCCAGCTGGCTGGCGAGCTTGTGCAGGAAGCTGTCTTGTTTTGCTGGGAGGCGGGGTCATCCATATGGAAGCCTCAGCTGGACCTAATATCTGGGCTGGGAGGCAGTTCCTACCAAAAAAAGACTGCTTTTCCAACAGAAAAGCAGAATTCTACAGAGTATCACCTACAGCTGGGGCCCAACAGCAGAGGCCAGCAGGCCAGTAGCCTTTCTGTATTTTGAGCTAGTTTATAACATCTAGTGTTCAATATAGAGGTGCTTACTTTGCCAGCTGGGAAGAGGGACGTTTACACCTGAAAACCTGACTGACTTTGGAAGTTGCCAAATACTTTTTACTTCTCATCTTAAGACGGCCTAGAGAAACAACTGTGGTACATCTTCACAACACCTCTCCAAGCCTCTATTGACCCACATGAAGCCAAAAAAGCAGCAAACGTTGGAGAGGACGGTAACTCAAAAGTCACCAGTGGCATCAGAAGACCCGCAAAAGAAAACACCTCAGAACTTCCCAGATGAAGAAACTTTTGCGTAACTATCAGAAGGTGAATACAAAAGGATTATATAGAGAGGCCTACTAGACCTTATACAAAATGCAGCACAACAAAATGAAAAACTATGCAAGCTGTTTGATCTGATGGAATATCAGTACTCTAACCAACAGATCAAGAACAAAATCAAAGACATAGAAACTTCAATTCAAAGCCAAGAAAACAGAATGGAACAAATGGAAAAGAGAATTTCTGATTTGAAAGACAGAACCACTGACTCCAGCATCTATGAGGACAAATCAGAAAAAAGAAACAAGAAAAGTGAAGAAGCATTAAGAAGCATGTGGGACTCTATTAAGAAGAACAATCTATGATTAATTGGAGTTCCTGAACAGGGAAAGACACCTGAGAACACAGAGAGTATTGTGGCTGAGCTGCTGACAAAAAACTTCCCAGAAATTATGAAAGAAGAGAATATAGATATCCAAGATATGTATTGAACACCACTCAATATAGATCTCAATAGAAAGACTCCAAGACATATTATAATCAAGCTCAACAAAATGAGACATAAGCAGAAACTCTCAGAGGCAGCAAGACTCAAAGCAAAGCTAATATTCAGAGGGAAATCCCGTAGGCTTTCATTGGATTTCTCTGCAGAAATGACACTGGCACAGAGAAGTGGCATGATACATTCAAAGCCTTGAAGGAGAATAACTTCCAACCAAGAATTATATGTCCTGTAAAGCATCTTTCAACTATGAAAATGAAATTAAGACATTCGCAGATAAACAGAAACTCAGAGGCTTTGAAAAAACCAAACCAAAGCTACAAGAAATACTGAAAGAGTCTCTTGGCTTAGAAGAAAAAAACTGCCAACTTTGTATTTTAGAAAGACACATTATCCAGAATCCTACTCAGTTATGGAAGTCTCCAAACACAATCAAAGCTATGATAGTGAAAGAAACAATCTAGTGACCATATAATGTAAACTATGATATCATCATATTAAAAAGAGGGGTGTACTACCATTGTTATAGTCCTTCCAGTTCAAGGGGAAGTTGACAAGACTGGTAGCAACCAGAATTGGAGTTCTGTATAGTTTATTAAGCAGGATCATAGGGGCGGCCATAAAGCACAATAAAGAAGCAACATACCATATCAAGACATGTAATCCAGGAGTCTCAACAACCACAAAACCAACCCTGAAAAAGGTGAAACATCAACTCACAAAGTAGAAGGTCACAGAATAGATTAACAAAAACAACAGAGAAAACATCAACTCAAAATAAACATATCACAATGGCAGCACTAAACACATACCTATCAATAATTACATTGAATGTGAATGGACTGAATGTTCCACTAAAGAGATATCAAGTGACATCTTGGATCAAAAGACATGACCCATCGATATGTTATCTACAAGAAACTCACTTGAGACCTAAAGATATGAACAAACTGAAAATCAAAGGGTAGAAGAATATATATCAAGCTAACAATGAACAAAGAAGAGCAGATGTGGCAATTCTAATCTCAGATAAAATCAATTTTAATGTAAAATCCACCATCATGGACAAGGATGGACACCATTATTGAAAGGTTCAATACACAAGGAAGACTTAACAATATTAAATATTTATGCACCTAATATTAGAGCACCTAAATACGTAAAAGAAACACTAATTACACTCAAAAAGGAGACAGATCACTTCACAATAATAGTGGGAGACTTCAACACTCCACTCTCAATAATGGACAGATCGTCTAGAAAAAAGCTCAATAAAGACACAGAAGACCTTATTGCCACAATTAACCATCTAGATCTCTTTGACATATACAGAACTTTCTATCCATCAGCAGACAACTACAGTTTCTTCTCCAGTGCACATGGAACATTCTCCAGAATAGACCATGTGTTAGGACATAAAGCAATTCTACAAAATCCATACCATTGAATTAATGCAAAGCATCTTCTCAGGTCATAAAGCCATAAAAGTCAAAATCAATAGCAGAAAAGCATAGACAGAAAGTGGAACTCATGGAAACTGAACAACATCTTGCTCATAAAACCATGGATTATAGAAGAAATCAAGGAGGAAATAAAGAAATTTATGGATTCAATGAGAATGAAAACACTTCCTACCAGAACCTATGGGATATAGCCAAAGCAGTGCTCGGAGGTTAGTTTATCTCCATAAATGCACACATCTGGAAGGAAGAAGGAAACTAAATCAAAGAACTGACCCTACAACTTGAACAAGTAGAGAGAGAACAATAGAGGAACCCTTCAAGTACCAGAAGAAAACAGATCATAAAGATCAGAGCAGAACTAAGTGAGTTAAAGAACAGAAGAACAATTGAAAAAATTAAAAAGACGAAAAGCTGTTTTTTTAAAAACATCAACAAAACTAACAAACCACTGGCTAAACTTACTAAAGAAAAACTGAAAAGGAAACCAATAACCCAAACAAGAAATGAGAGGGGAGTTGTCACAACAGATCCAACAGAAATCAGAAATATCATAGCTGAATACTATGAAAGACTGTTTTCTAACAAATTCAAAAACCTAGAGGAAATGGACAAATTCCTTGATTCGTATCACTTACCAAAATTATCACAAAGTGACACAGAACAACTTAATAAACCCATTACAAAGGAAGAGATTGAAAAAGTCATCAAAAAACTGCCAACCCAAAAAGCCCGGGCCCAGATGACTTCACTGCAGAATTCTACCACGCTTTTAGAGAAGAGTTATCTCCAATACTACTGAGACTATTTCACAGTATAGAAAGGGGTGGAATATTCCCAAATTCATTCTATGAAGCCCGCATAACCCTGATACCAAAGCCAGGGAAAGACCCAGCCGAAAAGGAGAACTACACACTGGTATCACTCATGAATCTAGATGCAAAAATCTTCAACGAAATTCTTGCCAATAGAATACAACAACGTATCAAAAAAATAATCCATCATGACCAAGTTGGATTCATACTAGGGATGCAAGGCTGGTTCCACATCAGAAGAACAATTAATGTGATCAACCACATAAATAACACAAAAGACAAGAATCACCTGATCTTGTCTATTGATGCAGAAAAGGCATTTGGTAAAGTCCAACACCCATTCATGCTAAAAAGTCTCAGCAAAATAGGAATAGATCGCCAATTCCTCAATGCAATAAGGGCCATTTATACAAAGTTAACTGCCTGTGTCATCCTGAATGGAGAGAGACTGAAAGACTTTCCCTTGAGAACAGGAGCTAGACAAGGATGCCCACTCTCTCCTCTCCTATTCAACGTTGTACTAGAAGTTCTAGCCAGGGCAATTAGACAAGAGCAAGGAATAAAGGGCATCTGCATCGGCAAAGAAGAACTAAAAATCTCCCTGTTTGCTGATGATATGATTGTATATGCAGAGAATCCCAAGGAATCCATAAGGAAACTACTCAAGCTGATAGAGGAGTTCTGCAAAGTCTCAGGATACAAGATAAACATAAGTAAATCAGTAGAATTCCTTTATACCAACAACGAGATTATTAAGGAAGAAATCACCAAGTGAATACCATTTACTATAGCCCCTAAGAAGATAAAGTACCTAGGAATAAATCTAACCAAAAGAAATAACAACAGAACCACAAACCCTTACTACAAGAAACTAAGAGAGCGTTACATAAATAGAGAAAGCTACCCTGTTCATGGATAGGAAGACTTAACATTGTGAAAATGTCTATTTTACCCAAAACAACCTACTTATATTATGCAATCCCAATACAAGTTCCAGTAACATTTTTTAATGAGATAGAGGAACAAACTACCAACTTTGTCTGAAAAGGGAAGAAGCCCTGGATAAGTAAAGCATTACTAAAGAAGAACACGGGGAGGCCTCTCATTACCCGACATTAGAACCTATTATACTGTTACAAGAGTCAAAATAGCCTGCCAGCCAAGTGCCAAGTGCCATCGAGTCAGATCAGACTCATGGCAACCCTGAAAACAGCCTGGTACTGGTACAAAAACAGACAGATAGATCAGTGGAAAAGAATCGAGATCCCAGAGATGACATCATCTGTCTATGAACAGTTGATATTCGACAAAGGCCTTAAGACATTAAACTGGGGTAAAAATAATCTCTTCAACAAATGGTGCTGGCAAAATTGGATGTCCATCTGCCCAAAATTAAAACAAGACCCATAGCTTGTACCTTATACAAAAACCAAGTCAAACTAGATAAAAGACCTAAATATCAAATCTAAAATAATAAAGCTCATCCAAGAAAAAGTAGGAACAACAATGGAAGGTTTAATACACAGTGTAGACAGACTTCAAACTCTGTCAAACAAACCACAAACAACAGAAGAGAAAAAGATAAATGGGAACTACTAAGAATCAATCATTTTTGCTCATCCAAAGACTTTAGTAATAGAGTTAAAAGGCCACCTACAGAATGGGAAAAAAATGTTTGGCAACTCTATGTCAGACTGATGCCTGATTTCCAAAATCTATGAGGTATTACAAAATATCAATAAGAAAAAGATAAATCATTCATTTAAGTAATGGGCAAAGGAGATGGACAGACACTTCTCTAAAGAGGACATCCAGGCAGCCAAAAAAACACATGTGGACATGTTCATGATCATTAGCTATTAAAGAAATTCAAATCAAAATGACAGTGAGATACCATCTCACCCCAACAAGCTTGGCCATGATCCAAAAACGGCAAAACAACAAATGCTGGAGAGGCTGTGGAGAAAGTGGAACTCTCCTACACTGTTGGGATTGCAAAATGGTGCAACTTCTTCAGAAAGCAATCTGGTGCTACCTTAAAATAATGGATATAGATATACCATTTGACCCAATAATTCCACTGCTTGGAATATATCCTACAGAATCAAGGCCATTCACACCAACTGATACATGCACATGAGTGTTTATTGCAGCACAGTCCACAATAGGAAAAAGATGGAATCAACCCAGATGCCCAACAACAGAAGAATGGATAGGTAAACTTTCGTATATATATTCAGTGGAGCACTATGCAATGATAAAGAACAGTGATGATAGCAGGAGACGTCTCTTAACCTGGTTTCAACTGGAGGACCTTATGCTGAGTGAAAGTAGTCAGCAACAGAAGGACAAATATGAGACCCCTACGATAAGAATGGAAAAGAACAAATTCATGTGTAACAGAAAAGACTCTGATGGCTGCAAGAGTGTGGTGGGCAGGAGGATGAGGGGGGAGGGTTTAGATTAGATAGTTGTTAGAAACTGGTGACAGCACACATTAGTAAGAAGATCAATATTAACAGGACTTCAATACAACTTGTGTACTCCTCCCATCTTAACCCAATAATTGCAAGGACAGAGTAGCTGTGGTGGGGGCCTGGGGACCATGTTCTCAGGGGAAATCGAGGCCAACTGGCACAACTAGTGTTTTGCTAATGTGGTCTCTCCGCACCTTACATTGGTAAGTGGTGTCTGGGGTCTTAAAAGCTGCCAAGCTGCCATCTGAAGGTACAGCAAATGGTCCCAATTCAGCAGGAACAGATGATCACAGAGATCCATAATGACATGGGTGAAAGAGAATCTGGAAGACAGAGAGACCCACGTGAGTGGATGTCTACTTTGACTTGTTACTGGAAGAACCAGATGGTGCCTGGCTACTACCAGTGATAGCCACGATGGAGCTCACAAAATTGACTCTCTCTGGCAACACAAGTATAAATAGGAGTGCACCCTGAGATCCCCACTAAAAGACCGCAATTGATGATCCAAGGGCCTTGGAGTTCTCCTGGGAGCAGGGCCCCTTGCCCTGATGCTGCCCCTGTCCGTAAATCATAATGAAGGTCAACTTTTCAGACACTGATGGATTTGACTTGGTGATGAAGAGTGACCACATTGTGTGGGCATTTTATGGTTCTAGGCATCTATTGGAGGTCATCCTGTTGACCTCACACTGGAGGAAGGGGAATGGGTGGGTAGGAGAAGATAGGAGACTGTTGGGAAGATAAGACATGTATGGAGCAGAAAGGAAGAGTGTATTGTCACCGTGCAGGCAGAGCAGTGGAAGCTACATGTAGGTTAGTACACAAATTTATATGGGAATGTACATTTTCATTCAACCATCATCATCATCATCATCATCAAAACAAAAAAGCTAAACCAACTGCTGTCTAGCCAATTCTGACTCATAGTAACCCTGTATGACAGAGTAGAACTGCTCCATAGAGTTTCCAAGGAATGCCCGGTAGACTTCTGCCAACCTTTTAGTTAGCGGCCATACCACTTAACCACTGCACCACCAGGCTGTCCTTTCACCAGACAGACCTATACAAAACTGCGAAAATAAAAAAGCAGTAACCACTGATTATGACATTTGAATTGATTATGTCATTTGTATTTTAAAAGTGTATTTTAACACGAAAATCTAAGTCCTGATGTCAGGCTGTATACACAGAGAAACCACACAAGCGAACTCTGCACCCTTGCAACTCCATCACTTAGACCTAGCCCTGGGCAGGAGCCTTAGTCATCTGTGCACTGAAGGGCACTGAGCCTCCTGCTGATCACTGGCCCCTTGCCTTCAGCACTCACATCTGGGGAAAGTGAACCCTTGCTCATTCTCCCAGTATCTACAACCAGAGGTGCCCCGGCCCGCGGGGCAAATCAATGGAAGGCGGGGAGGAACCTGTGAAAAGGAAAATGGGGCAAGAGATGCGAAGAAATGGAGGCAAGACAAGATTCTGATGAAGCCTCAAAATTTTTTTATTTTAGCAGTGGATATACATATACAGCGGGAAGGGGAAGGATTTAGAATCGGGTGATATCTGGTGTGAGGCACTTGGCGTTTTATAATTGGTTAGGCGGTATGTCTGGACAGTGACGCTGGGCAGTGACGCGCGGGTAGTTTTCGCGCACGCGCGCGTTTTCAGGGGCTTTCCAGACTTTCTGTTTTTTGGGGCCTGAAGCTTTTCATGGCCCCCGACACAGAGGTAACTGAACTCACCACTTGGGAGACTCCCAACATGTCTTTGGCCTGAGGAACAAAAAGTGGCACCATTTGGGAGGTCCTGATGTCTTTCCAAGCAAATTATAGGAGTATCTGGTAGAGATAACATAACATCTTTTTAAAAGGCTAACACATGTCATTTCGAGTGTGGAGATGCTGCCACTTGCAGGATTAAAAAAATTACTCTGTCCTTTCCCACAGTTCTGATGGCCAGCAGTTTTGTTTCCATTTTCAGTGATGGTGGTCTGGATTACTTCGTGCTGCCCAAGCTGGTTAAGGCTCTGAAGCCTGCCTCACCATGGCTGCTGTGATGGCTTCCTGTCAGCCTCAGCTAGGTCCTGTTCAACCGGGACTCCTGAAGTGCAGGAAGTCCCAGCTCAGGGCTCAGATGGTTTGGAGTCAAACTTCCCTGCTGTGGCCCCTTCAGCTCACCTCCTACACAGCTGTGACCCAGCTCTGGTCCTGGTGTCCAGTCTGCTGATGGGCTGCTCCTGAGTCCCCTTCACCTGGGTGAGAACCCAGGGATTCCTGAACCTGGAGCTGCCTGGTTGTCCCTGAGATCCTGCCTCGTCCTCTTCCTGGAGCACTCCTGAATAGACATTGCTCACACAGGACACAGGGCAGGACCTGTCCTTCAACAGCAGGAGGAATGGCCAAGTCTGAGGTGTCTCCTCCCTGCTACTGTGATCTGGTCAGACAGACAGCCTACCACTAAGTACAGAATACTCCAAGAGCTCACATTCTAGCCACATTCCAAGACCAGTGCTATTTTTCTCACTGCACGAAGACATGAATGGACTTCCATTGTAATTCTTTATAAGTACCACACAGGTACTTCAAAAGCATAAAACCATCCATTTGTGAGCAATAGATGAGTGCAACTGATGTGATTGCAGACAAAACCATGAACAGTGCCTGCTCTCTGATGGTACATGTGGGCTGTGTCTACGGGTATTTTCTGTGACTGCTGTGCCTGTGGATTCACCCTTCACTGTGACTCCCGGAGCTCCAGAGAGCAGGTTGCTAGTCACACCACGGGTGACCAGATCTACAGGCAGCAGTAAGAGCTCTTGTAACACTCCTGAAGTTTGTGGGACCACCCCACCTCCATCCTCCGGGCCACTGGCAACTGATGCATGTGCTTTCAGTGTGACTGACATCTTGTAACCCGGAAGTACTTCTGGACCTGGCAGCATCAGTTTGACCATCGTAAGTTTATGAACAAGCCTGACTGTTGGAGATGCTTGTATAAAAAGTTTACCTTCATTGAAAATGCTACTTCTTTGAAATCTAATAAGGTGCTTTTCAGTGACCCAGACTATTTCCATAAATAGCAAGAAAAGACATTTAACAACATGAAAAACAAGTGTCAGCAGAGCACAAAGCCATCTTTCCCTCATTTAATTCACATGAAGGACGTGCTGTTAGTAATAAAATGGAAGTCACTCCTGTTCAGGAAACAAAATTGGTAGCATTAGCTCGAATGCTACCTCTCACCCTTCAGAATAAGCAGACATTAAATATGTAATGTCATGAGTATTTTGGTTTTCTTTTTGTTTTTTCTTCTGATTTTTCTGGTCTGAGTTCTTCTCAAAATTCTTCCAATTCGAAGTTGACATTTTATTAAACTGCGAATTATCCTGAACATACGGAATATAACACTGCAGTAGTTGGAGCTAACACTAATCTGGGTCCCATGGAGAGAGCACTTGACCGCGCAGCAGGAAGCTCTGAGACAGGCGAGAGCACAGTTGCCTCTCTTGGGGTCTCTGTCACTTCCTGGTTTCCTAGATGCAGCAGATTCTGATCCTGAATAATGTTTACTTTGATCTCTTTTAAACCAAAAATAGATTTTGCAGAAACAACAGTGGCTGTCCTCCCCTTTCTTCCTCCAAGGAGCCTGCCCCTAAGACACAATAGTGTGATCATCCCCACATTTATCACGTAGTCTAGATATCTGATCTCATTGTTATTAGGTGGTATCGAATCAGTTTCAACTCACAGCAAGCCTGTGTACAACAGAACAAAAAAACATTGCTTGGTTCTGTCTCATTTTCACAATCATTATTATGCTTGAGCCCATTTTTGCACTTGAGCCCATTGTTGCAGCCACTGAATCAATCCACATCTTTGAAGGTCTCTTTCTTTGTTTGCTCACCCTGTAATCTAGGAAGCATTGACATCCTGTTCCAGAGGCTGGTCCCACCTGATAACATGTTGAAAGTATGTGGGACGAATTCTCGCCATCCTTGCTTCTGAGGAGCCTTCTGGCTGTACTTTGAAGACACATTTGTTCGTTCTTCTGGCAGTCCACGGGACATTTAATGTTCTTTGCCAACACACTAATTCAAGGTCATCAATTTTTCTTTGGTCTTCCTTATTCATTGTCCATCTTTTACGTACATATGAGGCAATTAAAAACTTCCTGGCTTGGGTCAGACTGACCTTAGTCCTTAAAGTGACATCTTTGCTTCTTAGCATTTCCAAGAGGTCCTTTGCAGCAGATTTGGACAGAGCAATGCATTATTTGATTTGTTGACTGCTGTTTCCATGGGGATTGATTGTGGACCCAAGTAAAACAAAATCCTTGACAACTTCACTATTATTTCCATTCATTATAATGTTATTTTTTGGTCCAGTTGTGAGGATTTTTGTTTTCTTTCTGTTGATGCATAATCTGTACTGAAGGCTGTAGTTGTTGACCTTCATCAGTGTTTCAAGTCCTGTTCTCTTTAAGTAGATAAGGTTGTGTCATCTGCATAACGCAGGTTGTTAAGGAGTCTTCTTTCCATCCTAATGTCCCTTTCTTCTTCAAATAGTCCAGCTGCTTGGGTTATTTGCTAACCATGCCTATGGAATAGGTGTGGTGAAAGGATACAACCCTAATGAACACCATCCTTAACTTTACACCATGCAGTATCCCCTCGTTCTACTTTACTGGCCACCTCTTTGTCTAAATACAGTCTCCTCGTGAGCACAATCTAGTGTTCTTCACAGTGTTACTCATAATTTGTTGTGCTTAACACAGTCAAATACCTTTGCACAGTTAATGAAACATAGGTAAACATCTTTCTATTATTGTCTGTTTTCAGTCATGATCTATCTGACATCAGCAATGATATCACTTGTTCTATGTTCTCTTCTGAATCTGGCTTGAATTTCAGGAAGTTCCTTGTTAACGTACTGCTGCAAGCACTGTGAGTCGGATCCAACTCGATGGCACTTGGCTTTGGCTTTTAGCAAACTTGGCTGGCTTGGCTACCTGTGCATGACAGTAATTATATTGTTCAATCATCTCTGAATTCTGTTGCATCACCTTTCTTTGGAACTGGAAAAAATAAGAAACTATTCCAATCAGTTGACCAGGTACTTGTCTTCCAAATTTCTTGGCATAGATGAGTGAATACTTTCAGTGCTGCGTTAGTTTTGTTAAAATATCTTGATTGGCATTCCATCAGTTCCTGAGCCTTGTTTTTTCCCAATGCCTTCAATGTAGCTTGGACGTCTTTCTTCAGTTTTAACATCAGTTTCTGATCATAAAATGACTCCTGAAATAACTGAACATCAACCAGTCATTTTTGCTGTAGTGACTCTGTGTTTTCCTTCCATCTTCTTTTGATGCTTCTGTCTTCATTTAATACTTTGACTGTGGAATCCCTCAATATTGCAACTAAAGCCTTGAATTTTTTTTTCTTCAGTTCTTCCAGCTTGAAAAATGTGGAGGGTGTTCTTGCTTTTTGGTTTTCTAACTACAGGACCTTGTACATTTCAGTGTAATACGTTACTTTATCTCCTCAAGCCACCCTTTGATATCTTCTCTTCAACTCTTATTTCATCATTTCTTCCATTTGCTTTAGCTACTCAGGGCTCAAGAACAAGTTTCAGAGTCTTTTCTGGAATGCATCTTGGTCTTTTCTTTCTTTCCTATCTTTTTAATGAACTCTTGCTTTCTTCACCTGTGATGTCCTTGATGTCATTTCACAGTTTATCTGGTCTTTTCGGTTATTAATGTTTAATAAGTCAAATCTATTCTTGAGATGGTCTCTAAACTCAGGTGAGATATGGTCAAGGTTGCTCTTTAGCTCATGTAACTTGTTCCCAATTTCTTTAACTTCACCTTGCATAGGAACAATTGATGGCCTGTTCTACAGTTGACCCTGGCCTTGTTCTGACTGATGATGCTGAGTTTTCCATCATCTCTTTCCACAGATGTGGTCAATTTGATTCCTGTGTATTCTATCTGGCAGGGTCTTTCAGTATAGCTGTCATTTATGCTGGTGAAGAAAAGGCATTTGCAGTGAAGAAGTCATTGGTCTTGCAAAATTCTATCATGCTACCTCTGGCACCATCTTTATCACCAAGACCATACTTTCCAACTACCAATCCTTTGTTCCAGCTTCACATTTCACTCACCAGTAATTACAGATGCACCTTGATTGCACATCTGAACACTTTCAGAATGCAAAAGTTGGTGAAAATCTTCACTTTCTTCATCTCTGGCCTTAGTAGTTGGTGCATAAGTTGTAATAATAGTTGAATTAGCTGGTCTTCCTTCTAGGCATATGGAGATCATCCTATCACTAATAGCACTGTACTTTGGGATATATCTCAAATTGTTCTTTTTAATTATGCGTACAATGCCATTCCTTTCTGTCATTCCAAGCATAGTAGATTATATGATTTTTCTATTCAAAATGACCAATACCAATCCATTTTCACTCACTAATGCCTAGTATGTAGATACTCATGTGTTCTATTTCATTTTTGATAACTTCTAGTTCTCCTAGATTCATACTTTGTACATTCTACTTTTATATTTCTAATGGATGCTTGCCACTGTTGCTTCTCACTTTGAGTTGTACCCCATCATACTCCATTACTCCCTCAAAATGGATAGTCATGTTCGAAATGGAGGCCTCTTGGTGGTGCGTGTCTATTCACCTGGGGGGCTGCAACTTGGGCTGTGTGGGGGTCATCCACTTCCAACCTCAAGTCCAGGAGCCTGACTGCCCTACCCTGCCCAGGTCCTGGGTGACCTGCTCACTTTCTGCCAACTCCCTACCTGGCACAGAGAGTGCTTCCCTCTGCTCTCCTAGTTTCCTGCACTAGATCACAATGTATGTGAAAGTAAGAATGCTCTTTGTTTAACAGTGCTATTGTGTTATACTTTGCATATCATAACTTCATCTGTTTTAAGGGTACAGTTGTCATCTAGTTGAGTTCTACTCCTAGGGACCCTGTAGGATAGAGCAGAACTGACCCATAGGTTTTCCAGTGCTGAAATCTTCACAGAAGAAGGCTGCCATGACTTTTAACCAAGGAGCACTTGGTAGGTTAAAACCACTGACCTTTAAGTTAGCAGCCAAGTACATGACCATTGCACCATCAGGTCTCCTATTAGTTTTAGGGAGTGTATAAATGTTAGTGCAGTCAGCACCATGATCCAATATGGGAGCACTTCTACTATCCCATAAAGTTCTCTTGAGCCCATTTGCAATGATGTATTAATCCTATTGTGATTTTGATTTGCATTTCCTTGATGACTAATGGTCACTATAGATTGCACCTGGACATCAGGAAAACAAAAATCCTCACAATGGGACTAGTAAACAACATTATCATAAAAGGAGAAAGGATTGAGATTGTCAAAGATTTCATTTTACTTGAGTCCACAATCAATGCCCTTGGAAGCAGCAGTTAAGAAATCAAGAGATGCATTGCACTGGAAAAATCCACTGCAAAGGCCTCTTCAAAGTATTCAAAAGTAAGGATGTCACCTTGAAGACTAAAACACACCTGACCCAAGCCACGGTATTTTCAGTCATATCATATGCATGAGAAAGCTGGACTATGAACAAAGAAGACAGAAGAAGAATTGATGCCTTTGAATTGTGGTATTGTAGAAGAACGTTGAATGTACAATGGACTGCCTAAAGAACCAATGGATCTATTCTGGAAGAAGTAGAACCAGAATGCTCCTTGGAAACAAAGATGGCAGGACTATGTCTTACATACTTTGGACATGTTGTCAGGAAAGATCAGTCCCTGGAGAAGGACATCATGCTTGGTAGAGTGGAGGGTCAGCGAAAAAGAGGAAGATCTTTGATGAGATGGGTTGACGTAGTGGCCGCAATAATGGGCTTAAGCATAAAAACAATTGTGGACATGGCACAAGATCATGCAGTGTTTCATTCTGTTGTTCACAGGGTCTCTATGAGTTGGAACTGACCCAACAGCCCCTAACAACAATGACTGATGGAAGCCCTGGTAGCACAGTGGTTAAGAGCTTAGCTGCTGACTTTTAGTCAACAGCTGAATTAACCAGTTACCCCTTGGAAACTCTGTGGGATAGTTCTGCTTTATCCCACAGGGTTGCTATGAGTTGGTTTTTCAGTCAGCTAGCGCTGCTGTGACAGAAATACCCTACAGTGGGTGACTTTAGCAAAGAAAGGTTTATGCTTACACAGTCCAGTAGTTTACAAATCCTAATTCAGGGTGTCTGCTCCAGGGGAAGGGCTTTTCCTCTGTCAGCTGTGGAGGAAAATCCTTGTGTTGCATGCATCAGTCTTTGGTCAGGGAGCATTTTGGCACAGTAACCTCTGGTCTGAAGGACACACTCTTCTCCCAGTGCTGCTTGCTTGGTGGTGTGAGATTCCCAATTCTCTGCTTGCTTCTTTCTTTTTATCTTCTGTAGGGTGAAAGGATAAGGGGTGGTGCAAGCCACACTTCAGGGAAACTCCCTTAGCAAGGGTGTTACAGTCTCACCCTAATCCTCTTTTAACATAATCATTTTATCTATTAGCCACAGGCAGAGATTAAGATTTACAGCATCAGAAAGTCACAAAATGAAGGGCAATCACAGAATACAAGGAATCCTAGCCCAGCCAAATTACTACACATATGTTTGGGGGGGTACACAATTCAATCCATGACAGTTAGAATGGACTAGATACAATTATTTTTTTTAAGTAATTAATGATACTGAGTATATTTTCATGTGTTTATTGGCCATTTGTATATATTCTCTTGTGTAGTCTCTGTTTAAATCTGTTGCTCATTTTTATTCTAGCTGTTTGCTTTCTCATTACCTGGTTGTAGGAGTTTGTTTCATAATCTGGATTGAAGTTGGAGGGCTGACAGGGAAAGCATCACAGAGAAGAGACATTCTTGGAGACTTCTTCCCATTAGTACATTCAAGCAGACTTCAGGGTGATGGTCCCCTTGTTTGCTACTGCTAAATGGACCATGGACCTGCATATCCAGGGCTCCAGAGAAAACAGTGAGCAATTACCAAGACATGATGACCATAAGCAGCTAAGGAAGGAATGATGGAAGGAGAAAATGCACATCTTACAGAAACAGTTGTCATGTTAGTAGCTGCGATTTGACCAAGATCATCTAGACTGCTAAACTAAAGTCCATTCCCTGTCCCAGCTGGATCTACTTACTTATATTTCTTTACCTGTCTCCAGGGTAGTAAATCAACCTTTAGGGAGGTAACAAATTTACATTTTTCAATGAGATGTCTGAATTCTGGCTGTCAGTGACAGGCAGAATGAACTTGCTTTAGTTCAACAGCATTTCTGGTGATCATGGCAGGACTTTGAGGATCCCTCCAGTAAATTCTGTCCCAGGGAAGAGCCAACTTTTCTCTCTTCCACTTTTCTGCTACATCTCTAAAAACCCTCAGTGAATAGGTGGAAAGCTGCCATGGCAATTGAAGGATTCTGACCAGGCCACTCTCTGGTGAATTCTGAAGGCCTGGCTTCTCATACCACCCCAGTAACTCTGGCCCAGACAGGTTAGCGTATCTATCTGTTCCATTCAAAGGCTGAGGATAAGGTCCATAAAATAATTTGTGGGCATGGGTCAGACATTTAAGGGTCAAAAGGCATCTGCCACTGGAAAGCTCCTGTGACAGAAGGGGGTACATAGAGCAGACGAGGAAAGTGTCTGCCCCTTGCAAGACAATCTCCACTCAATGTGAGGTACACATTAGTCCAAGCACAAAACCTCTCATTTCCCTGAACCTCCGCTATCCCGTTAGGTTAAAAAGGGGATTCTTTGGCATCTTCTCCTTTCCTCTCTTCTTCAGCTCAACCCAGGACAGAGGGAATTTGGAGGAGTCCCCCTTGTCTGCCTATAGCTTCCAAATCCTCTGAGCGGTGCTGCCAAGAATCTTTTTCTTGGGAGCCTTCAAAAGCCACCCATCCATACCCAGCATCAATTCACTAATCTAAAAAGGTTCAAGTGTTTTATTCTGGGTGCACACAGTGAACTCAGGTTCTCATTAAGGTTTGAACTTCTGTCTGTCTCTGTACCATCTGTCTGATAATAAAGGAACGTCATCAATTAAAGGTCACTTCATTAAAGGCGTAGTTTTGTCTTAAAGAGAAAGTAACAATTCTAGAACAATAAAAGGGAAATTAATGATCTTTTGCCTTCCAGAAAGAAGTAGAGGATAGGGCAGGATCAACCTCCAGTCATAGCCCCAAGGAAGCTTTTGAAAAAACCCTTTTTAATTGGGTGGAGACCTTTAAGACAAAAAGCAAATAATAATTACTACTTTATTTTGATTATCAGAAATTGAGTGAATCTGAAAATGCAAACAAGTTCCCTTTGCTGCAGGGCTACTCTGAGACATCTGAAATAGCCTGGAGGAGTGTTTTAACCTTAATGAGATATGAAGTTCCGTGTATATCAGTAATTGGTTAGTTAAATACACTTTGATTTCCGAAGCCAGATGATGGGAACTTTGAGTTAAATTGGATTGGAAAAATATGATGAAAAACTTGAAGTGTTTAAATGAACTTTATTTCAAAATTATAGGCTTAAAATAACTTCCAGAAGCTTTTGGGTAACTTACCGACATTACAGTAAATAGATATCTATTATAACTTAATACACCTTTTGCTTTTTCAGGAAACAAAGAAAATGTGTTATATGTCTTAAAGAGTGAGTTTCTTTTTACTGTTTAGAAATATTATTACGGTCAAAGTTTCTGTTTGTCTAATTGAGCTATGAAATTTCTGAGAACATTAACTTTTGAAAATTAGTGTTTTTCACTGCTAAGTAACAAAATTTTCTGACTTCTGAGTGAAACAGTTTACCCCTTAAAGACAAAAATTTGATCTCTTATTAAGATAAAATTCATGAGTCACAAGAAACAAAACCACAAGACTTGGAAACAGAGAGAAAGCAAAAGCCAAGCATAGTCTTTTCTGAGAGAAAAGGGCTAACAGGTTTTGACCCAGACTGAAATCAAAGGGTGCCCAGTTTTTATTGGGTTAAAATACTTGGTGTATTTCCTCTTAATATTGTCTAAAAAATTCATAATAAGTCGGATTCTATTGTTATTTCTCAAATGTTAACAGGAGAAAACTCTGGTTACATACTGATGAGTGCTATGTTTTACTGATCAGAAAATATGCAGTTCAAATCTGCCAGCCCCTCAGCAGAGCAGATATGTTCTCCCTCTAGGGCCACTGTGAATTAAAACTGGTTCCACAACAGTGGATTTGATTTAGTTTTAAGTTGTTGATTTGACCTGGTTAGGAAACATAAGATGAGTTTGGAAACTGAACTGCCTCAACTTCAAAGGTGCATCTCTCTCAAGTGTTTGAAAAATGGAGCCACACCCCGTGATGTTTCTAATTGTGGAGTTGCCATTCCCGTGGGCTTGAAAATTGTGTTCCTGAAGCTCAGTGAACAAGGAGGTGCTTCCCTGGTGGGCCTGGAAGGCAGAGCTATAGAACAGGGCTGGGGGCTAGGGTCAGGGGAGGCTTCCACCCAGAATCTGGAAAAGAGCCCTTGCCTAGAGTCTTGAGGACAGGGCCATTGTGTAAAATGTGATGTGTTCTGTAAAACTGCTTGGTGCTCTGTGAAACACCCCCTTTACCCTGTGGCTTCTCCCATTTATAATGAAAATGGTTTTGAAAACAGGAAATGTTAGATAATCGGATTATTATACATTCCATTAAAACTTCAATACCAGCTGCCCACTCGTCTCCTGAGGAACGGTTCCCCCTTACTCTGGTGAAGGCAGCCCAGTCTCGCCATCACACACGCAGCAGGGAACACATTTTGGCCAGGGGATCTGGGATAACAAGGCATGGCAATATCCTCTTCAACTTCCAATTGGAGTAAATCAACAAAGGCTACCAGTTAGATATTATCGGGCACACACCCCATCCCCACCTCCGATTTATTAAATTGAAAGTGTTCAAATCCCTTGCACAGAGTGGATTCTAACAAGATAACAGATTTAATCTTTGTCACTCATAACCCCAATTGGACTGATATTCAGGCTTTGTTAAATATACTTCTCACCAGTAATGAAAAGTGCCTAGTCCTGGGTAAAGCAAAGAGAGAAGCTAAGAAGCTTCATTCTGAAAGCTCAAATGACAAACTCCTGACCCAGCAACAGCCACTCCAGTGACTGAGCCTAGTTGGGACCCCAATGATGAGGACTTGCCCCTCCTAAACTGTCATAAAAGGTGTATTTCAGCAGATCTCCAAAACCCAGACCCTAAGCAGAGAAGTTTTGACATGGTGCAAGACATACAACAAAAGGCCACCAAGGATCCATCTGAGTTCCTGGAGTGACCGTACGTACACTGATAGACCCCCCAAGTACCTGAAAATCAGAATGATAAACATGACTTTTATGTCACAAAGCACACCAAACATCTAGAAAAAGCTACAAAAGTTGGACAGAGCTTTGGGACTGAATCCTGCCCCAGCTGATGGAAATTACATTAAAGATATTTTAATAACAGAAAACTCAGGAAGACCCAAGCTGCCATCATGCTCTTGGAGTCAACTTATGTTCAGGACAGAAAGGCATCCAACAAGGACCTCAAGAATAGCAAGCCCTAATCAAGGAGAATCAACGTGCATATTGCAAAGAAATACGGCACTGAAAAATGAGTGCCCTAAGAAAGAGGCTGCCAACACTGGTAGAACAGGCCACCCAATGGTAGAGCCATCAGGAATGGAAAATAACTGAAGAGGCCTGAGGCTACAGCTGGAATTAAGTACCAGCATTGTTACTGCCCACTCCAGGAGCCTCAGGTATAGTTAAGAGTGGGAAGAACAAATGGTGGATTTCCTAGCGGACACTAGGGCCACATATTTGGTCCTCAATAACTCCCTTTGATGAATGACTACTCAGTTAGTCCTGGTGATGGGAATAATGGGGCAATTGGAACATGAGCTTTTCCTACAGCCTCTTGATTGTCAAATTGGAGAAAATCAGACGACTTACTGGCTTCAGTATATGCCAGACTGTCCTGTCCTGCTATTAAAGAGACTTATTGTCTAAGCTTAATGCCCAGACCACCTTCTCCCCTGAAAAGAGCCTCCAGATGGAAGGACTTCATGAGGCTCGTAAGTCAGCTTCCAGAGGTATAACCTGACTGACAAAGAAAATCAACAATGAGAAAGTGAGAAAATTCCTGGGCATTAGATGGAGACCACACACAAAGCCAGAAGACCACAGTCATCAGGAAAGTTTGAGAATAATGAACCATACTTTAAAGATACAGATCTCCAAGCTATGTCAAGAGACTCTTTTACATTGGTATCAGGTCTTGCCCACTGACTTGTTTGAAATCTGGGTAGCACCTAGAAGCAGGCTCAAATTGATCCCCTATGAAATTGTGTATGGGAGACCCTGCCATGCTGCCTCAGTATAACTTTCCCACAGGCAGAAAATGACCTTGAAGTTCAGAATTCACCAGTTTTCTCTGCCCAGGTCTTCACTCCTCCCTCAGATAAAAACTTAGAGAGAGGGGTCTGAAGAACAGCTGGAAGAGGAGTGGACTAGCCTGTGGAAAATCCTGCTGACCACCCCTACAACTGTGAAATTGGCCAGACTAAAGGCCTGGACACATCATACCTGTGTAAAGCTGTACCCCTTGGCAGACACAGATATGACAGATCCTCGTAGACCACTAATCTTGGAAGAGAAACCAGGCCAGAATCCTCTCTCTTCCTTACACTCAATTTATATGGACTTGCACACAATGTATGTTTCTGATTTCTTTCCAGAGGGAGATGTAGACATTTGAACCCCTATGTAGTTGATTAGAAATTTTGCCTTGTTCAGACATGTTCAGAAGAACACCACTTATGGGGATATTTATAACTGGTGACCAGTTAAGAAAAGAATCAGATGGTCTTGATCCAGCTTAAGACTGTCAAAATCTTCAGAGTACCCTATGCTAGTAGATACATTAAGTTACCTAAGGGATAGTCCTTGCTGTGTAGAAATCAGGCCTTTTCATGTGTTCCCACAAACGCTACACAGGAACCATGCTCCTTTGGAAGGCTTTCCCAATTCCCACCCCAGATTAAAGATATCTGACCTAATCATGCCTGAATTATAAGAGATTAACTTTCCCGAAGATTGTCATAGTGACGTACATCTGTTCAGTCTAGCTGAAGATGCATCCTTGTCCCTTTTATCATGGCAATAGGTTTAGTAGGTCAGCCTGTGCCATGGTTAAGGCCTTAAATGCTACCTTGTAGGCCATGAATTGGGACAAGTCAGAGAGGCGGTTATGGAAAGTCAGGCAGCTGTAGACTACTTACTCCCCAGACATAATCATGGATGTGAAAATCTTAAGGGGATGTGTTGCTTTGACTTGTCTGACAGCTCCCAATTGATAGACAAAAAATTAAAAAATGGTAAAAGATATTATAAATAACATCGAACAGCAGGAAAGTTTCAGGTCTGAGTTGGATAAATTATTCTCATGGGTCCCCAACATAAGTTGGCTGCACATACAAAATGATAATCAGTATCATTATTATTGTGGGTTATTTGTTGCTATATACAATGTGTACCCTGCCTCATGCCTTACTGTACCACATGCTGTAGAGAGCTAGCCCACAATCCAAGATTTGATCCTAGAGTAAATGCTATAAATCAAAACAGCTATTTTCATTTAAACATATTTCATAGATATGAACTTGATGATTAAGAGCATGGAATGTCAGTAGCTGGGACTTAACAAAGGTCTTCTAGACTGATAAACTAAAGTCCGTTCCCTGTCACATCTGGATCTACAGGCTTACATTTCTTTACCTGTCTCCGAGGTAGTAAATCAATCTTTAGGGAGGTAATGAATTTACATTGTTCAATAAGATGTAAAGGAATCTTGTGATTCCCTTTTCTATCCTGTGACAAGATTTGACATTTTCCAGCTGCAAATCTCTTAGTAATCTGGCTATAAAAGCCACTGAAATTATAACCCAAATGGGACAGTTTGGGGAGAAGTTATTCTTACTGTTTCCCAGCTGGCATGTTTGTCTGCTAATTAATCATTGACTCTTTCTCTCCATCTCTAAATTTTGGCTGTCATGACAGGTGGAACGAACTTGCTTTAGTCTGGCAGCAGTCACACACAAGTAGATAGGCATACTTAAACACACACATACTGCACATTTCTAGCATCACACAATCTGAAAACTCATATCAGTAGTGTAAATTAGATAAAAAGTTGGCTTCTGGAAGGAGGGATGGGGCCAAGATGGAGGACTAGACACACGTCTCTTCAATCACCTCTGAGAACTAAGGCCTGAATTAATAATTGAATGGAACACTCTGGACACCCAGGAAGCCCTAGGATACGGCATAGGGTTGTCAAATTGGACTGCATGCCACTAAATGAGAAACTATCTCTCTGACAAGACAGTGTGCACTGAGCTGTGCTCCTGATGACTCACTGCTTGGGTGGACTGCAGGTACTGATGCTCCCTTTGTTATCTGGGAGGTAGGGGATGGGCATGACCCTGCAGTGCTAAAGCAAACAGCAAATAACACAGCAGAGAGACAGTCCATGGGATAGCCACATTTTGAGAACCTGGTTGCTGACTGAGGGTACCACTCCCCCTCCACCCTCTCTTTTCTGAGCTATACCACAGATTCCAGAGTTTCATGGTGGGCAGAGCAGCTCGGTTGGGACACCACCTTTGTCAGCTGGGAGGTGGAGTCACCCAACCAGAGGCCTCAGCAGGGGTTAATTCCCAAGCTGAGAAGCAGTGCCAGTTCAGAAAGTACTTTTGCTGCAGAAAGACTGTAGGACAGTGTTACTTCACTGAAGTGTTCCAGCTGAGGATGACAACAAGGCACTAACCCCTCTCTAATTGAACTACAGCATACCATCTGAGAATGGACAAAGAGGTGCTTCCATTGTCAGCCAGAAGGTGGGGCCTGCCATACCTGATGCCCTAACTGATTTCAGCAGCTGTCAGTCAGCTCCTAGCTTCTTAAAATAAGACTGCCTGAAGAAACAACAGCTGAGCAGCCCATCAGCATCTCTTCTAGCCTTTACTGACCCACATCACAGGGTGAGTTGACAGTCCCCTAGTGAATTCATAAGTAGGGATCCATCTTTGCCAGCTAGGAGGCAGAGACTGACTTCCCAGGGAGTCCACTGGGGCCAGTCACTTGAGTATACAGAGATGACTGGCGACCAACTCACTTCTCAGAACTACATCTCAGCTACTGTTGAGGTAACACCAGAGAAACTAAGCAGTCTCTAGATGGTCCAAAGGCAACAAACCACATCTAACCATTTAAAGAAACAATCCACCATGGCTCTACAAAACTCCCAAAATAAAGAACCAAAACACTGCCTACATGAAGAAGCCTTTCTGAAACTACTGGAGGTCAAGTACAAAATAATTTTATATAGAGTCCTCCTAGACATTAAACAAAATGCAGCAGAGCAAAATGAAAAATTAAGTAAGCTATCTGAATTTATGGAACATCAGCAATCTGAAATCCAGCAGATCAGTAATAAAATGACAGAATTAGACAATTCAATCCAAAGCCAAAAGACCAGAATTGAGGACACAGAAGTCACACTTAGTGAACTTGAGGACAGAGCAACTGATAGCAGCATTTGAGGAGAAATCAGAGAAAAGAAGAAAAATGAAGAAACATTAAGAAACATGTGTGACTCTATTAAAGAGGAATAGTGTGACCAGTTGGAGTTCCTGAATGGAGAGGAATAGCTGAAAACACAGAGTATTGCTGTTGAGTTGCTGACAGAAAAACATGCCTAAAATCATGACAGAAGAGAACATAGATCTCCAACATGTGCATCAAATGCCATAAACACTAGGCCCCAAAATAAAGATACCAAGACATATCTCGACGGCACTTGGCTTGGCTAATAAAATGAAATATAAATAGATGCTCTTAAAGGCAGCAAGGCTCAAAGCAAAGCTGACATTCAGAGGGAAGCCCTGTAGACTTTTGTCTGACTTCTCTTCAAAAATGATGTGGGCATAGAGGCAGTGGGATGACACATTCAAAGCCTAGAAGGAGAAAAACTTCCAATGAAAAATTATATATCCTGTAAAATTGTCTCTCAAATATGAAGATGAATGAAGACATTCACAGATAAACAGAAGGTTAGAGACTTTGAAAAACACCAAACCAAAACTACAAGAAATACTGAAAGAAGTCTTTGCTTATGAAAACAAAACCATTGAGTGTATATTTAAGGAAACAAAGCAGGACACAGCATTCAGAATCTTACTCACATAAGAAAGTCACAGAATTCTATCAAAGTTATAATATTAAAAGAAGGGAACCAGTGATCATATCATGAAAACTATGACACCATCCCACTAAAAAGAGGCATATATTACAGTAGTTATATCCCTTGCAAATGGAGAGAAAGTTAAAAAGATATGCAGAAGTTGAAGTTGGGTCTAAATGTAGAATATTAAAGGGGAGTGCAGGGTAGCTGCAAGCCACAATAGCAATGCAACATATCGAAACAAGAAACGTAATACAGGAGTCTCAACAAACACAAAAACAACAATGAAAAACATAATGTCAACCCATAAAGAAGACTGACCCAGAACACAACATTAAGGCCAACAGAGAAAACATTAACAAAAAAATAAATACATCAAAATGACAGCACTAAACATATACCTATATTTACATATCTATAAATACACTGAATATAAATGGCCTAAATGCTCCAATAAAGAGCTAACAAGTGACATCCTGGATCAAAAGACGTGACCTGTCTATATGTTGCTTACAAGAAACTCACCTTAGACCCAGAGATATGAATCAACTCATAATTAAAGGATGGAATAATATATACCAAGTTCACAACATACAAAGAAGAGCAGAAGTGACAACACTAATCTCAGATATAATAGATTTTAATGTAAAATCCACTGTCATGGACAATGACGGTCACTATTTATTTGTGAGAGGTTCAATACACAAAGAGGACTTAACAATAATAAATATTTATGCACTCAATACTACAGCATCTAAATACATCAAACAAACACTGAGTACATTCAAAAATGAGAGATCACCCCACAATAATAGTGGGAGACTTCAACACTCCACTTTCAGTAATGGAAAGATCATCTAGAAAAAAGCTCAGTGAAGACACAGAAGATCTTATTGCAACAATTCACCAACTAGACCTCACCAACAGACACAGAATTTCTTATACATCAACAGATAAATACACCTTCTTCTCCAATGCCCATGAAATGTTTTCCAGAAGAGACCATGTGTTAGGACATAAAACAAGTCTCAACAAAATCCAAACCACTGAATTATTGCAAAGCATCTTCTCAGGCAATAAAACCATAAAGTTGAAATCATTAGCAGAAACAACATAGACAGAAATTGAAACTCACAGAAACTGAACAACACCTTCATCAAAAAACCATGGGTTGTAGAAGAAATCAAGGACAAAATAAAGAAATTTACATAATCAAATGAGAATGAAAACACATCCTACCAGCACCTGTGGGATACAGCCAAAGCAGTGTTCAGAGGTCAATTTATCTCTATAAATGCACATATTCAGAAGGAAGACAGGACTGAAATGAAAGAATTAACCCAACAGCTTGAACAAGGAGAAAGAGAACAACAGATGAACAACGCAGGCACCAGAAGAAAACAGATAATAAAGATTAGAGAAGACCTAAATGAATTAGAGCATAGAAGAACAATTGAAAAAAATAACAAAAGCTGTTTTTTGGAAAAGATCAACAAAATTGATAAACCATTGGCTAAACTCACAAGAGAAAAACAGGAGCGGAAACAAATAATTCAAATAAGAAATGAAATGAGAGATGTCACAACAGACTCAGCTGACATCAAAAATACCATAACAGAATACTACAAAAGGCTATATTCTAACAGATTTAAAAACCTAGAGGAAATAGACAAAGTTCTAGATTCACGTCTCCTACCAAAATTATCACAAGAGGAAGTAGAATTTAGTAAACCTATCACAAAGGAAGTGATTGAAAATGTCATCAAAAAATTACCAACCAAAAGAAGTATGGGCCCAGGTGGCTTCACCACAGAGTTCTACCAAACTTTTAAAGAAGAGTTAACTCCAATACTAGTCAGACTATTTCACAGCATAGTAAGGGATGGGATACTCTCAAATTCATTCTATGAAGCCATCATACAAAAGCCTGATACCAAAGCCAAGGAAAGGCCCACCTAACAAAAAAAATCACAGGCCAATACCACTCATGAACCTAGATGAAAATCTTCAACAAAATCCTTGCCAATAGAATTCAACAACACATCAAAAAAATAATTCATCATGACCAAGTTGGATTCATACCAGGAATGCAAGGCTGATTCAACATCATAAAAACAACTAATGTGATCAACCACATAAATAACACAAAAGATAAAAAGCATCTTATTTTGACAATTGATGAAGAAAAGGCATTTGACAAAGTCCAAAAGCTATTCATGCTAAAAACTCTCAGCAAAATAGGCATAGAAAGGAAATTCTTTGACATAATTAGAGGCATCTATGCAGAGCCAACAGCCTACATCATCCTGAATGGAGAGAGGCTGAAAGAATTCCCCTTGAAGACAGAAACTAAACAAGAATTCCCACTCTCACCACATCTATTCAGCATTTTACTAGGTCTAGACAGAGCAATTAGATGAGAGAAACAAATAAACAGCATCCACATCAGCAAAGAAGAAGTACAAATCTCCCTATCCGCAGATGATATGATTGTATGTGCTGAGAATCTAAAGAACCCGTAAGTAAACTAATAGAAGAGTTCAGCAAAGTATGAGGATAAAAGATAAATGTAAGTGAATCAGTAGGATTCCTTTATACCAATAAAGAGATCATCAAAGAAGAAATCACCAAATCAATACCATTTACTATAACCCCCAAGAAGATAAAATGCCCAGGAATAAATCTAACTAGATGTCATGGATTGAATTGTGTCTCCCCCAAAATAGGTGCAGCCATGCAGCTGGGCCATGATTCCCTGTATTCTATGATTGTTTCCCATTTTGTGATTTTGCCATGCTGTATGTTAAAGGATTAGGGTAGAACTGTAAATCCCTCTATAGGATCACCTTCCTGTTCTACTGTAAAGGGAGTTTTCCTGGAGTATGGCCTGTACCACCCTTAATCCTTTCATCCTAGAAGAGATAAAAGGAAAGAGAAGCAGACAGAGAACTGGGAGCCTCGTATTATCAAGAAAACAGCACTGGAAGAACATATCCTTCAGACCTGAGGCTCTTGTGTCAAGACACTCCCTAGACAAAGACTGATACAATACCAGACTTTCTTCCAGAGCCAACAAGGTGGAAAAACTTTCCCTAGATGCACATCCTGAATTTGGACTTGTACCCTATTGGACTGTATAAGAATAAACACTCCTTTATTAAAGCCATCCACTCTATGGTATTTCTGTTAGAACAATGCTAACTGACTAAAACACTAGAGAAACAATAGAAATACAAGACCCTACCACAGGAAACCAAGAGAGACTTACATAAATGGAGAAACCTACCCTATGAATTAACACTGTGAAAATGTCTATTTTACTCAAAGTGATCTACATATATGATGCAATCCTAATACGAATTCCAGTGTCATTTTTAAATAAGATGGAGAAACAAGTCACCAACTGTGTTTGGAAAGGAACGAAACCCCACATAAGTAAGTCACTATTGAAAAAGAGGAACACAGTGGGAGGCCTCACACTACTCAACCTTAGAAACTATTACACTGCCACAGTAGTCAGAACAGCCTGGTACTGGTACAAAAAAGAGACATATAGACCAATGGAACAGAGTTGAGACCCCAGAGATGCCACTATCCTCTTATGAACAGCTCATATCCAACAAAGGTCCAAAGCTTATAAACTAGGGGAAAAAAAGTCTCTTTAACAAATGGCACTAGAAAAATTGGATAACCATCTGTAAAAAATTGAAACAAGACCTGTATCTTACACCTTACACAAAAACTAACTCAAATTTGGTAGAAGACCTAAATATCAAACCTAAAACAGTAAAGATTATCCAACGAAAAATAGGGTCAACAGTGGAAGTTTTAATGCACAACTTAGACTTCAAAATCTGACAAACAAGGCATGACTAACAGAAGAGAAAATAGATAAGTCAGAACTACTAAGAATCAAACACTGTTGCTCATCCAAAGACTCTATTAAAATAATTAAAAGACTATCTACAGAATGGGAAAAAAGTATTTGGCAACTATATGCTGGAACAACATCTGCCCTCCACAATCTGTAAGGTACTGAAAAAAAGCAACATGAAATAGGTAAATAACCCAATTAAGGCATGAGCAAAGGAGACTGACAGACACTCAGCAAAGAGAACATCCAAGAAGCCAAAAGACACATGATCAAATGCTCGTGATAATTAGCTATTAGAGAAATCCAAATCAAAACTACAGTAAGACACCATCTCACTGCAACAAGGTTGGCCATGATCCAAAAAACACAAAACAACAAACACTGGAAAGGCTGTGGAAAGAATGGAACTCTGCTACACTGCTTGTGGGAATGTAAAATGCTACAACCTCCATGGAAAGCAATTTGGTGTTTCCTTAATAAGCTAGAAATAGGTGTACCATTTGATCCAGTAACCCCACTGCTCAGAATATACCCTGCAGAATCAGGAGCAGTCACACGAACAGATACGTGCACACGAGTGTTTACTGCAGCACAGTCCACAGTAGCTAAAAGATGGAATCAACCCAGATGCCCAACAACAGATGAATGCTTAAACAAACTATGGTGCATATACTTAGTGGAACACTATGCAATGATAAACAACAATGATGATTTTAGGAAGCATCTCATAACCTAATTTCAACTGAAAGAAATTATGCTGAGTGAAATCAGCAGCTAAAGGACAAATATTGTATGAGATCCCTGGTCTACATACCACTGAACCAGAAGCTTCTCTTTTGCCAACCCCCACCCCTTGATGAGTGTTGGCTCTTGCAGACTGAAGGTAAATTGCCATTTAACTTTTTTTTTTCTCTCTGTTAGCTTGTGGGAGGGGTTGAAGTTTGACTGGCAGCAAGGCTCAGACACACTGCTGATGAGATCGGTGAGCAGAATCACTACATTTTGAGAGCCCGGCCTTGGAATCTGTGCAACTTGTCAACTCTGACCTCTCTTTTTCAGAATCTCGGAATCTCCACCATTGAATAACCTTTTTCGAGGCATGCAGGGGAGCTTGTGCCGAGCGCCATATTGATTCACTGGGAGACAGAGTTTCCTATATGGAGGCCTCAGCTGAACCTAATTACTAGGGTGGGAGGCAGTGCCTGCCTGGAGAGCACTTTTCCAGCACTAAAGCAATCTTTGATATAGAGGTGCTTACTTCACCACCTGGAAAGAGGGATTTGCACACCTGAAAGCCTGACTAATTTTAGAATCTGTCAGATACTTTTTACCTTTCAGTAGAGAAATTACTGTGGTGCATCTGGACAGCATCTCTTCCAGCTTTTGCTGTCTCACATTATAGGGTCAGCTGACAGCTCCCCAGTGACTCTATAAGTGGGGCTGTGTCTTTGCCAATCAGGAGGTGGAGCCTGCTACCCCAGAGATTCCACTGAGCCCAGTCACTGAAGTGCATAGAGATGTCTGGTGATCAACTTCCTTCTCAAACTGAGCTTTAGATCCTATTAAGGTAACATCAGAGAAACAAAACAACCTCCAGATGCCCGAAAAGCAACAAGCTTTGGACCAGAACATTAGGAAGAATTCACCTATGGATTCAGAAAGCCTACAAAAGAATGATCCAAAGAATTTCCCAGACAAAGAAGCCTTTCTGAAACTATCGGAGTGCAAGTACAAAAGGATTATAGAGAGAGCTCTCCTAGACCTTATACAAAATGCAGCAGAATAAAATGAAAAACTAAGCACTCTGTTTGATCTGATGGAACAGCAGTACTCTGAAATCCAACAGATCAATAAACAAAATCAAAGAGATAGAAAATTCAGTTCAAAGCCAAGAAAACAGAATTGAACAAATGGAAAACAGACTTTCTGACTTGACAGATAGAGCTACTGAATCCAGCATCTATGAGGGGAAATCAGAAAAAAAAAAAAAAAAAAAAACAAGAAAAATGAAGGAGCATTAAGGCATGTGGGACTCTATTAAGAGGAACAATCTATGATTAATTGGAGTTCCTGAACAGGGTGGGACACCTGAGAACATGGAGAGTATTGTGGCTAAGCTGCTGACCGAAAACTTCCCAGAAATTATGAAAGAAGAGAATATAGATATCCAAGATGTGTATCAAATGCCACTCAATATATATCCCAAAAGAAAGACTCCAAGACATATTATACTGAAGCTTAACAAAATGAAACACAAGCAGAAACTCTTAAAGGCAGCAAGACTCAAAGCAAAGCTAACATTCAGAGGGAAACCCTGTAAGCTTTCGTCTGACTTCTCAGCAGAAATGATACTGGAATGGAGATGATGGGGTGACACACTCAAAGCCTTGAAGAAGAACTTCCAACCAAGAATTATACATCTGGAAACACTAACTTTCAAATATGAAAATGAAATCAAGACATTCACAGATAAACAGAAACCCAGAGACTGTGTAAAAACCAACCCAAATCTACAAGAAATACTGAAAGAAGCTCTTGGCTTAGAAGAACAAAATCATTAATTTTGTATTTTAAGAGAAAATACAGGACACATCATCCAGAAACCTACTCAGTTAGAGAAGTCTCCAAACTCAATCAAAACTGTAGTATTAAAAGAAGTGATCCAGTGATAATATCATGAAACCTATGATTAAAAAGAGGGATGTACTGCAGTTGGTATAGTCCTTCCAGATGGAGAGGAAGTTAATAAGAATTGTAGTAGTTAAAATTGGGTTTAAATATAGATTATTAAGGGGGACTCGATGGCACTTGGCTATAGGGGTAACTGCAAAGCACAATAAAGATGCAACATATCAAATCAAGAAACATCGTACAGGAGTCTCAACAACCACAAAACCAACACTGAAAAAGGTGAAAAATCAACTCATAAAGAATATTCCAGAACAGAATAATAAGAATGACAGAGAAAATATCAACAGAAAAATAAACATATCACAATGACAGCACTAAACACATACCTATCAATAATTACATTAAACGTGAATGGACTGAATGCTCCACTAAAGGGACAATGAGTGGCATCTTGGATCAAAAGACATGACCCATTCATGTATCGCTTACAAGAAACTCACTTTAGACTTAAAGATATGAACACACTGAAAATTAACAGATGGAAGAATATATATCAAGCTAACAATACACAAAGAAGAGCAGGTGTGGCAATATTAATCTCAGATAAAACAGATTTTAATGTAAAACCCACCATTGTGGACAAGGATAGACACTATTGCTGAAAGGTTCAATACACAAGCAGGACTTAACAATATTAAATATCTATGCACCTAATATCAGAGCATCTAAATACATCAAAGAAACATTGACTACACTCAAAAACAACATAGATCACTCCACAGTAACAGTGGGAGAGTTCAATACTCCACTCTCAGTATTGGACAGATCATCTAGAGAAAAGCTCAGTAAAGACACGGAAGATCTTATCACCACAATTAATCAACTAAACCTCATTGACATACATAGAACTTTCTATCCATCGGCAGACAAATATACCTTCTTCTCCAGTGCACACAGAACATTTTCCAGAAGAGACCACGTGTTAGGACATAAAGCAAATCTCAACAAAATCTGCACCATTCAATTGTTGTAAAGCATCTTCTCAGACCACAAAGCCATTAAAGTCTAAATCAGTAGCACAAAAAACATAGATAGAAAGTGGAACACGTGGAAACTGAACAACGTCTTGCTCAGAAAGCCATGGGTTATAGACGACATAAAGAAATTTATGGATTCCAATGAGAATGAAAACAGTTTTTACCAGAACCTACAGGATACAGCCAAAGCAGTGCTCAAAGGTCAGTTTATCTCCAAAGTGCACACATCTGTAAGGAAAAAAGAACCAAACCAAAGAACTAACCCTACAGCTTGAATGAGTAGAGAGAAAACAACAGAAGAACCCCTCAGTCACTAGAAGAAAACAGATCATAAAGATCAGAGCAGAACTAAATGAATTAGAGAATAGAAGAAAAACTGAAAAGACCAAAAGCTGGTTTTTTTGAAAAGATCAACAAAATTGACAAACCATTGGCTAAACTTATTAAAGAAAAACAGAAAAGGAAACAAATAACCCAAATAAGAAATGGGAGAGGAGTTGTCACAACAGATTCATCAGAAATCAAAAATATCATAACAGAATACTATGAAAGTCTGCACTCTGACAAATTTGAAAACCCAGAGAAAATGGACAAATTCCTAGATTCATATCACCTACCAAAATTATAACGAGGTGAAGCAGAACAACTGAATAAACCCATCATAAAGGAAGAGATTGAAAACGTCATCCAAAAACTACCAACTGAAAAAACCCTGGCCCAGAAAGCTTCACCACAGCATTCTACCAAGCTTTTGGAAAAGAGTTGTCTCCAATACTACTGAGACTATTTCACAGTATAGAAAGGGATGGAATACTCCCAAATTTGTTCTATGAAGCCAGAATAACCCTGATAACAAAGCCAGGGAAAGACCCAACAAAGAAAGAGAACTACAGACCAATATCACTCGTGAACCTAGATGCAAAAATCTCCAACAAAGTTCTTGCCAATAGAATACAACAACATATTTTCAGACATTAAAGAGTGCAGAAAGTACAACATCAAGGTATGCAATGTACGGAAATGACTCTAGGGAATGTAACCCAGAGATGCTCAACCTGAATCTGCTGCTGCTGCTGCTGCTGCTGTTGCCAGCTGCCGCCAAGTCAGCTGAGGCTCATAGTGACCTTATGTGCAGTAGAGTGACAAGTTGTCTGGTTCTGTGCCATCTTCACTATCACTGGTATGTGTGAGCCCAGTGGTGCAGCATCTCCTCATTTAGGACTCTTCGAGTCTATTCTAAGTTACAGTGACTCTGTTGGACAGAATAGAACTGCCCCCTAGTGTTTTCCAAAGAGAAGTGGATTCAAGTCACTAACGTTTTGGTTAGCAGCCAAACATTTAGCAGCAGCACCATCAGGGCTCATTAATATCTCAAAACAGTGGTTATCACATCTCCCATCAGACATACACTTCTGGGCTTGATAGTGGCATCTTCTTTTAACTGATTGTTCCTAGTATTAAAAAAAAGTTGATTTTATAATCACCTTGAAGAACATATGCATTTATTAATATAATTGTAGGTATTTTTGTAGGCTTCTGACTATAACCTGAGCTAGCTGTCTGTGCTTAATCTTGTATTATCTTTTCAGAGTTTTTATTTCACTTTATGATAGTGATATACTTCATATTCATAATCACCTTGGTTTTGAGGTTCTCTCTTCCTTTATGTCTCCACCCAATCTGTGGAGTGTCACCTACCACGTTCTGCTTCCTCCTCACCACAGAACTTGCCTCTGTCTTCTGTCTTCTGTCTCCCTTCCTGTAGGCTCATGTCTTTATAATGGCCACATTTCTCTGCAAAATCATTTAAATCCCAAGATTGACAGAGGAGAGCATTCCCTTCCCAGGGGAAGGGGTGCGGCTCCTTACACTGACGATCAGCACCCTTGTCTTCTCCTGAAACAGTCTCAGAGCCCGAGCCCTGCCCTGCTTTCTGAGCCAGGCTGTGTAGGAACCTAGATGCTACCTTTCCATTCACAAGACACTTCTGTCTAGAGATGTTAGATCCTTCAATCAACAGAATGCAGCTGCAAGTGGGCTGCAAGTCCCAGACCACCACAGTGCCTGGCCATCACACCTCTGATTCACACAGTCATTCATGGGTCTGTATCAGCATGGGAAAGTCAGGGAAACTAGTCTATATGGAATGCATGTTGGTATTGTGAAAACAAATGCTCCAGTCAAAGTTTTGTCTTTGTTTTTTCCCACATTGTAGGGGAAAAATATCCAGACCAATCTGTTACGTCAGTATTAATACATCAGGTAGATTATTCAGCTACTTATTTACTTTGTATGTTTACACACATCCTCAACGTCAATGAAATAGATATCATCTCTATTTGGTTATCATTTCCAGTAAAGGCCATTAGGGTCTTAATGAATGCAGATGTGGAGGGCACATCACACTTAGTTGATTAAATTTTCTCAGTGAACTCAAGGTAAATTGCATCAAAACTTCAATACTAAATCCCTTATAGTGGTTTATTAATTGAAAAAAGGTGAAGCTAGACTGAAGATGTTATAAATATAATTGAGTTGGGGAATTTAATGAACATGCTGGCTTTGTTTGCAAAGTACAGGAGTACACCAGTACAGAAATAAATTCAGATATGTCATCGCAGAGAGTTAGATAAAGGGAAACTATGTTCTCCAAATGCCCTTGCTCAGCCATGGAATAACTTGAAAGGCTGTGTGAACCTGTTAAGTGTCCATTCCGCTAAACGCCCCAGGTATTTATCAACTAGGGCTGCCACAATGAAGTACTATAAAACAGGTGGCTTTAAGCAAAGAAATGTATTATCTTACAATTCTGGAGATCAGAAGTTTGAATCAAAGTGTTAGCAGGAACATGTTATTCTGTAGACTCTAGAAGACCTTCTCTGATTAATTTTACTCAGCATAATGTCTCCCAGATTCTTCCATGCTAGACTATGTTTCCCACCTTCATCATCATTCTTTATAATTGCACAGTAGTCCATTGTGTGAATATACCGTAACTTGTTTACCCAGTCATCCACTGACGGGCACCTGGGTTGACTCCATATTTTTGCTATTGTGCACAGTACTGCAATAAATATTGGTGTACATGTATCTATTTGTGTGCCCTTAAAAACTGAGATTACTTTCACTTTCCTTTTTTTTGGTTCCGGTAGTTGGAAAAGATAAAGATAGGATGGCTATTATTCTTTTGTCTGTCTCAGGCATCAGTTTTCTGAGGAAGCTTCACTCTCCTAATTATTGTTACCAAACAGTACCTTTGCCATGAGGGTGGCTTCTAGTCACCTGTCTTTACAGCTTGTCAGAGTTGTATATTGATGTCAGTAAGACTGTCGGTTTGTGTTGGCCTCTGTGAGCCTCCTGGAAACATGGATTTGGGTCAAGACAGCAAAGCATAGGTCTAAGTGCATGTACACACTGTCTTCTATAAAATGAATGTATGGAGGAAGACAGGGTGAGAGAAGATGCTGTTAGGATTATATGATTCAGTTGAGATCCTTAATAGGGTAAACTGTGAGTACTAAAAGTGTAATTTTAGAAGTTGTAATTGTGAAAGGCTGGACTAAGGGGGAGGCGCTGCTGAATTCGAGCAGAATGGCTGACCCTAAAGTCCCTTAAAGGTTTCGCTATACTAATAACCTTGTGAGGCTCAGAGCAAGGGAGTAATCTCTTCCCAGTTAATTTTTATCAGGCACCAGAAAGGATAAAGACAAGACAAACTGTTAGAGAACCTGATCAGATCCTATGGATGCCTAGAGCAAATCTTAATGGCTGGTGCTAGAGTAGCCTCACCCTTAGGACTCTTATCCTACCGAAGGACTAATTGTTAATGACAGACTGGGACTGGTAAAACGACTGGGAGGGGGAGTTGCCCTCCAAGTGCGACAGAATCATAGCTAGAAGAGTCAGGGGTGGGCTGTGGTATAATGAATCACTTTTATATGGCCTTTCTCACCATGATCTTACAACTACCATGTAGGTGATGGGGTGGGACTGTGTAAACGGGGTAATTGTGACCCACCAAGGGGGTTGGTCAGTTTTATCATCTCACCGGGCTTGAAATGAGCCATTTTGGGGGGTGCAGAAGAGAGGATCCCACCACCACCAAGGAAAGAGAGCCAAGAGTGGAACATGTTCTTTGGACCCAGGATCATTGTGCTGAGAAGCTTCTGGAACCAAGAAACAGAGACACAGAGAGACGCAGAGAGAGCTGCAGCACAGAACATGATGAGAATCTGTCATGAATTGAATTGTGTCCCCCGAAAATATGTGTAGCAGTTTGGTTAGGCCATGATTCCTGACATTGTGTAATGTTCCTATGAATTATAAATCCCACCTGAATGAGGGATGATGGGCAGTGATTGTATTAGCGAAGCAGGACTTAAACTGTAAGATGGTTTTGTGTCTTGAGACAATCTCTTGGAACATGAAGGAAAGGAAAGCAAGGGGTCCTCATAGCATCAAGAAAGAAGTGCCAGGAGGAGAGGCGGATCCTTTGGACTCAGGTTCCCTGCACCTCAGAAATTCACAGTCCATAGAAATATTGACAAGGACCTTTCTCCAGAGCCATCGAAGAAAGACACCCCAGAGCTGATGTCCTGAATTTAGACTTTTAGCCTACCTTTCTGTGAGAAAATAAATTTTTCTGTGTTAAAGCCACCCACTGATAGTACTTCTTTTATGGCAGTACTAGATGACCAAGACCAGGGTGGCAAGAGAGACAGGTGGCAGAGACCAGCAGCAAGAAACAGTATGGAGGGTGTCATGGACTGAATTGTGTCCCCCCAAAAATAAGTGTAGCCATGTGGCTGGGCCACGATTCCCGGTATCTTGTGACTGTCCTCCATTTTGTGGTTTTGCTGTGCTGTATGTTAAAGGATTAGGGTGGGACTGTAAATTCCTTTATAAGATCACCTCCCTGCTCCACTGTAAAGGAAGTTTCCCTGGAGTATGGCTTGCCCTATCCTTAATACTTTCATGTTGCAAGAGATAAAAGAAAAAGGAAGCAAGCAGAGAACTGGGAACCTCACACCACAAAGCAAGCAGCAGCAGAAGAAGAGCGTGTCCTTCAGACTCGAGGTTCCTGTGCCAAGAAGCTCCCTGGACAAAGACTAACGCAATACTGGACTTGCCTCCAGAGCCGACAAGAAGAAAGCCTTCCCCTGGAATGGACACCCTGAATGTGGACTTGTAGCCTACCAGACTATGTAAGAATAAACAAACGTTCCTTTGTTAAAGCCATCCATTCTGTTTTATTTCTGTTAGAGCAGCCCTAGCTGACTAAAATAGAAGGCTTCCCAGCTCCTGGAGGGAAAAAGCCAAGTGTCTGACAGGAGGCTTGCTGGAGGATTAGGGTGCCTCCAAGCTTTAATGGAGCTAGTAGGTTTGCTGACTGAGGGAGCTAGAGCTGAACACCTTCGGGCCGAGGCTTCCTGGCAGAGTGGGATGCCTCTAGGCATTTATCAGCAGAGCCAAAAGACTTTTGCTAACACTTGCCTGAGCAGGGCAGGGTCAAGGGGCTAGAGAGGTGTTCCTACGGGCACAGCTGAAAAAAGCCATCCTGACAGAAGAACTGTATCCTGAGGAATCCCAAACCTAAATTGTAACCTGTGACTTCCCTAATAAACTCTCTAATTGTGACTATTGTCTGTGAGTTCTGTATAGCCACTGTGATGAACTAGCAAGCCCAGCAGTGAAGTAGAGAGTGCCATGGGAAGAATAATTGGTGTCAGGTTTGGTAAAGATGGCAGAGACAGGAGGCATGTCTGACCTCTGCCTCATGGGAATCAACCTCAGGCTGTTGAAATTGATTCTTTTTCCTACTTGTGAAGCCAGAGAAGACCAGACACTTCCCACATGCCATTTTTGCAGTCAATGTCTTTGTGTGTCTCTTGGTGCTTCTGACTTGGGTCCAAGCAGCAAAGAATAGGTCTAAATACACACACCTACTTCTTTCTATAAAACAAAAGCATGTTAAGATTAAACATGCATCCTATTCAATTAGGTAAGAGGAATGTGTCCACATGACCAGACAGATGTAGAAAATCCATTCTGTGCTCCCTGGTCCTGAGACTTGAGTGGTCCATGATCCAAGAGACAGACTGCAAGGCCTAGGTTGAAGTGAGCACCCAAACTAGGGTCTCCTAGATGGGTCTCCACCCATCCTCCATCTGGGTCCCTATCAGTTGCTGTTCAGGCCTGTCCTGCAGCCTGTCCTGAAGTCCTTATTGAGGAGTCAGAATGCATCCCAGAATGTAAGAAATAAACTTTGCAGTCAGATGAGCCAAGTGACAGCTAAATGGTCATCAGCTGTGATGGCACAACACTGATCTCAAGGTTGCCAGACACAAGGCTGGGTAGAGAGCAGAGGATTGGGTCTTGGTGGAATGGGAAGCTAGGCAGCAGGGCCACAGGCTGGGCAGGGGCTATGGCGAGTGGTACTGATGCATCTCAAGGTAATAGCCACAGTCTAGGCCAGTGTGAGACTAGCAATGCCCACCTCCATCCACATCGCTTTTGATGCCCCTACATCCATGTTGTCTCTCTTAGGAGGGACACACCTGCTCTTGTCTATCCTCATGGCTTGACTTAGGTTCCCAGAAAGTGTTGTGGAGCAGTGAGGTTAAAAATTACCTCTTTCAATGACTATCCCTAACAGCCTGGACTTTCTAAAACTGGACAGATTAACATAAAGACAGAACATGGATTCATACATTATTTAGGGGAACCAAGGATGTTTGCAAAGCAGATGACCATTTAAATATTAAATGTATATTCTACAAATCAGTGTCATGCCAGGAAAGACACTTGAGGGTGAGAGGAGTAAACCGGCCATTTGTGATGGAGAGGGAGGCAGCAGAGCAAGGTAGCACTGCAACGGCAAGGAAAGGGTGGGGCCACTGGGGATCAGCCACAGTGTGGTCACTGGGCAGGTCTGGATGAAGGGGTGTGTTTGTATGGGCATAGATGGGGCATGGTGGCAACAGGGTGTGGGAGGCAGCACCCATACTCTCTTCCAGTCTTTCCCCAATCTGTTGTTATTGTTGTCAATTCAACTGTATTCTTGGTGACCCTACTGCAAAGAGTAGAATTGCCTCATCATGTTTCCAAAGAGTGGCTGGTGACTTTGAACTGCCGACCTTTTGGTGAACAGCCCAACTCTTAACTACTGTGCCATCAAGTCTCCCCTCAATCTGTTAGTGATCCTTATTGCTTGAACTCCACTTGAGGCTAGCTTGTTTAGTCCTTCAAGTTAGCCACCGAAGGACAGACTGATTGTGCAATGAGGAAGGCAGCAGACGGAGAATGCCCAGCACCAATACGTTCCTGAAAAACTGTCACAGTGCCCTGAATGTCAGCAAGCAAAAACGCCCCTCTGTGTTAATTTTACAGCAATTAGTGAATTTTCCAGGGGCTACTCACTTGGTCATTAATGATGTGGTGCCATTGTCGACATTTGTGGTTTACCGTGCATTTCTGCATAGGAGCACACAAAGCTCGGGTGCCAAAGAGTAGGATGAAAAGAAACCCACCATCTTCTGGCGCTAAAAGAGACGCACGCAGATGGTGAAATGAGTCACCAGACATAAAAGCAAGAAAACACGCATCAGAGAGGAGAGCACTTCCATTCACAACAAAGGACTTTATCTAGATTTGGCATAGAGGGAAGAGTTGTTTCTTGGCAAGAGTATGGATAATAATGCTAAAAGGGAAGGAGAAAGAAAAAGAGTGATAGTTTTCATCAGCTGTAACTTGATTAGAAAAGCTGCCCTAGAAGATTACTATTTTCAGTAAAAGAATACATTTATAGAATGCATGCCTTTTGATTTCACCTTGGTAGACGCCTTGATGAATTTGAACATCATTGCACTTGTTAAAGAAGGTCAGTGTTCTTCATTTATTTACAGAGACATGTTTACATACACATATCTGATTTTTGTATATTTCCCACTTTTAAAATCTTAGTCATTTGATGTAAAATAGCAAAGATTACATGATCAATGAAAATCAGCTCTAAACATGGATGCCACACTTAATTTTCCAAACCAAGTTGATAAAGACAAAATTCACAATTTTGGCCCATTTCATCCTACCGATGGGGCCATTTTTGAAAGTCAACTTCATTCTGCTTCTTCCAGTCACAAGGAGGTAACTTTTGTGCCTGCTCTGAATGACTGAATGTCAAGTGAGCAGGTAAACCCAGAAGAAGATGCACCCGAGTGAGTGTGACAATACGAATCCCAGACTCACCACTCCATAAACATTGGAGCATAGTTGTAAATATGGATACCCACCACTGGAAATCCCGTGGTGTAGTGGTTCAGTGCTACGTCTGCTAACCAAAAGGCTGGCAGTTTGAATCCACCAGGCACTTCTTGGAAACTCTATGGGGCAGTTTTACTCTGTCCTATAGGGTTGCTATGAGTCAGAATCAACCTGACAGCACTGGATTTGGTTTGGGGTTCATTGGAAAATATACCTAATTTTGAGCTTCCGCAAGTGGAAGAAAAAGAAAGTGTGTCAGATAAGAAGGGCCTGGATGTCTGGGTAGAGGGAAGATGCTGTGTGGCCCAGTGTTGCACACAAGAACGAGATGGCCAGAAGGTCTGGAATCAGAACCACAGACAGGGCACACACAGGATTTGAGGGGGTGTATTAGCACGGCCACAAAGCACCTGTAACTCTCACTCCACATTCACTGGGCTCAGAGATGATACTGTCCTTTATTTTCAATATCATCACGTTCATCCTGATGACTTTAAGCCTAAAGAAACTTAAGAAAAGAAGAAGTCATCCAAGTCGTGTGACCACAGAGATGGCATGGTACACCTGATAAAAACTGGAAAGCCCATTGCTTGCAGGTGAATTCCAACTCAGAGTGACCCTATGAGACAGAAAAGTGTTACCCCACAGAGTTTCCAAGAAACATTGGATGGATTCTAAATGTCAGCCCTTTGGCTACTAGCTGTGGCTTTTAACCACCATGTGAGCAGGGTAGCATACTCTTAGCAAATCATCTGTAGCACCCTACAAAAGAAAGAGAAAAATTAAACAGTCTAACATATGTAGCCTTTTGGATAAAACTGTCAGTCAGCCTCCAAAATATACAGCTCACAGCCTGAAAGCTGAACTTGAGAATCCACTATGAGGAGGTGACTGCAAGAAAACACTAGAATTCCTTCACATGTTTTCCCTACTGTTTGCCAGCTTGTCATGTAGTGGTGGCCTGCATGGTGCTGAGACATTGCAAGATGTGCCACTAGTATGAAGGCTGATGATTAAGTTTCTGAACTCATCCTAGGAAAATGCTACACATCTCATTGCTGAATATCCCTGTGGTCACTTTGAAAGTACTCCCTTTGGGAAGCTATCCACCAGTGCCTACTCCACCATTCAAAGCAGTGTGAGAACTCTTTTTCTGCAACAGCTACCAGAGCTGTAATCATATTACCCTTGATGTCGTGAACACCATCAAAATATCTTCCTTTCAATATTTCCTTTATCTTTGGCTAAACAAAAGGTCACTAGGGGCCAGATCAGGTGAGCAAGTAGAAAGTTCCAATACAGTTATTTGTTTATTGGCTAAAAACTCTCTCATAGACAACTGTACAATTAAGTTCATGAACTTTCCACCGTGCACAGTAGCCATTCCAGAGGGAAGGACTTCAAAGATGACTGTAGTGATATTCACCAGTGAGGTCTGTAGCACTTAGTACTTAATTGTCAGACCTCATAAAATATTTCAAATACTAGTGGGGTCACCCATAGCGGACAAGTTTCAGCTAGTCTCTCAAACTAAGACAGATTAGGAAGAAGGAACCCAAAGTCAACTTCTGCAAAGAATTACCTCTTTAGAACCTTATGGACAGCAGCAGGGTATTGCCTAGATAGGGCCAGAACATGAGCCCCTCACAGTTCAAGGTGGTCAAAAAAACAACTGGGGAACAGCTGCCATCTCAAACCAGAGTTGACCTTAATGATACAGATGGAGCCAAGTTCTAGAACTGGTAATTTCTGACATGGCACAACTGAAATGAAGATAAACAGTTTCAAATATCCAGTAACAACAGGAACACGGTATGTATGAAGTATAAATCCAGGAAAATCTTAAGTCTTGAAAACAAAGTGAAAGGCATAAACACTGATATCCAAGGAGTGAGCGACCTCGTTGTGTTCGAAAGACTGCTTCCTGATCTGTGTACAGGTTTCCCATGAGCAAAGTTAAATGTTTTGGAATTCCCATTCTTCAAAATGTTGTCCAAAATTTATTAAGAGACACACAGGCAAAATGCCTTTGCATAGTTAGTAAAGTACAGGTAAACATCTTTCTAGTAGTCTCTGCTTTCAGCCAAAATCTATCTGATATCCCTTGTTCTATGACTTCTTCTGAATGTGGCTTGAATTTCAGGCACTTCTCTATTGATGTATCACTGTATCCACTTTTAAAGAATATTCAGTGCAATTTTAATTACATTTATATTAATGACATTGTTCAATCATTTTCCACACATATTGGATAACCTTCCTTTGAAACAGGTCCATAAAGGCATCTCTTCTAGTTGGTTGGTCAGGTAGCTGTCTTTCAAATTTATTGGCATAGATAAATGAGCACTTCTGATGCTGTATGTGCTTGTTGAATACCAACTGAGAAGTTTCAGCAACCAGATTCACTGCTGGAGGTGCCCACTAGCTTATGCCAAGAAATCTGGAAGACAATTACTTGGACAACTGATTGGAATTTAACCATATTTGTTTCCATTGCAAATAAAGATAATCCAACAGAATGTAGAAATTATTGAACAGTATCATCAATATCACACATAAGTAAATGTTTGCTGAAGATCATTCAAAAGCAATTGCAGCAGTGTATCAACAGAATTGCATGATATTCAAAGCATATTTAGAAGAGGTCCTAGCACCAGGGAGGTTATTGCTGATGTCAGATAGATCCTGGATGAAAGCAGAGAATACCAGAATGATGTTTACCTGTGTTTTATTGGTAAGCAAAAGCATTTGGCTGTGTGGATCATACTAATTATGGATAGAATTTCAAAGAATGAGTATCCCAGAACACTCAATTGTGTTTGTGAGAAACCTGTACATAGATCAAGAGGAAGTTATTCAAACAGAACAAGGGGATACTGCATGTTTTAAAAAATTAGGAAAGGTATGCATTGGAACTGTATTCTTTCATTATAGTTACAGAATGTCTGCTGAACAAATAATCTGAGAAGCTGGACTACAGAAGAAGAATTGGACATTAAGTTCAGGGAAAGACTCACTAACGATCCATGATATGCAGATGACACAACCTTGCCTGGTGAAAGTGAAGAGGACTTAAAGCACTTATTGATGAAGATTAGACATTGCAGTTTTCAGTATGAATTACACCTCAACACAGAGAAAATGAAAATGCTTACAACCTGACCAATAAGCAACATTGTGATAAGCAGAGAATATATTGAAATTGCTGAGGATTTTATTTTAATTGCATCCATAGTCAATGCCCATGGAAGCAACAGTCAAGAAATTGACATCTCACTTTGGGTGACTCTGCAGTGAATCTTTAAAGTTTTCAAAGCAAACATGTAATTTTGAGAACCAAGATGCACCTGACTCAAGTCATGGTGTTTTCAGTTGCTTCATATGCATGTTAAAGCTGGACGGTGAACAAAGAAGACAGAAGAACTGATACCTTTGAATTATGGAATCGGCAAAAGAAAAAAAAAAAGAATATAAATTTACCATGAACTGCCAGAAGAAAGAATAAATTTCTCTTGAAGGAAGTACAGTCAGAATACTCCTTGGAAGAAAGGATGATGATAGTTCATCTCACATGCTTTGGACATGTTCTTGGGAACGATCAGTCTCTAGAGAAGGACGTCATGCTTGGTAGAATACAAGGTCATAATAAAAAGGAGGGCTCTCAGTGAGATGGATTGATACAGTGACTGCAACAATAGGCTCAAGCATCACAGCTGTGAGGATGACATAAGCCTGGGCAGTGTTTTGTTTGTTGCACATAGGATCAATACGAGTCAAAGCTGATTTGAAGGCACATAACAACATGTGTAGTTATTTTTATCTCATTCTTTTAAAATTTGCTGTTTCCTGCATGCTTTACATGCACAGAAATTGCAGCTCACATCTGTACATGCGTAAAATTTATAAATACATATGGATACATACTATACATTAGAATGTGTGATTCAAAGAATCCTTTTCTAATAAGAGTTCTACATGTTGGAGAGTGCCTACTTGAGCCAGGCCCTAGTTCTCTTCAAAGAACCAGTGTCAGAACCCAAAAGGCCCATGGACGCTGCCCCAGCACCAGCTAACTATACCTGGGCCCTGTCAAGAAAGGCTGCAAATAAAAATTCTAAAGCTTTGTGCACCAGAATTCTGACTTGTGTGGATCCCTCAGCCTGGGTCTGAGGGATCTCCCAGGCCAAAAACAGAGGAGAGGCCACTCCCTCATTTGCTTTGCACTCAGGAGGATTTTGAATGGCCCTGGCCAGAACGGCCACGTTAGGGGACCCAAGGCACTGAAGGGAGGAGCACTGTGGCCACATCTGAGCTACCACGGAGCACCAACAGCACACCCATGCCTAGCTGAGCAGTGAGAAATATCAAAGCATCTGGGAGAATAAGGCAGACAGTACAGGGACCCAGGGGTGCTGAGACCTCTGAGGACTCAGGGATTTAAGTCTAACAAGGGAAAAGATCCTGACTATACATTGTCAGCCACCAGGAAAATTTGATGTTAGGGTTGAAATTATCTAAAATGAGTGGACACTTTCAGAGTGATGTTTATAACACGTCTTGTAGTGCTTCACGTGGCTCAGTGGGGCCAGGCAGGATTGCTACTGTTCATTTATCTCAGATGTAGTAAAGTTGCTGGCTAACAGGTGGCTAGGAAGAGTTTTGCATTTTCTGTGGGTAAGTTTGCAACAACTGTATTTTAGTTTCTTTTCAAATGTCTCTAAGGGAATACCTAAAATCAAGAATCTAAGACATAATTGCTTTTTATAATTAATTATGACAAATAATTGTAAGGTTAATGAAATCTTTCTTAAAAAATGAGGGGCTATCTTGTAATCAAGAGTCCAATAGATTTCATTTTGTAGAAAGCTCAGTATTATTTATCACTTTTGGGAAAAATAAATGAGGACTGAAGGCAGTACTATTTATCAGTCTTGAAAAGAAAACAAAAAGACATTCACTTTAACATTCAGGGAAATTGTGCTGGATCTTTCTGGATCTTTCAGGGCTGTTTGACCAACACATCACCCTGAGGCCAGAGTTTAGTTTCAAGGTACATCTGGGGCTCTCCAGTGTTAAATGAAGTCTGTAGGGAGGAGGGCATCCTTTCTTCCAGAAGTTGTACCATGCATAACAATACATTGAAACACAGCAAACCAAGACACTGGCATACTTTATTTTAGACTGATCAACAGGCATGGACACTAAGCTCAAATGGCCCTTCTGTACTCTCTGAGGGGGAAACATCATCCTTCTACATCCGCTGTAATCAACACACAAGAGACTGGTCACACATACTTTGTACGATGAGATCCATAATCGATACAAGATTCAGTGCATGTTTGAAATTACTGAAACTTAATAACAGAGAGGCTGTCACCACAAACATGATACTGCATTAGCACATAATGCTGTTGTGATAAGTGTATTAATACTTGGAATGATAATAGAAAATGTTTTAAATTGCCACCTTCTGAAAATACAAACTTGATAGTCTTTGTAAGAGAGCTCCTTTTTTAAGAGACTGAATTTGCAATAATAAGAGCAGGTAGCTCACCTGCATTAGCTAACATTTTTATCTTCATCCATACGTGGAAATTTAATTTAACAGAGATTACATCTTGCACATTAAAATGTTCCTTTTGCTAAAATTTTAGTCAGAACTTATGGAAAATACGTTAATATTAAAAGCATCTATAGTAGACATGATTCAGGTGGGGAAGAGGTGCTTCTTCCAAGTAGAGTCCATCTTAATGACATGGGTGGAACAAAAGTTTTAGGGACCTTCATTTGCTGGTGTGACATCACTCAAAATGAGATGAAAACTGACAGATATCCATTAGTAATCTGAGTGTGGAATGCACAAAGTATAAATACAGAATAACAGAAAGTTGTAAAAAATTCAATGGAACACATAAAGATTGATATCTGAGGTATGAGTGAGCTGAAATTGATTGATGTTGGCCATTTTGGATTAGACAATCATATGGCTTACTGAGCTGGGAATGACAAATAGAAGTGGAATGGTATTGTACTCCTCATCAAAAGGAACATTTCAAAATCTATCTTGAAGTACAAACTGTCAGTGATAGGATAATATCCATAAGCCTACAAGGTAGACCTGTTAAGATTTATGTACCAACCACGAAGCCTAAAGATGAAGAAGCTGAAGAATTTTACCAATTTCTGTAGTCTGAAATTGATCAAACATGTAATCAAGATGCACTGGTAATTAGTGGTGAGTGAAATGTGGAAGCTGGAAACAAAGAAGAAGGATCTGTAGTTGGAAACACAGCTTCAGTGATAGAAATGATGTCACAGATCACATGAATTTTTCAAGACCAACAGCATATTCAGTACAAATGCTTTTTTCCAACAAAATAACCAGTGACTATATACTAGAACATCACAAAATACAGAAATCAAATCAACTACATCTGTAGAAAGACACAGCAGAAGAGCTCATGCTGTCTGTTGAACAAGGCTAGGGGCCAAATTCAGAACATATTACAAACTGCTCATATGCAAACTGAAGAACATTAAAACAAATCCACTAGAAGCAAAATACAAAACAAAATATAAACTTGCATATATCTAACCTGAACTTGAAGGTCACACCAAAAATAGTCTTGATGCACTGAACACTCATGATAGAAGCCTAGACAAGTTTTGGGTGACATAAAGATATTACATATGAAAAAAGCAAAAGAACATTTAAAAACTCAGGAATGAAAGGACCAAAACGGATGTCATGAGACTCTAAAACTGGTGTCTGAAAATAAAATAGCTAAAGTAAGTGGAAAAATAATAAGTAAGATAGCTTAACAGAAGATACCAAAGGGTGCTTTGAGAAAACATAGTAAAATATTGTAATGAAATGTACAATGACCTAGAGTCAGAAAACGAAAAGAGAGGAACAAGCTCAGCATTTCTGAAGCTGAAAGAACTGAAGAAAAAATTCAAGCTTCAAGTGGGTAAAATATTAAATGATACAGGATGTGTCAAAAGAAGATGGATGGAATGCATGGAGGCACTGTAGTAAAAAGAGTCGGTCAATATTCAGTCATTTCAAAAGGCAGCTATCATGGATTGAGTGGTGTCCACCCCAAAAATATGTGTAGCCATGTGGCTGGGCCATGATTCCCAGTATTCTGTGATTGTACTCCATTTTGTGATTTTCCTGTGCTTTATGTTAAAGGATTAGGGTGGGGCTGTAAATCCCTTTATAAGATCACCTCCCTGCTTCACTGTAAAGGAAGTGTCCCTGGAGTATGGCTTGCCCTACCCTTAGTCTTTTCATCCTGCAAGAGGTAAAAGGAAAGAGAAGCAGGCAGAGAACTAGGAACCTCATATCATTAAGAAAGCAGCACTGGGAGAAGAGCAGGTCTTTCAGACCTGAGGTTTCTGCAACAAGATGCTCCGTGGACAAAGCCTGATGGCAATACTGGACTTTCCTCCAGAGCCAACAAGGGTGTGAACCTTCCTCTGGAGCAGACATCCTGGATTTGGACTTGTAGCCTACCAGACTATGTGAGAATAAACATTCCTTTGTTAAAGCCATCCACTCTCTGCTATTTCTGTTAGAGCAGCACTAGCTGTCTAAAACAGCAGTATATGATTAAGAACTGATGATACTGAAGAAAAAGTCCAAGCTGTACTACAGGCATTGGCAAAAAAACGGGGCCCTGGGAATCAAGTAAAAACTGAGATGTTCCAACAAATGGATGCAATGCTGGCAGTGCTCCACCTGTCTTTGCCAAATTTGGCCAAACAACTGGAAGAGATACGTATTTGTGCCCAATACAAAGAAAAGTGATCCAGCAGAATGTAGAAATTATAGAACAACATCATCAATGATGGAAATCCTTGTGGCACATCAGTTACACACTCTGTCTGTTAACAAAAATGTCAGCAGTTTGAATCCACCAGACACACATTGGAAACTACATGGGGCAGTTCTACTTTGTCCTGTAGGTCACTATGAGTCTGAACTGACTTGATGTCAACAGATTTGACTTGGGGATTTTCAGCACTAATAAGTAAAATTTTGCTGAAGATCATTAAAAAGTGGTTGCAGTGGTACATCAACAGGGAACTGCCATAAATTCAAGCCAGATTCAGAAAAGGATATAGAACGAGGAATATCATCGCTGATGCTACACGGATCTTGGCTGAAAGCAAGAAAACAAGGAAGATGTTTACCTGTGTTTTTTTTTGACTATGAAAAGGCATTCCACTGTGTGGATCATAACAAACTATGGATAACATTAGGAAGAATGTGAATTCCAGAACATTTCACTGTGCTCATGAGAAACCTGTACACTGGTTAACAAGAAGCAGTGGTTAAAACAGAACAAGGGGATACCGTGTGATTTCAAGTCAGAACAGACATGTGTCAGGGTTGTGCCCTTTCACCATACTTACACAACTTATATGCAGAGAAAATGACTGAAGAAGCTGAACTATATGAAGAACATGGCATCAACATCTAAAGAAGACTCATTTACAACCTATGATATAGAGATGACACAACCTTATTTACTGAAAGTGAAGAGGACTTGAAGCATTTATTCACGAAGATCAAAGATTTCAGTATGGATTATACCTCAATATAAGAAAAAAGCCCTTACAACTGCACTAACAAAGAACATCTTGATTGAATATTTATAGAAAGATTTATTTCAAGGAAATAGCTTATACACTTCTGGAAGCAGGCAAGTCCTAGTTTGTGGGTGAGGCAGCAGGTTAGAGGCTTTTCCTGACTCATGTGATAGCAGGCGCCCACAAACCCAAAATGTGCAAGTCAGGTTTCTTACAGGGTTTCAGGAGCAGGCAAATCCTAATTCTTCAGGTTAGATAGAAGGCTAAAGGCTTCTCATATCTCAGGAGTAGGAGGTCGGAGGACAATGAGACGAATGCAGGACTAAGAGATCACGAGCTTTGCCATACATATTTGATGCAGGCCACCCCCTAAGGAAACTTCCCTTTTGATTATTTCCTCTCATCACCTCACAAAGTGAAGGATGTTAATATACTACCTGACAAGCCACTGAAAATCATACCCTAGCTAAGATGGCACATACCATTAACCATCACACTCATGTAGTATACATACACACACAAGTGTGTGTATCTCACTGATATAAAAGCTAGCAGTTTAAGTAATCTAATTCTTCACTAAGAATTGAATTTTTGAGCACATAAAGGATCAATTAGTTTTTGGTAAAGTAAATACACGTACCATTGGTGGTGTAAGTCAATCCTCTATGAGAGATAATTTTACAATGTCTTAATATATCACCCGTGTGTCTGTCAATTTGTTGTACTGTAGGGGCTTGCATGTTGCTATTATGCTGGCAGCTATGACAGCAGTATACAAATACCAGCAGGGTCACTCCTGGTGCGCAGGTTTCAGTTGAGCTTCTAGACTAATATAAACTAGGAAAAGGGACCTGGTGGTCTACTTCCGAAAAGATTTTGCCTGTGAAAACCCTATGAATAGCAGCAGAATGCAGTCTGAGATAGTGCCAGAAGATGAACCCCTCAGGTTAGAAGGCACTCAGAATATGCCTGGGGAAGAGCTGCCTCCTCAAAGTCAGATTGACTTTAATGATGTGTATGGAATCAAACTTTCCAGATTTTCATTTGCTATTATGACACAACTCAAAGTGAGAAGAAACAGCTGCAAATATCCATTAATAATCGGATATTACAATGTATAAAGCATGAACCTAGGAAAGTTAGAAGTTATCAACAATAAAATGCAACACATAAACATTGATATTCTAGGCATTAATGAGGTGAAATGGTCTGGTGTTGACTGTTTTGAGTCAGATAATCATATGGTCCACTATGTCAGAAAGAATAAATTGAAGAGGGATAGTATTGCATTGATGGTCCAAAAGAACATTTCAAGATCTATCCTGAAGCACAACACTGTCAGTTATAGGGTAATATCCATTCCCTACAAGGAAGACCAGTTAATACAACTATTATTCAAATTTACACACCAAACACTAAGACCAAAGATGAACAAATTGAAGATTTTTACCAACTTACAGTTTGAAATTGAGTCAACATGCAATCAGCATGCACTGATAATTACTGGTGATTAGAATGCAAAAGTTATAAACAAAGAAACATCAGCAGTTGGAAAACATAGCCTTGGTGTGATACTGGAGACCGCATGATTGAATTTTGTAAGACCGATGACTAAATGGTGACTATGAGATCTGACAAATAAGTTCACGAACTCATCCTAGAAAGAGTGCCACACACCTCATTGCTGAATGTCACTATGGTCACCTTCAAAGTACTCTGCTTGGGAAGCTATGCACTGACACCAGCACCTAGCCACACTTCAAAGCAATTTGGGAACTGTTTCTCTGGTATGGCCATCAGAGCTGTCATCATATGACCCTTGATGTCCTTAATGTCATCAAAATGTTTTCCTTTCAGTATTTCCTTTGTCTTCAGGTAAAGAAAAAAGTCATTGAGGGCCAGATCAGATAAGTAGGGGGACTTTTCCAACACAGTTATTTGTTTGCTGGCTAACTCCCTCAAAGACAATTATACAATCAAGTTTGTGAACCTGCAGAAAGAGACCCAAAACCGTTGCTTTCAAGGGTGGGCAAGGCACTGGCATTGGTGCATAGCTTTCCAAGGGGAATACTTTGAAGGTCACTGTAGTGATATTCAGCAATGCAGTATGTAGCACTTAGAAAAATTAAGTTAGAGGACTTAACTGTCAGACCTCTTATTCACATGGTCATCACCAGATGGAATACACAGGAGCCAAATTAACTACATTTGTGGAAAGGCACAATGGAAAAGATCAATGTTATCAGTCAGAACAAGGTAAGAGGCTGACTGTGGAGCAGAAAACCAGCTGCGTATATACAAGTTTTATTTGAAACCGAAGAAAATTTGAACAAGTCAACAAGAGTCAAAGCATGACCTTGACAAATAACCCAATTAAACAATGGGCAAAGGTATGGACAGACTTTTCTCCAAAGAGGACATCCAGGCAGCCAAAAAAAAAACACATGAGGACATGTTCATGATCATTAGCCATTTGAGAAATCCAAATCAAAACTACAAAAAGATACCATCTCACCCCAACAAAGTTGGCACTAATCCAAAAAACATAAAACAGCAAGTGTTGGAGAGACTACGGGGAGATTGGAACTCTTTTACATTGTTCGTGGGAATATAAAAGGGTACAACCTCTTTGGAAAGTGATTTGGTGCTTTCTTTAAAAGCTAGAAATAGAAATACCATATGACCCAGAAATCCCACTGCTTGGAATTCATTCTACAGAAATAAGGGCTGTCATATGAACAGATACAGGCACATGAATGTTTATTGCAGCACTGTCTACAACAGCAAAAAGATGGAATCAACCTAGGTGCCCATCAATAGATGAATGGATAAACAAACTATGGTATATATGCACAATGGAATACTTTGAAGTAATAAAGAACAATGGTGATTTTATGAAATATGGAATCAACTGGAAGACGTGCCAAATGAAATCAGTTAGCTGCAGAAGGACAAATATTGTATGATATCATTATTATAAGGATTTAAGAAAGGACTTATGCACAGAGGAGAATACTCTTTGATGGCTACAAGAGGGAGGGAGAGGATTATTCGTGGGTTAGATAGTCACTTAGAATTGGGTTAGGTGAAGGGAGTTATAATACGCAGCAGAAGGCAGATCAGCATAACTGGGCTATACCATAAGCTGAAAGGTTTTCTAAATTCAGCCCAACAATTCAAGGACAGAGTAGTGGGGACAGGGGCCTGGGGACTATGTTTTCAGAGGACATTGAGGTTCATTAGCATAACTAGTCTTTTTCTAAGAGAGTCTTTCACACCCCACATTGGTGAGTGGCAGCTGTGGTCTTAAAAGCCAGAGAGCAGCCATCTGAAGAACATCAGTTAGTCCTAACGCACCTGGAATAGAAGACAACTGAGAACAGCAAAGACATGAGGAAAAATGAGCCAAAGAGATCCATACAGTTGGGAGGCTGTATCAGCATGAGACCAGAACTAGATGGTGTTCAGACACATCAAAGACAGCCTTGATAAGGGACACAATGTAGAGTTCCTTACGTAGCATGAGAAAAAGAAGTGTGCATATCAATAATACAATTAAAGGACCAGAACTGACAGTCTAATAAACTGGATGGTCCCCTAAGAACTTGGCCCACACACTTGCTGCTAGCCCAGAGCTGAAGCCAGTGCTGAAGCCAACACTTGAGACAAAGAACAGACTGGACTTGGGGACACAGGTGATTCATGTGGTGTGTGTACTTTAGGGTTTAATATACATATCAAGTTGTCCTAGTGGCTTCTTTTTAGAAGGGACAGGAAAAGGTAGAAAAGAGGGATCAAGTGCTGATTGAGTGGATACTGGAAGTAAGGAATGAAAAAGAAGAGTGTGCTGTCACAGGGTGGGGAGAACAGATGGAGTGCAGAGAGGTGGGTACTCAGCGTTTTATGTGGAAAATTGACTTGGACTGTAAACTAACTTACAGTATAGAAAGGAAAAGAGAGAGAGAAGGAAGGAAGGAAAGAAAGAAGGAAGGAAGGAAGGAAAGGAGGAAGGAAGGAAAGAGAGAAAGAAAGGTGACTGTGAGCATATCTCATCTGAATTTAGGGACCATCTCAAGAATAGATATGACAGGTTGAACATCAATAAATGAAGATCAGAAGAGTGTGGAATGACATCAAGGGCCTCAGACATAAAGAAATCAAGAGGTTATTAAAAGGTAAGAGAGAAAGAAAAGACTGAATTGGATATCAGAAGAGACTATTAAACTTTTTCTTGAAAACCAAGTAGCTAAAGCAAAAGGAATAAAGGAAATAAAAGAGTAGAACAGGTTTTAAAGTGCAGCTGAAAAGACAAAGTGCAAAGACCTGGAGATGGAAATCCAAAAGGGAAGAACATGCTCTGCATTTGTTAAGCTGAAAGAACTGAAGGAAAAAAGAAAATTAAGTTTTGAGTTGCAGTATTATAGGATTCTATGGAAAACATATTAAATGGCTCAGGAAACATCAAAAGAAAAAGGAGGGAATGCACGAATCAGTATGCCAAAAACAATTGGTCAGTGTCCAACCATCGCAGGAGGTACCATGTGAGCAGGAACTGATGGTGCTGAAGGAAGAAAGCCACAGTGAAGGCACTAACAAAAAACAGGGCTCTGAGAACTGACAGAATACCAGCTGAGATGTTTTAACAAACTGATACAGCTTTGGAAGTGCTCACTTGTCTGTGACAAGATATTTGGAAGACAGCTACCCAGCCAACTAACTGGAAGAGATCTATGTTTATGCCTCTCCCGAAAGAAAGGCAATCCCACTGAATGCAAAAATTATCCAACAATGTCATTACCATCACACATAGGTAAAATTTTGCTGAAGGTCATTCAAAAGTAGCTGCAGCAGTATATCAGTAGGGCGCTGGACAGAAATTCAGGCCGGATTCAGTAGAGGACGTGGAACCAGGGATGTCATTGCTGATGTCAGATGGATCTTGGCTGAAAGCAGAGAATACTGGAAAGATGTTTACCTGTATTTTACTGACTATGCTAAGGCATTCAATTCTGTGGATCATAGCAAACAATGGACAACGTTTTAAAGAACAGGTATTGCAGAAGTCTTAAATGTGCTCATGAGAAACCTGCACATCACTCAAGTGGCAGTTGTTCAAAGAGAACAAGGGACTACAGGGTATTTTAATTGCCAGAAAGGTGTGCATCAAGGCAGTATCCTTTCATTGTATCTATTCAGATTATATGTTGAGCAAATAATCTGAGAAGACAGACTACAGGAAGAAAAATGGTGTTTCAGAATTGGAGGAAGATTCATCAACAACCTGCATTATATGGATGACAGAATTTTGCTTGCTGAAACTTGTACTGATGAAGAACAAGTTTCAGTATGGATTTCCCCTCAACAGGAAGAAAATAAAAATCCTCATACCTGGCCCAGTTAGCAACATCATGATAAACAGAGAAGAGGCTGAATTTGTCAAGGAGTTCATTTTACCTGGATCCACAATCAATGCCCGTGGAAGCAGCAGTCAAGATATCAAAAGACATTGAATTAGGTAAATCTGCTTCAAAAGACCTCTTAAACTTTTGAAAAGCAAACATGACACCTTGAAGATTAAGATGCACCCAACCCAGTTCATGGTGTTTTCAATTGCCTCTTACGCATGTAAAAGCCAGATGACTAACAAAGAAGACTGAAGAAGAATTGACATCTTTGAATCATGGTGTTGGAGAGGGATGCTGAATATACTATGGGCTGCTGTTCCACAATGCATCTGGCCTTTGGTCATTAGTATTCAATATATCAAATCTGTTCTTGAGATGGTTTCTAAACTCACATAGGGTATACTCAAGGTTATATGTTGGCTGTAGTGGACTTGTTATAATTTTCTTCAGTTTCAGTTTGGGCTTGCATATGAGAAATTGATGGTGTGTGCTGCAGTCAGCAGCTGCTCTTGTTCTGACTATTGATATGGAGCTTTCCCATTGTCTCTTTCCACAGATGAAGCCAGTTTGTTCCTTCTGGTGAGGTCCATGTGTATAGTCACCATTTATGTTGGTGAAAGATATTTGCAGTGAAAAAGTTGTTGGTCTTGCAAAATTCTATCATGTGATCTCAAGCCTCGTTTTGGTCACTAAGATTGTATTTTTCAACTACTGACCCTTTTTCTTTGTTTCCAACTTTTGCACCTCAATCATCAGTAATTATCAATGTATCCTGATTGCATGTTCTAATTATTAATGAAAGTTTGTAGCTGTTTCTTCTTATTTTGAAACACTTACTGATAAAGATCAAAGACCACAGCCTTCAGTATGGATTGTACATCAACTTCAAGAAAACAAAAATCCTCACATCTGCACCAGCAAGCAATCATCCTGATAAATGGAGAAAGGATTGAGGTTGTCAAGAATTTCATTTAACTTGGTTCCACAATCAACATCTGTCACGGATTGAATTGTGTCCCCCCAAAAATATGTGAAGCCATGTGGCTGGGCCATGATTTTTCAACTTTTTCAGAGCTGGTTTTATAGTTGTTGAGACTCGTGTGTTAGATTTCTTGAAATGGTATGATACATCTTTGTTGTGCTTTACAGCTGCCCCTATGAACCCCCTTAATAAACTATTTTTAAACCCAATTTTAATTACTACCAGTCTGGTCATCTTCCTCTCCATCTGGAAGGACTATAACGACTGTAGTACATCCCTCTTTTATTATGATGACACCATAGTTTTCATGATGATCACTGGATTGCTTCTTTCCAAATCAAAGCTGTGATTTACTTTGGAGCCTTCCCTAAATGAGTATTGAGTAGTGTGTCATTCTAAAATATAAAGTTAGTGGTTTCGTTCTTCTAAGCCAAAGCCAAGAACTTCTTTCAGTATTTCTTGTAGTTTGGGTTTGGTTTTTACAAAGTCTCTGAGTTTCTGTTTATCTGGAAATGTCTTAATTTCATTTTCATGTTTGAAAGCCAGTTTTGCAGGATATATAATTCTTGGTTGGAAGTTCTTCTCCTTCAAGACTTTGAATGTGTCGTGCCACTGTCTCCGTGCCAGCATAGTTTCTGCTGAGAAGTCTGACGAGAGCCTACAGGGTTTCCCTCTGAATGTTACCTTTGCCTTGAGTCTTGCTGCCTTTAAGAGTTGCTGCTTATGTTTCATTTTGTTAAGCTTGATTATAATATGTCTTGGAGTCTTTCTTTTGAGATCTATATTGGGTGGCGTACGATATGCATCTGAGATGTCTATATTCACTTCCTTCATGATTTCTGGGAAGTTTTCTTTCAGCAGCTCAGCAACAATACTCTCTGTGTTCTCAGATGTCTCACCCTGTTCAGGGACTCCAATTAATCGAAGGTTGTTCCTCTTAATAGAGTCCCACATGCTCCTTAATGTTTCTTCATTTTTCTTGTTTCTTTTTTCTGATTTCTGCTCATAGACATTGGCATCAGTAGCTCTGTCTTCCAAGTCAGAAATTCTTTTTTCCATTTGTACCATTCTGTTTTCTTGGCTTTGCATGGAAGTTTCTATGTCTTTGATTTTCTTCTTGATCTGTTGGATTTCAGAGTACTGGTGTTCCATCAGATCGAACAACTTGCTTAATTTTTCATTTTGTTCTGCTGCATTTTGTATAAGGTCTAGAAGGGCCCTGTATATAATCAATTTGTATTCACTTCCTGATGCTTTCATAAAAGTTTCTTCATCTGGAAAACTCCTTGGTTGCTTTGTTTGGGAGCCTTCTGAAGCCATGAGTGATTGCTTGTATGCCACAATTGTCTGTTGCTTTTTGGGTCCCATGTGAGTATATAGAGGCTGGAAGAGGTACTGTGAGGATGGATTGCAAATGTTTCTCTAGGCTGTCTTCAAATGTAAAGCAAAAGGTATCTGACCAGTTCACAAGTCAGTTAGGTTTTCAGGTGTAGAGGTCCCTCTTCCCATCTGACAAAGTAAGCGCCACTGTATCCAACCCCAGATGATAACAAACTAGTTCAGAATACAATACTACTAGTGCCCTGGTGGCCTCTGCTGACAGGGCCTAGCCTTATCCAACACTGCGTCGAGTACTGGTTTTGTGATAGAAAAGCGCTCTCTTGTGGGCAGGGTCTGTCTCCCAAGCTAAGAATTAGGTCCAGCTGCGGCCACCGTACCCAAGATGGAGTCCTCCCCACAAGCAGCAGACAGGGGGGCTAAAGATGTCCACAGGCAGCGATTCCTCTGCTTCTGTTGCAGGGCCCCCAATGTAGGCAGCACTATGCAAAATCACTACTTTTCTGACAGAGAAGCGCTGTCCCATTTGCAGGCGCTGGCTCCCAGGCTAAGAACGAGGTCTCGCTAAAATCTCGGTACCAACATGGCGTCCCGCACCCTGACCACGGAGTTCCGCACAAACTCCACTGAGGCAGCTACAAAACGAAAGGCTCAAAGTGGCTAAATTAACAGAGTCCCGAGCCTGGGTCTCAGAACATGGGAATTTCGCCTGCCTATCCCCCCAGCAGCGCGTCTGAGTCCAGCCGCCGGGCAAGGCCCAGCTCCGCCCACCAGCCGAAACCGAGGAAAAAAAGTCACAATGGTGCGTTTACCTTCCGTCCGTGAGAGCCGGGGCTAGCCAGGAGCGGGAGTCAGCGAGAGAGAGGAGATTTTTCGCTGAATGATATAAAGTCCCAATTAACAGCTCTGTGCCGTGTCCTGAGGCTGATTAGGTGCTCAGAAGGCTCTGTTTGATTGTCAATTCAGGTCTTGGTTTCCAGAGGGATAGAAAGAGACGTGTCCTTAGTCCGCCATCTTGACTCCGCCCCCTGGGCCATGGTTTTTTGTATTTTATGACTGTCTTCCATTTTGTGATTTTTCTGTGCTATATGTTAAGGATCAGAGTGGAACTGTAAATCCCTCCATGCTCCACTGTAAAGGGAGTTTTCCTGTAGTATGGCATGCCCCACCCTTAATCCTTTCATCCTAGAAGAGATAAAAGGAAATAGAAGCAGGCAGAGAACTGGAAACCTCATACTAGCAAGAAAGTAGCCTGGGAGAAGAACACATCCTTCAGACCTGAGGTTCCTGCACTGAGATGCTTCCCGGAGGAAGACTGATGCAATACTGGACTTTCCTCCAGAGCTGACAAGGGAGAAAGCCTTCCCCTGGAGCATACATACTGAATTTGGACTTGCAGCCTACCCATCTGTGTAAGAATAAACCTTTCTTTATTAAAGCCATCTACTCTGTGGTATTTCTGTTAGAGCAGCACTAGCGGACTAAAACAGAATTATGGGAGCAGCAGTCAATAAATCAAAAGACTGTTACATTAGGAAAATCTACTGCAAAGAACCTCTTTGAAATATTCGAAAGTAAAGGCGTCACCTTGAAGACTAAGGTGCACTTGACCTAAGCCATGGTATTTTCAATCACATCACATGCACATGAAAGCTGGATGATAAATCAAGAAGACAGAAAAAGAATTGATGCCTTTGAATTGTGGTATTGGAGAAGAATACTGAATGTCCACGGACTGCCAAATGAACAAGCATGTCTGTTCTGGAAGAAGAACAACCAGAATACTCCTTGGAAGCAAAGATGGTGACTGCTTCTTACATACTTTGAACATGTTGTCAGGAGGGCCCAGTCCCTGGAGAAGGATATCACATCTGATAGAAAGGAGGGTCAGCAAAAAAAGAAGAAGATCTTCAACAAGACGGATTGACACAGCAGCTGCAACGATGGGCTTAATCATGAAAACAATTGTTGACATGATGGAAGACCAGGCAGTGTTTTGTTCTGTCGTGCGTAGTGTTACTATGAGTTGGAACCAACTTGATGGCACCTAAGAACAACAGGCTGCCGAAAAAGCAAATGTGTCTTGGAAGAAGTATTAGAGTGTTCCATAGAAGCAAGGATGGTGAGACTTATGTCTCACGTACTTTTGATATGTTATCAAAGAAGGGAACAGTCCCTGCAGAAGAATATTATGCTTGGTAAAGTAGAGGGTCAGCAAAAAAGAGGAAGACCCTCAACAAGATGGACTGACATAGTAGCTACAACAGTGGCCTGTAGCATAGCAACTATTGTGGCATAGCACAGGAAAGGACAGTGTTTCATTCTGTTGTCGCTAGGGTCACTATGAGTCAGAACTGACTCAATAGCACCTAACAACAACAATAACATTTAATACATGAAACCTCTGGTTCTACCTATGATGGAATAACTCATATTCCTCCTATGGAAGTCAACTATACAAAACTGACAAAGTATCTTTGAAATAGTTCATTGTTGCCTTTGCAGAAAAAGTTCCACAGAATTGGAAGGGCTAATATTCTTGCTGGAGAAAAGTCTCTGTATTTCCTGACATTTCACCGAAAAAAAAATTGCTGATACTTCATATGGAAGTAAAGTTCAATGCAAAGCTACAGTATTCTTTACATGAGCAGAAAAATAAATGTGGAGCTTGGGTTGTCAAAAGGTCTAGTTTTGGAGCTTCAAAATTCTGCAAGGGAAGGAGCTGCAGAGAAGTAAACACAAAAATCAAGAAAAATTTTGCTGACTCTTAAATGGAATATGGAAGGGCAAGAATCCAAGAAACTTAGCAGAAAACAGCCCAAGAAAGCCCATGAGGATGAAGAAAGATGAACTGGAAAGGATGCAGTGGGACTACACAGTCATGCAACCTAAGGTCAAACAAGAATATCCTCAAAACCGTAGAAATTCTCACAGCTAATTCTGTGTGCTGAGCAAATAACCTGAGAATCTAGATTACGAGAGGAAGAATGAGGCACCAGGATTGCAGGAAGACTCATTAACAACCTGAGTTAAGTAGATGACACCACCTTACTTGCTGGAAGTAAAGATTTGAAACACTTACTGATGAAGATCAAAGGCTACAGCTTTCAGTACGGATTGCACTTCAACATCAAAAAAACAAAAACCCTCACAGCTGGACCAGTAAGCAATATCCTGACAAACAGAAAAAGGGTTGAGGTTTTTAAAGATTTCATTTTACTTGTTTCCACATTAACACCCATCAAAGCAGCAGTCAATAAATCAAAAGGCTGTTACATTGGAAAAATCTGCTGCAAAGAACCTCTGCAAAGAAAGTAAAGTTGTCACCTTGAAGACTAAGGTGTGCCTGACCCAAGTCATGGTATTTTCAATCGTATCACATGCACAAGAAAACTCGACAATGAACAAAGAAGACAGAAGAAGAATCAATGCCTTTGAATCGTGGTACTGGAGAAGAATATTGAATGTCCTGTGGACTGCCAAAAGAACAAACACATCTGTTCTGGAAGAAGTACAACCAGAGTGCTTCTTGAAAACAAAGACAGTTAGACTGTGCCTCACATACTTTGGACATGTTGTTGGGAGGAATCAGTCCCTGGAGAAGGATATCATGCTTGGTAAAGTGGACGGTCAGTGAAAAAAAGGAAGACACTCAATGAGATGAATTGACACAGTGGCTGAAACAATGGGCTTAAGCACAAAATCTATTGTGGACATGGCTCAAGATCAGCTAGTGTTTTGCTCTGTTGTGTATAGGGTCACTAAGAGTCAGAACTACCTTGATGGCACCTAACGACAACAACACTAACTGTTATAGAATACAGACTTGCAAGTCATTCTATTGAAAGTTCAAATTCTCTAATGACACAAACCATTTTTTAAAAAATGCCACTCAATGCCTTATTCCTATTACAGTCTTCAAAGTCTACGTGTGACAGCCCTATGTACCACAAATTATTGTGCATAAAACAAGCAGCAATTCTGTTCTTTTAAATCTAACATGCTCAGCAATCTTTAGAACCCATTAATTAATAACTCTGAAAATAACTCATTAGGTAATTTTACTCTTTGACAATATGAAACTAGAGGGTAAAATACATATTTATGCTCTTACTATCTAGCAATTTTCATTTTAAATTATAAATGCACCTAATTTAATATCCTTGAGTTTCAATTTCTCATTGCAGTTGTCTTTGGAAATAACATTCCTGTTGTTTCACAAAAATGGCAGTTTCCCTGTGTGGTCAGGTGCTGAATGCAGAAACTTTGAAAAGTCAGAAGAAACTAGCAAATACAGCTAGAGCTGAAGTAGCCCCTGGGTGGATCCACTTCCTTCTTCTCCACATTTCCCAGCCATCTCACAAGCCTTACTGCTGCCCCGCCTGCACTACAGCCTCATCTCTTCTTATGTACCTACTCTGTCTCACCTCTAGCTGGCTATCCTGTGTTCACCTCATCATCATTTGACTTTAAGCACAAGAAAAGGTTTCCACTATGGCCTGGAACAAGTAGGAGCCTAAAGCATCCTACTGTTGATCATGAGGGACACACTAGATGCCATCTCATCTCCGTACTTAGGTGGACAACATCTCAGTCTGATATTAAAGAGGGAAAATCCATAATAAAAACATAATTGCATAATGTGTTCTTCAGCTTTCCTCTTTTAAGTCACTGACTATACCAAAATTCTGATTTAATCTCAACCACAGGGCAATCAGGCCCCTCATTACAGCTTCTGTTGTGGGACAGAGGAAGGTATGATTATGCAATGGAGGTCTTTTAGTTTTACAATGAACTTTTTGTCCCTATCAAAGGCCATTAAATGCTTACACAGGAGTAGTTTCCTTATCTTAAAACTCCATAGCAATCAGAAGCTTAAAAAGATATTTAAATAGTTGACACACAGCTTTGGAAGAAATAAGGCAATCATTAGAGAGAAAAATGGATCATTGCTACAAGAAAAATAATAGTTATTTCAAATGATGAATTTTGATTTGATTATGCAAGGAAAGTAATGAACTGGAGTCTTGAAAATAATCAGTGTTAATAGACTTTCATTTTTCATTATCAACATGGGAAAAACAATTTCTCTCAGTCTATTAATAGGACCTTGTTAGCATAACCTATTGTAAGTATCAAGGAAGTTCTATCATTTCAAAATTCCTCTGGTAGCACTATGGAAATTTGGCGCAAACACAAGAAAGAAAAAGATAAAGCAAATAAAGGAATATTCTTGGATCTGAAACAACAAAACAGCCATCTGAAAAACAAAAACTGAATGAATTAGTGGCTTATGATTAGTACCTATCATGTAGGATTTTACCATAGAAAATTAATAGAGATACTCAGGTTTATTAAGGCATGCAAGAACTCACAACATTCATTTAGAGCTGGAGAGTCAGAACTAACAATTACATTTATAATATTAGTTTAATGGTTAGAGTCCAGTTCTCCAGACTTCAGGTTTTTATCTTTCATGAGAGGTCTCAAGATGGGCTTGATCATAGCTCAGACTTGGTGGAGGTCCTTCACTGCTGGGGTCCAAGGTGAGCAGAGGAGACAGAATCTCATTTCCACGTCTGCTCTCTTTCCATGAGTGAGCAGAAGTTTTTGAGTTTACATGGGAACAAAGTAAAATATTATAACAAAATTGTGCAAAAACTTGAAGGTAGAAAACCAAAAGGGAAAAATTTGATCAATATTTCTCAGGCTGAAAGAACTGAAGAAAGAATTCAAACCTCAAGTTGCAAGATTGAATGATTCTCTGGAGAAAATACTAAATGACTCAGGAAGCACCAAAAGCAGGTGGAAAGAATACGCAGGGTCAAAATACCAAAAATAATTTGTCAATGTTCAATCATTTGAAAAGGTTGCACATGAGCAAGAACTGATGATGATATTGAAGGAAGAAATCCAAACTACTCTAAAGGCATCGGCAAAAACAATGCTCTAGGAATTCACGGAGAGCCACTGAGATGTTTCAACAGATTCAATGCAGATTCACCAAACAAAACATAACTTTTGATTTCTTGACTGCAGCTTCCATGGACATTGATTGTGCATCCAAGCAAAATGAGATGTTTGACAGCTTCAGTCTTCTCTCCACTTATCATGATATTGCTTATTGGCACAGTCGTGAGGAGGGTGCATCTGGGTTGCATGCTTTCACAACACCTTCACCCAGTGGCTGCAACAATGGGCTTAAGCATAGAAATGAGTGTGGACATCGCACAGGACCAGGCAGTGTTTTGCTTTGTTTTGTTTTGTTGTATATACGGTCACTGTGAGTTGGAACTGGCTCGACAGCACCTAACAACAACAATGACTTCTAGTTAATGTTAGAGAGCCTTACAAAGACATAATTCTATTTTAAATCCATGTTGTTAGTGCTTACACATATGGATTTTGAAAGTGTAATAGTGTCTTACCTCTCATGGAGTTTGAGACCCTTATAGAAACATACAGAACAGTGCCCCTTGGAAGAATTTTAACAATTTGCCTTGAATTAGAGTAGGATCAAGTTCAATACAACAAAATTTGGGGAAACAACTTTGTCACCTGAGTTAGATTGCTCGATGTCAAGGCTGTCTATAAGTGTCAGTGTTCCTGTCTCCGGTACTGATGGTTCTGACATGTAGGTTTGACTTTAAATATGTCACTCAAATTAGAGTAGCATTTAAATGGAATTGGTCGTAAGAAAAAGTACAGAGGGATGTAAATGATAACTAATCATTCTGAGACTACTTGGTTTCAATTTCAGCTTTGTCTCATTTAGCTGAGAGACCCCAGATGACTTATTCTACCTCCCTAGTTTCGTTTCCTCATCTATGAAATAAGGAAAACAAAAACACTATCTCACTGTGTATGTTTGTGTGTGTGTGTGTGTGTGTATGTGTGTGTGTGTTATTGCTAAAGTATCCTATGCATGTACCAGCAATACCATCACCCTTGTAACCTGTGTTACGTTATGCTACTGCCAGTATGTGGAAAAACCTGGACACCTTCACCCCTTCAACCTCCCCGGGATTACATGTCAGGAGTCCAGAGGGAAACAATCCCTTCCTGCATGTGAGACCTGGTCCTGGAGTACCAGGCAGACTGCCAAGGGAGTGAGGGGTATCTTTTTCTCCTTAGCAGATTGGAGTTTAGTGGTAGCAGTGACATGGGAGATGATTTCATGAGACAGCACTCCAGGCCTGAGCTGACCACCTTCACATGTTAGTTGACCACCTTCAGGCTGACAGCTGTGAAGAAGAGCAAGGTGAGAGAGGAAAGGAAAGGGAGTGATCAGCCAGAGGTTTTAGTCCTCCTGTGCCAGCTCTCCTCAGAGGTCGTGTACCTGCATTATCCGTGAGAGTTCTGCTCTTGAAGCTTCTGTGGAAGAGGGACTGGAGAGCATCCACTAGCACCCCCATAGCAGGGATCACTGGCAGGGTGAAGGGTCTTGCCACCTGTGTCCAAACAGAATATGTGACCAGAGGTGGTGCAGGATTCAAGATAATGATGTCTTCTTCACATCTCTTGGTACCCTCCAGGGTATTTACAACAATCACATGTTAAAGAGATAACCCAAAATAACAATGTATCTTCCTTCACGTGAAAACAAAGCACATAACTAGAGTTGTTCCCCCTAAATTACATTATAATTACACTTAAAATGGAAAACAGTAATTTAATGAAGTTTTCATCACCTGATGCTTCACAACATAATGGAATAATAACTAGGGTTCTAGAGAAAACTACAAATACAGATAATATGGAAGAGAGAGTAAGAACAGGAGAGGTGGAGGTGGAGAGAGACAGAGAGACAAAGTGAGAATGACAGAGAGAAAGTTGGGGTGAAGAGAGAGGGAGAACAAGAGGGACTTCAGTACCTGCACTGTCACTTTCTGTTTCCAGCCACAATCATTTGCAAGGTTCCCCAGTGGCCTTACAAGGTCAAGAGGGAACTGGGTGGAGTAGCTTGGCCCTAATAAACAAATGCTTGTTAAGGAGAAGGGAGGAAGGAAAGAGGGAGGGAGGAAGTTCTCAAGTAGGGTCTGAATCTCACCTCCTTTACTTTCTTCTGTGTGAATCTGCACATTCCCTAATACCCCTAAGCCTATAAAATGGAGACATGAACACCATCTCAGATGTCTTTGTGAGGAGAAAATGGAACAAAGTGTGGAAACCACCTAGTGAAGCATCAGCAGTAGATACACCCTTCCACAGAGAGATGCTGTCCCTCTAACAGAAATTATTCCTGTGGATTTGGATTAATCAAGAGAATGAAAACAGATCTCTTCCTTTATGGACCCTCCTGAAGAACAGGCCTTAGAGTTATTCCCTGAATTTACTATCTTATCATACTAGCCTTTTATCCCATTTCTCCAGGCCCTTGTTTGCTTTCATGTTAAAAAAGAATTTGTTCTCAGCTACTAATCCAAAGTTTGGCATTTAAAATTCACTCAAAGCAGCAGCACAAAAGACAGTCCCGGTGATCTGCTTTTATAAAGATTAAAAAGAAAAGCTCTTTGCTGTCTACTCTATAGCAATTCATAGTGACCCTAAAAAACAGAGTAGAACTGCGTTATAGAGTTTCCAAGGAGCAGATGGTGGATTCAAACTGCTGATCCTTTGGTTAGCAGCCAAGCTCTTCAACATTATGCCACTAGGGCTCCATAGAGACCACAACCAAGAATATCATGTGAAGCAGTTCCACTCTGTAACATGTGGGGTCACTGTGAAGTAGAATCAGCTCAGTGGCAGCGTGTTTGGTTTTTGTTTTTATCCTTTAAAAGAGAAAACACTTGGCCTCATCTTGACAGGCTTGTTGATGCTATGATCAGAATGTTCTTCCTCTTGAAATAGCCCCTCTCCCTTTCACTAGCCCCTTTGCAACAGTCTTTTTGTATAAACTTTCCCCTTCCTAAGTCTAGGAGCCCTGCTGGAACAGTGGTTAAGCACTTGCCTGCTACCATAAGTCTGGCAGTTCAAAGCCACCAGACACTCTGGGGGACACAGATATGGTTGCCTGCTTCCATAAAGACCACAGGCTTTGAAACTCCGTGAAGCAATTCTACTCTGTCCTGTAGGGTCACTGTGAATTAGAATGGACTTGGCAGCAATGAGTTTGATTTTTCATTTCAGTTCTTACTAAGTTCAGATATCTTTTTATTTGACACAACAGTGAAAGACAATAGGATATAGAATGATGACTCTGACAGCAACTCAGGGCAGCTTCCCAGCTTCTTGATTAGTTTTTATTTCAAGCAGCTGCTTCTCATATAGCAAGATTCCAGAGGAAAAAAAAACAAAGTGAAATCTCTGTGATAGTGAAATCCACTTTCAGGTGACGTCATTACAGCAGATCCAAGCTCTTTGAAATACATGGATCTCTTGTTCCAGGAGCATCAGGATCAGGCTGGACACAGAGGTCCTTCTGTATTGTCAGATTCTGCCTTGGTCTGGATCAGTGGACAGCTCTGGAACCTCAGGACTAATTCAAAGCCGAGGGGTGGCTGCACCTCTTTCCTCTTGCTCTGCCACTTTTGTTAACCGCCATCAGAAGCACAAAAGGCCAAAGCAGGGACTTGCAGGGGAGCAGGTGCCTTCACGGTTCTTGGGAAGAGACCCCTGTATGTAGACAGATGAAGTAAGCAGGGCTACATTGGTTGTACATTTTCATGGGATCATCTCCTAATAAGACTTTTTAGGAACGATGATTAAAGAAATTAGCAACTGTGTGGTCCTTTAGTCAAGGGTCTCATGTCTGACAGTACTGCTGCTGACACTTTGTGATGCTGGGCAGCAAACTTCTGGTTCTGGGGCTGGTCTGAAGGTCAAGTATCATCTTTGAGTTATAAGAAGGATGAGAAAGAGTTTAGTAACTCCAATCCACAGTGATGAGAATATTTTAATGGGGTGGGGTGGAAAGAAAAAGAAAAAGGTAGGTGGAGCTTTCACCCATTCCTCTCCTCTCTACTCCATCCCGGTTATGATCACACGTTGAATCTACCATGCAAACATCTTTAAAGAGACATGACAAAAGGCAGAACATTAATTATATCAGTATGTTGGTCATAATACTAACAAGTTATTTTAATCAAAGGTGTCACATTCAAAGATATCTTGACAGCCATGAATAGTAGATGATGCTTTGATCAAAGGAGATTATTTTTGTCATAGAGTTGTCTACAGTGGCCTCAGTTCACAGGCCTGTATGCAGAACACCAAGGAATACCCTCGCTACTCCTTCACAGCTGCTGGCGACACCTAATCCTTGGAGATTTTGAAACACAGGACAAGAGTGGGATGCGGGGGTCCACCATGTCTCCTAACGACAGAGACAGAAGAGAAGATGTGGATGAGTTTCGTTCTTACTGTTCACATACACCACTCATACACACACCACACACATTCACACACTCACACTCATGCATACACCACACTCCCACACACATACTCACACATTCACATCCACTCATAGATTCACACACAAACTCCAAACACAGTTACACCACACACACGCACACGCACACACACACGCACACACACATATGCACACACACCTTTTCCTACACAGATTAAATCCTCAATGTAAGTCATCAAAGACACACTCTTGCTTTCACATACATTTTACTCTATAATGAGAGAACATGTAAAGGTATTGGAAGATTTTTCTTGCATACCAATTTTTTTTATGATGATTGAGTAAAAATGTACAGTCCCCTACAAATTTACATGCCCACCTATATGCCGCTTGCACTGCTCTCCCTGTCCAGTGACAGCACATTATTCCTCTCTGCTCCATACATGTCTCATCTTCCCAACAGTTTCCTTTCCCCTCCTCTCCACCCACACCCCTTATTCCAGCCAGAGGTCCACAGGATGCTATCCTATAGATGCATAGAACATGAGAGCATGGCCCCTGGCCCTGGTGCCCGTAAATCATTATGAAGGTCCAATTTTTTTTTTTTTAATTTCCACATTGCTTTAAGTACAATACTGATGTTTTTGTAAACAGGAACTTATAGAAAAGAGACTCTGAAACTTATTCTTGAATGCTGAATAGCTAAAGTGAAAGAAAGAAATGATGAAGTAAAAGAGCTGAAAAGAAGATCTCAAAGGCCAGCTCAAGAAGACAAAGTAAAGAATTATAAAATGTGCAAAGACCTGGAGATGGAAAACCAAAAAGGTAGAACATGCTTTGAATTTCTCACACTACAAGAAACAAAGAAAAAAGTCAAGCCTCAAGTTGCAATATTGAAAGTTCCCATATGAAAAATATTAATCGATCCAGGAGGCATAAAAATAAGATGGAAGGAATACCCATAGTTACTATACCAAAAAGAACTGATTGATGTTTCCCCATTTCAGGAGGGACCATTGGACAGAAACCAATGGTACTGAAGGAAGAAGTTCAAGCTACACTGAAAGCATTGGTGAAACCCAAAAGTCCAGGAATTGACAGTATACTGGTTGAGATGTTTCAACAAACAGATGCAGTGCTGGAAGTACTCACTCATTTAAGCCATGGCATTTGAAAGACAACCACTTGACCAACTGACTAAAAGAGACCTGTATTTCTGTCTGTTCTCAAGAAAGGCAGTCCTAGTGAATGAGGAAATTATCAAACAATATCATTAATATCACACACAAGTAAAATGTGCTGAAGATAACTCAAAAGCAACTGCAGCAGTATATTGACAGAAAACTGCCAGAAATTCAAGCTGGTTTCAGAAGAAGACACAAAAACAGATATCATGGTGGTGTCAGATAGATCCTGGCTGAAAGCAAAGAATGTCAGAAAGATACATGTCTGTGCTTTACTGACTGTGCAAAGGTGTTAGACTGTGTGGATCGTAACAAATTATGCACAACATTTCAAAGACTCAGAATTCTAGAACGCTTAATTGTGCTCATGAGTGACCTGTACATAGACCAAGAGGTGGTCAGTTAAACAGAACAAGGAGACACTGTGTGGTTTCAACTCCAGAAAGGTATGTGTTAGGACTGTATGATTTCACCATGCCTATTCAATCTGTATGCTGAGCAAATAATCTGAAAAGCTGGGTTGTGTGAAGAACAATGTGGCATTAGGACTGGAAGAAGACTCATTAACAACTGGACCAACAAGCAACAACATGATAAATGGATAAAAGATTGAAGTTGTCAAGGGTTTTATCTTACTTGGATCCACAATCAACACCCATAAAAGTAGCAATTGAGAATCAAAATATGCATCATGTTTGGCAAATCTGCCACAAAAGACATCTTTAAACTATGAAAAAGCAAAGATGTTACCTTGAATACTAAGTCGTTCCCAACTCAAGACAAGGTATTTTTCATTGCCTCCTTTGCATATTAAAGCTGGATGAACAACGAAGACCTAAGAAAAATTGATGCCTCTGAATTGTGGTGCTGGAGAATGCTGACTATCCCACAGACTGCCGAAAGAACAAGTAGATCTGTTTTGGAAGAAATGCCACCTGAATACTCCTTAGAAGCAAGGATGGAGAGACTGTCTGAGATACAGGGGACATGTCATCTGGAAGGATCAGCCCCTGGAGAAAGACATCACGCACGGTAAAGAAGACATTCAACAAGATGGATGGACACACACAAAAAAAACAGGCATTCCACAAAAATGGGCTTAAGCATAACAAATATTGTGAGGATGGCACCGGACTGGGCAATGGTTTGTCCTGTTGGACATAAGTTGCTGTGAGTCAGAAACTGAGTCTTCTACTCCGGACAGGTAGATTTTTCTCTGTTTTAGATGGGATACTTTACAAAAAATGGGCCACATTGGCAATTTGGGGGATTTTCAGTTTGGACTTGGGCATATACAGCTATTAAATACATTACTGGTTTCAAAACATAATTTTATTGCAAGTTATTTTATTAACCACATGTGCATATTAATATTACAGGAAGCTGAGGTGACAATCATGATTTACTCTAAAATAATGAAATGCCAAGTCATCATTTATAATTAACTCCCAGAAAGATCTTGGTTACTTGTGTAAAAGTCTACCTGTTTAAAAAAAAAAAAAACTGCCAATATCACTGAAATCTCCTACCAATTCCCTTAACGTAGTGAATTTTAGCTCCATGAAACTCATTTTCACACACAATTCCTACAAGTGATCGGGCTTGACTAAGAAAAATAAAATGTGAAGATGAAGGTGTTGCATTGTTCTCATCTGCCTAAGCCAGTAGTATGTGGCCCATGTGATTAAAAAATGTATTTCTGGGAAGTTCTCTACTGTTACTGGAAACACGTGTGTATTATATGTCTTGTAATTCATTCAGGTTTCATATCATTCCTAATAGGTGGATTTTATTCTACATATTGCTGTAATTGGACATCCAAACTACAGCATAAGCTGTTGTATTAGTTTCATAGGACTGCCATAAAGAAGTACTACAGATCAGTCGTCATCATCATCAGGGGCTGTCAAGTCAGTTTTGATTCTTTGTCAAACACATGTAACAGAAAAAGCACTGCCCTGTCCTGGGCCATCCTCACAGTTGCTAGGCTTGAGTCCATCAGTGCAGCCACTGTGTCAATCCGTCTTGTTAAGGGTCTTCCTCCTGTTCACTCACCCTTTACTTTGCCAAGCATGATATCCTTCTCCAGGGACTGATCTCTACTGATAACATGTCCAAATCATATGAGATGAAGTCTCGCCAGCTTTGTTTCTACAGTACACTTTGGTTGTACTTCTTCTGAGACATATTTATTCCATCTTTTAGTAGTCCATGATATATTCAATATTCTTCGTCAGCATTCTAATTCAAAGGCATCAGTTCTTCTTCAGTCTTCCTTCCTTTCCTTATTAATTGCCAATCTTTCACATGTAAATTTATATGAGGTGACTGAAAACATCATGACTTGGGTCAGGCATGCCTTAGTCTTCAAGATGACATCTTTGCTTTTTAATGTTTTAAAGAGCTCTATTGCAGCTGTTTTGCCCAATGCAATGTGTCTCTTGATATATACAAACATCTTCACCTTATTTTCTGTTTTCGGTGAAGATCCATCTGACATTAGTAATGACATCCTTTATTCCACACCCTCTTCTGAATCTGGCTTCAATTCTTGAAGTTATGCTATTAGTGAACAAATTTATTTATTTATTTTTATTTTGCAAGTTAGCATTTGTCATTGCTTCATATGGAACAGGCTCACCCACTAAAGAAGGTGCATCTGAATAAACAAAGACCGCTGACATGTAGTTTGCCCCAGAGCTCACTGTACTGATAGAGCCATTCGTTGGACAGATGCTGTCAGGAGTAACACAACATAAAACATCAGAAAGAATTGTCAAATCTTTATTTCAAACTTTATAAGCCATTTCATTTCCACTAACATTCTAGTTGAATAACAAACCCTGTTCTCTCAGCCCAGCATGGTTCAGTAAATAATAGTGTTACTTCTTTAAATACAGTTTCCTACTCACTTCTATTTCTACTTCTTAAATTAAATAAGATTTTTTACAAGAAAAATTTTCAAAAGTAGTTTCCTAAATTCTATTTTTACCTAATTTCGATTCAAAATGCCAAATCACTTCTCTCCCTTATAGTCCTTTGTTATATTCAGAATAGTTCTGCACATGAAATGTAAATATGTAATTAAATTCAATTCTACTAGAAATTACACTCCACTGTTTTCTAAACATACCAGATAAACTTTCATCATATTCCCAGGTAGCTTTTTAACTATACCTTTTCTTGTTGTCATATGCCTGTTTTAGGAAAATATATCTGTCTATATTTATGTTGATAATACATTTGCCTGCCAGATGTGTCTTTCCAAAAGGCAGTTCTTGGGTTACTGAGCTGACAGGATGAGGGGTCTCCTACTTCATACAGCAATAACCATTCTAAAAGCTTACTGCATACCCAAGATTAAACATTGAGATTGTGATTCCCAAAGAACCAAGCCAATCTCATTTTATTTCCATCATCTTTGCCATTGGAATGAGGATTGCTCGCTGACCATACCTACTACATCTGGTAACTCCACACAGAAGAACTCAGAGGTCAGGAAAGAGACAAAGGCTTTAAAGGCCTGTTATGGATTGAATTGCATTCCCCTACAACATTATTGCAGCCCTACCCTGATGGTGTAGTGGTTAAGTGCTACAGCTTCTAATCAAAAGGTCAGAAGTTTGAATCCACCAGGCACTCCTTGGAAAGTCCATGGGGCAGTTCTACTCTGTCCTACAGAGTCATTATGAGTCAGAATCAACTCAAAGGCAGTGTGTTTGTTTCTCTGGGGACCCTAAAACCAGAAGGGACCTTGTTTCAGAAAAGGATAGCAGTTAACAAAGTTACCAACAGAGTAGGGTGACTCCCAATTCTATTCCCTTATGAGTTGTGTTTTATAAAAGAGAAGGATAAACACAGAAGCACAGCCACATACAGGAAAAAGACAAATGCCATGACTGGTCCATCTATAAACCAAGCAACATCAAGAAATTCCAGGACAGCAGAACTGAGAGAGACAAGGAAGGATCTTCCCCTAGAGCTCACAGAGCAAGCATGGCCCTGTTGGTACCACAAATTTAGACTCCTAGCCTCCAGAACTATGAGAAAATTTAGGTTTGTTCTTTAAAGCCCCCTCACTTTGTGATATTTTGCTATGGCAGCTTTAAGACACTAAGGCAAGGAATGATGATCTAATGTAAAATTTGTTTAAAAACCATTTTGTCACTTCTTGGGCATGAATGCCCATGTGCATCCATGTCTTTACACCCTTCCAAAATGTAACCTTAAATCACTTGCTAGTCCTATAATTCCATAGCAAGGCACCCTGAAGTCTAAGAATTTGACCATGGGTAGTCTTGTATCCCGTTTCCTGTAAAGCATTTCAGTCCATATGCGCCCACAGTCCGGGACATGTAGCCATCATCTCTAAGGTTAGCACTGCACTGTGGTATGCATCCTTCTTATTGCCAGGTCTAGAATGTGAAGAACTGTCTATGCCCTTTGGTTCTTCCATTATTGATAAATGCCCACATGGTGCAGACATGAAAGAATCAGACAGCTTGTCAGCTGGGAGAAGAGGAAAAAAATTGTCTTTCAAGTCAAAAATCAAAGAGTCAAGGGTTTCTTTAACTTCAGATCCCTGAGTTTTCATCTTTTAGTTCAAGGATAAGGTGCATATTTTATTACCTGAGAAGCAAAAGTCTCTATTAAGTAGCAAATAACCTGTGATCTATTCAGATGTTGAAATTTTGGATCTCTTCCCAATTCTAACTGCCTTTATAAACAAAGAAGAAAAGGGGATCTTATATAAGAATTGTACCCAAGCAGCAACCACACTTAATAGAGACTGATAATTTACATGAAGTTTTCTTTCTTTCCTTTTGTAACTTAAATTTCCTAGTGCCAGAATGAACACCCAAAATAAAACAGATAAAATAAATAAATAAATAAGAAAAAATAAAATAAAATGGATAGGCAGTTCAACTGACAGGAATACAATGATCCGACTTGCAGCCTTCCCTGCAGAAAATACTGGATCTTTTCAACTGAGCTAAGCACAACGACTATGAGACTACATCTCACATACTTTGGACATGTCATCAGGAAGGATGAGTCCCCAGAAAAGGACATTGTGCTTGGTAAAGGACAGGGTCAGCAAAAGAAGAAGACCCTCTGAGAAGCGGATTGACAACACTGTGCAGAACTAGGCTCCAGCGCAGCAACAGTTGTGAGGACGGCTCAGGAACAGGTAATGGTTTGTTCTGCTGTGCACAGGGTTGCTATGAGTTGGAACTGATGGAACAGTGCCTAACAATAATAAGCACAGCAAATTCACAAACTTTGTACTGATGTATCACCACAAACAATTGGCAAAATGTGTATAGACAATTCATAAAACAAATATAATATGGTCCTTGAATATATGAGATTGTGGTTTACTACTAAGAAAATGCAAATTAAAATTAACCAGATATAAAATTTATCACTATCAGATTGACAAGAATTAGAAAGCATGAAAATATATTATGTTGGTGAGACAGTGGGGAAAGAGGCATTTGCTTATATTACTTGTAGAAGTAAAATGCAATAAGATAACAAAATTTGATATGTGTTTACAATTTTCCCTAGCAATATTACTTCTAGAAATTTACCCCTCAGAGAAAAAAAAATATTTAAAAATGTATGCTAAAGCTAGCAAGACATCCTCCCACTTGTCTGTCAGTTTGTTGTACCTTGGCGCTTGCATGTTGCTGTGATGCTAGAAGCTATGTCACCCATATTTACATGCCAGCCAATCATCCATGGTGGACAGGTTTCAGCTGAGCTTCCAGATGAAGGCAGACTATGAAGAAGACCCAGAAGTCTACTTCAGAAAAGAATTAGTAAGTGGAACTTTATGAACAGGAGAAGAACATTGTCTGATACAGTGCTGGAAAATGAGACCCCCAGGTTAGAAGTCACTCAAAAGATGACTGACGAAATGCTCCCTACTCAAAGCAGAGTTGACCAGATGAGTTGTGCAGTGATATCAAAGACATAATCCATGAAGAAAGCAAGAGGTCATTAAAAAGACAGGAAAGTAAGAAAAGACCAAATTGGATATCAGAAGAGACTCTGAAACTTGCTCTTGAACTTTGAGTAGCTACCACAAAAGGAAGAAATGTTGAAAAAAATTGAACAGAAGATTTCAAAGGACAGTTCAAGAAGAAAAAGTAAAGTATTGTAATGACATGTGGAAAGAGCTGGAGAAAGGAACAAAAGGGAAGAGCACATTTTGCATTTCTCAGGCTGAAAGAACTGAAGAAAAAATTCAAGCCTTGAGTTGCAATACTGAAGGATTCCACAGGGAAAACAATATACAATTCAGGGAGTGTCAAAAGAAAATAGAAGAAATACACAGAGTCATTTTATATATATATATATATATATATATTTTAAAAAAAAAAGTGATCAGCTTCCAACCATCTCAAAAGGTAGCATATGATCAGGAACCAGTGGTACTGAAGGAAGAAATCAAAACTGCATTGAAGTCATTGGCAGAAAACAAGGCTCTAGGAACTGATGGACTATTAACTGACATATTTCAACAAATGGACCCAGTGCTGGAAGTGTTCACTTGTCTATACCAAGAAATTTCAAGGACAGCTACCTGACCAAACAAGTGGAAGAGATCAATATTGTGCCTATTCCCAAGAAAGGTGATCCAACCAATTTTGGAAATTACTGAACAATATTGTTAGTATCACATGCAAATAAAATTTTGCTAAAGATCATTTAAAAGTAACTGCAGCAGAATATTGACAGGAAAAGTCCAGCAATGCAAGCCAGAATCAGAAGAGGACACGGAACTAGGAATATCATTGTTGATGCCAGATGCATGTTGTCTGAAAACAGGAAATACCAGAAAAATGTTTACTTATGTTTTATTGACTATGCAAAAGACATTTGACTGTGTGGATCATAACAAGTTATGGATAACATTGCAGGAAATTGGATTTCAAGAGGACTTAATTGTGCTTATAAGGAATCTGTACATTGTTCTGTGAACAAAACAAGAGTACATGGTTTCAAGTCAGGAAAGGTGGGTATCAGAATTGTATTCTTTTACCACACCTATTCAGTCTGTGTGCTGAGCAAGTAATCTGAGGAGCTGGATTATGTGAGTAAAAAAAAGACATTAATATTAGAAGAGGATCCATTAACAGCCCGCAATGTGCAGATGACACAACCTTGCTTACTGAAAGTGAAACGGATTTGAAACACTGATGAGGATTAAAGATTACAGCTTTCAGTGTGGATTACAATTCAATATCAAAAAACAAAAATGCTCACAACTGGACCAGCAAGCAGCATTATGATAAACTGAGAAAAGATTGAGGTTGTCAAAGATTTCATTTTACTTACTTCCATAATCAACATCCATGGAAGCAGCAATTGAGAAATCAGAAGTCACATTGCATTGGCAAAATCTCTGCAAAAGACCTCTTTAAAAGTTTGAAAAGTAAAGATATCACCTTGAAGACTAAGGTGCAACTGAGCCAAATCATGGTATTTTCAATCATATCATATGCATGTGAAAGTTGGACAATGAATAAGGAAAACAGAAGAATTGATGCCTTTCAACCACAATGTTTGGGAACAATATTGAAGGTACACGGACTGCCAAAAGAACAAACAAATCTGTCCTAGACATACAACCAGAGTGCTCCTTAGAAACAAAGATGGTGAAACTATATCTTACATAGTTTGGACATGTTGTCAGGAGGGATCAGTCCACGGAGAAGTACATCATGTTTGGTAGAAAGGATGGTCGGCGAAAAAGAGGAAGACCCTCAACAAGATGGATTGGCACAGTGACTGCAACAATAAGCTTAAGCATGAAAATGATTGTGGTCACGGCACAGGACTGGGCTGTGTTGTGTTCTGTTGTACATAGTGCCATTATGAGTCAGAACCTACTTGTTATCATCTAATAGCAAGAACAATGAGACACAAATTATATTCCATAAGAATTAACAAGGTACGTTCACAGCTCCATGATTTGGAGCAAATTTAAGCTCTTAGTAACAATCACTACTAGAATGCTTCTATCACTGGAAAAGATTCCTTTGTGCCCTTTGAAGTTAGTCCTGTTCATACCATTGATCCAGACAAACAGGTATGCCTTCTGTCTCTGAGATTTGTCTTACCGATAAGTTTAATGTAACTGGAATCCTACACCATGAAAACTTTTTATGTTGGCTTGAGGAGTCAAAGGCTAAATAATAGGGGTGTTAGAGTTGTAGCAAAGTGAAGGTGAAAGTCCTACATATGAAGAAACCAAGAAAAAAGATCTCCAAACCCTGCACATAAACTTTATGCAACTTTTGATGACCTGCAAGCCATACACACATGACAGAGATGCCCAAGATGCCCTCAAGAAAGAACAGCAGGAAAACTAGGATGCAAGAGCCTACCCACCATTTGGGATACAGAATAAGCAGTTGGATTTGAGCTGATTTACTTTCATGATAGAACAAAAAGTTACGTTATTTAGTGGAAAAAATTAGAGTCCAGAGCTTGACAGTATATCATCCATAAGTTCAGTAAACAATGGAAAGAGTGAAAGACCCGGAACAAAGCAAGAACAGTTGACCCACTTTTGAGAAAAAGAAGCTGACAATGGATAGCAACCATTACAAAATTCAGATGTTGGAATTTGGAGACAAAAACTTTGAAATGAAATGGTACTACCTCTTTGGAAAGCAGTCTTGCACTTCCTTAAGAATCTGGGAATAGATATACTATTTGACCCAGTAATCTCACTGTTTGGAATATATCCTACAGCAGCAAGGGCAGCCACACAAACAGACACATGCACATGAATGTTTTTTGCAGCACAGTCTACAATAGCAAAAAGGTGGAATCAACCCAGATGCCCAACAACAGATGAGTGGATAAATAAACTATGGTATACATACTCAAGGTAACACTATGCAATGATAACAAACAATGATAATTTTAGGAAGCATCCTGGTTTCAATTGGAAGACATCATGTTGAGTGAAATCAGTCAGCGGCACAAGTACAAATATTGTATGAGACCCCTACAGTAAGGACCTAAAAATAGACTCACGTACAGAAGAAAAGACTCTTTGATGGCTGCAAGGGAAGGGAGTGAGGGAGAGAGAGGACTGGTTATAGATTAGACAGTTGATAAAAATCTGGTTGGGTGAAATCAGTGACAGCACACATTAAAAACAAGATGAATTGAACTGGACTTAAACATAACCTGAAAACTCTTCCAGTCTTAACTCAATATTGCAAGGATGGAGTAGCAGGGGCAGGGATGTAGGGACCATGCTCTCAAGGGACATCAAGGCTAGTTGGCATAACCAGCCTCTTCTAAGAGAGTCTTCTCCACCCCATATTGGTGAGTGGTGTCTGGGCTTTTAAAAGCTAGCGAGCTGCCCTCTGAGGAACACCAAATGGTCCCAGCTCAGCTGGAACAGGTGATCACCACGGACAACAATGACATGGAGAGAAGAGAACCCAGAAGATAGAAAGACCCATGTGAATGGGTGACTACATCAACATGTAACTCAGAAGAACAAGATGGTGCCTGGCCACCACCGATGACAGCCGTGATTGGGCTCACAATGTTGAGTCCCACTGGCAACATGAGAATAAAAAGGAGTGCACCCTGAAAACTCCACTAAAAGACCATAGTTGACAGCCCAGAGGCCTGAGGGTTCCCCTGGGAGCATAGCTCCTATGCCTGATGCTTCACCTGATCATAATCATTACTGAAGTTAACTCTTTGGACAGGAATTGACTGGACTCAGGGACACAGAGTGACTATATCATGTGTCCACTTTATGGTTCTATGCATCTATAGGATGTCATCCTACTGGCCTCTTACTAGAAAAGAGTGCAGAGGGTGGATAGAAGGGGACAGGAGATTGTTAAGAGGATATGACATGTATAGAACAGAAGACTGTTGTGTCACCGGGCAAGGAGAGCAGAAGGAGCTGCAGATAGATAGGCATGCAAATTTAAAATGGATTTTACACTATCACTCAACCACAATAAACAACAGCAACAACAACAACAACAAAAACCTTTGAAAGCTATCACAGCTATTTAACTTAAGGAAAATGTGAGATGGAAACTTTTAAAAAAATGAAAACTGAAAATTCTAAAGAGTAAAACAAGTGCTGAGATGGAAAGTTCTGATGGTGAGAATCTCAAGTCTAGCAATTAGAGACTAGACACACGGCCAAAGGCACACAGAGAGAAAGCCAGGTGGTATCTTGTCTCATAGAGAGTACAGACACACTTCTGTGTGACAGCCTTGACACGATGTAGACAGTTTTTGTGAAGCGCTGACTCTGAGGCTCAGGGTAGAAGAGTTGGATCTTAGCTTTCTTTGGAAGATGGCTATTAGCGCCAGCATGAGGACTAAGGGATGGAAGAGGAGCTGTGTTTGAGGACTACCATCAGGTGGGAGGAGAATACAGAGTGGCCTGAGGAGGCTGAGGCTGGCTAAACCAGGGTGCTGAGATGTCAGATGCTGCCAGTCCTCTATGGGAAAGAAGCTTGGCAGGACACACATCTCAATATTGAAAATTCAGAGAACTTCTATGAAGAATCACAGTTGCTAATAATTTCTGCATATTTTGATGTCTTATTCAACATTCTGTCTTGCATTGTTGTTAGCATTTACTGTGTTTCTCTTCTGTATAAGGTTAACTGTTGGAGAGAAGGAATGCTGTTTTTCAACACTGTAAATCTAAAACTTTCTAGCAATAGTCACACAGCAAATGTTAGTTGGATAGAGTTTTCTTCTCTTTAATTTTTCAAAGATATGTAAGTTCAATTTTTATTTGTTAACTAGAGTTGAAATTAAAGTCATTAACATTGTGTTTTCCTTGCACTGCTTAATTTCTACTTATGTGGGTTAAAGTTTTCCTTTTTATTTAATATAGCAATTAAGCAATAATATGTTTGGGAAGTTTCACTGTGAGGAGAGGCCAATATGGCATAGTAATCAGATCCTTCCTCTGATGCCTTTAACAACAAAACCCCACTGGAACAAATGAATGCAGTATATCTGACATCCTAAGACCCATAACATCAAAGTATAAGTTGAGAAATTGGGCTGACCAACACTGAAGGGAGAATAGGATTCCCCAGAACTGGCCCATCAGGAAAGTGCTGTGGCCAACGTGGTAAGCTGAGTGTGGCAGTAGAGAGCTTCTTTCTAGCAGGAGAAACTGTCTAGAGAATCCACTCTCACCTCCAGAACCGGTGAGGAAGAGCACAAGATCATCAAAAGCTATGTCTTTGCGAGTAGCGAGTAACCTATGGCACTTGCAGGTCTAAATCTTTCCCTTCGGATATACTTCTCTCCTTTCCCCCAGTGCTTCTCCCATCCCTTCTTTGCACTGCATCCAGCTCTGAAGTCTGGAAGTAGGGGCTTCTTAATCCTTGCCTCAGCCATTCTCCAGGGCTCAGAGAAGTAACAACTTAACACACAGGGGGAGGGTGAAAGATAAAAAAACAATCTGCTGACTCACCTGAGTCAGAAAGACAGGGCAGAAACTGTTCCTTCAGCTGGATTCAGTCATAAGGGGACACACCATCCTCACAGACACTCAGAGATGGTTGCTACACCCCTGCCATTCTCAGCATCTGCAGCAAGACACCCATGCCTACAACAATCACCCCTGCCCATCCAGGACAGTAGGGAGAATCTGCAGCACACGTTTTGTGGCAGACTACCTGGACACCTGAGCTGAATCCATACAGGAAAAACAAATGGACTCTTGGGCTCACATGTCTGGTAACACATCTAACTACTTAGCGACAGGATGTTAGAACTTCAAAGGCATCAATAACCAAACTATCACACATGATCAGTCTATTCTGGCATTTTGAATTAAAAACAAGCTAGAACACAGTAAGCAAACATAAAGTAAAAAAATTCAGCAACTTACTGATGGCTTGGAGACAACAGTCAATATCAAATCACTTAAAGAGGTAGACCATGATGGCTTCAGAAAGCTCCCGAAGCAAAAGTGTAATTTTCCAGAAGAGAACTTCCTGGAATTACCAGAGGTAGAATACAAAAGAAATATTTAGAGCTCTTCAAGCGATCAGGAAGAAGAGGAGGCAAAATACAGCAGAGCACAATGACAGATTCAAAAGCCTGCAAGAAAGCATATGGTGGCAAGAATTAAAAATTCATAAAATTAATGATAAAATTATGAAGTTAGACAATTCAGTAGAATGCCAAAGGAACAGAACTGAGGCAATGGAAGGTTGAATTAGTGAGACTGAACATAAAGCATGTGACATCAACATATTTGAGGAAAAATTCAGATAAAGTAATTAAAAAGAATAAATAAACAATAAGAATTATGTGAGACTCTATCAAGAGGAATAATCTATGAATCAATGGACCACAAGAGGTGGGGTATAACAACACAGAGAGAATTGTCAAAGACTTGTTGACAGAAAACTTTCTCTATATTATGAAAGATGAGAAGTGTGCTGTCGCAGGGTGAGAAGAGAAGCTAGAGTTGTATAGCAGTGCAGGGTTTTGTATGGCAAACTGACTTAGACTGTAGCCTTTCACTTAAAGCACAATAAAATACTTAAAAATAAAAACAAAGTTTTGTTGTAAGCCTCAAGAGCTACAAAGTAAAGTATATTTCCTTTCAAGCGGCTATTATGATTTAGCAGAAAACAGAGAAGTAAGTACACAGAGAACTATAATGCAGATCTTGTAAGAAGCAGAATGGAAAGGCACTTGGAAATAAAAATTAAAACAACAGTGAGATACTGTTGCACATGTACTAGAATGGCTAAAATCCAAGACACAGACTTCGAATGCTGGCAACGATGTGGAGTAACAAGAACTCTCACTTATTATTGATAGAAATGTAAAATGGTACTTTGGAAAACAGTTAGACAGTTTCTTACAAATGAAAACACAGTCTTAGCATAAAATCCAGAAATCAAATTCCTAGATACTTACCCAAATAATTTTATAACTTATCTCTACACAAAAACCCGCACATGAATATACCTGCTGCTGTCTAGTCAATTCCTATGGTTGCCATGAGTAGAATTACTCCATAGGATTGCCAAGGAATAGGGGTGGTTTCAAATTGCCCACTTTTTGATTAGCATGTCTAGCTCTTAACCACTGTGCAACCAGGGCTCCCCAAATGTTTATACTCCCCTCTCCACAATCACCAAAATATGGAAGTAACCATGATTTTCTTCAGCAGGTAAATGAATTAACAAGCTGTGATACATCCATATGATGAATTACTATGCAAAGATTCAAAAAAATGAGCTAACACGCCATGAAAAAGCATGGAGGAGTTTAGAATGTGTATTGCTAGGTTAAAGAATCTTTGTAAATATCACTCTTCACTTAGAAAACAATAAAACAAAACACAGGACTTACTGGAAAAAAAATGGCCTATTACAGCTCTGTTCTAGCAAGAGAAGGGAAATTAGAGTACCTCTGACAGAAAGCAAAGCAGTGTTCCCAAAAATTAATTAGAAAATATAAAAGGTCACTGAAGTCAGATCAAAGAGGCTCTTTCTGGCACTCAGAGAACCAAATAAAGGCATACTAAATTATATAGCACACTGAATATTTTTATCAAGTCCATAAGTTCACAATTACATACCAAAAAAAATGTGTCAGATAGTAAGCTCTTCATTATAGTAGAATACCAGATAGCAACCTTGATGAATAGCAGAACTGGAACACTACCATCACTTTCCAGTCTTGAGTGAATGCTGAAATCATTGGGTGAAGGCTGATGGGAAAAAAAATATTCAAAGGATCTCAGTGTATCATCCACAAATTCTTCTTAATTAAAAGTAATCTGAGGAGGGCAGTGCCAAGATGGTAGACTAGACACATGTTGACTCAATTCCCTCTGAGAACTAAGGCCTAGAACAGTAACTAAAAGGAGTATTGTGGACATTCTGGGAGCTCCAAGATCAGGCACCAAGTCATGAGATTGACTGCACAACAGGAACGGTCAAATACCTTGTCAGTGGTGAGACAGCAGCACAGTGAGCACTGCTTCTGCTGGCACAGTGCCTGGGAAGGTTACAGGTTCAGACACCTTCTTTGTCAACCGGGAGGCTGGGACTGGGTCTGCCGAGCTTGTGAGTCTGGCATGGCCCTGCTTCTTTTCTGATCCAGTGCCTAGGTGAACAGTGTATCCCGCAGCAGAGAGACAGTGCTTGGGACATCCACATTTAGAGATCCCATCACTGACAAATGACTGAGGTTGCCAGTGCCCTTCCCCCATCTCTTCTCTGGGCTGTGCCATAGAATCTGCTGACTCACGCTGTAACCAAGGCAGCTCAGGTGAGATGCCATATTGGGCAGCTGAGAGGTGGAATCAGCCTCACCTGAGGGCTCAGCTGAGGCTAATTTTCACTCTAAGTGACACTGCCTGTCTGGTTAGTGCTTCTCCCAGCAGAAAAGCTGCTCTTAACACAATTGTACCTAGAGAAAGTAGTGGCAGCTGGGAGCTGAGTGTGGTGTGGGCCTAACCCCTCCCTTCTTTATGTCACATCACAGGGTCTGCTGACTACAGAAGAGTCACCGTCTTTGTCAGTCAGGAGGTGGTGCCTGCTACCCCAGAGGGCCTGAGAGCTGTCAGCTATGGCTGGTCAATGCCTCTTTCTGCAGAAAAATCAGCTTTTAAGACCTACACCACAGCACCCACTGGTGTAACACCAGAGAAACTGAACAGCTTCTGGATGGTGCACAGACAAAAATCAATATCTAACCATTTAAAGAAGCAGTCCGCCATGGCTTCAGAAAGTTCTCTAATATTCAAACAACTTCCCAGATGAAGAAGCCTTCCTGAAATTATCAGATGTAGAATACAAAATAATTACATCTAGCTCTTCTAGAGATCAAGCAAAATGCAGCAGAACAAAATGAAAAAAAAAAGTAAGCTTTATGAACTGCTAGAATGTCAATGATCTGAGATCTAGCAGATCAATAATAAAATTATAGAATTAGACAACTCAGTGCAAAGCCAAAAGAGCAGGCTGGAGGAATAGCAACACAGAATTAGTGAACTTGGAGATAAGGCAACTGACAGCAGCATTTAAGAGGAGAAATCAGAGAAAAGAAACAATAAAAATGAAGAAACATTAAGAAGCATGTGGGACTTTATCAAGAGGAATAATTTATTAATAATTGGAGTTTCTGAACAGGGAGGGATAGCAGAAGATACAGAGAGAATCACTGAAGAGTTGCTAACAGAAAAATTCCCTGAAATCATGAAAGAAGAGAATGTAAATATTCAAGATGCTTATTGAACACCACAAATACTAGGCCCTGAATGAAATTCATCAAGATATATTATAATCAGGCTTGAAAAAATGAAACATAAAGAGAGGCTATTAAAGGTATCAAGGCATTAAGCAAAACTAACATACAAAGGGAAGCCCTGTAAGCTTTTGTCTGACTTCTCAGCAGAAACCATGCTGGCAAGAAGACAGTAGGATGGCACATACAAAGCCTTGAAAGAAAAATCTTCCAACCAAGAATTATATGTCCTGCAGAACTGTGTCTAAGTAAGATGGTGAAATCAAGACATTCTCAAACAGAAGCTTGGACACTTTGCAAAACCAAACCAAAACTACAAAAAATACTAAAAGAAGCTCTTTGTTTAGAAAAACAATAACATCAGTATACTTAAGGAGGTAATGCATTACAGAGCATCCAAAGTCCCACTCAATTAGGGAAGTCACGAAGTCCAATCAAAGCTAAAATATTAAAAGTAGAGAACCAGAGATATTAACATGAAAACTATGGCATTGTCACACTATAAAGAGGGATACATTACAGTAGTTATGACCCTTATAGATAGATATGAAATTAAAGAGATATACAGAAGCTAAAGATTGGTTTAAATTTAGAATATTAAGGGGACTCAGTGGGATAGCCACAAAGCAAACTAACAATACAACATATCAAAACAAGAAACTTAATACAGGAGTCTCAAGAAACACAAAGCCAACAGTGAAAAAGATGAGACGTAAACCCATAAAGAAAAACAACCCAGAATGGAATATTAAGAGAAGCAAAGAAAACATTAATGGCACAGGAAAAAAGGCATCAAAATGACAGCACCAAACACATACTTATCAATAATTATACTGAACATAAATGGACTGAATGCTCCAGCAAAGAGGCAGACAGTGACAGCCTGGATCAAAAGATGCGATCTGTCTATATGTTGCTTACAAGAAATGCGTGTTAGACTCAAAGATATGAACAAACTGAAAATCAAAGGATAGCAGAATACATACCAAGCTAACAACGTGCAAAGAAGAGCAGGAGTGGCAATACTAATCTCAGATAAAACAGATTCTAATGTAAAGACCACTATCATGGACAAGGATGGTAACTATTTATTACTGAAAGGTTCAATGCATAAGCAGGACATAATAATATTAAATATTTATGTACCCAATACCAGAGTACCTAAATATATCAAACAAACACTGACAACACTCAAAAATAAGATATATCACTCCACAATAATGGTTGGAGACTCAACACTCCACTTACAGTAATAGGCAGATCATCCAGAAAAAAGCTCAGTAAAAACACAGAGTATCTTGTTGTGACAATCAACTAGACCTCATCAACACATATAGAACTTTTTACCCAACCTCAGATAAGTATGCCTTCTATTCCAATGCACATGGAACATTTTCCAGAACAGACCACATATTAGGATATAAAGCAAGTCTCAACAAAATGCATTCCATTGAATTATTGCAAAGCATCTTCTTGGACCATAAAATTTGGAATCAAAAGCAGAAAAAAAACATAGGTAGAAATCTGAACTCACGGAAACTGAACAACACCTTGCTCAAAACATCCATAAGTTATGGAAGAAATCAAAGATGAAATAAGACATTTATGGAATCAAATGAGAATGAAAGCACAACCTACCAGAACCTATGGGATACAGCAAAAGTGCTGCTTGAAAGTCAACTTATCTCTATAAATGCACACAGCTGGAATGAAGAGAGGGCCCAGACCAAATAATTAACCCTACAGCTTGAACAAGTGGAAAGAGAGCAACAAAGGAACCCCTCAGGCACCAGAAGAAAACCAATAATAAAGATTAGAGCCGAACTAAACGAATTAGAGAATAGAAGAACAGTTGAAAAAATTGATAAGATCAAAAGCTGGTTCTTCGAAAAGATCAACAAAATTAACAAGCCATTGGCTAAACTTACAAAGGAAAAACAGGAGAAAAAACAAATAAACCAAATAAGAAATGAGATGGGCAATGTCACAACAGACCCAACTAATATCAAAAGTATCATAACAGAATACTACAAAAGACTGTACTCTAACAGATTTGAAAACCTAGAGAAAATAGACAAATTTCCAGATTCATATCACCTACCAAAATTATCAGAAGGAGAAGTAGAACAACTTAATAAACCCATCACAAACGAAGAGATTGAAAAGTCATCAAAAAACTACCAACCAAAAAAAGTCCTGGCCCAGATGTCTTCACCAGATAATAACTTCTACCAAGCTTTTAGAGAAGAGTTGATTACAATATTACTGAGGCTTTCACAGCATAGAAAAGGATGGAATACTCCCAAATTCATTCTATGAAGCCAGCATAATCCTGATACCAAAGCCGGGAAAGAGCCCACAAAAAAAAAAAAAAAAAAAAAGAAAGAAAGAAAAAGAAATTTACAGAACAGTATAACTCAGGAAACTAGATGCAAAAATCTTCAACAAAATCCTAGCCAATAGAATTCAATAACATATCAAAAAATAATCCTCACAACCAAGTTGGATTCATGCCAGGGATGCAAGGTTGATTCAACATCAGAAAAACAGTCAATGTAATCAACTACATAAATAACTCGAAGGATAAGAATCACCTGATATTGTCAATTGGTACAGAAAAGTCATTTGACAAAGTCCCACACCCATTCATGTTAAAAACTCTCAGCAAAACGGGAATATAGGGCAAATTCCTTAATGCAATAAGAGGCATCTGTGTAAAGACAATTGCCTACGTCTTCCTGAAAAGAGAATCTGAAAGAATCCCCCTCAGAATGGGAACTAGACAGGGATGCCCACAGTCACCACTTCTGTTCAACATTGTTCTAGAGGTTCTAGCCAGAGCAGTTAGACAAGACAAATAAATAAAAGGCAGCCAATCAGCAAAGATGAAGTTAAAGTCTCCCTATGATATGATTGTATTCCCAGAGAATCCTAAAGAATCCATAAGTAAACTATTGAAACTAATAGAAAAGTTCAGCAAAGCATCAGGATATAAGATAAACATAAGTAAATCAGTAGGATTCCTTTACACCAACAAACAGAACATCAAGGAGGAAATTGACAAATCAATACCATTAACTACATAGCCTTCAAGAAGATAAAATACCTAGGAATAAATCTAACTAGAGAAATAAGAGACTTATACAGAGAGAATTACAAGACCTTACTGCAAGAAACCAAAAGAGACTTCCATAAATGGAGAAACCTACCCTGCTTAAGGATAGGAAGACTCAACACTGTGAAAATGTCTATTTTTCACAAAAAAATCTACATAAACAATGCAATCCCAAAACAAATTCCAGCATCATTTTTTTAATGAGATGGAGAAACAAATCACCAACTTTGTTTAGAAAGGGAAGAAACCCTGCATAAGTAAAGCACTACTGAAGAAGAGGAACACAGTGGGAGGCCTCACACTACGTGACCTTAGAACCTATGACACTGCCACAGTAGTCAAAGCAGACATATAGACCAAAAGAACAGAACTGAGACCCCAGAAATATCACCATCCTCTTCTGAAGGGTTAATATTTGACAAAGGGCCGAAGCGGTAAGCTGGGGGAAAAACAATCCCTTTAACAAACGGTAATGGCAAAATTGGATATCCATCTCCAAAAAACTGAAGCAGGACCCATATCTCACAGCTTACACAAAAACTAACTCAAAAATGGATCAAAGACCTAAATATCAAATCTAAAACAATAAAGATCATGCAAGAAAAAATAGGGTAAACAATGGAAGTTCTAATACATGGCTTAGACTACAAAATCTGACAAAGGGCAAACAACAGAAGGTAAAATAGATAAATGGGAACTACTAAGAATCAAACACTTGCTCATCTGAAGACTTTATCAAGAGAGTTAAAAGACTACTTAGAGAACAGGAAAAACTACATGGCAGCTATATGTCAGAGCAACGTCTGATCTACATAAACTAGAATGTGCTGCAAAATATCAACAAGAAGAAGGTAAATAATCCAATTAAGTAATGGGAAACGGAGATGGGCAAGCACTTCACCAAAGAGGACATCCGTACAGCCTAAAAGACACGTGAGGAAATGCTCACAATCATTAGCTATTAGAGAAATCGAAATCAAAACTACAACGAAACACAATCTCACTCCAACAAAGTTGGCAATAATAATAATAATAAAACAACTGATGCTAGGAGCCTGCAGAGAGATTGGAACTCTCTTACACTGCTGGTGGAATTGCAAATGTTACAACCTCTTTTAGAGCAATTTGGCACTTCCTTGAAAACCTAGAAATAGAAATGCCATTTGATCCAGTAATCCCACTGCTCAGAATACATCCTACAGAAATAAAGGTAGTCACATACATGCATATAAATGTTTATTGCAGCACTGTCAACAATAGCAAAGACAGAAGCAACCTAGGTGCCCATCAACAGATGAATGGATAAACAAACTATGGTACCTATCCTCATTTTGCACACTATGCAATGATAAAGAACAGTGATGATCTTAGGAAGCATCTCATAACCTGGTTTCAACTAGAAGACATTGTGCTGAGTGGAATCAGTGGCAAAAGGATATTGTATGACAGCTCTTCTATAAGGACTGTAAAATAGACTTATGTACAGAAGAAAAGACTCTTTGATGGCTACAAGGGTGGGGAGGCAGGAATAGGGTGGATCATAGATTAGACAGTCAACAGAAATTCGGTTAGGTGAAAGCAGTGACAGAATACAGTAGAGAGGAGAACAACTTAACTGAGCTTTACCATAAATGAAAGGTTTTCTAAACTTAAAGGATAGAGTAGCAGGGACAGGGATCTGAGTACCATGTATTCAGGGAACACTGAGGCAAATTGGCATAACTAGTCTATTACGAAGAGTCTCATGCATCCCATATTGGTGACTGGCGTCTGGACTCTTAAAACCTACTAAGCTGCCATCTGAGGTACACTAAATGGACCCAACTCATCTGGAATAGATGATCACCAATACATCAAAGACATGAGGAAAAATAAGTCCAAGAGACAGAAAGACCCATATGAATGGGAGACTGTATCAGTATGAGACCAGAAGAACCAGATCGTGCCCAGTCACCACCAAAGACAGCCGTGATGGGGGACGCAATGTAGAGTCCCTGAACCAACACAAGAAAAAGAAGGGTGCAGCCCAAGAACTGTTCTAAAAGACCTGAATTGATGGTCTGACAGCCTGGATGCTCCCCTGGGAACATGGTCCCATGATTTGCTTCTGTCTCTGACCAGAATATAGTAACAAGGTCAACTCCTCAGACAAGGATGGACTGGACTCAGGGACACAGTGTGACCATATGGTGAGCATGCTTTATGGTTCTATGCATTTATAAGAGACAGTCCTACTGGTTTCTTTCTATATATGCGGGAAAAAGGAGATGAGGGTACAGAAGCTTGCTGAGGGGACACTACAAGTACGTAAACAAAGAGCATGCTGCCACTGGATAGGGAGAGCAGAAGAAGCTGTAGATAGGTAGGCATGCAAAACTGGTTTGAATATTATACCTTCGCTTAATCACGATAAAAAGAAAAAAAATAATCTGGTGGAAGATACAATTTAGTGAATACAAAGTAATCAATAACAGGGCAAAGGGTCACAATTTCTTTCCTGATGTGAGACAACGGGCAATGTACATCACTTACGTAGCATTCTTGCAAAAAAACTTAACATGAATATTGTCATATGAAAATGATCAAGAAATTTCAAATTGTTAGCTCTTCAAAAATGACAACATCATAAAAAAAAGAAAAAGAGGGGAGAGATGTTGGTGGGCTGAGGGTAGAAGATTGCCTGTTTTAGATTAAAGGAAGCTGAAAGTGGCATGACAGTTGAATACAACCTCTGATCCCAACTGTATTTGCATTTAAAAACAATTGTTATAAAGACATTTTGTAGACATAGGGAAATGTTTTTAATGTAGAGGTTGTTGCTGTTGTTAGGCGCTGTTGAGTCAGTTTCAACTCATAGCAATGCTATACACAACAAAATGAAACAATGTGCAATGCTGAGCTATGCCCATAATTGTTGCTGTGCGAGAGCCTTGTTGTAGTCACTCTGTCAGTCTGAATTCTTGAGGATCTTCCTCTTCTTAACTAACCCTCTACTTTACCTAGCATGATGTCCTTCTCCAGGGACTAATCCTTCCTAACAACATGTCCAAATTACATGATACGAAATCTTGCCATCTCTGCTTTCAAGGAGCACTCTGGTTGTACTTCTTCCAGAACAAATCTGTTTGTTATTTTGGTATTCCATCATATGTTCAATATTCTTCCATAACACCACAATAAAAAGTGTCAGTTCTTCTGTCTTCCTTATTAACTGCCCAACTTTCACATGCATATAACATGATTGAAAATACAGTGCACTGAGCAAATCTGGTTAGTGTTGAAATGTGAAGACACCATCTTAAAGATTAAGGTGTGGCTGACCCAAGCCACAGTATTTTCAATCACGTCATATGCATGTGAAAGTTGGACAATTAATAAGGAAGATTGTGGATCCAAGTAAAATATGAGTCCAGATGTAATAATTTTTTTATTCCTTTATAATGTGGTATAATCCATAGTGATGGCTGTGATCTTTGACCTTTATTGGTATTTCAAGCCCTCTTCAATTTTAGCAAGGAAGGTTCTGTCCTCTGCATACTGTAGGTTGTTAATGAGCCTCCTTCCAGTCCTGATGCTGTACTTTTTCACATAGTCTATCTTCTTGGGTTATTTGCTCAACATACAGTTTGAATAGACATGGTTAGTGGATACAACACTGATGCACACCTTTCCTGACTTTAAAACATTCAGCATCCCCTTGTTCTGTTAAAACTATGGCCTCATGATCTATGTAGAGATTCTTCAGGAGCACAATTATGTGTTGCAGAATCCCAATGCTCCAAAATGTTACCAATGGTTTATTATGATCCACAAAGTCAAATGACTTTGCATACTCAATAAAACACAGGAAACATCTTTCTGGTATTCTTTGCTTTCAGCCAAGATCTATCCGACATCAGCAATGATATTCTTGGTTTCACATCCTCCTCTGAATCTAGCCTGAATTTCCAACAGTTTCCTGTCAATATACTATTGCAGCTGCTTTTGAATGATCTTCAGTAAAATTTTATTTGCCGGTTCAGTTCTTTTACTTTATCATGTCTTCTTTTTGCTTCAGCTGTTCAGCATTCTAGAGCAAGTTTCAAGTTTCTCTTCTGATGTCCATTTTGTTCTTTTCTTTCTTTCCTATCTTTTGAATGACCTCTTACTTTCTTCACGTATGATGTTCTTAAAGTAATTCCACAACTTATTAGTCTTTGGTCAAGAGGCATCAAATCTGTTCTTGAGACAGTCTTTCAACTCAGGTGGAATACACTTAGGTTGTACTTTGGCTGTGAGGAGCTTGTTCTGATTTTCTTCAGTTTTATATGAAGTAGCGTGTCTGAAATTGATAGTCTGTCCCATAGCCAGCCCCTGGCCTTGTTCGGACTGATGACACTGAGCCTTTGTTGTCGTCTCTTTCTGCAGCTGTAGTTGATTTGATTCCTGTGTATTCCATCCGGCAAGCTCCATGTGTACAGTTGCCATTAATGTTGGTGAAAAAGGGTATTTGCAATGAAGAAGTCATTGGTCTTGCAAAATTCTATCATGTGACCTCTGTCATTGTTTCTATCATGTTTCCAAACTGTTTATTTTTATTCTTTGTTTCCTACTTTCACATTCCAATCACTAGGAATCATCAATGGATTCTGATTGCATGTTTGATTGATTTCAGACCACAGAAGTTACTAAAAATCCAAATTCTTCATCTTTGTCTTTAGTGGTTGGTGTGTTAATTTGAATAATAATTGTATAAACTGGTCTTCACTGTAGGTATACAGATATTATCCTACCACTGACAGTGGTTACTTCAGGACAGATCTTGAAATGTTTTTATTGAGGTTGAATGCAATGACATTCCTTTTCAAGTTGTCATTTCCTATGAAGTGGACCATATGATTATGTGATAAAAAAGTGCCCAATACCAGTCTATTTAAGCTCACTCATGTCTAGAAAATTGTTGTTTGGGCATTCCATTTCATTTTTGACCATTTCCAATTTTCCTATATTCATACTTCCTGCATTCCACTTTCCAGTTATTTAACAGATGTTTGCAGTTGTTTTTTTCTCATTTGGGGTCATGCCACATCAGGCACCTAAATGAAGGTCCCTGAAACTTTACTTCATCCACTTCATTACAATTGACTCCACTTTGTGGCAGCAGCTCTATCCCAGTCATCTGTTGAATGCCTTCTGATCCAGCTGCTCATTTTTTGGCACTATATCAAAAGATGTTCTATTACTATTCACAGTGTTTTCACTGGCTAATTCTTTTCAGAAGTAGACTGCTATGTCCTTTTTCCTAGCTATATGAATTACCAATCATAATAGTTGCGTGAGTTATTAAATTTTTAGAAGAATCTAAAAAGAGGGAATTTTCTAATAAAGCTCACTCTGAAACTAATCAACTAGAAGAAGACACAAATGAATGAAAAGTTACACCATTTGTGGTGTGTGGAAAGTCTCCACATTTAAAGCATCAGTTGCCCCACAAATCAATAACCCAAAGCAATTTTTGAATGTTGTACTTTAAATCAAAGTTTACAATTTGTTTTCTTGTCCCACGAAAACTTACACACACAGTATTATGTGACTCTAGTTATTCTCTCCACAGTGTGACAGCGCTTTTCATTTCTCTACATTGTATTTCCCATGTCCATTCAACCAGCTCCTGTCACCTTCTGCTTTCTCATCTTGACTCTGGACAGGAGCTTCCCATTTTGTCTCATACATCTTCTTAAGCCAGGAAGCACAATCTTCACCAGTATCATTTTATGTCTTATAGTCCAATCTAATCTTTATCTAAAGAGTTGGATCTGAATAGCTTTAGTTCTGGGGTAACAGAGATTCCAGTGACCATGTCCTCTGGGAACCCTTCACTCTGTCAGACCAGCAAGTCTGGTCTTTTTACTAGAGCTTGAGTTCTACACCATACTTTTTTCCTGCTCCTTCAGTGACTCTTTGTTATGTTTCTTGTTAGGGCAGTCATTGGTGGTAGCTGGGCACCATCTAATTCTTCTGGTCTCATGCTGGTGTAGTTTCTGGTTTATGTGGCCCTGTCTGACTTCTGAGCGCATATTTTTCTTGTGCCTTTGGTGTTCTTCAGTCACCTTTACTCCAGGTGGACTGGGACCAATTGATGCTTTTAGGATGGCTGTTTGATAGCTTTTAAAGCCCTAGATGCCCCTCACCAACGCAGGATGCAGAACATTTTTTTGGAGGTGGGGCCAAGATGATAGAGTAGTATAATACTTCCTGTGATCTCTCTAACAGCAAAGACCCAAAAGAAAAAATGAGCCAAATTTAGGAGCTCCAAACATGAAAAGGAAGGTTGAGAAATTAGACTAAGCAATGGTGAAGGAAGAGTAGGTCCAGAAGTACCCATGACCTGACCCACCAGGAATTAGCTGCAGTCAGCATGGGGAATGCAGCAATGGTGTTCAAAGGGTGCCCTCCTCAGCTAGAGAGATGGAGTAGTAGAAAATACTCTCACATCTCCAGAACTAGTGAAAAGCTGCATTAGATTATCAAAAGCTAAGCGGCTTGTATTTAACCTACCATGCTCAGATCTAAAACTTCCCTTCAGGATAAACCTCTCTCCCTTTTTCCAGTGCTTCTGCTTCCTTTCTGTATACTGCAAATAGCTCTAGAGTGTGATGCCATTACCTAAGTCAAAAATAGGACTCCTTAAATGCCCAGAGCCATTCTCCTAGACTTGGAGAGAGAACAATTACAAACTTTGGGGAGGGGAGGAAACTACCAGCTCCCCTGAGCTGGAAATTCAGCTCAGAAACTGTTCCATTACCTAGAATCAGATACTCAGGATAGCTGTTAATCCACTGCTTTTCTCAGTGCCTGAAGCCAGATAATTGTGCCAACACCAATCACCCCTGCCCGTCTAGGACAGTAGGGGAGACCTCACACCACACACTTGTTAATAGGCTACCTAGACACCTGTGCTAAATCCATATGCAAAAAGTAAACAGACTCCTGGGTTTGCATGTCTAGTAACAGGTATAGCCACCCAGTAACAGGACATTAGAGTTTCAAAGGCACCAATAACCAAAGTGGCACAGAGGACCAGCATATTGGAATATTTCAAAACAAAACAAAATAAGAAGCTAGAACACAGTAAAAAAACCAAACCCACGGCTATTGAGTAGATTCCAACTCATAGTGATACTATAGGACAGAGTAGAACTTCCCCATAGGGTTTCCAAGGAGTACATGGCAGATTTGAACTGCCAACCTTTTGGTTAGCAGAAATAGCACTTAACCACTATATCAACAGGATTTCCAGAAGACAGTAAGCAAGCAAAATAAATGAATACAACTTATTGATGACTTGGAAACAACAGTCCATACCAAATCACTTAAAAAGGCAGACTACAATGGCTTCAGAAAGCTCCCAAAACAAATATTCAAATTCTTCAGATGAAGAGAACTTCCTGGAATTATCAGAAACAGAATCCAAAAGATTAATCTTTAGTACTCTTCAAGAGATCAGCAAGGTGGTGAGGCATAATGACAGACTGAACAGGCTAAAAGATGGCATCCAGAGATAGGAATTAGAAATTCAGAAAGGTAGTAATAAAATTACAGAATTAGACAACTCAGTAGAAGGTTTAAGGAGCAGAATTGAGGCAATGGAAGGCTGAATCAGTGAGACTGAAGATAAAACATGTGACACCAATATATTTGAAGAAAAAATCAGATAAAAGAATTTTTTTAAAAATCAAGAAACTCTTATAATTATGTGGAACTGTATCAAGAAGAATTATCTACAGGTGATGGGCATCCCTGAACAGGGGAGATAACACAAAATAAAGACAGAATTGTCAAATATTTGTTGGTAGAAGAATTTCCTGCTATCATGAAAGATGCAAAGATAGCTATTCAAGACACTAATCAGACTCCACACAAGATAGCTTCCAAAATAAAGACACCAATGAATATTATAACAAAACTTGTAAAAACTGAAGATAAGGAACTAATTTTAAAAGTGGCTAAGGTAAATGAAAAATGATTTACAAGCCTAAGTTTGGACTACTCAACAGAAACCAAGTAAGCAAGAAGGCCTACTTGTCATATAGAAATTATATAATCCAGAAAAACTTTTTGTTTAATGTGATAGTGAAATTAGCAAATTTCCAGATAAACAGAAATTTAGGGAATTTGCAACAGCCAAAGCAAACTCACAAGAAATATTAGAATCCTTTGGTTAGAAAATCGGTAACAACAGGTAATAACTCAAAACTAGAGCACAGAACAGAACAACTGAGTATCAACACAAACAAGGAAATTCCAAAAATAAATCAAAGGCAAAACACTGAAAATAGGGAACAGAGATAGCATTATGTAAAATTATAACAATTAGAGAGATTTTTTAAAAATTTCATCATGCATTATGCATATGGAGAGGAAGACAAGGTGATACAAAGAAATTAAAGACTGGTTTAAATTTTAAAAGTAAGGATATATATTAAAATAGCCAAAAAGGAAATTCACAATCTATACATTGACAAGAAAAATGTGAAGTCTTAGCCAATACAAAACCAATAGTGAAAAAGATGAAAACTTATAAGGGAAAGTAATAACTCAAAAAAGAAAATCAACTGTAACAAAGGAATTGTCTACAACACACACACAAAAGGCATCAAAATAACATTGCTACATTCATGCCTATCAATAATTACATTGAATGTAAATGGACTGAACATTCCAGTAACAAAACAATGAGTGACATCTTGGATCAAGAGACATGACCCATCTGTATGCTGCTTACAAGAAACTCACCTTAGTGTTAAAGATATGAACAAACTGAAAATTAAAGGATGGAATAACACATACCAAGCTAACAATATACAGAGAAGAGCAGGTGTGGCAATATTGATCTCAGATAAATAAATTTTAATGTAAAATCCACCATCGTGGACAAGGATGAACACTACTGCTGAAAGTTTCAATACACAAGCAGGACTTAACAATAGCAAATATTTATGCACTCAATACTGGAACATCTAAATACACTGAAGAAACACTGACTACATTCAAAAAATGAGATGGATCACTCCACGATAATAGCGGGAGACTTCAACACTCCACTTTCAGTATTGGACAGATCATCTAGAAAAAAGCTCAGTAAAGACACAGATCTTATTGCCACAATTAATCAACTAGACCTCATTGACATACACAGAACTTTCTATCCATCAGCAAATAACTATACTTTCTTCTCCAGTGCACATGGAACATTCTCCAGAATAGACCATGTGTTAGGACATCAAGCAAATCTCAACAAAATCCATACCATTCAGTTATTCCAAAACATCTTCTCAGACCATAAAGCCATAAAAGCTGAAATCGATAGCAGAAAAAACATAGATAGAAAGCAGAACCCCTGGAAATTGAACATCTTGCTCAAAAAGCCAAGGGTTGTAGAAGAAATCAAGGATGAAATAAAGAAATTTGTAGATTCGAATGAGAATGAAAACACTTCTTATCAGAATGTATGGGATATAGCCAAAGCAGTGCTCAGAGGTCAGTTTATCTCTATAAATGCACACATCCAGAGGGAAGAAAGGATTCAAATCAAAGAATTAACCCTACAGCTTGAACAAATAGAAAGTGAGCAACAGAGGAATCCCTCAGACACCAGAAGAAAACAGATCATAAAGATTAGAGCATAACTAAATGAATTAGAGAATAGAAGAACAGTTGAAAAAATTGATAAGACCAAAAGCTGGTTCTTCGAAAAGATCAACAAAATTGACAAACCACTGGCTAAATTTACTAAAGAAAAACAGGAAAGGAGACAAATAACCCAAGTAAGAAATGAGATGGGAGATGTCACAACAGATCCAACAGAAATAAAAAAGTATCATAACAGAATACTATGAAAGACTGTACTCTAACAGATTTTGAAACCTAGAGGAAATGGACAAATTCCTAGATTTATATCATCTGCCAAACTTATCACAAGGAGAAGCAGAACAACTGAATAAACCCATCACAAAGGAAGAGATTGAAAACATCATTTGAAAACTACCAACCAAAAAAAATCCTGGCCCAGATGGCTTCGCCACGGAATTTTACCAAGCTTTTAGAAAACAGTTAACTCCAACACTACTGAGACTATTTCACAGCATAGAAAGGGATGGAATACTCCCAAATTTACTCTATGAAGCCAGCATAAGCCTGATACCAAAGCCAGGGAAAGACCCAACAAAAAAGGAGAACTACAGACCAATATCACTCATGAACTAGATGCAAAAGTCTTCAACAAAATCCTTCCTAATAGAATTCAACAACATCCCCCCAAAATAATTCATCATGACCAAGTTGGAGTCACACAAGGGATGCAAGCCTGGATCAACATCAGAAAAACAATTAATATGATCAACCACATAAACAGCACACAAGACAAGAATCACCTGATTTTGTCAATGAATGCAGAAAAGGCATTTGATAAAGTCCAACACCCTTCATGCTAAAAAGTCTCAGCAAAATAGAAATAGACGGCAAATTCCTCAATGCAAAAAGTACCATTTATACACAGCCAACCACCTACATCATCCTGAATGGAGAGAGACTGAAACAATTCTCCTTGAAAACAGGAACTAGAGAAGGATGCCCACTCTCACATCTCCTATTCAACATTGTACTAGAAGTTATAGCCAGAGCAATTATATAAGACAAAGAAATAAAGGGCATCTGCACAGACAAAAAAGAAATGAAAATCTCCCTATTTGCAGATGATGTGATTGTATATGAAGAGAATCCTAAAGAAACTGTAAGTAAACTACTCAAACTGATGATAGAAGAGTTCAGCAAAGTATCAGGATACCATGTAAACATAGATAAATCAGTAGGATTCCTTTATACCAACAAAGAGATTATTAAAGAAGAAATCACCAAATCAACATCATTTACTATAGCCCCCAAGAAGACAAAATGACTAGGAATAAATCTAACTAGAGAAATAAGAGACTTTTGCAAAGTGAACTACAAAACCTTATTACAAAAAACTCTGAGACTTACATTTTTAAATGGAGAAACCTACCCCACTCATGGATAGGAAGACTTAACATTGTAAAAACGTCTATTTTACCCAAAGCAATCTACTTATATAACACAATCACAATACAAATTCCAGTGAGATATTTTAATGAGATGGAGAAACAAATCACAAACCTTATTTGGAAAGGGAAGAAACCCAAGATAAGTAAAGCACTACTGAAGAAGAAGAAAACACTGGGAGGCCTCTTACTACATCAAGTAGTTCTAAAGTTGTTTAGAACTTACTACACTGTCACAGTTGTCAAAACAGCCTGTTCCTGGTACAAAAAGGGACATATAAACCATTAGAACAGAGTTGAGATTCCAGAAATGCTACCATCCTCCTACGAACAGTTGATATTCAACAAAGGCCTTAAGATTTTAAACTGGGATAAAGTCTCTAACAAATAACACTGGCAAAATCAGATATCCATCTGCAAAAAATTGAAACTAGACCCATATCTCCCAACTTATACAAAAACCAACTCAAATCAGAAAAAGTACCTAAATGTCAAATCTAAAATGATAAAGCTCATTAAGAAAAAATAGGATCAACAATGGAAGTTCTAATACACAACTTAGACATCCAAAGACTTTATAAAAATAATTAAAAGACCACCTACACAATGGGAAAAAATATCTGGCAACTATATGTCAGACTGTCGTCTGATCTCCATAATCTGTAAGGTAGTACAAAATATCAACAAGAAAAGGATAAATAATCCAATTAAGTGCTGGGCAAAGGAGAGGGACAGACACTTCTCTAAAGAGGATATTCAGGCAGCCAAAAGACATATGCAGAATTGCTCACAATCATTAGCTCTTAGAGAAATTCAAATCAAAACTACGATGAGATATCATCTAACCCCAACAAGGTTGGCCGATAAAAAAAACACAAAACAACAAATGCTGGAGAGGCTGTGGAAAAAGTGAAAGTCTCCTACACTGCCAGTGGAATTGCAAAACAGTACAACCACTTGGAAAGCAATCTGATGCTTCCTTAAAAAGCTGGAAATAGATATACCATTTGGCTCAGTGATCACACTTCTTGCAATACATCTTGAAGAAGCCAGGGCACTCACATGAACAGATACATGCACACAAATATTTATTGCAGCACAATCCACAATAGCAAAACGATGGAATCAACCCAGATGCCCAACAACAGATGAACAGATAAATAAACTATGGTATATATACTCAGTGGAACAATATGCAATGATAAAGAACAACGATGATTTAAGGAAGTACCTCATAACTTGGTTTCAACTGGAAGACATTATGTTGAGTGAAATTAGTCAATGGCACAAGGACAAATATTGTATGAGACCCCCTAAAATAAGGGCTTAAAAACAGACTCATGTACAGAAGAAAAGACTGATGGCTTCAAGGGAGGGGAGGTAGGGAGTGAGAAGGCTGGTTATAGATTAGATAGTTCATAAAAAATTAGTGTGAAATCAGTGAAAGCACACATTAGAAAGATCAGTTTAACCGGGCATCAACATAATATGAGTATTTTTCCAATCTTACCCCAATATTTCAAGGACAGAGTAGCAGGGGCAGGGGTCTGTGGACCATACTCTCAGGGGACATCAAGGCCAATTTGCATAACTGGCCTATTGCTAAGACAGTCTTCTCCACCCCATATTGGTGAGTGGTGTCTGAAGTCTCAAAAGCTAGCAAACTGCCATTTGAGGAACACCAAATTGTCCCAACTCAGTTGGAACAGATAATCACCAAGGACAGCAACAACATTGGGAAAAGAGAATCCAGAAGACCGAAAGACCCACGTGAATGGGTGACTGCATCAACATGTGACCAGAAGAACCAATTGGTGCCTGGCCACCTCAAGTGACAGTTTTGATGGGGCTCACAAAGTTAAGTCTCGGTGGCAACACGAGAATACAAAAGAGTGCACTCTGAGAACTCTACTAAAAGACCACAACTGATAGTCCGAAGTCCTCAGGGTTCCCCTGGGAGCATGGTCCCCAGACCTGATGCTGCCCCTGTCCATAAACCATTACTGAGGTCAATGTCTCAGACAGGAATAGATTGGACTCAGGAATGCAGACTGACCATATCATGCATACACTTCATATGCATCTGTGCATCTATAGGATGTTGTCCTACTGGCTTCTTACTAGTGGGGAGTGGAGAGGGTGGAGAAGAGGGGATAGCAGATTGTTAAGAGGATATGACACGTATAGAACAGAAAGGAGGAGTGTGCTGTCACCGGGCAAGGAGAACAGTAGGAGCTGCACATAAGCAAGCATTAGAAAGATCAGTTTAACCGGGCATCAACATAATATGAGTATTTTTCCAATCTTACCCCAATATTTCAAGGACAGAGTAGCAAGGGCAGGGGTCTGTGGACCATACTCTCAGGGGACATCAAGGCCAATTTGCATAACTGGCCTATTGCTAAGACAGTCTTCTCCACCCCATATTGGTGAGTGGTGCCTGGCCACCTCAAGTGACAGTTTTGATGGGGCTCACAAAGTTAAGTCTCGGTGGCAACATGAGAATACAAAAGAGTGCACTCTGAGAACTCTACTAAAAGACCACAACTGATAGTCCGAAGTCCTCAGGGTTCCCCTGGGAGCCAATTTAAATTGGATTGTGTACTTTCACTCAATCACAATAAAATAAATAAATAGTTCAGCATAACGAAATGGGATTCACACCAGGGATGCAGGGATGGTTAAACATTCGAAAAAAAAACCAAGGTAATAAACCACATAAATAAAACAAAAGACAAAAACCACTTGATTTTATCAATTGATACAGAAATATCATTTGACAAAGTCTAATTCCCATTCATGTTAAAAGTCCTCAGGAGAATAGGAAGAGAAGGGAAATTGTTCAACATTACAAGAGGCATTTATACAAAGCTAACAGCCAACATCATCCCAGATGCAGAGTGTATGAAAGCATTTCCCTTTAGAACAGGAACCAGACAAGGATAGCACTTGTCAGCACTCTTGTTTGACATTGTGCTGGAGGTTTTAGACAGAGCAGTCAGGCAGGATAAGGAAACAGAGGGCATCCACATTGGTAAGGAAGAATTGAAAGGGTCTCTATTTGCAGATGATACGATCTTACGCATAAAAAGCTCTAAAGAATTCACAAGAAAAGAAAACAATAATAAAAGAGTTCAGCAGATTATTAGGATACAAGATACCCAGTACTGCTGAGTTGATTCCGACTCATGGCAATGCTAGAGGACAGGATGGAATTGCCCCCTTGGAAACTCTATAGGATACAAGACAAACATACAAAAATCTGTGGGATTCCAGTACACCAATAAAGAGACCATCAAAGAGGAAACACTGAATCAATGCCACTTACAATACTCCCCCAAAAGATAAAACACTTAGGAATAAATTTAAACAGAGACATAAAAGACCCTATACAAATAAAATTAGAAGACTCTACTGCAAAAAAGCAAAAGTGGAGAAACCTATCTTGCTCACTGACAGAAACATTCGACATTGTGGAAATGGCTATTTGATCACAGCAATCTATGGACACAGTGCAATCTCATCACAAATTCCAGTAGCAGGTTTGTTTTTTTTTTTTTTCAATGGGATGGAGAAACAAATCACCAACTTTACACGGATAGGGAACAAGCCTCAGAGAAGTAAAGCATTACTGAAGAAGAAAAAATTAGGAGGCCTCATATTACCTGACTTCAGAACCTATTGCACTGCTACAATAGTCAAAACAGCCTGGTGTTGTTACATAAACAGACACATAGACTAACAAAAGGAACTGAGAATCCAGGCATAAATTCATCTACCTGTAAGCAGCTGAATTTTGACAATGGCCCAAAGTCCATAAAGTGGGGAAAATACAGTCTCTTTAAAATGAAACAAGACCTGTATCTCACAGCATGTACAAAAACTAACTCAAAATGCATCAAAGACCTAAAGTCTAAAATCATAAAGATCATGGTAGAAAAATAATGACCCTGTTGGGCATGTTAATGCATGCCATAAGCATTATATAAAACATTACTGACAATGTGCAAACACCAAAAGAGAAAATAGATAACGGGATCTTTTAAAAATCATATACTTATGATCATCCAAAGATGTCAACAAAAGACTAAAAAAAATCTTAAAGAATGGGAGAAAATGTTTGGATACAACAAATCTGATCAGCTTCTAGTCTTCAAAATCGACAAGATAATGCAAATCTCAACAACAAAAAGACAAATAATCCAGTTGAAAAATGGGCAAAGGATATGAACAAGCACTTCACCAAAGAAGACATTCAAAAAGCTAACAGACACATGATGAAATGCTCACAATTACTAGCCATTGGAGAAATACAAATCCAAACTACAATGAGATAACATCTCACATCAACAAGGCTGGCATTAATGCAAAAAAAAAAAAAAACCAAAATAATCAATGTTGGAGAGGCTGTGAAGAGACTGGAACACTTAAACCTGCTGGTGGAACTGTAAACTGGTATAACCTCTTTGGAAACAAATCTGGTGCTTTCTAAAGAGCTTGAGATCAAAATACCACATGATCCTACAATCCTACTTCTTGGAATATTGCTTAGAGAAGTAAGGGCTGTCACACAAACAGATACATGCACATAAATGTTTATTGTAGCACTGTCCACAGTAGCAAAAAGATGGAGTCAAGCTAGGTGCCTATCAACAGACAAATGGATAAAGGAACTATGGTATATTTACACAATGAAATACTACACTATGATAAAGAATAATGATGATCTTAGGAAACATAATACGGAGGCATCTGGACAGCATTATGCTGAGTGAAATTACTCAGTTGCAAAAGGACAAATACTACATGAGACCACTATTACGAGGACTCAAGATAAGGTTTAAACACAGAAGAAAATGGCCCTTGATGATTAGAAGGGTGAAGAGGAAGAGGGGTGTTCTTTTAATCAGACACTAGATAAGTATTTAAGTTAGGCAAAGAGAGGAACACACAGTAGAGCTGTCAGTACAACCAGAATAAACCAAAAACTAAGAAGTTTCCTAGATACAACCAAACATTTTGAAGGACTGAGTAGCAGAGGCATTTGTCTGGGGATCATGGTTTCAGGGGACACCTAGGTCGATTGACATAACAGTTTTTTTCAAAAAAATTTATTGTGCTTTAAGTGAAAGTTAATGATCATGTCAATTTGTCATACAAACACATGCACATTGTTATGTAACTCTAGCCGCTCTCCCCATACTGTGACTTCACACTCCTCCTTCCATCTTGTATTTCCAGTGTCCATTCAACTTGCTCCTGTATCTGCCTACCCTCTTATCTTGCCTCTGGACAGGAGCTTCCCACTGAGTCTCAAGTACCTCCTTAATCCAAGAGACTCCCTCTTAGCCAGCATCATTTCATGTATTATCTAGTCCAATCTTCATCTGAAAAGTTGACTTTGGAAATGGTTTCATTTCTGAGCTAGCAGTGAGTCCATGGGCCATGTCTTCTGGTAACCCTCCAGTTTGTCAGATCACCAAGTCTGGTCTTTTCAGTAGAGTTCAATCAATTGCTGCAACCAAGTTTTTAGAAAAAGTTCTGCATTCCCCTTTGATGAACGGTGTCAGGGTCTTAAACGCTAGGAAGCAGCCCTTTAAGGAGCGTCAGTTGGTCAAAAACTACCTGGAGTGGAGGGGAGTGAAAGAAATCAGAGACATGAGGAAAATATGAGCTCAAGAGGCAGAAAGGGCCACGCAATCCAGAGACTACATCAGCATGAGACCAGGAGAACTAGGTGGTGCCCAGCCATCACCAATGACAGCCCTGACAGAGAACACAATGAAGAGTTCCTGGTGTAGTGGGAGAAAAATGGGGTACAAAAGTCAAACTGTGTTGTAATCTTTCACTTAAAGGACAACAAAATATTTTTTATTTTTTAAATTTTTTATTTAATATAACTGAGTGAAAATGTACATTCCTGTATAAATTTACAGGATATACCATTTGACCCAGTAATTTGATATAACATTTGACCCACTAATTCCACTACTTGGAATATATCCTACAGAATCAAGGCCTTTCACACCAACGGACACATGCACCAGAATGTTTGTCGCAGCACAGTCCACGATAGCAAAAAGATGGAATCAGCCCAGATGCTCAACAACAGAAGAATAGATAGGTAAACTATGGTACATACACAAATTAATCAGACACTAGATAAGTATTTAAGTTAGGCAAAGAGAGGAACACACAGTAGAGCTGTCAGTACAACCAGAATAAACCAAAAACTAAGAAGTTTCCTAGATACAACCAAACATTTTGAAGGACTGAGTAGCAGAGGTGTTTGTCTGGGGATCGTGGTTTCAGGGGACACCATGTGGTTTCAGGACCCACCTATATGCAGCTTCCACTGCTCTCCCTGCCCGGTGACAGCACACTATTCCTCTCTGCTCCATACATGTTTCGTTCTACCAACAGTCTCTTTTTTCACTCCTCTCCACCCACTTTCCTTCCTCCAGCCAGAGGTCAGCAAGATGACATCCTACAGATGTACAGAACCATAAAGTGCATCCAATATATGGTCACTGCATTGCCAAGTCCAATCCATTCCTGTCCGAATCGTGGACCTTCGTTATGATTTATGGTCAAGGGCAGCATCAGGGCAAGGGGCCATGCTCCCAGGGGAACCTCTAAACCACTGGACCATCAATTGAGGTCTTTTAGTGGGGATTTCAGGGCGCACCCATTTTTATTCTTGTGTTGCCAGTGAGACTCAGCTTAGTAAGCTCCATTGTGGCTATCACTGGTGGTGGCCGGGCACCATCCGGTTCTTCCAGTCCCAAGTCGATGTAGGCACCCACTGATGTGGGTCTCTTTGTCTTCTGGGTTGTCTTTCCCCCATGTCATTTTGGTCCTCGGTGAGTATCCGTTCCTGCTGAGTTGGGACCATTTGCTGTGTCCTCGGATGGCAGCTTGGCAGCTTTTAAGAACCCAGATGCCACTCACCAACGTGGGGTACAGAGAGCCCTCTTAGCAAAACGCTAGTTGTGCCAATTGGCCTCTATTTCACCTAAGAGCATGGTCCCCTGCCCCCTGCCCCAGCTACTCTATCCTTGCAATATTGGGTTAAGATGGAAGGAGTACCCATGTTATGTTTAAGTCCACTCAATATTGTTCTTGTTTCTAATGTGTGCTATCGCCAATTTTACCCAACCAGATTTCTAGCAACTATCTAATCTAAACCCTCCCCCCACTCTCCTCCCTTGCAGCAGTCAAAGAGTCTTGTCTTCTATACACAAGTCTGTTTTTGAGATCTTATCGTACAGGTCTCATACAATATTCGTCCTTTTGTTGCTGACTACTTTCACTCAGCACAATGTCTTCCAGTTGAAATCAGGTCATGAGATGTTTCCTGAAGTCATCGTTGTTCTTTATCATTGCATATTGCTCCATTGAGTATATGTACCACAGTTTACCTATCTGTTGTTGAGCATCTGGGTTGATTCCATCTTTTTGCTATCGTAGACTGTGCTGCGATAAACATTCTGGTGCATGTGTTCGTTGGTGTGAAAGGCCTTGATTCTGTAGGATATATTCCAAGTAGTGGAATTACTGGGTCAAATGGTATATCAATATCCATTTTCTTAAGGAAGCACCAGATTGCTTTCCAAAGAGGCTGGACCATTTTGCAACCCCACCAACAGTGTAGGAGGGTTCCGCTTTCTCCACAGCCTCTCCAGCATTTGTTGTTTTCTGTTTTTTGGATCATGGCCAACCTTGTTGGGGTGAGATGGTATCTCATTGTCGTCTTGATTTCAATTTCTTTAATAACTAAAGATCATGAACATGTCCGCGTGTGTTTTTTGGCTGCCTGAATCTCTTCTTTAGTGAAATGTGTGTCCATCTCCTTCGCCCATTGCTTAATTGGATGGTTTATCTTCTCTTGTTGATATTTTGTAGTATCTTATAGATTATGGAAATCAGGCGTCGGTCTGACATAAAGTTTCCAAATATTTTTTCCCATTCTGTAGGTGTTCTTTTAATTCTATTAATAAAGTCTTCAGATGAGCAAAAGTATTTAATTCTTAATAGATCCCATTTATCTATTTCCTCTTCTGATGATCGTGGTTTGTTTGACAGATTTTGGAGTCTGTCCATATTGTATATTAAAACTTTCATTGTTGTTCCTACCTTTTCTTGGATGAGCTTTATCATTTTAGGTTTGATATTTAGGTCTTTTATCCAGTTGGAGTTAGTTTTTGTATAAGGTGTAAGATATGGATCTTGTTTCAGTTTCTTGCAGATGGATATCCAATTTTGCCAGCACCATTTGTTGAAGATACTGTTTTTACCACAGTTTAATGTCTTAGGGCCTTTGTCGAATATCAATTGTTCACAGGTAGATGGTGTCATCTCTGGGGTCTCAGTTCTGTTCCACTGATCGATCTGTCTGTTCTTATACCAGTACCAGGCTGTTTTGACCACTGTGGCAGTGTAATATTTTCTAAAGTAGGGGAATGAGAGGCCTCCCAGTGTGTTCTTCTTCTTTAGTAGTACCTTGTTTAACTGGGGCTTCTTCCCTTTCCAAACAAAATTGGTGATTTGTTTCTCCATCTCATTAAAAAATGTCACTGGAACTTGTATTGGGATTGCATTATATAAATAGATTGTTTTGGGTACTTGGCTTGGCTGGCTGGGTAAAATAGACACTTTCACAATGTTAAGTCTTCCTATCCATGAGCAGGGTTGGTTTTTCCATTTATCTAAGTCTCTCTTAGTTTCTTGTAGTAAGGGCTCGTAGTTCTCTTTGTAAAGGTCTGTTGTTTCTCTGGTTAGATTAATTCCTAGGTACTTTATCTTCTTAGGGGCTACCGTAAATGATATTGATTTGATAATTTCTTCCTTAACAGTCTCGTTGTTGGTATAAAGGAATCCTACTGATTTACTTATGTTTATCTTGTATTTTGAGACTTTGCTGAACTCTTCTATCAGTTTGAGTAGTTTACGTATAGATTCCTTGGGATTCTCTGCACATACAATCATATCATCTGCAAACAGGGAGATTTTAACTTCCTCTTTGCCAATGCAGATGCCCTTTATTTCTTGGTCTTGTCTAATTGCTCTGGCTAGAACTTCTAGCACAATGTTGAATAGAAGAGGTGAGAGTGGGCATCCTTGTCTAGTTCCTGATCTCAAGGGAAAGTCTTTCAGTCTCTCTCCATTCAGGATGACGTGGGCAATTGGCTTTGTATAAATGGCCCTTATTGTGTTGAGGAATTTGCTGTCTATGCCCATTTTGCTAAGAGTTTTTAGCATGAATGGGTGTTGGACTTTATCAAATGCCTTTTCTGCATCAATGGACAAAATCAGGTGATCCTCGTCTTTTGTGTTATTTATGTGGTTAATCACATTAATTGTTTTTCTAATGTTGAGCCAGCCTTGCATCCCTGGTATGAATCCTACTTGGTCATGATGGATTATTTTCTTGATACGTTGTTGTATTCTATTAGCAAGAATTTTGTTGAAGATTTTTGCATCTAGATTCATGAGTGATATCAGTCTGTAGTTCTCTTTCTTTGTTGAGTCTTTCCCTGGCTTGGGTATCAGTGTTATGCTGGCTTCATAGAATGAGTTTGGGAATACTCCATCCCTTTCTATATTGTGAAATAGTTTCAGTAGTATTGGAGATAACTCTTCTCTAAATACTTGGTAGAATTCTGCAGTGAAGTCATCTGGGCCCGGGCTTTTTTGGTTGGCAGTGTTTTGATCACTTTTTCAATCTCTTCCTTTGTAATGGATTTATTAAGTTGTTCTGCTTCACGTTGTGATAATTTGGGTAGGTAGTATGAGTCAAGGAATTGGTCCATTTCCCCTAAGTTTTCAAATTTGTTATTGTACAGTCTTTCATAGTATTCTGTTATGATATTTTTGATTTCTGTTGCATCTGTGGTGACAACCCCCTCTCGTTTCTAATTTGGGTTGTTTCCTTTCCTGCTTTTCTTTAGTAAGTTTAGCCAGTGGTTTGTCAATTTTGTTGATCTTCTCAAAAAACCAGCTTTTGGTCTTTTCAATTTTTTCAATTGTTTTTCTATTCTCTAATTCATTTAGCTCTGCTCTAATCTTTATGATCTCCTTTCTTCTGGTGCCTGAGGGGTTCCTCTGTTGTTCTCTCTCTACTTGTTCAAGCTGTAAGGTTAGTTCCTTGATTTGGTTTCTTTCTTCCTTCCAGATGTGTGCATTTATGGAGATAAACAGACATCTGAGCACTGCTTTGACTGTATCCCATAGGTTCTGGTAGGAAGTGTTTTCGTTCTTATTGGAATCCATGAATTTCTTTAATTCATCCTTGATTTCCTCTATAACCCATGTTTTTTTGTGCAAGATGTTGTTCAGTTTCCAAGAGTTCCACTTTCTATCTATGTTTTTTCTGCTGTTGATTTCAACTTTGATGGCTTTATGATCTGAGAAGATGCTTTGCAGTAATTCAATGGTATGGATTTTGTTGAGCATTGCATTATGGCCTATCATGTGGTCAGTTCTGGAGAATATTCCATGTGCACTGGAAAAGAAGGTGTACTTGTCTGCTGATGGGTGGAAAGTTCTGTATATATCAATGAAGTTTAGTTGGTTAATTGTGGCAATGAGGTATTCTGTATCTTTACTGAGTTTTTTTCTAGATGATCTGTCTAGTATTAAGAGTGGAGTGTTGAAGTCTCTCACTATTATGGTGGAGTCATCTAACTCTCTTTTGAGTGTAGTCAGTGTTTCTCCAATGTATTTATTTGCTCTGATATTGCCAAGCCAAGTGCCATCGAGTCGGATCCGACTCATGCTCTGATAGTAGGTGCATAAATATTTAATACAGTTAAGTCTTGCTTGTGTACTGAAACTTTCAGCAATAAATAGTGTCCATCTTTGTCCACGATGGTGGATTTGACATTAAAATTGATTTTGTCTGAGATTAGAATTGCCACCCCTGCTCTTCTTTGTTCATTGTTAGCTTGATACATATTCTTCCAACCTTTAATTTTCAGTTTGTTCCTATCTTTAGGTCTCAAGTGAGTTTCTTGTAGACAACATATGGATGGGTCATGTCTTTTGATCCAAGATGTCACTCGATGTCTCTTTACTGGAGCATTCAGTCCATTCACATTCAATGTAATTATTGATAGGTATGTGTTCAGTGCTGCCATTGTGATGTGTTTATTTTTATGCTGATGTTTTCTCTGTTGTTCTTATTAGTCTCTTCTGGGACGTTCTTTTTTGTGAGTTGATTCTTCATCTTTTTCAGAGCTGGTTTTGTGGTTGTTGAGACTCCTGTGTTACATTTCTTGAAATGATATGATACATCTTTGTTGTGCTTTACAGCTGCCGCTATGATGTTCCCCTTAATAAACTATATATAAACCCAATTTTAATTACTGCCACTCTTGTCATCTTCCTCGCCATCTGGAAGGACTATAACAACTGTAGTACATCCCTCTTTTTAATATGATGACACCATAGTTTTCATGATGATCACTGGATTGCTTCTTTCCTTATCAAAGCTGTGATTGGCTTTGGAGCCTTCCCTAACTGAGCAGAGTTTTGAATAGTAAAGTTGTTCTAAAATACAAAGTTAGTGGTTTTGTTCTTCTAAGCCAGAGCCAAGAACTTCTTTCAGTATTTCTTGTAGTTTTGGTTTGGCTTTTACAAAGTCTCTGAGTTTCTGTTTATCTGGGAATGTCTTAATTTCATTTTTGTATTTGAAAGACAGTTTTGCAGGATATATCATTCTTGGTTGGAAGTTCTCCTTCAAGGCTTTGAATGTGTCATGCCACTGTCCTTGTACCAGCATGGTTTCTACTGAGAAATCTGAAGAGAGTCTACAGGGTTTCACTCTGAATGTTAGCTTTGCTTTGAGTCTTGCTGCCTTTAAGAGTTGCTGCTTATGTTTCATGTTGTTGAGCTTGATTATAATATGTCTTGGAGTCTTTCTTTTGAGATCTATATTGGGTGGCGTACGATATGCATCTGAGATGTCTATATTCTCTTCCTTCATGATTTCTGGGAAGTTTTCTGTCAGGAGCTCACCACTGATACTCTCTGTGTTCTCAGATGTCTCACCTTGTTCAGGGACTCCAATTAATTGAAGGTTGTTCCTCTTAATAGAGTCCCACATGCTTCTTAATGTTTCTTCAATTTTCTTGTTTCTTTTTTCTGATTTCTGCTCATAGATGCTGGCGTCAGTAGCTCTGTCTTCCAAGTCAGAAATTCTTTTCTCTATTTGTTCCACTCTTTTTTCTTGGCTTTGCATTGAAGTTTCTATGTCTTTGATTTTGTTCTTGATCTGTTGGATTTCAGAGTACTGGTGTTCCATCAGATCGAACATCTTACTTAATTTTTCATTTTGTTCTCCTGCATTTTGTGTAAGGTCTAGGAGGGCTCTGTATATAATCATTTTGTATTCACTTTCTGATGCTTTCATAAAAGTTTCTTCATCTGGAAAACTCCTTGGTTGCTTTGTTTGGGAGCCTTCTGAAGCCATGGGCGATTTCTTGTATGCCACAAGTGTCTGTTGCTTTTTGGGACCCATGTGAGTATGTAGAGGCTGGAAGAGGTACTGTGAGGGTGGACTGCAGATGTTTCTCTAGGCTGTCTTAAAATGTAAAGCAAAAGATATCTGACCACTTCACAAGTCTGTTATGTTTTCAGGTGTAGAGGTCCCTCTTCTCAACTGGCAAAGTAAGCGCCACTATATCCAACCCCAGATGATACAAACTAGTTCAGAATACAGCAATGCTACTGACGGCACTTGGCTGGCTTGGCACTGCCCTGTTGGCCTCTGCTGACAGGGCCTAGCCTTAGAGGACACTGTGTAGAGTACTGCTTTTGTGATAGAAAAGCGCTCTCTTGTGGGCAGGCTCTGGCTCCCAAGCTAAGAATTAGGTCCAGCTGCGGCCACCGTATCCAAGATGGCACCCTCCACACAGGCAGCCGACAGAAGGGCTAAAGGTTCTGAGAGGTAGTGATTCCTCTGATTCTGTTGCAGGACCCCCAAAGCAGGTGGCACTAGGTAAATTACTGCTTTTCTGTCAGAGAAGCACTGTCCTGTTTGCAGGCGCTGGCTCCCAGGCCAGCGAGGTCCCACTAGAATCTCCATATCCAACATGGCATCCCGCACACTGACTGTAAAACTCCATACAAATGCCGCTGAGGCAGATATAAAAAGACAGGCTCAAAGTGGCTAGATTAGCAGAGTCCCAAGCCTGGCTCTCAAAATATGGGAATTTCGCCTGCCTGTCCCCCCAGCAGCGTGTCCAAGTCTAGCCGCTAGGCAAGACCCAGCTCCACCCACCGGCCAAGACAGAGGAAAAAAAAAGTCAGAATGGTGTGTTTTCCTTCAGTCCTTGAGACCCAGGGCTAGCCAGGCACGGGAGTCAGCATAGGAGAGGAGGTTTTTCGCTCAGTTGTATGAAGTCCCAGTTAACAGCCCTGTGCCGTGTCCTGGAGCTGATTAGGTGACCAGAAGACTCCATTTGATTATCAGTTCAGGTCTTGGTTTACAGAGGGATATAAGCAGATGTAGGCTTAGTCCACCATCTTGACTCCACCTCAACAAAATATTTTTAACTAAATAAAGACAAGAATCAGTCCATACACAATTGAGAACAGCCTATACCTATGTGCGTCAGACAGTTGCCTTCATATGTCTTCTGAAAACTGCAATTGGAAGGAAGACAAGTCTCTTCTTCTCAACCTGGGAATCAGGAGTTTCATGTATATGCTCTCTCTCTCAGACATCCTGCAAATATGGGATAAAGTTAGTGACCATTAAACTTTTAACAGATTTCATAGGGACTGTGTAAATGTGCAATCCATCAGTCATGGAAATAAATAAGCCAGAGACTCAACTGAGTTCCCATCATACTTGGCATACCTGTTTCCATAAGTATAAATTGAGCATACTACCACCTGTACTACTATGCACAAAGGAACAAGTTCTACATTTCCTTTGTTGTAAGTGGTCTTTACAAAACTTACAATGAATAAAATATATAGGAAGTTGAAAGTTAAATTAAACCAAATCCTAGAAAATCCATTTTATCTCATCTCTCTTGCTCACTGTTTCTGTGATTTCTGGGTCTGATTCTCAGTATCTTGCTAAGAACATTACACTTGAATCGAATCACCTCTGAACATTCCAAGTCACCTTCCCTCTACACAGGATGCACCATCCCCTGTGTAGCCTCCTGTGGGTTAAAGCCATCATTCAGTTTGGGGTAAGCTCAGATAGAAGGCCCATAAAAATGGAACAATAAAGGGTTACACAGGATTCTTTGCTTTCAAGGCAATTGCTTTCAATTTCATTATTAGGATAACTCAAGAGCCCTATTAGAGAGCCCTATTAGAATTCAGGAATTCTAATTTGCAAATGAAGAGGCTAAAAGCCCTCACACTGAGCTCAAGTCACTGGGGACAAACACAAAGTTAAGAGAGTTCCTGTAGCCTCTTTCCTGTACTCCCTCAGGTTCAGGCTCTGCTGGGTGCTGGACACCACCAGTACTTGATTCTTCAGGCTTCTCCATAGGCAAACAAGGCCCCAGGGATTAGGCTAGGCACCACGGAGACAATACAGGTAGTATCTCCTCAACTGACCCCTCATCTCCCTGTGTGAAAGGAGTTGACCTTCCACATATAGGGCCATCAGAGTTGCTGCTGCAGTTTCTTCCAGGAATGAAAACAGGATACAAAGGGAAGACTCCACCAACATCATGTGATCTCCCCAACACAGTGAATTCCTCTTACTCATAGTTTGCTCACTTGTAGAGTGGCATACTTAGGCTACCTCTGAAGTCCAGCTCCACTCTATAAACTACGATCTACAGTACATAAAAACTCCTGATTATCCTCAAGTATCAATCTGCCTCATTTACCTTTGGATGTCCTGCATTTACATACTAGGATTGTGAGAAGTACTTTTCTTCCTTTTTTTTTTTTTTTCTTCTCCTAAAGTGGTGCTTGTACTTTCTGGTACAGATTTGGTTTATACTGGGTCTTATTTTCTAATGTTTTCCTCCATCCCTGGAAAATAGGCACCAGACACGACAAAGTCCAACTCAAGGGAGAAGAAATGGTTGGTCCTCCAGAATAATCCCCCAACCAGAGAGCTCAACCTGAAAAGAAGAGAGAAAGGAGCATTTCACACAAAGGGAGTGAAGTTTGGAAACTTTTAATAAAAGCACAAAAAAAAACAATGAGTCATCATGCTTTCTCCCTGCGGAAGCAAAAGCACTCTTAAATTGGAATTATTTCTTGTTTCCATAACAAAGCTTTTAATAAAGTCCTTGGAAACTTCTCCCAGTAAGCAAAATCTTTTCATTTATAGTGTTAGTAAACATTTGAGTCATACTGGAGTTTTGCCTAGAGCTATGTTATTGTATTTTTTCTTCTTTGAAACTAATTAATAAAAGATACCTCAGGATTGTCCCACTGGTGAATTTGCTCCACTGTCCTTTAATGGGTATCTGCTTTTTGACTCTCTTGAGGAGATTTGTCCTGGGTTTATTAAAGTTGAGAGAAATGGTTTTATGAAACCTTGTCTATGACTTGTCAGAGAAAAAACTGTGTGGGAAAATGTTAAAATAGGCAAGTGTTACTTCATTCTAAAAGGATTATAGTAAGAATGGGGAAGAAACACCTTGGGGGTAAGGACTGAGGAAGAAGGGAGAAGACCACTAAGATGAAAGGAATGGCAGCAGAGAAACCAGAACTAAGTCTGAGTTCCTACACTCTGAAGCAGAGATCAGGGACAGCTTGAACACCTGAAGTGAGCTGGTGGGAAAATACCACAGCACTGAAAGTCATGGGCCTATCACCAGTGGGATTTGGAGACCACACAGAGCTCTCTTCTATGTTTACTGTGACCTGGTGGGAGCCAGAGAGAAAGAGGGGCAAGGGCTTGAGTCAGGAAGAAGCCGCTTGTAATTTAGTCACTCTGTGGGGGATCTCAGTGCTGTCTTTTCAGCCCTTTTCCAGAACACACGGGGTGTGAGGAGGTTTCCAGGATCACAGTCTTGAGAAAATCCAACATTATCAGACTTTACTGAAACTTCACATGCAATTTCACTGAAATAAATGTTTGAGCTTTCCCCTTTCTGGGCCTCTACCCCTGTCTGCTGTCGCCTCACTGAACCCCTGTCTCCTACTCACAGCCCTTTGCAGGAATCCCCAGGGTCCATCAATTTTTTCTTCCTCTTTCTCTCCCTCCCACCTTCTGTCACTTTGCTGTAGAAATTCAGTGCTATTAAAACCTTTAAAGTGCATAAAAGTTCCCTCTCAATCAAGCCCAGATTCCTATGCAGATTATCCCATCATGGATCTTGCCTTCCCTGACCAAGTTTGCTTCGTGAGACCTAGGGCTCTTGAAATCACTAGTAATGTTGAGTAAGATCAAGAATGAAGTCACACTGAACCATCTCAGCCACCTGCTTCCATCTCCCTACTGAGTTAGCTGATGCGGCCACACCAAGGAAGCCACCTGCCTCAGGTATCCTGAAGGAACAGAACCAGGTGCTCCCATTCTGACTGGTGACATCATTCCAACACCCCTCTTTTACCTCCTCAGCCACCCCCAAACTTGCCATTTCCACTCCTGATATTTGCAGAGACTATCTTTGGAGATAACAGTGATTTTTGCTTTTCTTCTATTTATTGTGTTTTCTAAAATGAACAGACTACTCGTCAAAAAGAAAAAAAAAAAAACTTTGAACTTTTCTATTCAGTGGCTGTCAGAGGCATCACTCACATCCCAGGAAGCAAGGGAGCTCAGGGTCAGTCTTCTCTCCCTCAGATACTCCAGCCTGTAACAACTGCCTGGTTGGCCTAAATGGTCAAGTGCAGGGCTTCACACAAAAATGTTGGTGGTCTGTACTTACCCAGAGGCACCTATGAAGAAAGGCCTGTAGATCTGTTTCCAAAAACTTGAAATATCATGACCTCAAAAACCCTCTTTTTCACTCATGAGGTCCCCATGAGTTGGGTCCCAATTTGGCTTGACAGCAACTCAGTTGGTTTGCTATCTAGATACTGTTAGGGACTGTGCTTTTCAGGAGAGATTGTCACCACATGAGGAAACACTGTTTCTTTTATTGCACATGATCCACTGTACTCTGGTTTTCTTTGTCTTCCAGTAGTCTCATGTTTACACTGAGGAAACTATATTCACCTTTACCAATGCTTTGCACAAGTTAAAGCTTGTGAGGCTGATGCTGTAAAACACAAGTCCATGCTGCCTGCCACAAAGCCGATACTGAGACAGGGCTGAGGGGAATAATCCTGAGGTTTATTGTATGCCAATATACAAGAAAGAAGGTATAGCTCCCTCCAAGTCTGTGTGTCTCAAGCCAAACCAAAGGGGATTATCAGTGGAAAGCCACATGAAGGTGCAAGTGTAAGATAATCAAGAGCAGTGATAATTTGTGGAGGAGGGTTAACAGCACACTTGTGGAAGTGTTTCAAGGTCTTTGTTTAAGGTTATGCCCTCCATCTCATCTGCCTACTTCAAGACCAGCCATGTCGGATGGACTGGACTGCGACTTGGAGAAATAGACCTGGAGAAACATACATGTTAACACACCCTCACACTCGTGTTCTCAGAGGCACATGTCTGCTGTCTTTGCTCCACAAATTGACCTGCTCCTCAGGACAAAGCAGGCCTACTCACATAGAAGGGTTTAGATGAACCTGAAGGTCCTGGGCAGTGGAAGGAGCAGTGGAAATTGTGTGAGCCCTGGAGGGTGGTAGGACACTTACTCACCGTGTCCAATGGCCATAGAATTTAGAATGCCAGTCAATGCTTCCCAGCCACTTGAAATATGAGTGATAATGGCCTACTCCTTTTTATTTATTTATCTGTCAGTTTTGTAAAAAGGGTTACTGGGTTGTGCATGAATAGTTCTGTGCCTTTGAGACTATGTGGACTTCAGCATCCTCAAGGACTGTCTTTGCAGCCCTTCTACCTAGACCCACCATGTCCTCCCTGGGGTCACAGCACAGGGCAGAAGTCAAGCCGCCCTGTTAGCAAAAGCCAGGATACATGAATAGGCTCCCCTTTCCACCTGTATCTTCCCACTGTGTCTTATTGTTCAGCCTCTATAATCTCCTACATGTTCACCCTATGTTGAAGAAGAAGAGTCACCATTTCCAAAGGTATCCAGGAGCCCCAGGAAGAGGGGGATGCTGCGAAGGGTGGGTTGCCTGTGGAGCCATTCATGAGCCTACCATGCAGCCTCACTCTCTAGACAGCTGGTGTGGAAACTTGCAGCCTGAACAGCCACCCTGGGCAGTCTGGTCTCTCTAGGTGATGGTCTGACATCACAGCACCCTCCTCAGGGAACAGCTTCAGGGAGTGATAGCTCTGGGGTTTGTTAGAAACCGTGGTTTAGGTTACGGGGATGCCAGCTCTCCCTACAAAGCCAATAAGAGGACTGAGAAAAGCCACATGTTCTGAAAGGAAGGTTAACTCTGATGTGCTGAAAGTCACATCATAATGCCAACTAGAGGGAAAAACCTAATAATTGTTCTTGTTTAGATCAGTATTTTTATAAGGCCTTTATTCTCCCCTGTGCACCCCACACATTAAAGTAAACTAATACAACAATGTAATAAAAATCATACTGTGTGCTACAATGAAGCAAGACATCCAAGGAAATACACAGAACTAATCTACTCCCAGTGATAGGTACCAGTTATATGTTTGCATGTATCCACGAATTTGCCTTGCATTCCTGCATTTCAGATTCTGATGTCATCAACACTGATACAGGTGGGCATAGGTTTCTTCATCTTCTGCAGTTACTAAGTTTTCGAATTGCTGCACACTTAGGCCAACTACACTGTTGCTGGTATACCCGTTGCCACTGAGTTGGTTCTGACTGTGATCTGTAGGACAGATTAGAACTGCCCCATTGGATCTCTGTGGAGAAGCTGGGGAATTTGAACTGCCGACATTTTGGTTAGCAACCAAGCTTTAAATTATTTATACTATTCCAAAATTAGAAATCCTTTACAGATGCATGAAAATGTCACCCAAAACATCCAACTCTGAAAAACTATCACCCTTGTAATAAAAGTAGCATTTGTTAAGATACACTGATTCAGGTAAGTTTGAAATAGACCCATAGTATGAAAACAATATGCAGGAAAAAATTCCTCAAAGGGCTGAAAATGATAAAGTTAGGATCTGGGGTTTACTTGTTTTTTTGCTTTTGTCTAAGTCTACCAAAAAAAAAAAAAAAACATTAGGAAGGCTATGAATATGGGTAGGGTATGTACTAGGGGTGTTGGATAGGGGAAGGGACCCAAAATGAAAATCTGGACAGCTGCACAGCCCAGAACAAAAATTCAAATATGTGGGCACTGGGGACTCTCCCAGCAATATGAATGCTAGGAGTCCATTTTGTTTGTCTAGTATAAAACAACTCCTCGTGCTGTCAGGATGTGCTCGTAAAGAAAACTACACAATGCACCAGAATGACCCTGTGATGACAAGGGGGGTACTCTGTGAGGTGCCAGGTGCTGTAGATGAAGACAGTGAGAGCAGCATCACTCCATCCTCAAGCCAGGGCTCTCAACCACAGGGTCATAGCTGTGAAGTGCCTGTGAGCCAGGTGGGCACAGTGGTCAGTTTTTCCATCTCTCATGCCATGTGGAAAAATTGTAGAGCAATTCTACTCTGCACACACAGGATAACCATGAATCAGAATCAACACAACAGTACCAGTCACGACTGATTTGAATTGTAGGGTCAATGTTTTGATTTTTGTCCTTTCTTCTTTTTGGATATGTGCATTTATTTCTATAAACTGACCTCTGAGTGCTCCTTCTGTGTTCCAAAGGTTCTAGTAGAACATGTTTTCATTCTCACTTGATTCTGTGAATTTCTTTATTCCATCTTTTATTCCTTCTGTAACCCAGTAGTTTTTGAGACAGATGTTGTTCAGTTTCCATGTGTTTAATTTTTTTACTTGCCTTTTCTCTTCCCCGTTTCTTTTATGGTCTGAAAAGATGCTTTGCAATATTTTGATGCTTTGGATTCTGTTAAGGCTTGCTTTATGGCCTAATAAGTGGTCTAGTCTGAGGAATGTTCCACATGAATTGGAAAAGAAAGTATAGTTGTTTGCTGTTGGGTGGAGTGTTCAGTGTGTTTGGGAGATCAACATGGCTGATTGTCACCTATGGATTTTCTATGTCTCTATTGAGCTTCTTTCTGGATGTTCTGTGCTTCACTAAAAGTGGTGTGTTAAAATTATCTGTTATTGTTGAGGAGCTGTCTATTTCTCTTTTCAGTGTTGTTAGAGGTTTTTTTAAAAAATGTATTTGGAGCCCTGTCATTGGGTACATAAATATTTATTATGGTTTTGTCAGCTTGGTGTGGTGACCCTGTAATTGTTTTATAATGTCCATATCCTAAGGGGAATAACAGCATCAAATAAGGAGTGTAACAGCATCAGGTAAGGAGGGTAACACCATCAGGTAAGCAGGGTAACACCATCAAATAAGGAGGGAGTGAGCAGCCCCCACTTGTCTGTCAATGGAGGCTTTCTTGTTATTGTGATGCAGGGAGCTATGCCATTGGTATTCAGGTGCCAGCGGGGTCACCCACGGTAGACGAGTTTCAGCTGAGCTTCCCAACTGAGACAGACAAAGAAGAATGATTCCTTCTGAAAGGAATCAGCCAGGGAAAACCTTATGAATAGCAGTAAAACATTGTCCGATGTGGTGCCAAAAGGTGAGCCCCCTGGAATAGAAGGGACTTAGAAGACGACCGACGAAGAGCTACCTCCTGAAAGTAGACTCAAGCTTGGTGACGTGAATGGAGTAAGGCCTCTGGGATCTTCATCTGCTGATGTGTCACGGCTGAAAATGAGAAGAAACAGCTGCAAATATCCACTAATATTTGGGACATGGAATGTACAAAGCATGTATCTAAGAAAACCAGAAATTGTCAAAAACAAAATAGAACACATGAACATTGACACCCTAGGCATTAGTAAGCTGAAATGGACCAGTTTTAGCCACTTTGAATCTGGCAATCACATAGTCTTACTATACTGGGAATGAAAACTTGAAGAGGAACAGTGTTGTGTTCATCATCCAAAAGAACATTTCAAGATCTGTTCTGAAGTACTATGCTGTCAATGATAGGATAATATCAATATGCCTGCAAGGAAGGACAGTTAGTACAACTATTATTCAAATTTATGCACCAACCACTAAGGCCAAAGACGAGGAAGTTGAAGATTTTTACCAGTTTCTGCAGTCTGAAATTGATCAAAAATGCAATCAGGATGCATTGATAATTACTGGTGACTGGAATGCAAAAGTTGGAAACAAAGAAGAAGGATCAGTAGTTGGAAAATATGGACTTAATGATAGAAATAATGCTACAGATTTCATGATAAAATTTTGCAAGACTAATGACTTTTTCATTGCGAATACCTTTTTTAACCAACACAAACGGTGACTGTACACGTGGACCTCACCAGATGGAATACACAGGAACCAAATTGACTACATCTGTGGAAAAAGACCACGGAAAAGCTCTGTATTAACAGTCAGAAAAAGACCAGGTGCTGACTGTGGCACAGATCATCAATTACTCATATGCAAATTCAAATTGAAACTGAAGGAAATTAGAACAATTCCACAAGAGCCAAAGTATGACCTTGAGTATATCCCTCCTGAGTTTAAAGACCATCTCAAGAACAGATTTGATCACTAATGACCGAAGACTAGAAGAATGGTGGAACGACATCAAAGACATCATCCATGAAGAGAGCAAGAAGTCATTAAAAAGACAAGAAAAGACCAAATTAGATGCCAGAGGAGACTTTGAAGCTTGATCTTCAATGTTGAGCAGCTAAAGCAAAAGCAAGGAATGGCGAAGTAAAAGACTTGAACAGAAGATTTCAGAGAGCAGCTTGAGAAGGCAAAAGAAAGTATTATAACGACATGTGTAAAGAGCTGGAAATGGAAAACCAGAAGAGAAGAACACGTTCTGCATTCCTCAAGCTGAAAGAACTGAAGAAAAAATTCAAGCTTATAGTTACAATAGTGAAGGATTCCACAGGGAAACTATTAAACGACTCAGAGAGCATTAAAACAAGATGGAAGGAATACACAGACTCACTATACTGGAAAGTACTAGCAGGAGTTCAGCCATTTGAAGAGGTAGCATATGATCAGGAGCCAATGGTAATGAAGGAAGAAGTCAAAGCTGTATTGATGGCATTGGTGAAAAACGAGGCTCCAGGAATTGATGGAATATCAGTTGAGACACTTCAACAAACAGATGCAGCACTGGAAATGCTCACTCATCTACACCAAGAAATTTGGAGGACAGCTAGCTGGTCAACGGATTGGAAGAGATCCGTACTTATGCCCACTCCAAAGAAAGGTGATACAACTGAATGTGGAGATTACCGAACGATATCGTTGATATCACACACAAGTAAATTTCTGCTCAGGATCATTCAAAAGTGACTATAATATATTGACAAAGAACTGCCAGAGATTCAAGCTGGGTTCAGAAGAGGTCGTGGAACCAGGGATATCATCTCTGAGGTCAGAAGGATCTTGTCTGAAAGCAAAGAACACCAGCAAGATGTTTACTTGTGTTTCACTGACTATGCAAAAGCATTTGACTGTGTGGATCGTACTAAACTATGGCTAACATTGTGGAGAATGGGAATTCCAGAACACCTAATTGTGCTCCTAAGGAATCTGTGTATGGGTCAAGAGGAAGTCATGTGAACAGAACAAGGGCACACTGCGTGGTTTAAAGGCAGGAAAGGCGTCAGGGTTGTATCTTTCACCATATCTTTTTTATCTGTATGCTGAGCAAATAACCCAACAAGCTGGATTACACAAAGAAGAACGAGGCATCGGGATTGGAGGACAGCTCATTAACAACATGCAATACACAGATGACACCACCTTACTTGATAGAAATGAAGATCTGAGACACCTACTGATGAAGATCAAGGACCACAGTACAGATTACACCTCAACATCAGGAAAACAAAAATCCGGACAACTGGACAGTAAGCAACATTATCATAAATGGAGAAAAGACTGAGGTTGTCAAGGATTTCATTTTACTTGGGTCCACAGCCAATGCCTTTGGAAGCAGTGCTCAAGAAATCAAAAGACACACTGCACTGGGAGAATCTGTTTCAAAGGACCTCTTCAAAGTATTCTAAAGTAAAGAGGTGACCTTGAAGGCTAAAATGCACCTGACCCAAGCCATGGTATTTTTCAATCACATCATATGCATGGGGAAGCTGGACCATGAACAAAGAAGACAGAAGAAGAATTGACACCTTTGAATTGTGGTGTTGGAGAAGAATGTTGGAGATACCATGGAATGCCAAAAGAACCAACAGCTCTGTTCTGGAAGAAGTAGAACCAGAGTGCTCCTTGGAAGCAAAGATGGCAAGACTACATCTGACATACTTTGAACATTTTGTCAGGAAAGATCAGTCCCCAAAGAAGACCATCATGCTTGATACAGTGGAGGGTCAGCAAAAAAGAGGAAGATCCTCAATGAGATGGATAGACACAGTGGCTGCAACAATCAGCTTAAGCACAAAAACAATTGTGGACATGGTGCAAGATTGGGCAGTGTTTTGTTCTGTTGTTCATAGGGTCACTATGAGTTAGAACTGACTTGGTGGCACCTAACAACACCATATCCTTTGTGGTGGATTTTACTTTAAAGTCAAGTTTGTCAGAGATTGATGTCACCACTCTTGCTCTTTTTTGATTGCTGTTTGTTTGATATATTTTTTTTCACTCTTTGAGTTTTAGTTTGTGTCTTTGAGTCTAAGGTGTGTCTCTTGTAGGCAGCATATAGATACATCACTTTTTTTATGCTGTTCTACCCCTCAGTTTCTTTATTGTTTATTTACAATTAGAATAATTATTGACAGGCATATGTCCTGTATGTGTGTTGTGACAGTTGGTCTACTTAATTTTCTGTGCTGACTCATTTTTCTTTGTGTGTTTCCTTTACTTCCTTTTAATTATTGTTGATTTTGTATTTCCTGAGTCTTTACATTTTTCTTTTTTCTTTTGATATATAGAACTATTAGCTTCCTATGTGGTCACCTTAATATTTACCTCTATTTTTATACGTATAAACCAATCTTTTATTTCTTGCTATTGCCTTGACTTCCTCTCCATGTGAAAATTCTATGACTACACTCTTTAGTTCTCTTTTTTTGTCTAAATGTGTCATTTACATATTGATATCTCTGCTCCCTTGTTTCCAGTATTTTAGCTTCGATTTCTTTTTTTTTACTTTCCTGTCTGGGTTAATATCTGGTTGTTCTGTCCTGAGTTCTAGTCATGGGCTGTTATCTGATGTTACTGACTTTATAACCAGAGGTATCTCTTTAGTATTTCTTGTAAAACTTGGTTTGGATTGTAAAAATTCCCTAAACTTTTATTTAGCTGGAAAGACACTAATTTTACCATCATACTTGAGAGATGGCTTTGCTGGATGTGTAAGTCTTAGCTGACATTTTTTTTCCTTCAAGTTTTTACATATATATATAAATATATATGTCATCCCATTACCTTCTTGCCTGCATGGTTTCTGATGAGTCTTCTGAGATCGGTCTTGCTGAATCTCCTTTGTAGACAACTTTTCATTTATTGCTAGCTACTCTTAAAATTCTCTCTTTATCTTTTGTTTTGCCAAGTTTGATTACAATGTGTTTTGATAGCTTTCTTTTGGGATCTTCTCTGCATGGAGGTAGATGATCTTACTGAACAGATATCTTCTCATTTTTCCCAATATCAGAGAAGTATTTGTCAATAAATCTTCAACAATTCTCTCTGTATATTCAGTTATCCTCCCAAGTTATGATGTTCCAGTCACTTGTAGGTTATTCCTCTTGATAGGGTCCCACAATATTCATAGAGTTTCTTCATGTTTTTGAATTCATTTATTTGATTTTTTCTCAAATAAGTTGATGTCAGTTGCTTTATCTTCAGTATCACTGTTTCTGACTTCCGTTATGTTCTGCTCCAAAGACTTTCTAATGAGTTGTCAAATTCTGAAATTGTACTGCTAATCTTTTGGACTCCTGTTTGCTGTGTCTCTGTGGATTCTTGTGACCTGTTAAATTTGTCATTATGATCTTGTATAACTTTCTTAACTGCTTCTGTGTGTTTCTTGGCTTGCTCTGTGTTTTTGCCTGATCTCTTTCCTGATCTCTTGAAGAGCTCTGTATGATAATCCTTTATATTCTACCTCCAGTAACTCCAAGAAGTTCTTTTCTTCCAGAAGACTTTTTTATTCTTTCTTTTGGGAGCTTATGGAAGCCACCATGGTCTGCTTTTTTATGTGATTTGATATTGACTATTATCTCCAAGCCAGCAATATGCTACTATATTCATTTTTAATACATTGTATGTTTTATAATATAAAAGAACTGAAGAAAAGATTTCAAAGGACAGCTCAAGAAGGCAAAGCAAAATATTATGATGACATGTGCAAAGAGGTGAAGATAGAAAATGAAAAAGGAAGGACACACTCGGCATTTTTCAAGCTGAAAAAAGTGAAGAAAAAAAATTCAAGCCTCAAGTTTCAATAGGGAAGGGTCCTGCAGGGAAAATTTTAAATGACTCAGAAAGCACCAAAAGAAGATGGGAAGAATGCACTGAGTCATTATACCAGAAAGTACTGGTTGACATTCTACCATTTCAAGAGGTAGTATATGATCAGGAACTGATAGTATTGAAGGAAAAAGTTGACACTGCAATGAAGGCATTGGCAAAACACAAGGGCCCAGGAACTGATCGAGTATCAATTGAGGTGTTTCAACAAACGGATACAACACTGGAAGTGCTCATTTGTCTCTGCTAAGAAATTTGGAGGATAGCTACCTGGGCAACTGAGAGATTCATAGTTGTGCCTATTCCAAAGAAAGGTGATCCAACCATGTGCGGAAATTATTGAATAATATCTTTAATATCACACGCACATAAAATTTTGCTAAAGGTCCTTCAAAAGAAGCTCTGACTATATATTGACAGGAAACTGCCAGAAATTTAAGCCAGATTCAGAAGAGGACTTGGAAGCAGAGATATCACTGCTTATGTGAAATGTCGCTTGGCTGAAAGCAGGGAATACCAGAAAGATATTTACCTGTGTTTCATTGACTATGCAAAGCATTTAACTGTGTGGATCATAACAAATTATGGATAACATTTCAAAGAATAGAAATTCAAGAACACTTAATTGTACCCATGAGGTATTTATATATGGATCAAGAGGCAGTCATGCAAGCAGAGCAGGGGGACCCCGCATCTTCTAAAGTCATGAAAAGTGTCCATCAGAGTTGTATCCTTTCACTATACCTTTTAAATCTGTATGGCAAGCAAACAATCCAAGAAGCTGGATTATATGAAGAAAAACAAGGCATCAAGATGGGAGGAAGAGTCATTAACAACACGCATTATGCAGATGACACAACCCTGCTTGCTGAAAGTGAAGAGGACTTGAAATATTGATGAAAATCAAACCCCACAGCCTTCAGTACAGATTGCACCTCAACACCAAGAAGACAAAAATCCAGGGTAGCAGAGCCACGGTAGTGTTCTAGACGCACGTCTCCTTAATTCTTGCTAAAAACTAAGGCCTAGAATAATAAATGAATGGAGCAGTGTGGACACTCGGGAAGCCCCAGGATCCAGCAGAGGGTTGTAAGATTGGGCTGATCAACTGGAAAGGGGAAACTACCTTTGTCAAAGACGAGACGACAGCACACTGAGCCCTGCTTCTGCTAACACATTGTCTGAGGCGACTGCTGGTATGGACAGCTTCTGTCTTATCCAGGAAGTTGGGACTTGCTCTGCCAACCATGTGTGCGTGGCATGCTGATGCACTGAACTGCAGTGCTTAAGTGAACAGCAAACATTGCAGCAGAGAGACCATGCTTGTGACAGCCACATCTTTAGAGGCTAGCCATCGACTGAGGGCACCAGTGCCCCTCCACCCTCCCATCTCTGTGTTGCACCATAGATTCAACTGACTCACAGAAGAAAGGGTGGCTCAGGTGGGACGCCATCTTGGTCAGCTGAGAGAAGGAGTCAGCCATGCCTGAGGTTTTAGTGTGGCCTAATTCTTATACTGAGCAACAATGCCTGTCTGGAATGTGTTTCTCCATCAGAATAGCTGCTTTTGAGATATTCTTATCTATGGATCATGGTGGGGCCTGGTGGCTAAGGGAAGCAGTTCCATACCCCCTCCCTTCTTTGAACCAAATCATAATGTCCAGGGAAGGCCTATGAGGCACCATCATTGTCAGCCTAGAGGCGGGGCCTGCCACCCCTGAGGGCCTTCCTGCTCTCAGTAGCTGCTGGACTCCATCTCTCTTAGCAGTAAGGCAACTGTTAAAATAAGACCAGCTGGAGAACATAGTGGTGACAGCAGCTAAGTAGGTTGGTGGCATTTCTGCCACCCTTCACTGAGCCATATTACACTGTCAGCTGATGGCCTCCTGGAGATTCTATAAGTAGGGCACCATCATCAATCCTGATGGCCCAGCTACTCTCAGCACCTCTTGGACTGTGCTCTTCTCAGAAAAAATCAGTGTTTACGTTAAATGCATCTAGAGAATGCAGGAGTCCCAGGCAGCTGAGTGTGATGGCATCTTTCTCTCCCCCTCCCACCCCAGCTATATCACAGGCTAGACTGACATAATGACAGAGAGTCACCACAAGTAACTCACTACCTTTTGCAGCCAGGAGGTGGGACTTGCCATCCCTGAGAGCCCAGCTGGGACCAGTCACTACAAAATGCAGAGGAAGCTGGCAACTAAACGTAGCAGTGCTGATATTCCACTCTTAGAACTATGCCACAGCTGTTGTTGATATAACACTAGAGAAACTGAACGGTTTCTTGATGGTATGAAGACAATAACCAGAATCTAACTGTTTTACTCAGCTAGTGATGCTCTAACAGAAATACCACAGAGTGGATGGCTTTAATAAAGAAAAGTTTATTCTTCACTGTCTAGAAGTTTACAAGTCTGAATTCAAGCTTTTTGCTCCAGGGGAAGGTTTCCCCTCTGTTAGCTCTAGAGAAAAGTCCTTGTGCTGTATCAGTCTTTGTTCAGGGAGCATCTTGGCACAGGAACTTCAGGTCTGAAGGACATGCTGTACTCCTGGTGTTGTTTCATTGATGGTGTGAGGGTCCCAAATCTCTTTGGCAGATTTTTCCCTTTATAGCTCGGGAGACTGCCTCAAAGCACAAAACAAACTTACCCATTGAATCTTGGTCCACCAACACAAATGCTGCCCGTCCACCCTTATTAACATCATAGAGGCAGAAATTCCAACATGGAGGAACATGACACAAAACCAGGAATTACAGCACAGCCAAATTGTTACAGATTTTTTAGGGAACACATTCAATCTGTGACATCCCGTCTAACCATTTAACAAAGCAGACCACTATGGCTCCAGAAAACTCCCAAAATAAAGAATCCAAAAAGTTCCCAGAGGAAGAAACCTTTCTGAAATTATTGGGGGTAGAATGCAAAAGATTATGTGTAAAGCCCACCTAAAGAGTAAATGAAATGCAACAGAATAAAATGAAAAATTAAGTAAGCTGAATGAACTGATGGAAAGTCAATGATCTGAAATCCAGTAAATCAATAATTAACTTGCAGATTTAGACAATTCAAAGTCAAAAGAGCAGGACTGAGGAGTTGGAAGGCAGAGTTAATGAACTAGAAGATAAAATGACTAACACCAGCATTTATAAGAAGAATTCAGAGAAAAGAAATAAGAAAAATAAAGAAGCATTAAGAAACATGTGGGACTCTATCAAGAGTAATAATCTATGAATAATTGAAGTTCCTGAAGAAGGAGGGATAGGCAAAAATACAGAGAATTGTTGAAGAGCTGCTGACAGAAAATTTACCTGAAATTATGAAAGAAGAGAATACAGATATTCAAGATCCATATCAAATGCCACAAAACCAGACTGCAAAGGAAAGACACCAAGACACATTATAATCAAGCTTAATAAAATGAAACATAAAGAGAGGCTCTTAAAGGCAGAGAGACTTAAAACAAAACTAACATACAAAGGGAAGCCCTTTAGGCTCTCATCTGACTTCTTGGCAGAAATGATGTTGGCAAGGAGGCAGTGGGATAACACTCTCAAAGCCTTCAAGGAGAAAAACTTCCAACCAAGAATCATATATCCAGCAAAACTATCTCTCAAATATGAAGGTGAAATTAAGACATTTGCAGATAAACAGAAACTTAGAGATTTTGTAAAAACCAAACCAAAACTACAAGAAATACTGAAAGAAATTCTTTGTTTAGAAAAACAAAAACAACAAGTGTGTACTTAAGGACGCAATGCAGGAAACAATATCCAGAATCATATTCAGCTAGGAAAGTCACAAAGCCATGATATTAAAAGAAGGGAATCCGTGATCTCAACATGGAAACAATGACATCATCACGATATAAAGAGGGATATATTCCAGTAGTTATAACCCTTTGTGATGGAGAGGAAATTAGGAAGATATATAGAAGGTGAAGATTGGTTTAAACTTAGAACATTAATGGGGATCAAAGGGGTAGCCACAAAGAAAACTAACAACATATCAAAACAAGAAACATAGTACAGGTGTCTGAACAAACACAAACCCAACACTTAAAAAAGATGAGAAATAAACCCACAAAGGAAAATGACCCAGAACAGAATACTAAGAGAAGTAAACATCAACAACACAAAAATAAAGGCAGCAAAATGACAACACTGAACATATACCTATCACTAATTACACTGAATATAAATGGACTGAATGCTTCAATAAAGAGAGTGACAGCCTGGATCCAAAGACATGATCCACCTATATGTTGCTCACAAGAAACACATTTTAGACTCAAAGATAAGAACAAATTGAAAATCAACCAGTGCAATTTATCTGGAACAGAACATCAAAGGTGTAAGGAAAATATTAACTCAAGAGACAAAGGACAACATAAACTAGAGACTCCATCAGGCTGGGGCAGGAAGAACTGGATGCTGGCCACCAAATAATAAAGAGTTCTCAATGGAGCAGGAGAAAATTGGGGAAAAACTCAAATTCTAGTAAAAAGACCTGCCTTAATGGTCTGACTGGGAATGGAAGAACTCCAAGTGACATAGGCCCCCGCCCCCACTGTCTGTTAACTCAAAACTAAAACCATTCTTGAAGCCAACTTTTCAGACAGAGACTGGAGTATAAGATATAAAATGATACTCATAAAGAATGTCCCTCTGAGTTCAAATAGAGACAGGACACTAAATGGGAGGCTCCTGTCCAGATGCTCAATGAGAAGGCAGAAAGGGACAGGAACTGACTGGACTAACAAGAGAAACCTAGGGTGGAAAAGAATGTGCTCCCACATTTTGGGAATGGCAACTGTGGTCACATAATTATGTGTACAAATATTTGTGTGAGAGACTAACTTGAGATGTGAACTTTCACCTGAAGCACCATAAAAAAATCCCCCAAATTTTTCAGGATAAACACTAATAATTTTTTTGCCCTTCTGTATGTATGTTACGCCTCCATAACTTTGTTTTAAATATACCATCCTTCCCCTGCTTAAAACTAATAAGCCATCTTTATCTTCATAAAATTTACCCAATACCTATATTCGTTATCTAGGTTTCATTTATGCTGCTTAATTTGGGCATAAATCAAAAATCACTGACTGTAGGAATTACATGGTTTGGGCCTGTCCGCATGCAACATTTCTGCAAGAGGCAATAGACTTCACATGAGAAACCAAATCACAACTCAGCCAGCTTTCCAGTGCCTTCCCATACGGATCCTTGCTGATTCAGGGCTCACTTTACAGGCTTACTATTCTTGTTCACTGTAGTCAGTCTTTCTATATCCAACCTATTCCCGTTGGCCCTTGAGACTAGCCCTTTATTCTCTTTTCCTGTATCTGGAGCTAGTCTGATTTTTTCCTCATTCAGCCTCCACAATTTGGAATCAGCTCTGCCTAGTCTCTGATTTCTGTTTGTGGAGGGTATAGAGGACCCCAGGACTAGCTGTTTCACCTAATAGGTAGACGGAAGCTTGAGAACTGACAAGGGTCTAGGTGATGTCTTCAGGGTGGCATCTGCTTTTCAATTCTTTTTGTCTGGTTTATGGTGCGGGCATTCTATTTTTCAATTGTTTTGTCATTTGTTTAAGCTGCTTTCTCTCACACACCATGTATGTATGTACATCCTATCTACATACACGTAGATTTGTGTACATGTGTTTATATATTGATGTGTATTTGTGTGTGCATCTGTTCATATCTACATATATATCAATATATACTATATGGGGGTATATTACACATAATATAGTATATACAATATTTATATTGGTCTAACAAGCCATTACATAAATCATACTATTGCTCATAGATTTGGTAACTTTAACTTTTAAAATTCTGGTCTTATTTTCTCTATCAACTTAAGCTTCACAGCACTGGTTCCTGAAATAAAAGTAAGATGATTCTCTGCCTGAGTTTATGGCAAGAAAAAGCCAAGCCAAGTGCCGTCGAGTGGGATCCGACTCATGGGGAAAAGCTGAAAATAAAAGGAAAGCATCTATCTCCCGGAAAAGATATCCCTCCCTCAGGAAATTAGGGGACATGGGAAAATAATTATTGTAACTGGAGCCCTTTACAAATACAGGCAAATTCAGACATGACTGCATTAAGTAGGAAAACGATTTTGGATTAAGACATGCACATGGAAGTTTATTATATTAAAAATGATAAATTTGGGTAGAACATGGTAAGATCAGAATGTTACAGTGCAGGCATACATATCTGAGAATACTTGATATTACTTGTTTGAAAAACCTGGTGGCATAGTAGCTAACCTTGGCTGCTAACCAAGTTTGAAAGGATTCCTTGGAACCCTATGGGGCAGTTCTATGCTGTCCTGTAGGGTCACTAGGAGCTAGAATCAACTTTACCCAAACAGGGTGAAGAATGAAATATTTTCAACCAGCAGAATTAAATAAGACTCAGTTCAGTAAGCTACCTGGAGACTCAAGAATAATAAAACATCAAAGCAGGTAGACTTGAGCTTCTCGAGGCCCAGGATTGAGAAAACGTTGGAAGGTATTTGGGAGGAGTTAGTGGAGTCTTGCTGAGAAGGTTAGAGTTGTGGGTTACAGGGAATATTGTCTGCTAGGGAAGTTAGGGTTTTATTTGGGGTTGGGATGAGGGGCTGGGCTATGGGCTTATTCCCAGGGCCATTCTTAACCTAGCTAGGGTTTTCTTCAGGTTCCCATTATAACTGCAGGCAGCTGTTGAAATTGTTCTCCCTTCTAGTTGCCAGCACCACCAAAGGTTGGGACGTCCTGGAGGGCAGGCTTATGAGACAAGGGAGTGAATAATTGTCATCATCATCCTTCAACAATAAAATGAAAACAAGGGGGAAAAGTCTTTGTTGCTAATTTTTTTTACACCAAGATGTGCATTGAGGTGTTGGAATTCATTTTATCTGCACATTCTGATGCTGAATTTAACCAAAATGAAAAGTTTTAATACATAAACCATAAAGGCGTTAGACAACAGATGGTCCAAAAATGATCATTTTAAACAGTAAGATAAAGCACTGCCCAGATGGGCATAACAAGCCCTGCTGTAGCTACCCCACTGGAGACTAAACTGAGCTTGTGTAAACTCAGAGCCAGTCCTTCTAGACAGCTCCAAAGCCCTTCCTGGGATGCTCCTAAGTCAGGCTTATCTGGCTTAGATATGTTCTCACGTGAACCTGTTTGTTACCACTGCAAGCAAATGCTGAAGTGCCCCAGACTCTCTGCCTGCAGAGCAAGGTTGACCTGCAGGTAGCAGCACACTCTGTTTTTAAAAAGCCTTTCCCCTCACTTACATAGCTGCCCAAATGGAGGTCACTTTTGTTTGTACAGGCTCTCTGATCTCTACTGCAGATTTGCACATGTTTACTTAAAATCCAGTGGGGAAATTCAACTGGAAAATAGTGCTTTAATGGAACTGGTCACCTTCTCACCTCTTTGCTTTCTCAGTGAGTTAAGGGTGTTACAGTGACTGACCTTTGTGGTAAATCTTCCACTGATGCATCAAAATGACTCATTCTTAGGTAACACCAGAGAAAAATCTTTCCTTAAACCTGCCTACCTTGGAAGTGAAATGCACTCTTTTATAGTAGATACATACCACAACTAAAGACAGCGACAGACGTTACATGTTGACTCTCTTTGTGGTTGGTGTTGCAGTTAGAAACAGGGTGGGAAAGTTTTGGGGAGGAAAAGTGGGTGAAGCAGGCAGCAGACACAGTCAGGGCTCTTCTCAATCTTGGCGGGGGGAGGCAGCCACAGCTGGGCCAGGCTTGGGGACTGAAGAGAGGGCGAGGTGGGTCCTGCTGTCCACGGGGACTCTGGAGAGGGGATCTAGGCAGGGCCAAATGACACCTTCTATACTTTCTTGGAGCCATTTTGAGGTCCAGTACTCTCTGGTATCTGACAACAAAACTACCTTCATTCATAGTTGCCCTTTAGTCTACGGTCCTGCACAACTTTGATATGAAAACTGGGTTCCCAGTTTTAGATGCTCTTTCATGAACTATTTGGAATTTTATGTTAACGGAAAGATAAAGAAAGGGTATTTAGGTATGAATTTAATACAAGAGATGTATGTACCTGCTCAGTTGGTTGAAATGGTCAGTGCCACATATTCATGACCAAGGAATGTTTTCAGTGAATGCTTGGGACTTTATAGTAGGTGGTTCACTTCTACAGCCCTAGGGACCTGAACGGTGACCATCTAGCCAACTGCCCAGACTGAACCGTTGGAGTGGAACTCGAACACTAAGCAGCCCAGAGGCATCCAAACACAGGGAATCTTTACACTACTTTCCCTACAAGGTGCAAGGACCTGTTCATAAAGTCTGCAGGTTCTAAGTTGCTATGAATTGAAGTGTGTCCAAAAAATTTGTATTACAAATCCTAACCCCTACACTTGATATAATCCCACTTGGAAATAGGGTTTTCTTTTTTAAGAGTAATGTTCAGTCTTGGTGTGTTTTAAGCCAACCACTCTTGAGATGTAAAAAAGAGCAAAGTTAGGCACAGAAGCAAGCAAGCACAGATGAAGGATGACATATCACACAGAGACCACCAAGGAACCAAAAAAGCTGAAAAGAGCTGAAGACCTTCCCCCTGAGTCAACACAGAGAGAAAGCCTTCCCCCTAGATCCGGCACCTTGAGTTCAGACTTCCAGCCTCTTGAACTAAGAAAAAGTAATTTCTGTTCAATAAAGCCGCCCAGCTGTGGTATTTCTATTATCATAAGATTAAGAAACTGTGGTGGTATAGTGGGTTAAATGCTACATCTGCAAACCACAAGGTAGGCAGTTCAAATCCTCCAGGCACTCCTTGGAAACTCTATGAGGCAGTTCTGCTCTGACATGCAGAGTCACTATGCATTGGATCCGACTTGACAGCAGTGTGTTTTTAAGAAACTGAGACATGCATGAACATCAGGATGCTGGTCCTGAGCCAAAACAGCTGCCAGACCTATGAAAAAAGCAGAAAATAACAGTGGGTCCTGTTTGTATCTCCCAACTGAAATGTGGACCAGGGTGAGCAGGCTGGGCAGAAGAGTGATCCCACAGCACTATCAAGATGGGAAGGTCAGTGCACTCCTGGGCTTGTGTGAGGACTTCTTAGGCATCTTTTGGCTCTCTCATCTTTCATCGTACTTGGCTTGGCATCTTTCACTGGAAATAAACTGAGCACCAGACCCCCAGTATCTATGCCTGAATCTCCTTTGCAAGGTGTGAGATGAAGTGTCCCTTCTCCTTCAGGGTCACATCCCCAGCATGGGACACTGGCCTTGGTCTTCCTCTCTATAGAATTATATCAAATGCCTCAATGCTAGGGAAATGAATGTTTCCAAAACCAGAGTGCACCGTACTAGTAGTGTCCTGTGGCTGTCATAACAAAGTGTCGCAAGCCAGGCAGCTTAAAACAACAGAAATTCGTTTTCTCACAGCTCTGAAGGCCAGAAGTCTGGAACTAGGGTGTGAGCAGAGTCATACTCCCTCTGAAGGCTTTAGGGGACACTATTTCACACCTCTCTCCCAGCTTCAGTGTTTGATATCAATCCCGGCAATCTTTGGCATTACTGGGCTTATGGTAGCATATCATTCCAGTCTCTGCCTTTGTTGTTACACGGCCTTCTTCTCCTCTGTCTCCTTGTCTTCTTTTTACTTTCAAGGACACCAGTCATGTTGGATTAGGGTTCAGCTTAATGAACTCATCTTAACTTGATGACATTTGCAAAGGTGATTTCCAAACAAGGTCATGTTCACAGGTACTGGGGGTTAGAACTTCAACATATCTTTTGGGAGATACAACTTAACCCATAACAGCTACCTATGTGGATATTTGGAAATATCAAAAAACAAGCTATAGGAACAGATGTGGATTCCATTACTTCAGTGGGAAAAATCTCCTAGGTATAAAGGAAGGATGAGTGGATTTGGGGCACTTGTAGTAGAAAATCCTGAATGACCTATAGAACTCCTAGTCTAAGAATAATCAAAAAACACAAACCAGTTGCAGTTGAGTCAATTTCTACTGACAGTGACTCCACAGGACAGAGCAGACCTGCCCACAGGATTTCCAAGGAACAGCTAGTGGACTTGAACTGCCGACCTTTTGGTAGCTGTAGCTCCTAATCACTGTGCCACCAGGACTCTTGTCTAAGAGTGGCAGACCAAAAATAAGTTATGCAAAACAACAGACTGAGGCACAACAAAGAGACTGAAAGGAAGCTGAATCTGTTTTGTTTCTCCTGAAACTACCCTTTTAACAAGTCTGGAGGAAGGCTTTGTACTTGGGAGGCAATCTCAGGACACAGTGGTGGGGGTGGGGGGTGAGACTGGGAGGAATGGTAGGAGATCAACACAGGAAGGGTGAGGAGTAGATTATCCCTGTGAGTGATTCAAGATCTTTTTCATAGCTCCTTCAGCCACCAGGAAACTGTGGTTGTGTAGTGGTTAAGTGCCAGAGTTGCTAACCAGAAAGTCAGCATTTCAAATACACCAGGTGCTCCTTGCAAACTCTATGGGTCAGCTCTACTCTGTCTATAAGGTCACTATAAGGTCACTATAAAGAATCAACTTGATGGCAGTGGGTTTGATTTGGTCGGTTTATCTACCAACTCCTTCAGTCTGAAAATGAAAGTTGCTAGCTCCCTGAAGCTGGCCCCAGGTGATCTCCAGGTAGGTTGACAGAAAGGGTACCAAAAGTGAAATTTTGGCCTCTAAATGTGGGGTCAGGGTATCATAAGAGAGGGAGGGATCATGTGAGAGCAAATAAAAGAGTATGTTGCTTTAGTCTATATCAGAATAAATTGTGTTCAAATTACAGCAGAAACAATTTGAGTTGGCATTAAACAAAATCTTTGAGAACATTTTGTGTAGTAAGATATGTAATGGAAGCAAAAGACTGACTTTGATTCATTACAAGGGACTTGCTGCACTTCTGGAATACCTCTCTGTACCCACGTCCATTGCACCCACACACTCTTTGCCACAGCAGCTCCCCCTCAGTATCCAAGGATAGAAGCCCTCCAAAAGGAAGATACATTTTTCTTTCTTGTTTTCTCCCTTGAATCGGTTTTCAAGAATTAGAAATTAACACTTCACCTCATTCTTTCATGAAAGAAAGGGGTAGTCAAGGAGGCTGTATAGCACCGATGATTTCCAACATGGGATTGAAGGGCAGTTTTTTCAACATCTCCAGCTTTGGCTCTAGAACATTATCTGTTGAATTCTATTCCTCTCTGAATATTTTCTCTTGCAGTCTACAGAATCAATCAGATTTTGAAGGTCATCATGAGAAGCTACAGCATCAATATCCAAGCCATGAGGCTATATGCCTAATTTTCATCTTTCTTGAAGAGAATATTTAGTTATTCTTTTAAACCCTATGCCTCTACCCCACTGATACTGTTTTTAGCTCTGGGAAAAAGTGGAAAATCACTCATAGCAGGTACAGTGCCTTTAGAACAAAGGAACTTTGCAGGTCTGTTAATGAGAGCAGACAGCTTCAGATTGAATACGCTGCAGCTGGACTCCAGGGGATGCAATGTCCTGGACTGAATCCTCCTTCAGCCCCAGCTTCCTTCATTACTGAACTGCAATAGCATAAATGCTCATCAGGGCTTAGCACATGGCCAGCCACCAGTTTCCAAGGCATCAAATGAAGAAGAAGAGAAAAGAGAAAGGAGCTCATGGCCCTGGTCTCAAAGAATCTGGAGGTACCGAAAGATCCACAGATATCATGGGGGAGGGGAGGATCATAGGACAGACAATCAGAGGGGACAGTCAGAGAGGGGAGTGTGGAGAATGAGGCTGGAGAATGCAGTGTCATAGAGAACAAAAGTTGACTACAGATGGACTACAAATTTTGTCTGGGGAGTTCAGGACATGGGATGGTGCCTGGATTTGAAAAGAGGCCATGTGACACCTTGTAAACTGGAAGGACCACCTGCAGCAGAGCCAGGTCCTGAGCACAGTGTGGCAGAAGGGCCAGTTCAGGAACACTGCCACCTCTAGGGTCAGCCACCCTGTGGGATGGGAGAGCAGCAATCAGAAGCCCAAGTCCTGACCGTTCTACAGCCTTCGTCTGAGTCTGGTAGGGTGTAGATACTCCTCAGGACCACTCCATGCACACCTGTTTCCAAACAGAACATGATCTCAAGATGGCAAACAAAAGGGTGCCTGGTTTGTACATCCTGGTTTGTCCTCCCCAGACACGTTCCATCTTCCAAGGCCCAGGTTCTCTGTTAACTGGTGTATTGTTGTGAGGCCTAGAACCCTATGAAGTTGTGTGCAAAACTGTGTATTTAGAATCAAGATTCATTTTTCCCTTGGAATAAAAAAGATCATTTTAATCTGATTCTTACAAAAAAATAATTTATTCTAAAAGATTAAAGATCTGTGCTCTAAAATGACCCAACTCTGAGTCATTTGTTTCCTTAGGTTCCAGTCAAACCCTTCTAGTACTTCCCAAGCATCCACCATCAACAGTAGAAGAAGCCAGAAGCTGTTAGAAATGAGAGATCAACCCGGTAAAATTAGTCTCAGACAATTTGTCAGTCTAAAATCAGATAAGCAGGATCTAGGGGCAATGATCTCAAAGAGGAAAATCATGGATTTGTCTAACTTCTGTTTCTTATTCAAAGGGTCTAGTCTGACAGTGTCCTTATAGTGGGAGGGATGTGCTCACTTATTGGGATATGGGAGCTCCGCTTGCAACAAAGTTCCCTTGGCAGCTGGAGAGGAGGGAGAAGGTAACAGAGTACACCATTCCTGGGGCAGGAAATAGACCAAGGAGGCTCCTCTCTTGGAAACAGTCCATGGGTGTTCCTACTCTCCCATCATGCCCAGGCTCCGTGTACTCATTAATGCCAGCCCATATGTACTGGCACCTCTTCTTGGTTACCTGCTTCACAAAGACATTACAACACTTTGGAAAACGTTTCTTAGCTAGCTAGTGCTGCTCTAACAAGAATACCACAAGTAGGTAGTTCAACCAAACAGAAATTTACTCTCTCAGAGGCTAGGAGGCCAGAATTTTGAAGTCAAGGTGCCAGCTCAGGGAGAAGGCTTTCTCTCTGTGTTGGCTCTGGGAGAAGATCCTTGATGCCAGTCTTCCCCTGGCTCTAGGAGTTTCTCATCACAGGGATCCTGGATCCAAAGCACACACTCTGCTCCTGGCTCTTTTGCATAGCGGTAAAGAGATACCTCTCCTCTCTCATAGCTTCTATCTTATTTCTTGAGGTTGACTCAAGATAAAACCTAATCCTGTAGATTGCATCCTACCTGTCTCTAATTCTGGCTCATTAACATCATAGAGGTTATGATTTATAACACACGGGATAACTTTATCAGATCACAAAATGGAGGACAATTACACAACACTGGGAATTACAGCCTAGCCAAGCTGAGACAGGATTTTGGAGGACAAAGTTCAATTCATAACAGTAGATAAAGCATTTCTTGTTGAGAATAGTAATTGAAAGTAACTGATGCCCTTATTTTGATAGACTCTTGAGGTAACCCAGTCTACAAGCAGGTTTCTTTATATTGTACTCAGTAGGTAAAGTGTCTTCCCTGCTTTACAAGGGACTGACATCACACATGTAGCGGGTTCTACCTTGAGAACAAGTGGTGCTGTAGTGACGACTTGGTCTCCAGGCCCTACTAACAGCACATTTGCGGAGCCACTGCCACACGTATCAATTGAAGCTTTTATAGAGGATTCAGAAATAGTGCTTCCAGACAAAGACTAATTATCTCTGCATATTATGAAGTTTACTCCCTTGATTTGACCATTATGAGTTTGCTTCTGTTTTGAGGCTTTGCAGATGTCTAGCCTCTCTCTCTTTTCCCCCATGTTTTGTTTTCCATTCAGTTTTAGGCAGTTCTTCTCCTGGGTCAATGTCATCTGTGTTTCCTCCTCTTCCTATTTTGAAGCCTCATTTGCCTACTCAGCTTTTCACTGCCTTGACTGTGAAGACAAGGGGCTCCGGTTTTGTCAGAAGTCCTACAAGGAGAGAAATTAGAGGATACAGAAGACCTACTGAAACTGTAGAGATCTACCGAATCTTAAGCCTTGTAGTATCCAGTGTTTTTGTTAATTTTTCTTCTGTTTTGAAAGCATCCCAGGAAGCAACATGTTGCAGAAGTGTGTGTCTTTAGTAACTAACACACACACCGTAAGTCTTCAAGAACTTGTTAAATGCTTATTTAGTAGCTTGTTGGCTTGCTGTATGAATATGCCACTCTTTTACATGAAAGCTGACCTTAACACCCAAACTGAAATTTCAACTTCATCACTCTATCATTTCTGTCAGCGTCTTCAACAGCCACCATATCCTGGGAGGTGTTTCTCCATTCTTCTCACTGTTTGTTTCTTCCCATTTAACTATCCAAATAAATCCAGTACCACTGAGTTGATTCTGACTCATAGTGACCCTATAGAATTGAGAAGAACTGCCCCACAGAGCTACCAAAGAGAACCTGGTAGATTCAAACTGTTGAGCTTTTGATTAGCAGCTGTAGCACTTAACCACTAACCCAATAAGGTTTCCAGCTATCTAAATATCTTTTCATAGTCCTACCCATGGTATTTGGTATTTAAGTATTTTTGTTTGATTCTGTTTATGTACCAAAAAAAAAAAAGTCGGCTTTTACATAATTATCTTCATGAGCTGTATAAATAAGGATTCTAGAGGGTGGAAGGGGGCAAAGAAAACTTATCAGATAACATCTTATCAGTTCTGCAATTCCAGAGAATCAAGAATGTGGGAAAGATGAAGTTAGATATAGAAGGAGGAGAGCAAGCATGAGGGAAATCAGTGCCTTACTGACTTCAAGTACAGCTGACTGCTTTGCTGTCAAAAGGACCATGGGGTAGACTATGACAGACCAGGATAGGCTGTTCTGGCCAAGAAATCTGCCCATACCTCCCTCTCATTTCCCATTTTCTACTATTCAAATCTACTGTATGGTGTGCATTGCTTAGTGTCTCCAGGTTAGAGCCAGGGAAACCAGAAACTCCTCCACTCAGCAGACCTTGGTTGGACCTCATGATGATACCTTTAGCCAGTGAGTTAATGTGCAGCTTCTAGGTACACGGTAATGGCAATGGAGGGTGTGATATATACCCAGGGACACTGTGAGCCTGCCTGTGGCATGCATGTGACAAGAGCCCAGATCCCAAGAGATAAGGGTGGCAGGAATGGTAGGGATCGCCAAAGAGATGTAACGAAAGTGAACAGCATGAATTTGACACTCTTCAGCACTCTTCTAGCTCTGAGCCACCATATAATGAGCCCACGGTTCTCCCAGCCATGACCACTGGAAAGAGGACGTAACCTTATTAAATACTTACGCACACAATGGCAGTGCTCCAAAATACATAAACACACTACAACTGTGTTGAAAACAAACAGACAGATCCACAATAAGAACAGTAGGAGAATTCAACACACCAATTTCAGTGAAGGACAGAACAACCAGAAGAGAAAAAAAAAATACTCAATAAAGGCATGGAAGATCTAAGTGCCACAATCAGTCAAGTTGTCCTCACAGACATATACATAACATTATGTCCAACAGCATCCAAGAATACTTTATTTTCTAATGCACATGAAACATTCTCCAGCATAGACCATATATGCCATAAAGCAAGCCTTAACAAAATTGAAAGCACCAAAGTATTGCAAAGCATCTTTTAGATGCTTTGTAAAGCCATGAAGGTAGAAATCAGTGAGGGGAAAAAGGAAGGTAAAAAAAACCCGAAAAACATGGAAACTGAACAACACATTGCTCAAAAGCTACTGAGTTACAGAAGAAATCAAGGATAGAATAAAGAAATTCACAGAATCAAAGGAGAATGAAAATGCATCCTACCAGAACCGTCTGGGATACAGCAAAAGCAGTGCTCAGAGGTCAGTTTATTTCAATAAATTCACATATTCAGAAAGAAGAAAGGGCCCAAATCAAAGTATAAACCTACAGTGAGAATAAGTAGAAAGAGGGCAGCAAAAGAACTCCTCAAGTACCAGAAGGAAGCATACAATAAAAAATTAGGGCAGAACTGACTTGAAGAGATCATTGTCATGGATTGAATTGTGTCCCCCCAAAAATATGTGTAGACATGTGGCTGGGCCATGATTCCCAGTATCTTGTGACTGTCCTCCATTTTGTGGTTTTCCTATGCTGTATGTTAAAGGATTAAGGTGGGGCTGTAAATCCCTTCATAGGACTACCTCCCTGCTCCACTGAAGGGAGTTTCCCTGGAGTATGGCTTGCCCCACCCTTCATCGTTTCATCCTGCAAGAGATAAAAGGAAAGAGAAGCAGGCAGAGAATTGGGAACCTCGTACCATCAAGCAAACAGCACCGGGAGAAGAGTGGATCCTTCAGACCTGAGGTTCCTGAGCCAAGATGCTCCCTAGACAAAGACTGATGCAATACTGGACTTTCCTCCAGAGCCGACAAGGGGAAAAGCCTTCACCTGGAGTGGACACCCTGAATATGGACTTGTAGTCTATCGGACTGTGTAAGAATAAACCTTCCTTTGTTAAAGCCATCCATTCTGTGATATTTCTGTTGGAGCAGCCCTAGGTGACTAAAACATCCGTGTTTATGCCTATTCCCAACAGAGATGATTGAATTGAGTGTAGAAATTATTGTTTTGATAAAGACCATTCAAAAGTGATTGCAGAAGTATACTGGTAGGAAACTGCCAGAAATTCAAGGAGGATTCAGAAGAGGAGGTGAAAGCAGAGATATTGCCGATGTCAGATGGGTCTTGGCAGAAAGTAGAGAATGCCAGAAAGATTTTTACTTGTGTGTTATTGACTATTCAAAGGCTTTATACTGTGTGTATCATAACAAATTATAGATAATGTTGCAAAGAATGTGAATTCTGGAACATTTAATTCTGTTCATGAGGAATCTGAAAAACAGATCCAGAGACAGTCGTTCAAACATAGCAAAGGGGCATTGCATGGTTTAAAGTCAGGAAATGTGTGGGTCAGAGATGCATCCTTTCACTATACCTTTTCAATCTATATGTTAAACAAATAATCTCAGAAGCTGGACCATATGAAGAAGGCATCAGGACTGGGGAAAGACTTGTTAACAACCTGTATTATACAGATGATGCAAGCTGTCCTGCAGAAAGTGAAGAGGATTTGAAACACTTACTGATGTAGATAAACAACCACTGCCTTTAGTATGGATTGCACCTCAACATCAAGAAAACAAAAATCCTCACAACTGGACTAGTAAGCAACAACTTGATACATGGAGAAATGATTGAGGTTGTCAAAGATTTCATTTTACTTGATTCATAATCAGTTCCCATAAAAGCAGCAGTTAAGAAACCATAAGATACATTGTATTGGGAAAATCTGCCACAAAAGACCTCTTTAAAATGTTGAAAAATAAAGATGTCACCTTGAAGACTAAGGTGTGCCTGAACTAAGCAATGGTATTTTCAATAATATCATATGCATACAAAAGCTGGACACAAATAAGGAAAACAGGAAAAGAATTGATATCTTTGAATTGTGGTGTTGGAGGAGAACATCGAATATACCATGGACTGCTCAAAGTACAAACAAATCTGTCCTGGAAGGACATAGAAAACCCTAAAAAATCCACGCAAAGACCTACTTTTAAGCAAGGATGGTGAGACTGCGTCTTACATACTGTGGACATGTTGTCAGGAGGGATCAATCCCCAGAGAAGGACATCTTGCTTAGTAAAGTAGAAGGTAAGTGAGAAAGAGGAAAATCTTCAACAATATGGTTTGACACAGTAGCTGCAACAATGGACTTCAGCATAAAAATGATTGTGGGCATAACACAGGACTAGGCAGTGTTTCATCATGTTGTGTATAGCGTTGCTATGAATTGGAAACTGGCTCAATGGCACCTAACAACAACCATCAAAATTTTGTCAGACAATGCTGATAGTGCAACAAAGAGACTGTATATATATGTGTGTGTGTGTGTGTGTGTGTGTATGATAAGAATTCAGACTTTATCATTTTCTGTTAATATGATTTTATACATAGAATACCTAAAATATTCTTCAATGTTCACTATTAGATGTTAAAAAAATGAATTTAGAAACGTTGTTGAATTCAAGGTCACTATACCAAGAACTACTGTGTTTTAATGTACTACACCCAAGTGAAGTAGACAGTGAGATTGAGTACAAAAAAAATAACACGTTGGGTTACTAAAATCAGAGTAATAGCTTATACACAGCTAGCTCTATTGCTGGTAATAAATATAAAGTCAAAATAGCAACAGCTATACTATTTTTTAAAACTATTTGAATGCCAAAAAGAAAGAAAGAAAGAGAGATTTCAACCATTGCCTGGATCTAGATTTGCAATAGAGATCCAGCAAGGCCCTAGGGTTGAGTGAGCACCTCAGGTTACCCACCAAATGTCCAGCAGAGTCATGCCTCAGGAGTGAGGATCACATCCTAAGACGAAGACATTCATCCTAGAACTAAGTGTAAATCCAAAGTAGACCCATTCTAGCAGAGCATACATTTAAGTTTCCACATAACTGTAACCACTTGATAACATAAAATTGAATGCTCTCAAATGTAGGATACCTACAATATATTATCTACACCTAGTGTAGAATTTAAAATTTTCTGTAGACATATAAGGAAACCCTGGTAGCATAGCGATTAAGTGCCATGGCTGCTAACCTAAAGGTCGGCAGTTTGAATCCGCCAGGCACTCCTTGGAAACTCTATGCAGCAGTTCTACTCTGTTCTATAGGGTCACTATGAGTCAGAATTGACTCATTGGCAGTACATTTGGGTTTGGTTTGTTTGTAAATATTCAAAGAAGCAGGAAACTGTGACTTATTGTCAAGAAAAAAATGTGGTCCGTAGAAACAGATCCTAAGATTAGATAGTCATTAAAAATAGCAAACAAGAACATTAAAACAGCTATGAGTAATACATCAAAGACCTTACAGTGAAGATGATTAAAATTTGTGAAAGGATGGGAATTTTAAGAGAAATATGAAATCTTCAAACAAAAATACTAAGAAACCAAAGAGGCAAAAAGACTATTTGTAAAGTAAAAAAAAACTGTTGTCTGTTTACTCCTCCCATCTTAACCCAATATTGCAAGGACAGAGTAGCTGGGGTGGGAGGCTGGGGACCATGCTGTCAAGTGAAATCGAGGCCAATTAGCACAACGAGCATTTTGCTAAGAGAGCCTTCTGCACCCCGCATTGGTGAGTGGCGTCTGGGGTCTTAAAAGCTGCCAAGCTGCCATCTGAAGGTACAGCAAATGGTCCCAACTCAGCAGGAACAGATGATCACCAAGGACCAAAACAACATGGGGGAAAGAGAACCCAGAAGACAGAGAGACCCACGCAAGTGAATGACTACATCAACCTGTGACTGAAAGAACCGGATGGTACCTGGCCACCACCAATGATAACCGTGATGGAGCTCACAAAGTTGAGTCTCACCAGCAACACAAGAATAAAAAGGGGTGCACCCTGAGATCTCCACTAAAAGACCACCACTGATGGTCCAGGGGCCTTGGAGTTCCCCTGGGAACATGTCCTCTGGCTCTGATGCTGCCCCTGTCCAAAAATCATAATGGAGGTCAACTCTTCGGACAGTAATGGATTGGACTTGACGACACAGAGTAACCGTATCATATCTGCACTTTATGGTTCTATGCATCTATAGAATGTCATCCTGCTGACCTCTTACTGGATGAAGGGGAGTGGGTGGAGAGGAGGTGATAGGAGATTGTTGGGAGGATAAGACATGTATTGAGTGGAGAGGAAGAGTGTACTGTCACTGGGCAGGGAGAGCAGTGGGAGCTGCATATAGGCGGCATGCAAATTTATATGGGAATGTACATTTTCATTCAATCATAATAAGAAAACTGTTGTCAACTTAAAATTTACATTATGTAGAAATACACACACACACATATATGGCAAAATGAAGACATTCTCCAGCAAAATTATGCTGTTGTTAGGTGCCATCGAGTCAGTTACAACTCAATACTGCAAAGAGGTCCTTTGTTGCAGATTTTTCCAATGCAATGCATCTTTGGCTTTCTTGACTGCTGCTTCCGTGGGTGTTGATTATGGAAACAAGTAAAATGAAATCCTTGGCAACCTCAGTCCTTTCTCCATTTATCAAGATGTTGCTTACTGGTCCACTTATGAGGATTTTTATTTTCTTGATGTTGAGATGCAGTCCGTATTGAAGGCTGTGGTCTTTGATCTTCATCAGCATTTCTCACCCTCTTCACTTTCTGCACGCAAGTTCATGTCATCTGTAAGATGCAGATTGTTAATGAGTCTTCCTCCAATCTTGATGTCTTGTTCTTCACAGAATCCAGCTTCTTGGATTATTTGCTTGGCCTACAGATTGAAAAGGTATGATGAAAGGATACAACCCTGACACAGAAATTTCCTGACTTTTTGCAGTGTTCTCTTGTTCTGTTCACATGACTGGCTCTTGATTCATGTACAGATTTCTTAAGAGCACAATTCAGTTTTCGGGAACCCCCATTCTCCATTATGTTATCCATAATTTGTTCTGACAGACACTGTTGAATGCCTTTGCATAGTCAATGAAATATAAGTAAACATCTTTCTGATATTCTTGGCTTTCAGCCAAGGTCCATATGACATTCTGGTTCCACATCCTGTTCTGAATCCAGTTTGAATTTCTGGCAGTTCCTAATCAATATACTGTTCCAGTCACTTTTGAATGATCTTGAGCAAAATCTTACTTGCCTGTGATGTTAATGACACTGTTTGGTAATTTTCCCATTGAGTTGGATTATCCTGTTTGGGAATAAGCATAAAAATGAATGTCTTTCTGTTGGTTGACCAGGTGGCTGTCCCCTGAGTTTCTTGGTGTAGACGAGTGAGCACTTCCAGTGTTGCATCCATTTGCTGAAATATCTCAATTGGTATTCCATCAATTCCTGGAGCCTTGTTTTTTTACCAATGCTTTCCATGCAGTTTCAACTTCTTCCCTCAGTACTGTTGGCTCCTAATCATATGCTATCTCTTCAAATGGCTGATCATCGACCAGTTCTTTCTGGTATAATGTCTCTGTGCATTCCTTCCATCTTATTTTGATGGTCCCTGAGTTGTTTAATATTTTCCCTGTAGAATCCTTCAGTATTGCAACTCAAGGCTTGAATTTTTTTCTTCAATTCTTTCAGCTTGAGAAATGCAGAACATGTTGTTCCCTTCTGGCTTTCTGTTTCCAGCTCTTTGCACTTGTTCTTATAATACTTTGTGCTGTCAAGCTATCCTTTGAAATCATCTGTTTAGGTCTTTTACTTCACCATTCTTTCCTTTTGCTTTAGCTGCTCAATGTTTGAAAGAAAGCTTCAGAGTCTCTTCTGACATCCAATTTGGTCTTTTCTTTCTTTCTTGTCTTTTTAATGTCTTCATGCTTTCTTCATGGATGTCTTTGATGTCATTCCACCATTCTTCTGGTCTTTGGTCATTAGTGTTCTACACATCAAATCTGTTCTTGAGGGGATGGAGCCAAGATGGCAGACTACTCACATAGTCCTCCTCTGAGGACTAAGGCCTAGAAAAACAATTGAACAGGTAGACTGGACATTTTGAGAGCTGCAAAATCAGGCAGAGGGTTGTGAGATCAGACTGGGCAACAGAAAGAGGAAAATCACTACTAAAAGTCAAACATTTATGCTCATCCAAAGACTTTATCAAGAGAGTAAAAAGACTGCCTACAGAATGTGAAAAAATATTTAGCAACTACGTATTAGATTAGCATCTCATTTCCACAGTCTATAAGGTACTGCAAAATATCAACAAGAAAAAAAACAAATAACCCAATTAAACAATGGGCAAAGGACATGGACAGACATTTCACCAAAGAAGACGTTCTGGCAGCCAAAAGATACATAAGGAAATGCTCATGATCCTTAGCTATCTGAGAAATCCAAATCAGACCTATAATGAGATACCATCTCACCCCAGTGAGGCTGGCCATGATCCAGAAAATACAAAACAACAAATGCTGGTGAGGCTGTGAAGAGATTGGAACTCTTCTACACCACTGGTGGAAATGCAAAACAGTACAACCTCTTTAGAAAGCAATTTGGTGCTTTCTTAAAAAGCTAGAAATAGAAACATCACATGACCCAGCAGTTCCACTCCTTGGAATATATCCTACCGAAATAAAGGCAGTCACACAAACAGATAAACGCACACAAATGTTTATTGCAACACTGTCAACAATAGCAAAAAAATGGAATCAACCTAGGTTCCTATCAACAGATGAATGGTTAACAAACTATGGTATATATACACAATGGAACACTGTGCAATGATAAAGAACAATGGTGAGTTTAGGAAGCACCTCATAACCTGGTATCAACTAGAAGACATTAAGCTGAATGAAATCAATCAGCTGCAAATGGATGAGTATTCTATGAGACCACTATTATAAGGACTTTAAAAAAAGGACTTATGCAAAGAGGGAAAGATTCTATGACAGCTAAGAAGGTTGGTCATAGATTAGTCAATAGGAATTCGGTTAGATGAAGGGTGTGACGGCACTCAGTAGAAGGCAGGTCAGCATAATGATTACACCATAAACTAAAGGTTTTTAAAATTTAACCCGACATTTCAAAGGTGGAATGGTGCGGACAGAGGTCTCGGGACCGTGTTTTCCAGGGACATTGAGGTCAATTGACATAGCTAGCTTTTTGCTAAAAGAGTCTTCTGTACCCCACATAGGTGAATGATATCTGGGGTCTTAAAAGCCAGCAAGCTGCCATCTTAGGAACATCAATTGGTCCCAATCCACCTAGAACAGATGATGACTGAGAACATCAAAGACACGAAAAATGAGCCCAGAAGACAGAGGGACCTGTATGAATGGAAGACTACAATAGCATGAGCCCAGAAAAACCAGATAGTTCCTGGCCAACACCAAGGACTGCCTTGATAGGGGACACAATGTAGAGTCCCTGATGTAACACTAGAAAAAGCGGTGTCCTTGCTTCCAAGGAGCATTCTAGCTGTACCTTTTCTAAGGTAGATTTCCTTGTTCTTTTGGCAGTCAATGGTACATTCAATATTCTTTGCAAACATCACAATTTTAAAGGCATCAATTCTTCTTTGGTCTTCCTTTGGTCATCATCCACCTTTCATGTGCATATGAGGTGACTAAAAAACCATGACCTTGGTCAGGCACAACATAGTCCTCAAAACGTCTTGGCTTTTCATCACCTTAAAGAGATCTTTTGCAGGTGATTTGCCCAAAGCAGTGAGTCTTGATTTCTTGACTGCTACTTCCATAGGTGTTGATTATGGATCAAAGTAAAATGAAATCCTCACACTTCTTTTTTTTCCCCTTCATTTATTATGACGTCTACTGGTGCAGTTGCGAAGAGTTTTGCTTTCTTTATGTTGAAGTGTAATCCATACTGAAAGCTGTGGTGTTAGATCTTTATCAGTAAGTGCTTTAAGTCCTCTTCACTGTCAACAAGCAAACTGCATAATGCAGGTTGTTAAAAAGTCTTCCTCCAATTCTGATGCCATGTTCTTCTTCATATAGTACATCTTCTTGGATTATTTGTTCAACACACAGGTTAAATAGGCATGGTGAATGGATACAACACTGATGTATACATTTTTTGACCTTAAGTCACACAGTACCCTCTTCTGATCTAATGACTGCCTCTTGATCCATGTACAGGTTCTTCATGAGCATGATTAAGTGTTCTGGAATTCCTAATCCTTGAAATAATATCCATAATTTGTTACAATACACAGAGTCAAATACTTTTGCATAGTTAATAAAACTCCAGTAAATAGCTTTCTACCATTCTCTGCTTTTGCCAGGATCTATCAGACATAGCAATGATATCGCTGGCTCCACATCCTCTTCTAAATCTGGCTTGAATTTCTGGCACTTCCCTGTTGACATACTGCTGCCAAAACTAGAAGTGCTCACTCATGTATGTCAAGGAATTTGGAAGACAGCTACCTGGGCAACAGACTGGAATAAATTCAAATTTAAGTCTTCTTTCAAGAAAGGTGATCCAACTGAATGTGTCATTATATCACATGCAGATGAAATTTTGCTAAAGTTCCTTCAAAAGTGGCTACAGCAGTGTATCAGCAGGAAACTGCCAGGAAATTTTGGTTTAGTTTTTTCATTTGGTTTCTTTAAATTCTTCACAAAGAAAAATAATAAAAAGTGAAAGTCGACAATAAATGCTTTCAACTTCAGCAACTGGAGGGGAATAGCAGTGGAACCTAAAGCAAAGAGAAGACAGGAAATAGTAAGCATAATAGAAGTAAGTGGTGAAAAAAACTTAAAACCAACAATAGAAAAAGCCAACAAAACCAAAAATCAGTTATCTGAAAAGATTATTTAACTGTCTGTATCTGGTGTAGAGCCAACATGGCTATAATGCAGAAGCATCATGCTATCCCTCCTCAGCAAAGACTGGGAAAACTAAGCAAAACGGAGACAAACGTCGATCTTGGAACCTCAAGTGTTAAATGAATGGATATAGGACTCAACCAAACACAACATGCACTAAGAAACTGAAGAAGAACAGAGCAAGGAGGGCCATGAAGTGGAGAACCCCTATCAGGTAACGTGGCACATATTCACCATTTTAGACCCCTCATCTACCAGGAAGAGTGGACCCGGAGTGTGAAAAGGAAGCTTCATAGGACCCTAGTAGGAGGCAGAGCACTTGGAAAGCAGGGATACGTGACTTCACATGCCCTACATTTCGTCCATCAGTCAGCATCCACCACCTTCCAACCTCAGTCAGCCAGTCAGGGAGACAGCAGCTCCTTTTCACTCAGTCAGCTCAGTCACATCTGCTGGCTCCTTCCACGCCAGACTTTTTGTTGATGTTTTTACTTTTTTTAACCTCAGTCCTCTTGAACACCTGGCTGCACATGCCATCTCTGCTCCTTCTTGACAGGCTGTGCAGTGCTGCTCACCTAGGGAGCCCTTTTCCCAGTTGGTACCATCACGTCAGCAGGATCCTTTGGAGCTTTGTTTTATTTTTTTGTAAGTTTTCTCTTCTTTACTTTTCTCCATTTGTCGTCTCTCTCTATCTTTTTTCCTTACCCTTCTCTTGAACAGCTGGTACCATGCATCATCTTTGCTTCTTCTTGATAGGCTATGCAGTGCTGCTTAGCTGGGGACTCACTTCTAGTGGACTTTCTTGGGACATTTTTTTAAATTTTTTTCTTCATAGTTTCTTGTATCTCTACTCTCTTTACTTTTCTTTCTCCCAATCACCTGGACACATGTGCCTTTCTCTCTCTCTCTCTTTCTAAATCCAGTTTCATATCTCTCTCCTTTTATCTTCCTTCCTTTTATCTTTCTCTCATAGTTTCATGTGTCATATCTGTCTCTGCTTTGTGGGCCATGCCACACCACCTAGCTAGAAAGCCAGTGGCACTTGGCTTCCCTATGTCTGTGCCACTGCAACAGCAGGCTTCTCAGTACTTTTTTGGGGTGGGGGCTTCTGTTTCTCTATCCTATCTTTCTTCTTTCCCACATCTGATGAGCTCCACATAGCACACACACAAACACCCACACATGTATCTCACCTATCTGCACCATGCACTGAATGTCACACCCCCAAACAGCACAGGCATGGTCTACCAGAACGTACCCCACACTGTCCACTGGCTGTACCCTTCTGGCCCCAGTACATGCTATAAATGACTCATCCCAGCCTCATCCTCTCCACTGAACTGTAGCTGAGTGACTGGCTCTGCCCGTAGGTTATAAGTGTTATCACGTCCACTGGTGATTAAAGAACAAAGAATGTCCAGCCCACCTGCTCAGACATAACCAAATTAAAAATAAATAAATTAGGATGAAGTGAACAAATCTATAATCAATAAACAAAGAAAATAATTACTGATCCCTAAGACAGCATACAATATCAAAATAATTTTTTTTTAAAGGACAGCATGATTTTGGTAGGTATCCAAAATGAAACATGAGATGATCTTCCCCTAGAATAAAAAGTACTGGAACTACCTGATAGGAAATCTTAATCCCTAATAGTTATGTCTATCCAAGGAATGAAGGAAAAAGTAGACAAAAAAATGAGGAAAAAACAGACAAAATCATGGAACAGAGAAAACAATGAAAGAATTCAGGAAAATAATACAGGAACAAAATCTCTAAATAAACTTACAACTACAAATCATACAAAATCAGCTATTAGAAAACCAAAAGATAAACAAGATATCAGAAATACTGCTGGTGATTTCAAATACACAGTACCACCTATGTAATATTCTAAAATGAAAGCACTAGCCAAAAAAAACAAAAGAAGTAGCCCGCCATCCGCATTTGTCAGTGTGAAGACATCTGGATGCCTGTGTAAGACCCACAGTGCAGTGAGTCCTGTTTTAGACCTGTTCTCTACTTGGTGACATCTCATTCATAGTCTGTGGCTGTGTGTGCCTGACAGTGGCTCCCTGGGGCACTGTTATACGGGGCCATGGAATGAAATTCTGTAGCCTTTAAATGCTACTTAGAAAGCCTGAGTGCAGCACACACAGGAGTCTCCAGGGGCAATAAATCACTGAGAAGCAGAGCAGGCACCAAGTCTGCCCAGGAGAAAGAGATTCTGCGGGGCAGAAGCTCAACCACATGCCTGAGAATAAAAAACAAAACCTTTATGATTTTACTTTCTGTATCTCAAAACAGTAACTCAGAGGATGACCAGACTGTGTACTATCGATAGAGACCTCAAACTCTGAGCAGAGTAAATACTCAAGCGGTGAAATGAGGCTTTATGTGGCCTTTTACCTTGATTCTTTGGACAAACAGCTGGAGAGGTTTTTTTCCAACTAAGACCTAAGAAGCAATCTTTGCCCCAGTTTTCTGCACAGAGGGTCTGGTTGCAGTTCCTGGCTGAGTGTAAACAACTTGGTTAGGTACTTTTTATCTGGCCCTGGCTACAGCCTGTAGGGGTGTGACTGGTGAGCAATTGGAGCGATTAGTCAGTGTCCCAGCTAATGAAGTGTTGACTCTGCAAATTAGCCTACTATGCACAGGAAATATCTATGGCCCACTGAGAAGGAACTGGTCAGTCTGCGGCACCCCCACACTGGGAGGGGGCCTACCTTGAAATTGGCAAGGAGTTGTGTGTATGTGTAGCCAATCCCATGGAGGCTGACCAGACAGAAAGAAGCAGATAAGAGAGACAGAAAGGAGAGCCAGCAAGAAAGAAGAGGCCCAGAGCTGGGAAGAAAGAACCTCAGAAACAATGTGTAACATGGATCAAGGAATGCAGCACTGCAGCCCAGAGCAGGCCCTACGGCACTCAGTGGTGACAGACTGCAGGGCCAAGAGGAGGCGTGTCCTCAGGGGGCCAAGGGGAGCCTGTCTTTCAGGAGGCTGAGAGGGTCTGTCCTCAGGGGACTTAGGGGAGCCTCGCTTCACAGAGCTGAGAGGGTCTGTCCTCGGGGCTGAGGGGAGCCCGTCGACAGGGGGCTGAGGGGAGTCTGTCCTCAGAGGGCTGAGAGGAGCCTCTCTTCAGGCGATAAGAGGAGGCCTGCAGGGCTAAGAGGCGGTGTGCACACCATGAAGAATGAGCCGAGAGAGCTATCCTGTACTGAAGAGAGGCTTTGCCTGTGAGCTTCCTGTCCCCAAGGTGTAGCCTGTTTCTGTGGGTTGCTGTGAGTTGTTTTTGACTTGATGGAAATACTTTTTTTGTTCCTGCCAGGAGCCGGTCCCAACACTTTGTAGGGTCCCGCACGGAGGGAGGGAGAGGCGCGGCGGGAAATGAATCAAGGAGACAGGAAAGACTTTTCTGGTTTATGGCAGCCCGACCCAGAGAGCAAGAGAGAAGGGTCGTTGTTATCTTTTTATAGTTGGTAAGGCAGTAGTACTCTGACCACGTCGGTGATTGGCTAGGCAAGAAGCAGGTACCTCGTGGTCTCTTCATGTCAATCACTGGAGTTTTCTAAATAATGGCCCGAGACTAGTGTCTCTTGTCATGTTAGCTATTAAGATCTTTAAACAATGGTTAGAGACAGTGGTCTTCTTCTCTTGTTGATTATTAGGGTCTTCTCTGTTAGTTAGTAAAGAGTAAACACTTTGTCATTCCTTTTCATGTTAACCATTAGGATCCTCTAAAGAATGGTCTGAGACAGGCATATTTGTGATTTATAATTAACAGCTGGAGCAAAACTAATCTTGGACTTCTATTAACTTTACCTAAGCAGGAAGAGAGGACAAACCCATCTTAAAAGTTATACAGTCTCTATTTGTTCCTTCTCTGCTCTTCCTTGTCTCTTCCTGTAAGGACAATGGGTGTTCACCGTCCCTTATTTTAAGTTTCTCTTAAACTACTCTAAGAAAGGCAATTCTTTACTATTTGTCTGTTTGCCAATACCAAATGTAATAAACTTAGGAATCTAGTTATTTTCCTGAAGTAAGATGTTTGCTATCTAAGAGTTGAGAAAGAGAGGAAGGCGAGTTGTCTCTGGAAAGCCCTTCAGGGCCTTCTTGCAAGCTTGCTTATCTCATGTGAAGGGAGGGGTGAGCAGCTGGGAGAAGTCAGCAGAGGTTGGGCCGGCCTCGCTGCTCTCAAGCTGGCTGTGTTAGAAATCATTCCTCTGAACTCTTTTCCCCAGAAATTCCTGTACAGGTTTTCCCGAGGTAGTAAAGGGCCCCTCTCAGAAGGCATCTCCCCTGATCCTTGTGCCAGGAGAGGAGGGGGTATCTTTTTGAAGAAAATTTAATTAGGAAGCCAATTAATATCAAGGGCAGTAGGCTAAAAAACATGTCACAGGTGAGATGCTTCAGCCCGTCATTTGCAGGGGCTCGTGACTTTGTCTACAAGGCTGATGGCGGACCTCCGCATGTTCCATTTTTTCTTTTTTTGATTAATTACAATAAAAGAATAAAATTTCTAACATCTATCAATTAACTCATCTATGATAAACCCTCAGCCCCCAACCACCCATGTGGCCAACACAATCATTTTCTGCCATGGATAATTCTCTTGGTAAGTCCCTATAACAGGAGTCTCATGTAAAATTTGTCCTTTTGACACTGATTGATTTCACTCGGCATGATCTCTTCCAAATGAGACCATGTTATGAGATGTTTTCTAAAATTGTCGTTGTTTTTTATCATAGCATAGTGTTCCATTGAGTATATGTATGATAGTTTGCTCATCCATTCGTCTGCTGATAGACATATGGGTTGATTCCAACTTTTTGCTATTGTGGACTGCACTACAACAAACATTCGTGTACATGCGTCTGTTTGTGTGACAATCTTTGTTTCTGAAGGATAAATTCTGAGCAGTGGAATTAGAGGATCAAACGGTATATCTATCTCCAGCTTTTTAAGGAAGTGACAGACTGTTGTCCAAAGAGGTTGTACTATTTTGCAATCCCACCAGCAGTGTAGGAGAGTTCCAATTTCTCCGTGGCCTCTCCAGCATTTGCTGTTTTGTGTTTTTTGGATCATGGCCAACCTTGTTGGGGTGAGATGATATCTCATTGTAGTTTTGATTTGAATTTCTGCAGTAGCTAATGATCATGAGCAATTCTGCATGAGTCTGCATGTGGATATCCTCTTTAGAGAAATGTCTGTCCATCTCCTTCGCTTGTCGCTTAATTGGATTATTTATCCTTTTCTTGTTGATATTTTGTAATACCTTACAGACTATGGAGATCAGACGTCGGTCTGACGTAGAGATGCCAAACATTTGTTTCCCATTCTGTAGGTGATCTTTTAATTCTTTTGATGAAGTCTTCGGATGAGCAGAAGTGTTTGATTCTTCATAATTCCCGTTTATCTATTTTTTCTTCTGATGAATGTGCTTTGTCAAATTTTGAAGTCTGTCTATATTGTGTTTTAAAACTTCCATTGTTGATCCTATTTTATCTTGGATGAGCTTTACTATTTTAGATCTTATATTTAGGTCTTTTATCCAGTTTGAGTTGTTTTTTGTATAAGGTGTGAGATACGGGTCTTGTTTCAATTTTTTGCAGGTGGATATCCAATTTTGCCAGCACAATTTGTTAAAGAGACTGGTCTTACCCCAGTTTAAAATCTTAGGGGCTTCGTCAAATATCAGCTGTTCATAGAAGGACGGTAGCATCTCTGGGGTCTCTACTCTGTTCCAATGGTCTATATGTCTCTTTTTGTATCATTACCAGGCTGTTTTGACAACTGTGGCAGTGTAACAGATTCTAAAGTCAGGTAGTGAGCGGCCTCCTAGTGTGTTCTCCTTCTTCAGTAGTGCTTTACTTATCTGAAGCTTCTTCCCTTTCCAAACAAAGTTTATGATTTGTTTCTCCATCTCATTGGAAAATGTGGCTGGAATTTATACTGGGATTGCATTATATAAGTAGATTGCTTTGGGAAAAACAGACATTTTCACAATGTTGAGTCTTCCTATCCTTGAGCAGGGTAGATTACTCCATTTATGTAAGCCTTTCTTAGTTTCTTGTAGTAAGGTCCTGTAGTTGTCTTTGTAAAGATCTCTTATTTGTCTAGTTAGATTTATTCCTAGGTATTTTATCTTCTTGGGGGATATAGTAAATGGAATTGATTTGGTGATTTCTTCTTTAATAATCTCACTGTTGGTATAAAGGAATCCTACTGATTTACTTATGTTTATCTTGTATCCCTATCTTGTATCCCAATACTTTGCTGAACTCCTCTATTAGTTCCAATAGTTTACCTATGGATTCTCTGTATAAGCAATCATACCATCTGAAAATAGGGAGATTTTTACTTCGTCATTGCCAATACAGATGCCCTTTATTTCTTTGTCTTGTCTAATTGCTCTGGCTAGAACTTCTAGCACAATGTTGAATAGAAGTGGTGAGAGTGGGCATCCTTGTCTAGTTCCTGTTCTCAAAGGGAATTCTTTCAGTCTTTCACCATTCAGGAAGATGAAGGCAGTTGGCTTTGCATAGATGCTACTGATCACATTGAGGAATCTCCCCTCTACTCCTATTTTTCTGAGACTTTTAAGCACGAATGGTGTTGAACTTTGTCAAATGACTTTTCTGCATCAATTGACAAAATCAGGTGACTCCTATCTTTTGTGTTATTAATTTGTTTGATTACATTGATTGTTTTTCTGATGTTGAACCAGGCTTGCAGCCCTGGAATGAAACCAACTTGATCATGATGAATGATTTTTTTATATGCTGTTGATTTCTAGTGGCTAGAATTTTGTTGAAGATTTTTGCATCTAGGTTCATGAGTGATATTGGTCTGTAATTTTCTTTTTCTGTGGGATTTTTCCCTGGTTTTGGTATCACGGTTATGCTGGCTTCACAGAATGAATTTGGGAGTATTCCATTCCTTTCTATGGTGTGGAATAGCCTCAATAGTATTGGAGTTAACTCTTCTCTAAAAGTTTGGTAGAATTCTCTGGTGAAGCCATCTGGGCTAGGACTTTTTTTGGTTGGTGGAATTTTAATGACTTTTTCAGTCTTTTCCTTTGTGATAGATTTATTAAGTTGATCTGCTTCTCCTTGCGATAATCTTGGTGAGTCATATGAATGTAGAAATTTGTCCACTTCCCCTAGGTTTTCAAACCTGTTAGAGTACAGACTTTCATAGTTTTCTGCTATGATACTTTTTGTTTCAGCTGGGTCTGCTGTAACATCTCCCATCCCATTTCTTAATTGGGTTATTTGTATCTTCTGCTGTTTTTCTTTTGCTAGTTTAGTCAATGCTTTATCAATTTTGTTGATCTTTTCAAAGAAACAGCTTTTGGTTTTGTTAATTTTTTCAATTGTTTTTCTATTCTCTAATTCATTTAGTTCTGCTCTAATCCTTATAATCTGTTTTCTTCTGGTGCCTGAGGGGTCTTCTGTTGCTCTCTTTCTACTTGTTCAAGCTGTAAGGTTAATTCTTTAATTTGGGCCCTTTCTTCTTTCCAGATGTGCACAGTTACAAACTGACCTCTGAGCACTGCTTTTGCTGTATGCCATAAATTCTGGTAGGATGTGTTTTCATTCTCATTTGAATCCATGAATTTCTTTATTTTGTCCTTAATTTCTTCTATAACCCAAGGCTTTTTGAGCAAAGTGTTGTTCAGCTTCCATAAGTTTGAATTTCTACCTATGAATTTTCTGTTACTGATTTCAACTTTTATAGCTCTATGGTCTGAGAAGATACTTTAAGTAAATCAGTGGTTTGTGTTTTATAAAGAATTGCTTTATGACCTCACACATGGTCTATTCTGGAGAAAGTTCCATGTGCACTGGAGAAGAAGGTGTACTTATCCGCTGATGGATGAAGAGATCTCTGTATATGTGGATAAGGTCAAGTTGGTTGATTGTTGCAATAAGATCTTTTTTTTTACTGAGCTTTTCTCTGGATGATCTATCCATAACTGAAAGGGAAGTGTTGAGGTCTCCAACTATTATTGTGGAATGATCTATCTCATTTTTTAGTGTTGTCAGTATTTGTTCAATGTATTTAGGTGCTCTGGTATGGGGTGCATAAATATTTAATACTGTTAAGTCCTGCTTGAGTATTAAACCTTTCAGCAATAAATAGTGACCATCCTTGTCCACAATAGTGGATTTTACATTAAAAGCTATTTTATCTGAGATTAGTATTGCCACACCTGCTCTTCTTTGTGTATTGTTAGCTTGATATATATTATTCCAACATTTAATTCTCAATTTGTTCATATCTATAAGTCTAATGCATGTTTCTTGTAAGCAACATGTAGACGGGTCATGTCTTTTGATCCAGGATGTCACTCGCTGTCTCTTTACTGGGGCATTCAGTTCATTTACATTCAATGTAATTATTGATAGGTATGTGCTTAGTGCCATCATTTTGATATAATTACTTTTGTGTTGATGTTTTCTATATTGCTGTTAATGTTCTGTTTTGGGGCATTCTTCTTTATGGGTTGTTGTTTCAGTATTGGTTTTGTGTTCATTGAGACTCCTGTATTGCATTTCTTATTTTCATACAATGCATTATTAATCTGCTTTATGGCTACCTGTATTATCCCCCCTAACATACCAAGATTAAACCCAATTTTAACTATTTCATAACTCTGAAACTTCCTTTGCATCTAAAACAACTATAACTACTGTAGTGTATCCCTCTTTTAATGTGATGGTATTATAGTTGTCATGATATGATCAGGGATTCCCTTATTATAATACTGTGGCTTTGATGAAGTTTGGTGACTTCCTTAACTGATAGAAATTTGGGTGAGGTGTCCTGAATTGTCACCTAAAATATACATTTAGGGAAGAGCTTCTTTCAATCTTTCCTACCATTTGGTTTAGTTTTTATGAAGTCTCTAAATTTCTCTTTATTTTCAAAAGTCTTAATTTCACCGTTATATTTGATAGACAATTTTGCAGGATAAATAATTCTAGGATGGAAGTGTTTCTCATTCAGGGCTTTGAATGGGTCTGCCCACTGTGTTCTAGCCAGCATTGTTTTGGCAGAAAAGTCAGACGAAAACCTACAGGGTTTCCCTCGGAGTGTTAGTTTTGCTTTCAGCCTTGCTGCCTTCAGAAGCATCTGTTTATGTTTTAGCTTATTAAGCTTGATTATAATATGCCTCATGCCGACTCGATGGCACTTGGCTGGCATAATATGTCTTGGTATCTTTCTTTTTGGGTCTAGCTTTTGCGACGTTCCATAAACATCTTGGATACCTATGTTCTCTTTGCTCATAATCTCAGGAAAGCTTCTGTCAGCATCTCTACAGCAATACTCTCTATATTGTCATTAATCCCTCCTTGTTCAGGAACTTGAATTAAAATTAAATGATTCCTCTTCATGGAGTCCCACATGTTTCTTTTTTTTTCTTTTTTCTTTTTATTATGACTGAGTGAATATGTACATTCCTGTATAAACTTACATGCCCACCTATACACAACTTCCACTGCTCTCCCTGCCCGGTGACAGTACACTATTCCTCTCTGTTCCATACATGTCTCATCCTCCCAACAGTCTCCTTTCCCCTCCTCTCCACCCCTTCCTCCAGCCAGAGGTCAGCAGGATGTTATCCTATAGATGCACAGAACCATAAGTTGCATCCAATATATGGTCACTCTGCATTGCCCAGTCCAATCCATTCATGTCCGAAGAGTGGACCTTCATTATGATTTATGGGCAAGGGCAGCAGCAGGGCCAGGGTCTATGCTCCCAAGGGAACCCGGAAACTGCTGGACCATTAATTGAGGTCTTTTAGTGTAGATTTCAGGGTGCACCCCTTTTTATCCTTGTATTGCCAGTGAGACTCAACTTAGTGAGCTCCATCGTGGCTATCACTGGTGGTGGCTGGACACCATCTGGTTCTTCCAGTCCCAAGTCGATGTAGGCACCCTCTCATGTGGGTGTCTCTATCTTCTGGGTTGTCTTTACCCCATGTCATTTTGGTCCTCAGTGAGCATCCGTTTCTGCTGAGTTGGGACTATTTGCTGTGCCCTTGGATGGCAGCGTGGCAGCTTTTAAGACCCCAGACGCCACTCACCAATGTGGGGTACAGACAGCCCTCTTAGCAAAATGCTACTTGTGCCAATTGGCCTTGATTTCACCTAAGAGCATGGTCCCCTGCCCCTGCCCCAGCTACTCTATCCTTGGAATATTGAGTTAAGATGGAAGGAGTATTCAAGTTGTGCTGAAGTCCACTTAATATTGTTCTTGTTTCTAATGTGTGCTATCACCGATTTCTCCCAACCAGATTTCTAGCAACTATCTAATCTAAACCCTCACCCCTCCCTCCCTCCCTCCCCTCCCTTGCAGCTGTCAAAGAGTCTTTTCTTCTATATACACAAGTCTGTTTTTGAGACCTTATTGTAGGGGTCTCATACAATATTTGTCCTTTTGTTGCTGACTACTTTCACTCAACATAATGTCTTCCAGTTGAAACCAGGTCAGGAGATGTTTCCTGGAATCATCATTATTCTTTATCACTGTGTAGTGCTCCACTGAGTATATATACCATAGTTTACCTATCCATTCCTCTGTTGTTGGGCACCAGGGTTGATTCCATCTTTTTGCTATCGTGGACTGTGCTGTGATAAACATTCTGGTGCATGTGTCCGTTAGTGTGAAAGGCCTTGGTTCTGTAGGATATATTCCAAGTAGTGGAATTACTAGATCAAATGCTATATCTACACCCATTATTTTAAGGAAGCGCCAGATTGCTTTCCAAAGAGGCTGGACCATTTTTCAATCCCACCAACAGTGTAGAAGGGTTCCACTTTCTCTACAGCCTCTCCAGCATTTGTTGTTTTGTGTTTTTCGGATCATGGCCAACCTTGTTGGGGTGAGATGGTATCTCATTGTAGTCTTGACTCAAATTTCCTTAATAACTAAAGATCATGAACATGACCGCATATGCTTTTTGGCTGCCTGGATCTCCTCTTTAGAGAAATGCCTGTCCATCTCCTTTGCCCATCACTTAATTGGATGATTTATCTTCTTCTTATTGGTATTTTGTAGTATCTTATAGATTATGGAGATCAGGCGTCGGTCTGACATAGAGTTGCCAAATATTTTTTCCTGTTCTGTAGGTGGCCTTTTAATTCTATTAGTAAAGTCTTTGGATGAGCAAAAGTGTTTGATTCTTAGTAGTTCCCATCTATCTATTTTGTGTTGACTGTGGTTTGTTTGACAGATTTTGGAGTCTGTCCACATTGTGTATTAAAACTTCCATTGTTGTTCCTACCTTTCCTTGGATTGATCTTTATCGTTTCAGGTTTGATATTTAGATCTTTTATCCAGTTGGAGCTGTTTTTTTTATAAGGTGTAAGATATGGATCTTGTTTCAATTTATTGCAGATGGATATCCAATTTTGCCAGTACTATTTGTTGAAGATACTGTTTTTACCGCAATTTACTGTCTTAGGGCCTTTGTCGAATATCAACTGTTCATAGGCAGATGGTGTCATCTCTGGGGTCTCAGTTCTGTTCCACTGATCCATCTGTCTGTTCTTATACCAGTGCCAGGCTGTTTTGATATGTCTTGATATGTGGCAGTGTAATATGTTCTAAGGTGGGGTAATGAGAGGCCTCCCAGTGTGTTCTTCTTCTTTAGTAGTACCTTACTTATATGGGGCTTTTTCCCTTTCCAAACAAAATTGGTGATTTGTTTCTCCATCTCATTAAAAGAAGACGCTGGAACCTGTATTGGGATTGCATTATATAAGTAGATCGCTTTGGGTAAAATAGACATTTTTCACAATGTTAAGTCTTCCTATCCATGAGCAGGGTCGGTTTTTCCATTTATCTAAGTCTCTCTTAGTTTCTTGTAGTAAGGGCTTGTAGTTCTCTTTGTAAAAGTCTGTTATTTCTCTGGTCAGATTAATTCCTAGGTACTTTATCTTCTTAGGGTCTACCGTAAATGGTATTGATTTGATAATTTCTTCCTTAACAGTCTTGTTGTTGGTATAAAGGAATCCTACTGATTTACTTATGTTTATCTTGTATCCTGAGACTTCGCCAAACTCTTCCATCAGTTTGAGTAGTTTACTTATAGATTCTTTGGGATTCTCTGCATATACAATCATATCATCTGCAAACAGGGAGATTTTGACTTCTTCTTTGCCAATGCAGACGCCCTTTATTTCTTGGTCTTGTCTAATTGCTCTGGCTAGAACTTCTAGTACAATGTTGAATAGAAGTGAGAGTGGGAATCCTTGTCTAGTTCCTGTTCTCAAGGGAAAGTCTTTCAGTCTCTCTCCATTCAGGATGACTTGGGCAATTGGCTTTGTGTAAATGGCCCTTATAGCGCTGAGGAATTTGCCGTCTATGCCCATTTTGCTAAGAGTTTTTAGCAAGAATGGGTGTTGGACTTTATCAAATGCCTTTTCTGCATCAATGGACAAAATCAGGTGATTCTGTCTTTTGTGTTATTTATGTGGTTTATCACATTAATTGTTTTCCTGATATTGAACCAGCCTTGCATCCCTGGTATGAATCCTACTTGGTCATGATGGATTATTTTCTTGATATGTTGTTGCATTCTATTGGCAAGAATTTTGTTGAAGATTTTTGCATCTAGATTCATGAGTGATATCAGTCTGCAGTTCTCCTTCTTTGTTGGGTCTTTCCCTGGCTTTGGTATCAGGGTTACGCTGGCTTCATAGAATGAGTTTGGGAGTACTCCATCCCTTTCTACACTGTGAAATAGTCTCAGTAGTACTGGAGATAATTCTTCTCTAAATGCTTGGTAGAATTCTGCAGTGAAGCCATCTGGGCCCGGGCTTATTTTGGTTGGCAGTGTTTTGATGACCTTCTCAAGCTCTTCCTTTGTGATGGGTTTATGAAGTTGTTCTGCTTCACGTTGTGATAATTTGGGTAGGTAGTATGAGTCAAGGAATTGGTCCATTTCCTCTAGGTTTTCAAAGTTGTTAGAGTACAGTCCTTCATAGTATTCTGTTATGATATTTTGGATTTCTGTTGGATCTGTGGTGACAACTTCCCTCTCATTTCTAATTTGGGTTATTGGTTTCCTTTCCTGCTTTTCTTTAGTAAGTTTAGCCAGTGGCTTGTCAATTTTGTTGATCTTTTCAAAGAACCAGCTTTTGGTCTTTTCAATTTTTTCAATTGTTTTTCTATTCTCTAATTCATTTAGCTCTGCTCTAATCTTTATGATCTCCTTTCTTCTGATGCCTGAGGGGTTCCTCTGTTGTTCTCTCTCTACTTGTTCAAGCTGTAAGGTTAGTTCCTTGATTTGGTTTCTTTCTTCCTTCCAGATGTGTGCATTTATGGAGATAAACAGACCTCTGAGCACTGCTTTGGCTATATCCCATAGGTTCTGGTAGGAAGTGTTTTCGTTCTCATTGGAATCCATGAATTTCTTTATTTTACCCTTGATTTCCTCTATAACCCATGTTTTTTTGAGCAAAATGTTGTTCAGTTTCCAAGAGTTCCACTTTCTATCTATATTTTTTCTGCTATTGATTTCAACTTTGATGGCTTTATGATCTGAGAAGATGCTTTGCAGTAATTCAATGGTACGGATTTTGTTGAGAATTGCATTACGTCCTAACATGTGGTCAATTCTGGAGAATGTTCCATGTGCACTGGAGAAGAAGGTGTAGTTGTCTGCTGATATGTAGAAAGTTCTGTGTGTATCAATGAGGCTTAGTTGGTTAATTGTGGCTATGAGGTCTTCTGTATCTTTACTGAGCTTTTTTCTAGATCATCTGTCCAGTATTGAGAGTGGAGTGTTCAAGTCTCCCACTATTATTGCGGAGTCATCTAATTCTCTTTTGAGTATAGTCAGTGTTTCTTTGATGTACTTACATGCTTTGATATTTAACATAGTTAAGTCTTGCCTGTGTACTGAACCTTTCAGCAATAAATAGTGTCCATCATTGTCCACGATGGTAGTTTTTACATTAAAATTGATTTTGTCTGAGATTAGAATTGGCACACCTGCTCTTCTCTGTTCATTGTTAGCTTGATACATATTCTCCCATCCTTTAATTTTCAGTTTGTTCCTATCTTTAGGTCTCAAGTGAGTTTCTTACAGACAGCATATGGATGGGTCATGTCTTTTGATTCAAGATGTCACTCGATGTCTCTTTACTGGAGCATTCAGTCCATTCACATTCAGTGTAATTATTGACAGGTATGTGTTCATGGCTGTCATTGTGACATATTTATTTTTGTGTTGATGTTTTCTCTGTTGTTCTTATTAGTCTGTTCTGGGACATTCTTTTTTGTGAGTTGATTTTTCACCTTTTTCAGAGCTGGTTTTGTGGTTGTTGAGACTCCTGTGTTACATTTCTTGAAATGGTATGATACATCTTTGTTGTGCTTTACAGCTGCTCCTATGATGTTCCCCCTTAATAAACTATATATAAACCCAATTTTAGTTACTACCAGTCTTGCCATCTTCCTCTCCATCTGGAAGGACTATAACAACTGTAGTACATCCCTCTTTTTAATATGATGGCACCATAGTTTTCATGATGATCACTGGATTGCTCCTTTCTGTATTAAAGCTGTGATTGACTTTGGAGCCTCTCCTAACTGAGTAGAGTTTTGAGTAGTGTGTCGTTCTAAAATATAAAGTTAGTGGTTTTGTTCTTCTAAGCCAGAGCCAAGAACTTCTTTCAGTATTTCTTGTAGTTTGGGTTTGGCTTTTACAAAGTCTCTGCCAAGCCAAGTGCCGTCGAGTCGGAATCTGGGAATGTCTTAATTTCATTTTTGTATTTGAAAGACAGTTTTGCAGGATATATAATTCTTGGTTGGAAGTTCTCCTTCAAGGCTTTGAATGTGTCATGCCACTGTCCCTGTGCCAGCATGGTTTCTGCTGAGAAATCCAAAGAGAGCCTACAGGGCTTCCCCTGAATGTTAGCTTTGCTTTGACTCTTGCTGCTTTTAAGAGTTGCTGCTTAGATTTCATTTTGTTAAGCTTGATTATAATATGTCTTGGAGTCTTTCTTTTGAGACCTATATTGGGTAGCATATGATATGCATCTGAGATGTCTATATTCTCTTCTTTCATGATTTCTGGGAAGTTTTCCTTCAGCAGTTCACCAACGATACTCTCTGTTTTCTCAGATGTCTCACCCTGTTCAGGGACTCCAATTAATTGAAGGTTGTTCCTCTTAATAGACTCCCACATGTTTCTTCATTTTTCTTGTTTCTTTTTCTGATTTCTGCTCATAAATGCTGGCATCAGTAGCTCTGTCTTCCAAGTCAGAAATTCTTTTTTCCATTTGTTCCATTCTGTTTTCTTGGCTTTGCGTGGAAGTGTCTATGTCTTTGATTTTGTTCTTCATCTGTTGGATTTCAGAGTACTGGTGTTCCATCAGATCGAACAGCTTGTTTAATGTCTCCTTTTGTTCTGCAGCATATTGTATAAGGTGTAGAAGGGCTTTGTATATAATCATTTTGTATTCACTTTCTGATGCTTTCATAAAAGTTTCTTCATCTGGAAAACTCCTTGGTTGCTTTGTTTGGGAGCCTTCTGAAGCCATGGGTGATTTCTTGTATGGCACAAGTGTCTGTTGCTTTTTGGGTCCCATGTGAATAAGTAGAGGCTGGAAGAGATACTGTGAAGATGGAGTGCAGATGTTTCTCTACGCTGTCTTAAAATGTAAAGCAAAAGGTATCTGACTACTTCCCAAGTCAGTCAGGTTTTCAGGTGTAGAGGTCCCCTCTTCCCAACTGGCAAAGTAAGCACTTCTATATCCAACCCCAGATGATACAAACTAGTTCAGAATACAGCACTGCTACTGCCCTGTTGGCCTCTGCTGACAGGGCTCAGCCTTAGGTGACACTGTGTAGAGTTCTGCTTTTGTGGTAGAAAAGCGCTCTCCTGTGGGCAGGCTCTGGCTACCAAGCTAAGAATTAGGTCCAGCTGCGGCCACCGTATCCAAGATGGCGCCCTCCACACAGGCAGCTGATAGAGGGGCTAAGTTGCCGAGAGGTAGTGATTCCTCTCCTTCTATTGCAGGACCCGCACCGTAGCCAGCACTGTGAAAATTACTGCTTTTCTGTCAGAGAAGCACTGTCCTGTTTGCAGGCGCTGGCTCCCAGGCTAAGAATTAGGTCCCACTAAAATCTCCGTACCGAAAATGGCATCCCACACACTGGCAGTGGGAATCTGTACAGACCCCGCTGTTACAGAGATAAAAAGACAGGCCCCAAGTGGCTAGATTAAGAGAGTCCTAAGCCTGGCTCTCAAAATATGGGAATTTCGTCTGCCTATCCTGTCAGCAGCACATCTGAGTCTAGCCGCTAGGCAAGACCCAGCTCCACCCCCGGCCCAGACAGTGAAAAAAAAAGTCAAAATGGTGCGTTTACCTTCAGTCCATGAGAGCCAGGGCTAGCCAGGAGCAGGAGTCTGCAAAAGAGAGGAGGTTTTTCACTCAGTGGTATGAAGTCCAAATTAACAGCCCTGTGCCGTGTCCTGGGGCTGATAAGGTGATCAGAAGGCTCCATTTGATTGTCAATTCAGGTCTTGGCTTCCAGAGGGATATAGGGAGACGTGTGCTTAGTCTGCCTTCTTGACTCCACCCCCTAGGGTCCTTTTCTTGTAAAACATGTAGTTTAGTGAGTTTGTTGGGCCTGAGATCATCTTACTCTGTCTTGGTCCTTTAGTATCAGTTTAGCTGGCAATATAATTCCAGGAAGACAGTTGTATTTTCCTAGCACTTTAAATGTCTTCTTCTCCTGTTTTCTGGCCCCTTAGTTACTCTGGACTTAGTTATCATGGACTTCCAGTAGAACCCACAGCTCTGCCTTGGAAGAAGTACAACCAGAACACTCCTTAGAAGGACGAAGAGATATCATCTCACATACTTTGGACATTATCAGGAGGGACCAGTCCCTGGATAAGGACATTATGATTGGTAGAGGGTTAGCAAAAATGATGAAGACCCTCAACGAGATGTGCTGAGACAGGGGCTGCACCAATGGGCTCAGGCATAACCATTATTGTGAGCACCTCGTGGTACAGGACTGGGCAGTGACTCATTCTGCTGCACGGAGTGTCACAGTATGCTGGAACCAACTCAGCGGCACCTAACGACAATGGTTGTTCTGCAGAAGGGTGCAGTCAGCCTTGTTGCTTTGTGGTGTTTTCTGCCTGCTTTGCAGTTTCAATCAAGTGTCTTGGTTTGTTCACTTGATCCTCTTGGGCATTCACTGTACTTCTGGAATCTGTAGACTTAAACTTTTATCAACATTGGGTTCTTTTGCACTCTGGTTTCAGTGCTCTCTTTATTTTTAGTTCCTGGGGGAATTTACGATTTTGTTGTGAGCTCAGCTTTGCATCTCCAAGGACATTTGTAGTATCCAGTAAGTGGGTGATTTGTTTTGGGTGGATTTTTTGGAAAGTATAGTCTACTTTGTTGACAAAAGTAGCAAACACACTATGGGGTGGATATTTGTTTTATATATATATATATACACACATATAGTATGGCTTAAAGTTAACTAAACCATCTTCTCTTCTTCAGCATCTAAGAGTCATTGTTAGCTGCTGTCGAGTCCATTCCAACTCATAGACATCCCATGTGTGCAGGATAGAACTGCTCCACAGGGCTCCAGCTGTGACCTTTCTGGTGCAGATCACCAGGCCTTTCTTCTGAGGTACCTCTGAGGGGGATCTAACCACGAGACTTCCAGCTGGTAGTCAAGCCCTTAAGCGATTTTACCACCCAGGGGTAGACTTGGAAGAATTGTAGCCTGCTACCTTTCTCCCATTCATTTTAAGGTTAAAGAACTGAAATGTGGTCACACCATGCCTCCCAGACCCTCCAACTCCCCACCTCCCATTATTGCTCCTCCACCAGTATCAGCAGGCTAGGCACCCCTCAAATCCTCGATAATTCCAAAATTTCTTTAGTTTGTTAAGATTTTGATTTTATTTATCCTCTTTCAAAATGAAAGTAAAGCTCTGTCAGGAGCAGTACTGACAGAATTTACAGGGGAGTATAAGAGTTCAGCAGGTTTCTTTTAAGCTCCTCAGAGCTGAAGAGGTGGAGGTGTGTGATGGCCGCATTTCCTTCTTATGTGTCCAGTCAGGACTGACTGTATGCTAAAGCCTCGCCAACACTCTCTGCAAAAGGTTTCTCCCCTGAGTGTGTCTGCTGGTGTGTGTTGAGGTGTGACTTCCCACTGAAGCCTCATCCACACTCCTTGCAGACAGAGGGGTCCTCCCCTGAGTGTATCCTCTGGTGTCTGATGAGGCTTGACTTCTGGCTGAAGCCTCGCCTACACTCCCTGCAGACATAGGGCTTCTCCCCTGAGTGTGTCCTCTGGTGTCTGATGAGGTGTGGCTTCTCAATAAAGCCTCGCCCACATTCCCTGCAGACATAGGGCTTCTCCCCTGAGTGTGTCCTCTGGTGTGTGATGAGGAGTGACTTCCTGCTAAAGCCTCGCCCACATTCCCTGCAGACATAGGGCTTCTCCCCTGAATGTGTCCTCTGGTGTCTGATGAGGTGTGACTTCTGGCTAAAGCCTTGCCCACACTCCCTGCAGACATAAGGCTTGTCCCCTGAATGTGTCTTCTGGTGTCTGATGAAGTTTGACTTCTCACTAAAGCTTTGTCCACACTCCCTGCATAAAAAGGGCTTCTCCCCTGAGTGTATCCTCTGGTGTGTGATGAGGTGTGACTTCCCACTAAAGCCTCGCCAACATTCCCTGCACACATAAGGCCTCTCACCTGAGTGTGTCCTCTGGTGTATGATGAGGTGTGACTTCCGGCTAAAGGCTCGCCCACACTCCCTGCAGACATAGGACTTTTCCCCTGAGTGTGTCCTCTGATGTGTGATAAGATTTGACTTCACACTAAAGCCTCGCCCACAATCCCTGCAGACATAAGGCTTCTCCCCTGAGTGTGTCCTCAGGTGTGTGATGAGGTGTGACTTCCCGCTAAAGCCTTGCCCACACTCCCTGCAGACATAGGGCTTCTCTCCTGAGTGTATCCTCTGGTGTGTGATGAGGTTAGACTTCCCACTAAAGCCTCGCCGACACTCCCTGCAGACATAGGGCTTCTCCCCTGAGTGTGTCCTCTGGTGACTGATGAGGCTGGACTTGACACTAAAGCCTCGCCCACAATCCCTGCATACATAGGGCTTCTCCCCTGAATGTGTCCTCTGGTGACTGATAAGGCTTGACTGCTGACTAAAGCCTCGCCCACAATCCCTGCAGACATAGGGCTTCTCTCCTGAGTGTGTCCTCTCGTGTGTGGTGAGGTGTGACTTCTCACTAAAGCCTCGCCCACATTCCTTGCAGACAAAGGGCTTTTCCCCAGTATGTATCCTCTGGTGTGTGATGAGGCTGAATTTCCGACTAAAGCCTCGTCCACATTCATTGCAGACATAGGGCTTCTCCCCTGTGTGTGTCCACTGGTGTCTAATGAGGTATGACTTTTCACTAAAGCCTCGCCCACACTCTCTGCAGACATAGGGCTTCTCCCCTGTGTGTGTCCTCTGGTGTCTGATGACGAGTGACTTTATACTAAAGCCTCGCCCACACTCTCTGCAGACATAGGGCTTCTCCCCTGAATGTGTCCTCTGGTGTCCGATGAGATGTGACTTCTGACTAAAGCCTTGTCCATAGTCTCCACACCTGACTTTTGCAATTGTTGAGATTTCTAACCCCAGGAATAACGTTTCTGTGTCCTCAGCATTCATCTTCAGGCCTGGGCTGCTCTGTGTCTCCATCATTCTCTGACCCTCCCTCAACCTCCCCACTTGTCCTTCAGAGAGGCTAGAGCAGGCCTCTGAAATTCCCCCCTCCCGTGTCCTTTCAAACACTGGTCTGGACACATCTATCTCTGGACCTTCAGCTTTGTCGCTCCGGCTGTGTTGCTCAGAATGCTGCTGCCAGCAGTCCCCTGGATGGGCATCCTCTGGTTGGAGATGTCTTCTTCCAGGTGTTCCTGGGAAGGGCTGAGAGGGGTGGCTGTGACTGACATGCTGGCTGAGGCGCTTCTGAGTGAAGAAGGCCAGAGGACAGGAGGGACATGGGTGGATCTCTGGCCTGGCTTCTCCTGGAAGAGAATGTTCTCAGTCAGAGTAGGTGGAGACGAGGCGGCCAGGCCTCTGCTTCAACTCATGGAAAGACCTCCCTGTGACCTCTCGTCTGCACAGCATCCTCCTCCAGGGCCTACTTTTCACTCCCTTTTCATTCCTTACACCTTTCCAGCCATCTGGAACCACCTCCAGGCCTTTCTCTACATTCAGCCAGACAAGGGCCTTCCAGCAGGAATCAGAAGCCAGACGCTTTTCCCAGCTGAAACTCCCCCACAGGTGTCTTCTAAGCCCTGTCACTACTTGGACACAGAGTGTTAGCTACTTCTCTCTCCTGAGAGATGCTGCTTTTAATGACCCAGGTGGAAACCTCTCTAGTGGCCTTTCCTACAATGGATGGGTCCACTGACTCAGGAGCCCTTGGCTGAGAGGTTCCCACAGGGAAAGGCAGTGTGAAGCAGTAGTTAGAGACCACATGTTCATGAAGATGTGCCTGAGCGAGGCCCACACTGCCTGGTTCTCTCTCAGGCAGTGAGACCAGGGTGTGAAGGACACAGGAGCCTACTGACTGGAGGACACTGGTTCCTGCTGAAATGCAGATCTTTCAGTTTTCCAGAAATTATACACGAAAGCATGTCTTTGCTGTCCGCACTTGATCATCTCACTCAGTCTTCCTCAGTTGAAATGGGACAGGGTGCCCTGATCCTGACTTCTCACACCCTCGCAGTGCCCAGTTTGCCCACAGACCCCTCACCTGGACACTGAAGTAACCCCTGAGTGGGTCACTTCATAGAGACCCCCACTATGTCTTTATTCCACGGACTAACCAAAGCAGCATCTTGAGCAGAGGACATGTCACCTCCCAGCTGGAAATCCCACTCATTGTCTAGTATGAAACACAAACATGTGCATGCTGTATGCTGTGACACACGTGTGCACACTTATTGTTTTCACAGACACATCTGTGCACACTCACTAGCATGAGGCCCATCTGTACGCTCACTGGCGTAACACCATTTTGTGCACATTTACTGTCTGGCACAACTCTGTGCATGTTCACTGGTATGACACACATATGCACACATGCTCTATGATGTCCTCTGTCCCCTGTGTCTGCTGCTCCCTGGTGGTTATTCTCATGTCCTGGTCTATCTGTGCTTCCAGGTCCTGGGATCCTGCCCAGCCCAGACGGAGCAGGTCACAGGAGAACTGCAACCATGACTGATGGACAGCACAGGAATGTTTCCTACAATGTGGAGGGGATCACGATGGACGCTGAAGCTACCCCGAGAACCACCCTGCCGCTGGCCGGTGCTGAGAAAGTGTGCTAGCCTCGAGCTCTGACAGTTATTGTACACTGTGTGCCAGAAGTATTAAAGGGTAAGTCAGAACAAACCCTTAAAAAAGTATACAAACTGTTGTGAAGGAGAAGGCACAGGATATGAATCCTCTATTCTGGGAGCACCTCATTTGAATGTCACCGACTTCAGATGGAGCCCACTCTACTGACGGGTCGGACCATGAAAATGTACAAAGAGAAGGGTCCCCAGGGCCCACCTGTCGGGGAGGTGAGCTTCTTTGTCCACCTGCTGGCTCGTCTGATGCCCAGCTGCTGGCCGTCTTTAGACCCACACCACCCCAGCAGCTCACAGTCAGGCTGGACAGTGTGGCAGGTCGGGTAGAAGATCTGCCCATGGTACTGAAAGACCAGGTTCTGTTCCTCTGCGTCCTGGGCACACTTCACATACCTGAGGATGACAGGACACAAGAGGACTGGCAGGAAGTGCCCACCACAGACAGGTCCCACTCCTGTTCTCCTGATGTTTTAGGCCCTGACGCTGTCCATCCCTCACAAAAACCTTCTGTTCCCACCTCAGCCTTGTTGGTGATGTCATGTGACGTCCTCTTCCCAAGCCCAGCTTGTGGGGATCAGTCCCTCTGGCCTAATCAACCACGTTCTGGAGCTCATGTCCAGATTTACCTCTACCTTGACTGGTCATCAACACAGCTGGGTGCAGCATCTCTGAACTCTAAATTACTCTACGTTTTATGACACGGAACGTGGCCCTTGGTGACACACTCTGCTTCTAAACCATGACACATCATTCAGCACTCTGCTGAAGCTTATCTTCTCAGAGGCCTTTCTCCAATTGCCCCACACTTCACGTAAGTCCTATTCACCTTCCCTCAGGTTTCACATACACACGGAGGTCTCTCCTCTTACTCCATTCCCACTCTGAACCCCAAGAGAATGACAGCCCTCAAGAAGACAGGCTGATCATGAGCTGGAATCCACAACCAGCCTGCAGCTCACCCCAGGCTGGCTTCCCTGGGGTCTGAGCTCCCAAAGGGCCATTGTTTTAGGTTACCTTGGCAAGAGTCCTCAAAAAATATAAAACTTATAGTGAGATATTCCTAAACCAAACTGTTCAATGTCTGCCTCCAGTGAGTCCATAGCCTCCATGAGCACACAGGCTTCGGGGCCTGGCCTTGAATGGCAGTGTCTTTGCTGGCCACAGTAAGCGTGTAATTGGTGTCCATCAGATAAAGGAAGTTGGAGTGACTGCCTGTGAGACATGAGTCCTCTGTGTGTGTCCCTGCAATCCTGGGCAGCACATTTATGTTCAGAGTTTGGTTATGATTTTATCTCCTTAATTCTAAGAGTCTCAAGACATGACAGAGCTGTACTGACAATAAAGATCAGAGTGTACAATCCACTGAACAAAGGATGATGAGAAGGAAGCAGGTCTGTGCTTCTAAGATTTTACTGAGTCTCTGAAGGCACACATCTCCTGGCCGTACCTCATCCCGTTGGCCCGAGATTCGTCCTTTCTGTCCATGTATCTGTAACAGCTCCTCCCTTTGGTGACCTGAGTTTCCAAAACATAAAGCATTTTTCACGTAGTCATGAGAGGCGTTCTTCAACTTGTCTCAGCCCGTGTTAGCACCTACATGTCTGCCTGGACTGTCAGAGCAGAGGCAGGAGCTTCTCTACGTCTGTCCTGCTCTCTCCCACTGTCCCTCTTCAACAGGAGCCCCAGGGTCACGTGGTAACTGCACAGTATATAGAGCTAGACTGCTACCACCGCGGGCCCCAACATATCCCACCAAGGCGCAGACAGAGGAGGAGAATGAGGACAGGGCAAGGGGGTGGGTGCTTCTTACCAGCCAGGAGTGGCCACTGTTGGCTGCCTCCTCGTCTTCTGTCACCTGGCCCTTACAGGGGCCAAAGTGCAGGCCTGGTGGCAGTTCGGCCGCTTCGTTCCACACTCTGAGCCCAGCCTCAGGGATGCTGGATGGCCCAACTCTCAGTCCAGGGGGCGAAGTGAGGGCTGAATGATTGGAGTGGCCCCTGTCTACAGAGAGGTCCTTTATAAATGTTGGGAGTCCATGAACTGCACAGATGTCAATGAAAAAGTTATCACAACTCTCATAATCTGGAAAAGAGAGCAGTAGGGGTTAGGATGCGGGGCACAACATTCCTGGACATTGAACACAGGAGCAGAAAGAGCACAGGTCTCAATCCTGGACTCCAAGTCACTAGGGAAGGGAAACCATTTGGGGACCAGGCTTTAAGCCTTCTGCTGCAGACAGGAGAGCCACTTACAGAGGCAGCTGTCATCCTGGGGCTCGCCGACCTCCTGGCATGCAGGGCCCATGCTTTCTCGCAGGCTGTCCCCCCTGACCTGAGCCTCCTTTCTCCTGGGCTCTGAGGTAGAGAAGACAGGTGTGTAAGTGGGTGCCAGGGACAGTGTCAGTCCCTGTTCTGTCAGAAGTCGTGAGGTCTCATCCCATCCAGTCATCACTGTCATTCCAGAGCGATTTCCCCATCACTGTTGGTTTGAAGACCAGAACCCCACCCACCGATGGCAGATGCTTCAGGCAGCCCCAGGCCCCCCTCCTCTGTCGTCAGCTGAGCCACCCACACTGCCCACTGCCAAAGGGCTGGTGTCACGGGTTGAATTGTGTCCCCCCAAAAATATGTGCAGCCGTGTGGCTGGCACGTGATTCCCAGTATCTTGTGACTGTCCTCCATTTTGTGGTTTCGCTAAACTGTATGTTAAAGGGGCTATAGATTCCTGAATAGGATTACCTCCCTGCTCTGCTGCAGGGGGAGTTTCTCTGGAGCGTGGCTTGCCCCACCCTTAATCCTTTCAGCTTGCAAGAGATAAAAGGAAAGAGAAACAAGGAGAATTGGGAACCTCGCACCATCAAGAAATCTGTGCCGGAAGAAGAGCGCGTCCTTCAGACCTGAGGTTCCTGCGCCAAGATGCTCCCTGGACAAAGACTGATGCAATACCGGACTTTCCTCCAGAGCCAACAAGGGGAAAGCCTTCCCCTGGAGCGGACACCCTGAATATGGACTTGCAACCTAGTGGACTGTGTAAGAATAAATCTTCCTTTGTTAAAGCCATCCACTCTGTGGTATTTCTGTTAGAGCAGCCCTAGCTGACTAAAACAGCTGGCCAGGCATCTGCTCATTCTGAACACACCTGCTGAAGGCACACTATGTGTTGGGCACTGAGTGAAGGGAAAAACAAGGAAGACCTTTGGTAGCTAACATCCCAGATGGACTTCTGGGACACCCGGCAGGTGTCCGCACCTGTACACTCGGTGCCTTCAGACAACACATGGGTTCTGTGTCCTCATCCTTATTTTGCAGATTAGCAATGTGGCCCTCAGAGAATCGGAAGTTTTGCCTTTGCTCTGTGGTTCCATGTGATGATAACAGAGGTCTGTGACTGAATTACATTGACTACAGCACCCACTTCTGGCCTCCAGCGCATACCTGGGCATACCACCCAAGCTCATGAGCCTTACTACAGGAGCTGAAGAGACTGGTCCCAAATGATGTTCTTACCCCGTTTCTGTCTTGAGTGCTCATCAGAGGAAACTGCTTCTCCATATGACACCAGTTTCTGAGCCTCCTTCGAGTCAGCTGTGCTCAGCAAAATTGCTGGTTTTGACACTTGCTTCAAATTAGATTCACTACTTACAGGTGCCCTGGGGGTTCCCTTAAATGTAAGAGTCATACATTAAAGGACAACATACATCTCCTCACACTTGACCTCAGCTAGAGCTCCCAGAGCCCTGAGGCACCTGGCAGCCAGAGGCCTCAAGGGAAGAGGAAGGGCCCCAGCAGAACTTTGTCTTCAGGCTGTTTTCCTTCAACTTTCTCCGAAGGTCCCAATGCAGGGGACAGGACGGAGGGAGAAGGCTGGAGACATTGGCTGTGAACACACCCGGTGAGACAGGGTGGGGCTTGCAGAAAGAGGGAGTCTGATCTAAAGCAGTGGACATCTGAGAGGAGATGAAATGTAGAAAAGCACGAACACAGCTGCTGAAATGTATCAAGACGACACAGAGAGTGATGCAGCGATGCTAAAAGCTGAAAATCGCCATATCCTGGAAGGAATCCTTACTTTGGAATTAGGGAATACTGGCATTAAATTGGCTAGTTCCTCACCAATTCTGCTGAATAAAGGTTTATAGTGAGCAAATTCTTCTGATCTTTAGTTTCTTTAGGCATAAATGGGCCTTGGAGGGGACAGCCAGAAGGAACTTCCTAAGGACATGCAGATTTTAAAGAGCTTTAAGTCTTCTGGATTAAATTCTAGTCTGACTGACAGTGTAATGTCAGGTGTCTCACTGAACATGTCTGCACCCCAGCATCCTCATCGATGAAATAGTGACCAGTAACGTACCTGGCTCATAGGCCTGTTTGGACCAAGGGTGATTTAAAAATTATTTATGCAGTCTTATCAATTAATGCCTAGGCTTCTAGACTGGAGTCCCAGGTGGTAGAAATGGTTAAGCACGAGACTACGAAGGGGAAGGCTGGATGTTCACATCCACCCACAAGCACCTTGGAAGAAAGGCCTGGCTTTCTGCTCCTGAGAAGTCACAGCTGGGAACCTTGTGAGCACAGCTCCACTCTGACACAGCCAGAGCTGGAACGGAGTCAATGGCAACCACTGTTCTATTTTGAGGCCTTGGGTGTCACAAACAGTTAAGCTCTCAGCTACGAACAATGAGGGAGCAGTCTGGAATCGAACCAGAGGTGACTGGAAGACAGGCCTGGTGACCTGCTCCTGAAAGGTCACAGCCACAGACAACCTTCTCTTGACACAAGAGGTTGTGATGAAATGGAACAGACTCAATGGCAACCTTTTATTTTTCTTTATATTTTTTTCAGGAGTCAACTTGTTATTTTCTGAAAAGGTTAATAGGAAAATAGATAAAATTGCATCTCTGCTCCATTCTAAAAAGTCAGTCTGCAAATTTCATTATTTTCAGTGCTCCATACCTCATTGCTGAATATCACTACGGTCTCCTTTGAAGTCCTCCCCTTGGGAAGCTACATACTGACACCAACACTTAGGGCACCCTTCAAAGCAATTTTGGAACTCTTTCTCTTTCCATTGCACATGGGGGCACGGTGGCAAGTTGGCAAACTTCACTGTATAGTTGTCTGTGAAGGACTCCTGAGCTAGGAAACAAAGATGTATATGTGAACACTCACTACTCACCTGATCCAGCCCCTAATGACTTTTCTTTACCCAAAGATAAAATATTGAAAGGGAGACATTTTCATGACATCAAAGACATCCAGAGTAATATGACAACAGCTTTGATGTCCATTCCAGAAAAAGTTCCACAACTGCCTTGAAGGCTGGGCTAGGCGGTGGCATTGGCGCTTAGCTTTCAAGAGGAGGACTTTGAAGGTGACCATAGCGATATTCACTGTTCATTCATGAAGCACCTTTTCTAGCAAGACTTTGTGAACTTAACTGTCAGTCCTCACATGTTCTTATGTGGTAAGATTGCAGTGAGTTTATTCACGTCAAGTCCTTAAAATAAAGTCAGGAATTCTAAGGAAATTCAACAAGTCGCAGCTATCACTGTTGCCGTTTTCACTAGTAAGGCCATGACGTGTGGACTGTGTGCAGGTGTGGTCGGGAGCAGCAGGCCGCAGTCCTGGGCTGTCCTGAGTGTGGCTTCATGAGGAGGGTGTTCCTGTCTGCAGGACTCCAAGATACTCACCTTCTGGTGTTTTCTCTGCTCCCCTCTGGAGGCCACCCAAGGACGTCTGACTGAAAGGCAAGAAGAAATCAGAATTTATTTTGCTCAGGGAATGTTCCAAACTCTAGAAATGCTTAGGTATGGACAGAGGATTAGGAAGCACAGCACAGAGAGTCCCAGGGTTCTCTGAGGGGGACGTCAAAGGGTCTCTGCAGTATGATACTTAATTCCTAACTGATTTAAAATATTTTAAATTTCATCTCTGCTTTATCTTATCCACACAAAGTATACCTTTTACCTATTTAAAGAAACTAATCAACAAGTTTGGGGCTTTGAACTGGATTCTGAGATATGTGACAACCAGGAAGAACAGGTGCATCTACGAAGACCCTCCCCGTCAAAACTGGACAGTGAGTTTCACCTATCACACTATTTTTGTAAGCCTAAAAGGCCTGAAATTCATGGATGGGAATCACAGATGTTGAATTCATCTTGGTCTCTCCTGCTTAGGAGGACCGACCGTCGTTCTGTAAACTCTCCTGTCTCAGCAGGAGTGAGCTGCTCACTTCTGTTTTATAAAGAGGCCACATCACCTGATTTGTCAGACACAGTCTGTGCTCAGCCAGTGGGCAAGTGCAAGAAGATGACAGCTCTCAAGCCTGGTCCCACAATCAAGACCAAAAAACCAGCATGTGTTGTGATTGAATGTACATGAATAATACATCTTGACAAATGTGTTGATCATGTTTTCTTGTGAAGACGTTTAATCCACAAACATGAGAAAGTGGCTTTACAGTTGAATTAAAGTTTCTTAACTATACTTGGATTCACCACCAAGCTCTAGCAAACACAATCTCATCAAAGAAACGTGCAAATTCTAGGACAGAGAAAGACACACAGAACTGAACTAGAGAAAACCTGCGTATCCACTACGATGGAGACCTGAACAGTCTGCTACAACTGCTTCTAGATCTTTTCGTTTTCATTTTAAAATTAAAATACTAAAACTAATAACACCTAAGTCACCTGTGAGCCCTTCCTCTTTCTCTGATGGTAAGTTTGGTACTTCTTATTCATATTCAGATGTCTATTCACTTACCTTGTACTAATGCAGCTGCAGATAACGTTATCAGATTTGCCAGTTGGGTTCATGACTTCAGCCCAGAAAAAGTGGTACACAGCTCTGTGCTGAATCAGTTACCTTTGAAGTACTCCCTTTGGGAAGCTATGCCCTGATGCCAGAGCCTAGTCCAGCCTTCAAAGCAATTCTAGAATGCTTTTTCTGGAATGGCCGTCAGAGGTGTCATCATATTACCCTTGATGTCCTGAATGTCACTGAAATGACTTCCTTTCAGTATTTCCTTTATTTGTGAGTAAAGAAAGATGTCAATAGGAGCCAGATCAGGTGAATGGGAAAGGTGTTCCAATGCAGTTCTTTGTTTACTGGCTAAAAACTCCCTCACAGACAACTTGACAATCGAGTTCACAAACTTGCCACAGTGCCTCTGTGAGCAATGGCCATTCCAGAAAGAGTTCCAAAATTGCTTTGATATGTGGACTAGACACTGATGTCAGTGCCTAGCTTCCCACGGGGAGGACTACGAAGATGACTGGAGCAATATGCAGCAATGAGTTCCTGGACTTTGTTGTCAGATCTCGTACAGTCTTGCACCACAGACACCCTGGTGGTAGAGTGCTTAAGTGCTATGGCTGCCAGCCAATGAGGAATGAGGACAAATGGGCAAGCGATCATGCCATCAGGAAGCTGGGGACATTGAACCCCTCAGGCTGGGTTCTCTACAGAGTAAAATCAGTAAAGCACATATATACACATGTATACACGCACATGAATGTGTATGTATACTTGTATACACACACACACAGACACACAGTATTATGTCAAGGAAATGACTCATGACACTGTACAGCTTGGAAAGTTCCAAGTCCCTGGATCAGGACAGAGGCTTTTCCTGAGTCAGACAGCTGTAGGGGCAGGGAAACCCTAGATCAGCAGGTAAGCTGCTAGCTCAAGGCCCAAGACAAACAGGAGCCAGCTGCAGGATCCACAGCAGGCGAAAGACAGGACATCTGCTTATACTCAGGGACAGGTCACAATCCCAACTCCCTTTCAACCAACTGGCCTCTAACGGTAGATCCCATCATGGGAGTGATCACATACCAAATCTCAACAGGTAAGTATGACTGCCAGAACACTGAGAATCACGGCCCAGCCAAAGTGACAGAATTTTAACCACCATAAAGCATTACCTAGACCTAAGTCCCAGTGAGCCTCAGAGGGATATGAAATCTGGACCAGGAACAAGGAAGACTGAGGATGACATGATGCCTCTGAATTACGGTGTTGGTGAAGGATACTGAATCTACTATGGACTGCCAGAAGGAACAAACCCAAAGCACCTCTTTACCTCTTTTCTGGGGCAGAGAAAAGGCCGAGACCTTTCCCAGGACAGTGTAGAGAATGGTCCCAACATGAGCATCTTTATTTGCTGCGTCCATCCTCACCTGCATCCTGAGGGTTTGCTGGGGATGAAGGGGCAGATAGGTCAGTCTGCCTGATGGTGGAGGAGACCCCTGGTGAGATGGGCCAGGATACAACAGGTGACACAGGACAGCCCAGGGCACCCGACCCTGGATACTGATGTTTAACTTTTATGCAGCATTTACTCTCTGTGGAGCCTTGGTGGCACAGCGCTTAAGAGCTCTGGCTGCTAACCTAAAGGCCGGCAGTGTGAATCCACCAGCCTCTCCTGGAAACTCCAGGGCCAGTTCTACTCTGCCCTACAGGATCACTATGAGCTGGACTCTCACTGATGACAACAGGTCTCATTTCTGATTTCTACTGTTTGCCAGACAGCATGAACCAGATACAAATAATTTAAAATTTACTCCCAACAGCCTGTGTGTGTTGCCCTGCGATCCTCTGCGTGCCAGGCCTGCTGCACTTAGGTGTGTTCTAGGGGAGGAGGCAACAGCACACACACAACTAGCACCACACATTTCCAGATGGCGTTTGGTTGGAATTCAGTTGAAGGTTCTAACATTTTAGGGTCAGAGCCTAGGTTCTGGGATCAAGGAATGGGGACTAGACTCAGGCTTAGGAGCTAAAGGTCAAGGGCTAGGGGTCATGTGTTAAGGGCCAGCATGCAGTTTTGAGTTCAGAGGATAGTGTTTGAGGAGTTAGGTTTGGGGTTTAAGGTTCAGGCTTAAAGACTAGGATTTTTGACTTTTGGAGTTAGAGAATTAAGTTTAGTGTGAGGGTTGTGAGGGTTGTTAGGGTGATGGAGAGGGTAACGGCTTGGGTTAGGAGGGTGTGGTGTTACAGTATCATTGTTGCTTTTAGGTGCGGCCTAAAGGCCGTTCTGACTCACAGTGACCCTGTATGTTCAAGAGAACGAAACACTGCCCAGTCCTGCACCAGGACCACAATCGCTGTTATGCTTAACCCCACTAGTGCAGCCAGTGTGTCAATCCACCCTGTGGAGGGTCTTACTCTGTGGCACTGACCCTCTACTTTCCCAAGCATGGTGTCCTTCCCTAGGGACTGACCCTCCTGACACTATATAAAAAGTACATCCGACAGTCTCGCCATCTTTACTTCTAATGAGCACTCTGGTTGTACTTCTGCCAGGACAGATTGGTTTGTTCTTAAATGCCTAAGATACCAATGTTTATCATGCATTCTATTTCTTCTTCAATGACTTTCAATTTATTGAGCTCACGACAGCTAAAGACAGCTACATTCCTGGTGTTCCCTTTCAGAACAGCTGCACATCTCATAGTGTGTGGACCAGGCAGGGGCTGAGAGACGGGCTGTTTCTGACCCTTGTACTCCCCCTCTGAAGGCTCTGTTCTGCAGAATGGATAGACGGACTCCAGGAGCTGCTGTGCTGACAGTGGACCTGGGCCCTAAGGGAATGCAGGGATGACGGGGAAATCTTGGAGATCCCAGGGTTGAATGGGTGATCGTTTCATTTCAGTGCTCCCAACAAGCCTCGGAGCTGTCACTAGGAGTCAGAACCAGCCCCACAGAACCTAACAACCACCTCTCTCAAGTTATACAGGACTCCTCCTGTATCTTAGAGTGCTGGCGTGTTTACATTTTTTGAATCATGTATATTTTTTTATTGTAGTAAATATACCCATAATGTAACATTTGCCATTTCAACCTTCTTCACACATACAATGCGACAACACTGTCTTCATTGTAATATGTGACAACCACCATGATCCATTTCTACAGGTTTCCTAGCCCCTTAACAGAAGCGCAGTGTCCTCTGAGCACTGAGTTACTCCTTCTACCTCCTCTGGGAATCACTAATGAACTTAGGGCTGCACACACTTTTATTTGAACATTATCTTGCTGTTGTACACCAAGAAATACTCATTTAAAAATATAAGAATACTCACCCCAGACCTCCATTATTTTTTTCTTGTTTTAAATCACAGAGCAAACTAGTTTCTCATTGAAGAGTTTGTCCACAAATTATTTTAAGATGTCAGTTAACCTCCCCACAACAGGCCAACACTCTCCCTTCTCACCCTTGGGTCCTCTATTACCAGCTTTCCCACGCCCTCCTGCCTTCCAGTCCTTGCCCCTGGCCTGCTGGGCCCCTTTAGTCTCATTTTCTTTGAGGTGCCTGATCAATCTCTGGCTGAAGGCTGAACCTGAAGAGTGACTTCACTACTGAGCTGAAGAGGTGTCAGGGGGCCATACTCTCAAGACGTCTCCAGTTTATGTCAGGGCACGAATCTGGCCTTTCTCTTTGAGTTAGAACGTTGGTTTCCATTTCTCTCCGGCTTTGTCTGGGACCCTCTCGTGTGATCCCTGTCAGAGCAGTCAGTTGTCAGAGCTGCGCACCATCTAGCTGCACTGGATTCAGTCCGCCGGAGGCTCTTCCACACGTGCTCCATTACTCCTCTGCAGTCATCTTTCCCTTCTTTCTTAGTTTTCTTCACTCTTCCTTGCTCCTGAAGGGTACGACCAGTAGCACCCTAGATGGCTGTTCACAGGCTTCTAAGATCCAGATGCTATTCAGCATAGCGGAAAATGGATTTTTTCTGTCTTTTATCATGGTGATTGAGTTCAAGTATACAATCCAAAATAAATTTGTATGCCCACCTATCTGCAGCTCCTTCTGCTCTCTTTGTCCAGTGACAGCACAGTCCTCCTTTCTATACACATCATATCCTCTTAACATTCTTCTGTCCCCTCCTCTCCTCTCCCTGCCAGTACGACACCAGGAGGACAGCATCCTATACATGCACAGACCCATAAGGCACACACATCCCATGGTCAAATTCCTGTCTGAAGAGTTGACCTCAGTAATGTTTCCTGGTTAGGGTCAGCAGCAGGTCTAGGGGCCATGCTCCCACGGGAAGCCCCAGCCCTTCGGATCATCAGCTGTGTTCTTTTAGTGGAGTTCTTGAGGTGCACTCCTCTTTGTCTCATATCCTACTGCGACCCAACATTATATGCCCCATCACGGCTGTCTTTGGTGGTGCCTGGGCACCATCTGGTTCTTCCGGTCATATGTTGATACAGTCACCCATTCCCATGGGTCTTTATGTCTTCTGGGCTCTTTTTCCCTCACGCCTTTGTTGTCCTTGGTGATCACCTGTTCTGGCCAAGTCGGGACCAGAATACTTTCCTTATAAAGTTTGTTATGCCAATGACGAGACCATGGTCACCACAGCCTAGAGTCCAGCAAGTCAGTCCCTCAGGGAGTTTGGATCTGTCTGTGGAGCTCCCATGACCCTGCCTTGTACCAGTTGTGCTGGCTTTTCCAGTAGTGTGTACTGTCTTATCTGTCATCTAAGTTTCTACTTACATATTGTCTATTTAGTATATCTCCATCTCCACCCGTCTGCCTCAGTATCCATAAAAAACTGTTCCCTTTTGTGTACAAACCTTGTAATAAGTTTTCACAGTAGTGGTCTTATACAACACTTGCCGTCTGTGATGGACTCATTGTACTCAGCATTATGCCCTCCACTTGCCTCATGGGTGGGATGACAGTCAGTTTTGTCCACACCATCTCCTAGACAGACTGTGCTTTCCCCATTTGATGGACTCTGGGCACTGACTGACGATTAGGTGATCATAGGTGGATGGACATATGAAGTCTGACAATTACGTTCACGACCTCATCCTAGGAAAAATGCTACATACTTCATTGCTGAACATTACTACGATCATCTTCTAAATACCCTCCTTGGGAAACTAAGGCCTGTTGCCAGCACCTAGTCCACCCTTCAAAGCAACTTTGGAACTCTTTCTCTGGAACAGATAGCAGAGCTGTCATCATGTTATCCTTGATGTCCTGAACATCATCATAATGTCTTCCTTTCACTATTTCCTTTATCTTTGGGTAAAGAAAATCATTGAGGGCCAGATGAAGTGAGCAAGGAGAGTGTTCCAATACAGTTACTTGTTTATTGGCTACAAACTCCCTCACAGACAGTGCCATGTCAGCTGGTGCACTGTCAAGAAGCAAGACTCATGAGCTGCTGGAGAGAAGTTCAGGTCATTGTCGTTTAACTTTTTCACGCAGCCTTTTTAGCACTTCAGATTAGTAAGCTGTAGTAAACTGTCTAGTTAGTACAAATTCACAAAGGACAGTTCAGAACATCGTTTTAACTCTTGATTTGGACTTACAGAACTTTTTTGGCCGTGGAGAACTGGCTGACTTCCACTGTGCACTGTGACAATGCTTTGAGGCTCGTATCGGTATGCCCATGTTTCATGACCAGCAACTACACAGCACAAAACGTCGTCTTGCCCTCCAAAGGGTCTTTGGCAACTTCCACTTCCCTTTGTCACTGGTGAGCTCCTTTGGGGCCATTTTTACACATACCTTTCTCACAACAAGACTTTCAGTCAATATTTTCTTAACTGTTTCTCTATCAATGTTACTTGGTCAGCTATGCTTCTCACAGGCAGCTGACAATTTTGATGCACAATTCAATGAATTTTTACAATGTTTTTGTCAGTTCTGCTTGTCACTGGCCGCCCTGACCTCTCCTCACCAGTGATGCTTTCTCTCCCCTCAGAAAAACATTAAATCCATTTGTACATTGACATTTTTCTTCATGGTATTATCCCTATACACTTGGACTAGTATGTCCATGATTTTACTTCCACTCTTGCCAACTTTAACAAGAAATTGAATGTTTGTTCGTTGCTCTAATTCAAGCTCTGACATTCTCACAGCAGCACACTGTGCTCCACTTACTATGCTTCCTCCCGCCAATCTCCGTGTGAGATGTCACAACAACAATGAATGCCACTGAACAAGATACTGGCACATGTCCACATGAACACAGCTGTGAGACGCTGATACAGCGAGGTCATGAAATTTTACCGAGTTGTTTGTACAGTGCTGCCAATGTAAATACATGGTGGTTAAGTTTGTGAACTTAATTGTCAGACCTCATACATCTGGTTTCTCAATTGTGTTCCAATGGTCAATGTGTTCGTACTGATAGTTGTGCCAGTACCAGGTATGTTTGTTTCTAAGGTGTGTCTCCTGTTAGCAGCACACTGATGGATCCTTTTTTTTCTTTTAATACATTCTGTCATTCTCTGTCTTTTTACAGGTGCATTTAGGACATTCACATTCAGTGTAATTCTTGACAAGTTGAGTGTATTACTCTCATTTTGTAGTGTTTTTTTTTCTATTGCTGATATTTCATGTCTCTTACTCTCCTGTGCTGAATTCCTTTAGCTTGTGAACTTCTTGATCATTTCTATTATTTTTACAGGTTTTGCTTTGATTGACATTTTATGTTTTCCTTCTTTACTGTTACTAGTAGGTTTGTTAACTTTCTTTGTGGTTACCTTAAAATTTATCCTTAACTTCCCAATCTATTATTACGTTGTATTGCCTTGGCTTCTACTCTCTAAGAAAGTTCCATACCTATACCTTTTATTCTCTCTTTTACTATTTGGATGTTCTTATCGTTTACAGGTTAACTGCTCTGGATCCCTGTTCTACGTCTTGTGGTTTTGGATAGTCCTTGTGGGCTGGTATCTTCCCAGTACAACCTTGTGTCCTACATTCAGACTGTGGTCTGATGTCTGCTCTCTGACTGTTTTAAGTTTGGTTTGGTTTTACATAGCCCCTTAATTTCTGTTTATCTGGAAATGTAATTTATAAACATCTGCTCATACAAAAACCTGAATGAATATATACAGCAGGTTTATTAACAACTGCCAAAGAATGGGTGCAGCCAAGGTGTCCTTTAAAAGGTGATGGAAAAAACAAACTGTCATATATCTATACAATACCATCTTATTCAACAATAAAAGTGAAGTGAGCTATCAAGCCACAGAATGATAGGAATGGATCTTAAATGCATGTTGCAAAGTGTTTCAGTCAGCCAGTGCTACTCTGACAGAAATACCACAGCGTGGACAGCTGTAACAAAGGAAGGTTTATTCTTACATAGTCCGGTAGTCTACAAGCCCATACTCAGGGTGTCCGCTCCAGGGAAAGGCTTTTCTCTTTGCAGACTCTGGAGAAAAGTCCGGTACTGCATCAGTCTGTCCAGGGAGCATCTTGGTGCAGGAACCTCAGGTCTGAAGGGCGTGCTCTTCTCCCGGTGCTGCTTTCTTGATGGTGTGAGGTTCCCAATTCTCTGCTTGCTTCTCTTTCCTTTTACCTTTTGTAGGATGAAAGGATTAAGGGTGGGGCCAGCCATACTCCAGGGAAACTCCCTTTACAGTGGAGCAAGGAGGTAATCCTATAAGGGATTTACAGTCCCACCCTAATCCTTTAAACATATAGCACAGGAAAATCACAAAAAATACAAAAAATTGTATTCTCTTACCATACCTTTTAAGTCTTTATGCCAAGCAAATAATTCAATAAGTTGGATTATATGAAGAGCAAGGCATCATGACTGGAGGAAGGCTCATTAAAAACCTGCATTATGCAGAAGACACAATCTTGCTTGCTAGAAGTGAAGACAATCTGAAATACTGATGAAGATCAAACACCACAGCCTTCAGTAATGGACTGCACCACAAAAATCCAAATAAATAAATAAATCCTCAGAACTGGACCAGTAAGCAACATCATGATAAATGGAGAAACGATTGAGATTGTCAAGGATTTCATTTTACTTGGCTCCACAATCAATGCCCATGGAAACAGCAGTCAAGAAATCACGAGACACACTGCACTGGGAAAATCTGCTACACATGGCCTGTTTAAGGTATTGAAAAGATGTCACCTTGCACACTAAGGTGCACATGACCCAAGCCATGGTATTTTCAATTACATCACACGCATGCAAAAGCTAGAAAATGAACAAGGAAGACAGTAGATGCCTTTGAATTGTGCTGCTGGAGAAGAATATTGAATGTACCATGAATGCCAGAAGAACAGTCACACCTGTTCTGGAAGAAGTACAACCAGAGTGCTTTTCAGAAGGCAAGATGGCTTGACTACGTCTTACATACTATGGATGTGATGTCAGGAGGGATCAGTCCCTGGTGAAGGACATCATGCTAGCTCGAGTGAAGGGTCAGCGAAAAAGAGGAAGATCCTTGTTGAGTTGGACTCACACAGTGGCCACAACAATGGGCTTAAGTGTAAAAAAGATTGTGGACATGGCGCAAGACTGGATGGTGTTTTGTTCTGTTGTGCACAGAGTCAGTATGAGTTGGAAACAACTCGATGGTATCTAACAACAGCAACAAGGAGGAGGAACTACAGGATTTGTCACCTTAGTTACATTCATGAGGACTGTGAATTCTCCTGTGTAGTGAAGTCTGAAAAGCAACTAAAGGCTTTCTCACATTCTTTACATTCATAAAGTTGCTCCCACTGTGAGTTCTTATCTGTGGAGACAGGTTTCACAGACAACTAAAGGCTTTCCCACATTTCTTACATTCATAAGGAATCTCTCCATTGGAAATCCTTCTATGAGCAGTGAGGTATGAGATACAATGAAAGGCTTTGTCACATCCTTGACATGCATATACTCTCTCTACTGTGAATTTTCATTATGTATAGTGAGGTCTGAGTTCTGATGAAACACGTTTCCACATTCCTTACATTCACAGTAAGGAACTCTCCAGTACGAGTTCTCACCAGAGTGCTGTAGTGACAGGGTCACTACAGGGTTCTTGAAGCTCCTTACACTGAGAGGCATTGCATCCAAAGTGAGATCTGATATGGTGCTTCAGTGATGAAGGAGCCACTGAAGTTATCCACATTCAAGGAACTGAGAAGGATATGCTTACACAGGACTTCTTTGGAGCACAGACAGACTGGGAGTTTTACTGAAGTTCTGTCCGTCCACACAGACTGTCTTCATTACTTACACAGAGGTTCTCTATTGTATGCTGTCCAGTAAAAGTATGCAGCATGTGTGTTTTAGTCATCTGGTACTGCTCTAAAAAAAGATACCAGAGTGGATAACTTTATCAAAGAATCACTTATTCTTACACAGTCCAATATGCTATAAGTCCAAATTCAGGATGTCCATTCTACGGAAAAGGCTTTCCCTCTGACAGCTCTCCAGGAAGGTCCTTGTGTTGCATCAGTCTCTGGTCAGGGAGCATCCTGGCACAAGAATCTCAGGTATGAAGGACGTGCTACACTCCCGGTGCTACTTTCTCAACGGTATGAGGTTCCCAACTCTCTGTTTCCTTTTCTTTTTATCTCTTGTAGAGTGAAAGGATACAGAGTGGTACAAGCCATACTCCAGGGTGAGGGTGTTGGCAGTCCTATCCTAAGCCACTTTTAACATAATTATTCTAGCCACAGGCAGAGATTAGGCTTTAGGGCATAAGAAAATCACAGAATGAAGGACAATTACAGAACATGGGGTAACATGGTCCAGCCAAACTACAAAACGTATTTTTGGGGGGACACAATTTGATTCAGAAAAATGCTTTTAAATAGAAACCTGTCAGCAATTCACTACTCGCGTTTACACCCTCTGACAGCAAGTTGATTCCAACTCATAGCAATGCCATAGGGCTGAGTAGAACTGCCCCATAGTTTCCAAGGACTGCCTGGTGGAATCAAACTGCTAACCTCTGGGTTTGCAGCCACAGAACTTAACCACTACACCACCAAGGTTTCCTACCATTCACAGCCATCACGCATTTTAGCTTTGCCCTGAATTGCCTTGTCTTTCCCAGATTACATCATCTGGCAGAGATGCTACCATCACTTTCACTGTACTTCTAAAACATGTGGCTTTCAAACAATTGAATGTAACTGAAATGTTTAAAATATTCAGTACCTCATTCACAATCAGGAAAAACACTATACCATGAAAGTTCTATGAAACACAATATTAAAAAACAAAATAAAACAAAAAAAGCTGTTGCCATTCAGTTGATTCCAACTCTGTCCCTACAGGATAAAGGAGAACTGCCCCACATGGTTTCAAAGGAGTGCCTGGTGGATTTGCACTGCTGACCCTCTGGTTAGCAGCTGTAGCTCTTAACCACTACACCACCAGGTTTTCCACAGAGTATTATAGCTGGTTTTCAGTATGGTGGTTTTATACACATTTATAAGACATCTGGAGCCCTGGAGACACACAGGTTAAGAACCTGGCTGCTAACCAACATGTTAACAGTTCAAATCCACCAGCTGTTCCTGGGAAACCCTTTGGGGCAGTTGTATTCTGTCTTGCAGGATCACTGTTGAGTTGGAACACGGTTGAAAGGAACGGGTTTGGTTTTCTCACTTATAAAATACCTGTGCTTTAGTCAGCTAGGGCTACTCTAACAGAAATACCACAGAGTGGATGGCTTTAACAAAGGAAGGTTTATTCTTACACAGTCTGGTGGGTTGCAAGTCCATATTCAGGGTGTCCACTCCAGGGGAAGGCTTTCCCCCTTGTCGGCTCAGGAAGCAAGTCCAGTATTGCATCAGTCTTTGTCCAGGGAGCATCTTAGTGCAGGAACCTCAGGTCTGGAGGACGTGCTCTTCTCCCGGTACTGCTTTCTTGATGGTAAGGAGGTTCCCATTCCCTGCTTGCTTCTCTTTTCTCCCTTGCAGGCTGAGAGGACTAAGGGTGGGGCAAGCCATACTCCAGGGAAACTCCCTTTACAGCAGAGCAGGGAAGTAATCGTATGCAGGAATTTACAGCCCCACCCTAATCCTTTAACATACAGTTTAGGGAAACCACAAAATGGAAGACAGTCACAAGATACTGGGAATCATGTCCCAGCCACATGGCTGCACATATTTTTGGGGGGACACAATTCAACCCATGACAACCTGCATCTGACCAGAACTTAAAGGCTGGTGGTTCTAACCAACCCGGAAGCATGTTCATGGGTCAGAATAGACTTGATGGCACTGAGTTTGAGACGTGTGTGTGCATGTGTGCACGTTTCTATGATTCCTGGTGGTGTAGTGGTTAGATGCCTGGCATCTGACTTAAAGGTGAGTGTTTGAAACCCACCAGCAGCCCCAGGGGAGAACAATGTCCCAGTTTACTTCCAAAACATCACGGGCTTGGAACCCTACAGGGCCATTCCACTCCGTCACGTGGGGTTGCTATGAGCTGGAACTGAGTTGACAGCATTTATACCCACACGCGTGTGCACCCAGAGGGTTTTGTCACCTGTAATTACTTCAGAATCACATTGCCAGGTCTTTCTTGTGCAGAGCCACTGGGTAGGTTCCAATTTCCAGTAGCAGTGAAGTGCTTAACGTTCTGTGCCATCTGTACACCTCACAAATATTGTGAAGCCACATGCTTTAAACTCTCCCTCCTGAAGCACTGCTGACTCCCGAGTGAATGACCCTCAACTCACATGTGTTTTCAGGTCATCATCCTGATCTTCAGTGCCAAGGAATTCTTCTCTAACAACACAGGACCAGGTGATCTTTTTCATGAATCATACTATCCTATTTACAGTCTAGAACAGTCAGAGCCCAGAGCAGAAACTGGAAAAATGCTCTCAAATGAATGCCCTATTTCCACATTCAGATCACCAACTCCCGGGGGGTCAGTTCTACTCCCCCCATAGGGTCACTATGAGTCAGAACTAGCCCAAGGGTAGTGGGAGTCCCCTACTTTTCAGTACCCCTATTTACAGTGGATAGCATTCCTCCATCGTTAACATTTCCAGAAACTCACCCAATGACTCATGGGGACGTTTGCACTGAGAAAGAAAACAAATGGAGCTACTCAGAACGAAAAAGCAGCTGGGAGAAAAGATAGAATTGAACACACTGTGCTCAGTACTTTGGCAGCGGTCAAAAAGCCACTTACTAGGAAAGACCTCCACGAAGATGGAGTCATAGTGATATAAACGGGGTGCACCACGATGAGCCAAGCACAGAGATACTGGATACCATGCACGAGGCAGTAAAATAGGAAAAGGGACTGGTTTTTCTCCATGAACACAGGTGTGTAAGGATTGATGCAAGTCAGAAAAGCAAGCTCAGGTGTCCGTGAAGTACACACTCCTCAACTCAAGAGACTTTTTCTAATGGATTTCTTCAAATCTCATTCCCTCCACACAGGCCTGGTCTCAAACTTGGAACACCTAAAGACCTGTAAAGCTTTACACCAAAATTGAAACAAGAAGTCACTTCCACACACACAATGCTGAGGAAGCCAGAACATGCATGTGCAGACAGCAGACGGCCGCACCTGTTGTATGTAACCGTGTCCCACTGCTCAGCCCATATATGAGGTGGCATCAATGGATACGACACATCTGGTTTCTAAAGAATAAATGCTAAGGGAAATGAAGTCAGCCATACCTACTGAGGCCAGGTTTCTCAAGGTTTCCAGCATCACCTCTCTGTAGAGCTTCCTCTGAGAAAGATCCAGCAATGCCCACTCGTCCTGGGTAAAGTCCACAGCCACATCCTCAACAGCCACTGAGTCCTAGAACATCCCAAATATTCTGGTTCAGCAAGGTAGCATGCACTTCAAAGTGTGTGACAGGCAGGGTGAGGCTGACAGCCCCAGGAAAATGAGAGTTCATGGGGTTCTGGCCCAGGGTTCTGTGCTCTCTCACAGGGTTCTGTGCTCCGGGGTTGGGCCATCAGTCTCATCCCCTCACTGTCTATACTCACTTTCTCACTGACTCCATCCTGCCTCAGAGACTTCCTAACATTTCCAACACAGGGGACTTCTTTCTCTGGTTTAACTGACCAATTCCACTCTCCTCTCTTTACAGACTAGGATAGTCAGAGCCCGGAGCAGAAACTGGAGAAGTTCTCTCACGTGAAAGCCCTATCTCCACATTCAGATCATTTCCTGGGGGTTGGGGCGGGGGGGGGGGGAGGCAGCTTACCTCCCTGCACAGTATGCGCCCAAATATTTAACAAAACACAAAGCACAGGGTGACAGGAGGACGCAACAAACAATGGGGAAACACTGCAGGACTGCCAGCTTTTCTGTGGTCCCTCACCAGCCCTGGGAGCCCCAGTGGCCCACACAAACAGGCGGCCCAAGGCCCAGGCCTTTTCTTAAGGGATTCCAGATGATCAAGAAACCACTACAGGAAGCCAACTCTTCAGTCACAGATTGAACTAGTATACACGATTCTGACAATCAATTTTGCAAACTCATAATGGAAAAAGTGCTACAGACCTCAATGCTGAATATCACTATGGTCATTTCTGAAATACTCCCCTTGGGAAACCATGCATCACTGCCAGTGCCTAGTCCACCTTTTGAAGCAGTTTTGGAACTTTTTTCCTGGAATGGCCATACTGATGTTCAGCAGAGAGGTATGTATCACTTTTTCCAGGATGACTTTGTGAATGTAATTGTCAGAACTTGTAAGACATACAATGATACTGGTGAAGAGTATGCTTCTTAGCTTACATAAATACAGGAGAGTAACTGGCAGCCCCTGTTTGGAGGCAACAGAAGATAACATAGAGGAATATTGTTGCTGTTAGGTGCTGTACAGCTGGTTTGAACATACAGCGACCCAACGTACAACACATAAAAACATGGCTTGGTCCTGAATCATGCCAACTGTTGCTACGCTTAGGCCCATGGTTGCAGTCACTGTGTCAACCCACCTCGTTGAGGATCTCCCTCTTTAACCCTGATCCTCCACTCTACCAAGCATGATGTCCTTCTCCAGGGAATGATCCCTCCTGACATGTTCAAAGCATGAGATGCAGTCTTGCCATCTCTGCTTCCAAAGAGCCCTCTGTTGTACTTCTTCTGGAGTAGACTGTTCTTTTACAGTCTGTGGTTCCTACAATATTCTTCTCCAACACCGTAATTCAAGCCAGCCAAATCAATTTTTCTTCTGTTTTCATTATTCACTGTGCAGCCTTTGCAGGCATAAAATGCAACTGAAAACACCATGGCTTGAGTCAGGCGCACCTTACTCTTCATTTAAAGAGATCCTTTGTAGCAGCTTTTCCCAATGCAATACGCATGTTGATTTCTTGACTGCTGCTTCTGCGGGCATTAATTCTGGGACCCAGTAAAATGAAATCCTTCAAAACCTCATTCCTTTCTTCATTTATCATGTTGCTTACTGGCCCAGTTGTGAGGATTTTTGCTTTCCTGATATTGTGGTGCAATCCATACTGAAAACTGCGGTCCTTGATGTTCATCCGTGTTTCAAATCTTCTTCATTTCCAGCAAGGAAGGTGGTGTCTTCTATGTAGGTTAATGAGGCATCCTCCAATTCTGATGCCTCGTTCTTCTTCGTATAATCCAACCAATAATCTCTGATTACTTACTCAACACACAGAACGAAAAGGTATGGTGAAAGGATACAACCCTGATGCACCCCTTTCCTGACTTTAAACCACGCAGTGTCCCCTTGTTCTGTTTGCACAACTGCCTCTTGATCCCTATACAAATTCCTTAAGAGCACAATAAGTGTTCAGGAATTCCCACTTCATGCACTGTTAGCCATAATTTGTTGTCACCCACACAGCAGAATGCCTCTGTGTAGTCAGTGAAACACAGTGACACATCTTTCTGGTATTCTCTGCTTTCAGCCAAGATCCATCTGACATCAGCAATGATATCTCTGGTTCCATGTCCTCTTCTGAATCCAGCTGAAATTTCTAGAAGCTCCTTGTCAAGGTATTGTTGTAGTCACTTCAGGATGATCTTGAGCAAAAGTCTACTTGCATGCAAGCAGACAGGTGATCTTAGCAAGGACTTTGCAGTCCCACCTTAATGCCAAGCCAGCCAGGGACCCTAATGATCTCTATAATAATCCCGTTAACCACAGTGAGAAATCAGGATTTACGGTGTAAAAAAAAATAACAAAATGGAGGGCAATCACAGAATAAAGGGAATCCCGGCACAATCCAATCACTACACATATTCTTGGGGGACACAATTCAATCCACAACAGTGGGTACATGTAAACAACAGTCACACACACTGCTCAGGGGCATGCATGCTGTGCTATCACTCACGGCAGTGCACTGCAGGACACATCCTGAGAGGCTTGTTTTCACAATGAATGCTGATGCCGTTCCTCTTCATCATTCTTGTCACAGACCACACGACTGCCCAATTCAAAATGACTAATGCTGGCCTATTTCAGCTCAGTAACGCCTGGGACATGGATCTTTACGCACTTCATCTCAGTCTTGACAATTTCCAATTTTTCCAGATGCACACTTTGTACATTCCATATTCGGATTATTAACAGATGCTTGCAGCTGTTTGAGTTTTGCCACCTCAGCAAATGGAGGTCCTGAAAGCTTGATGCCGTTGACATCACTAAGGTAGACTGTGCTATGAGGGGACAGCTCTTTCCCAGTTGTCCTTGGAGTGCCTTTCACACTGAGGGCCTCTTCTGGCATTCTATCAAACAAGCTCCTCCTGCTATTCATAAGGTTTGCACGGGCTAATTGTTTCAGAAGTACACCACCAGGTTTTGATGAAGTCTGGACGAAAGTTCAGCTAAAATTTGTCTACCATAGGTGATCCTGTTGGTTTTGAAATACTGGTGACTCAGCTTCTAGCATCACAGCAAAGTGCCAAGTCACCACAGTACCACAAACTGACAGACGCGTGGGGGTTTATGAGATCACGCACAAAGAAAAGCTTAAAGCAAAGGCTTAAAATGCCAAAGAAATGCAATTTTCATAGAATAATTTTACACAGTCCTGTGAAAATGCCTTCATTTAGATTTGTCTTAGTAGAAAAAAGCTTGAATGTCTGAACTGTTGACATCTGCAACTTAAAAATGTGCATATATGTTCATTGACTAGATTACGCTTCAAAAGAGCAAAATACTGGGCACAATCCAATTTCCATTTGTAGCAATAAGGTCTAAATAACAAAGATCAACCATATGCAATATGACGGAGTTCTCAAAGAAGTTAGATTTAACCTTTCTGTATTATAAAAACTCTAAGAAAACCATTAATTACAAAACAAATGTAAATTTGAAACCACCTTTTACATAACAAAATAGGCAAAACAATGTGTGTCATTTTTTAATTTTCACTCTTGTACCAGGTAAAATAGGCATTTCTCTGTGTCTGAGAAGTTTACATCCACTAAACTGAAAAACTCTCAGCAGAAATACAAACTCACCTAGCAACTTTTTCCAATGGAAACTGTTGTCCTGACAAGTTAAACACACCATCTCATATGCAGAGCTTATCCAGCAAAAAATAACATTTTCATTTTAGATTCCTATTCAAGACTGCAGAGTAGCTGAAAATTACAGGGGCCTAATACCAACTGTAGCAGAGAAGGCAGGGAAGACAAGGGCTCAACTGGGGAAAAGAAGTGTCTAAAATACCTGAGTCTCAGGGAAATACCATCCCTCCAAAAGGGATGGAGGAGGACACCCCACACTTCATCCAGCCAGACCCACTCTGCCCTGCGCCACTGCAGTGAATTCAGGAGAGAACCCCAGTGACAGCCAGGGCCTTCCACTGTTAACACTCTCCCATTTTCTATCATGTCCCACAGCCTGAGGAGTGGAGCTGTAGTTCAAGAACTGCACTGAAAAGGCTCTAGGACCTGGGGTGCTATGGACTGAACTGTGTCCCCCCTAAAACATGTACTGTCTTGGCTAGGCCTGGATTCCTAGTATTTTGTGGTTGTCCTTTATTTGGTGACTGTAAGTTTCCTATGTGTTATGAATTCTAATCTCTGCCTGTGGTTAATAAGGTAAAATGAGATTACATTAAAGAGGATCTGGGTTGGATTCTAACATCCTGCCTAAGGTCACATGCGTGAAGCAATGTAAAAGGAAGTTTCTCTCAGAAGTGGTCTATGACATCTTTTATTTAACAAGAGAAAAAAGGAAAGAGAAGCAAACAGTGGGAGACTTCATACCACCGAGAAAGCAGCACTGGGAGTAGAACACGTCCTCTGGACCAGAGGTCCCTGAGCCAAGAAGCTCCTTGACCAGAGGAAGACTGATGACAAGGACCTTTCTCCAGAGTTGACAAAGACAGAAAGCATTCCCAAGGATTTAGACTTCTAGACTATCAGACTATGAGAAAATACACTTTTCTGTACTGAAGCTCTCCACTAGTAATATTTCTCTTACAGCAGCACTAAATAAGTGAGACGTGGAGGAAGCCAAGAAAACTGCAGGGAGGGGACAAGGCTGGCACCGGAGGACCTGGGGCTCAGTCTCCTCAGCCACAGCTTCTCCTCTTCAGAGTCCACTCAGGAAGCTCTGTCATTCCACATAGCTAACTGTCATGGATTGAACTGTGTCCCCCTAAAAATATGTGTGGCAATGTGGCTGGGTCATGATTCCTAGTGTCTTGTGACTGTCCTCCATTTTGTGGTTTTCCTATGCTGTATGTTAAAGGATTAGCGTGGGGGTGTTAATCCCTTCATAAGATCACCTCCCTGCTCCACTGTAAAGGGAGTTTCCCTGGAGTCTGGCTTGCCCCACCCTTAATCCTTTCATCCTACACGAGATAAAAGGACAGAGAAGCAGGCAGAGAATTGGGAACCTCGCACCATCAATCAAACAGCACCAGGAGGAGAGCTCGTCCTTCAGACCTGAGGTTCCTGCTCCAAGATACTCCCTGTACAAAAGCTGATGCAAAATCGGACCTTCCTCCAGAGCCAACTAGGGGGACAGCCTTCCCCTGGAGCGGACACCCTGAATATGGACTTGCAGCCTACCAGATTATGTAAGAATAAACTTTGCTTTATTAAAGCCATCCACTCTGTGGTATTCGTTAGAGCAGCCCTAACTGACTAAAACACTAACCGAGGTCTAGAATGGGGATGCTGACGTTCCATGATGCAAGTTCTGAGAGTCATGTAAGGAAGGCATAACCCCAGGCATCCTACGTTTGAAAATCTACTATGTGTAGCTGAATGGTCCAGTAGACAGCAGTGCAGGGCCTCAGAACACCTATCCGGGCTCAGTACCCTGGCAGTCTCTGCCACCTGTTTGCCTCACTGAGGAACCTCAGGGTCTGGAGTACATAGTCCCCAACAGTTCACATCTAGCCTCGCCCCTGAGAGTAATAGGACCCCAGTTCTCAGTGGAACGCACCATTTCTGGGGTCCAGCTTCTGCAACTGTAAGTGAATGTGCTCTCTGAGTGCAAGAGGCCACTTCAGGAAGAGGGACAGCAGTGGAAGCAGAGCCTCGACACAGCGTTGAGACAGATGAGTGATATCTGGTCCACACAGCCAGTCAGAGGAGCTGGAATCCTTCCTTGTGATTGCATGGATGTCCAAGGCAGTTGTCTTTAGTCCCCAGCTGCCTAGACTAGACGATCTCTCTGTGTGTCACACCTGAGACCTGAAATGGAAGAAGACAGTGTTCAGCAAGGAGTGACTGGTTCTTGGCCTTCAGCTCTTTCCCAGGCAGAGCTTAGCCCAGGCTACTAGCCATGCTCCACTCTGAAGACGCTAGTATTGAGGGCATATCCTGCTCCAGCCTCCTGAGCTGAAGTAGGTGTATACTTCAAATCATACTATTAAAAACTTAAGAGAGGAAAAAAAATCCACTGGCATGGAGACCATACCTTCTCCTTGCAACCCCACCTGTTACAGCCTAGAACTGCCTCACAGGGTTTCTCAGCTGGAGTCGTTACAGAGGCACAGGCCTCTCTTCCTCAAGGCCCTGGGTGGATTCAAATCTCCAACCTTTCTTTAAGACAGCACACCAGCTTGAAACACTGCAGGGACCTGGAAAAAAAAAAAAGGGTAGGGGTGTTACCGCAAGAAAACAACAGAGAGCTACATTAACGGAAAATCATACCATCCTCATGGATAGGCACACTCAATATTGGGAAACCGTCAATTCCACCCAAAGTGATCTACAAATACAATGCAGTACTGATCCGAATAGCAACAGCATTCTCTAAGATGGAAAAACCCATTCCTAACTTTGTATGAACAGAAAAGGAAGAGGCCCTGGATAACTGAGCGCTACTGAAGAAGAATAAATCAGGAGGACTTGTGCTCCCTGAGCTCAGAACCTGCTACACAGGCATGGTAAGCAGAACAGCCTGGTAATGGTAAAAGGACAGACCCACTGACCAATGGAACAGAACTGAGAACCCATATATGAATCTGTCCTCGACAGGTACCTGGTCTTCATAGACAAGGGCCCAAAGTACATGAAGAAGGCAAAAGACAGGCTTTTTAACCAACTGCTGGCAAAACTGGATGATCAGCTGCAAAAAAAGAACAAAAAAGGGGAAACAGGATTTATATCTCACACCATACACAAAAAATAACTCAGAATGAATCAAAGACCTAGACAGAAGGCCCAAAATGATAGAGATCATAAAAGAAAAAACAGGATCAACACCAGAGGTCTTAATACACAACAATACAAATCCTAACAACATACAAACTCCAAAAGATAAGCCACGTAATTGGGACTGTCTAAAAACTAAACACTTAAGGTCATCTAAAGACTTCACCCAAAGAGTAAAAAGACAATCTACAGCCTTTGGAAAAATTAGGGGGCACAAAAAATCCAAGAAAGGTCTCATTTCTAAAATTTACAGGAAAATTCAATACTTCTACAACCAAAACACAAGTAATTCAGTGAAAAAATGGGCAAAGGAAATTACAACAAAGCAGACATTCAGGTACCTGGAGAACCACTTGTGAGTGCTGGCCAGTAACAAAAACCAAACCCGCCTGCTGTCCTCTAATCTGTTCCAGCCCACCAGCAACTGTTTCAACCAAACACAAAACTACTGCCTTCGACTCCATTCTGACTCACAGTGACCCTACAGGAGAGAACTGATCTGCCCCATAGGGTTTTCAAGGAATTATTGGTGGATTCAAACTGACAACCTTTTTGCTAGCAGCCAAGCTCTTAAGCACTGTTCCACCAAGTGTCCAGTGCAAAAAAAAAATATTATTAGAGAAATGAAAAACAAAATCACCATCAGATACTGACTCACCCCAGCATTTTCCATGGGAATCAAAAAATCCACTAACAAACCTTGAAACAGCTGCAGGGAGACTGGAACTCTCACAAACCGCAGAGCACAAAATGCGACAACTACTTTAGTAAATGATACGGCGCTTTCTTAGGAAGCTAGAAATACCATACGATTCAGCACTCCCACTCCTAGGAATAAATCCTAGAGAAATAAGAAGAGTCACACAGATAGACACATGCATACCCATGTTCACTGCAGCACTGTTTACAACAGTACACAGACAAACAACCCAGATGCCCTTCAACAGATGAATGGGCACACAAACTATGGTCCACATACACAGCAGAGTACTATATAATGAAGAACAGGGGTGCCCCTGTGAAGCACCTCACAGCACGGATCCATCTGGGAACATTATGCCGAACGGAATAAATCCCTCACAGGACACTACTAGTGCAAAAACACACAAAAAGAAACAATCCCAGATGGTCAAGAGAGACAGGTGGGGCGGGGATGGAAAAACACAAAACAGGCAATAGGTAAGTGGTAAAAAGTGACTGCAATAGTGTGTTGACAGGGGACTGCCAGAAGCTCAAGGTGGATTCAGAAGTGTACATGGAACCCGGGAATGCAAAGGCATTTGAGTGTGTGGATCACAACAAATTCTAGCAAACATTGTGTAAAATGGGAATTCCAGAACACCTAACTGTCCACTTAAGGAATCTGCAGATGGATCAAGAGGCAGTCATGTGAACAAAGCACGGTTTCAAGTCAGCAGACACACGCATCAGGGTTGTATCCTTTCACCATACCTTTTCAATCTGTATACTGAGCAAATAATCTGAGAATCTGGATTACATGAAGAATGAGACATCAGGACTGGAGGACGACTCATTAACAACCTGCGTCACCCAGACGACACCACCTTACTTGCTGGAAGGTAAGATTTGAAACACTGATGAAGATCAAGGACCACAGCCTTCAGTACAGACTGTATCAAGAAAACAAAAATCCTCACAACTAGACCAGTAAGCAACATTGTCACACGTGGAGAAAGGATTGAGATTGTCAAGGATTTCATTCGACTTGGGTCCACAATGTCCATGGGAGCAGCAGTCAAGAAATCCAAAGATGCACTGCATTGTGAAAATCTACCAGAAAGGACCTTTTTAAAGTATTTAAAAGTAAAGATGTCACCTTGAAGACTGAAATGCTCCTGACTCAAGCCATGGTATTTTCAATACATCATATGCATGTGAAAGCTGGACTGTGAACAACAAAGACAGGACAAGAATTGATGCACTGAACTCTGGAGTTGGAGAAGAACGCTGAATGTACCACGGACCGCCAAAAGAATCAACAGATCTGTTCTAGAAGAAGCACAACCAGTGTTTCTTGGAAGCAAAGACTGGAAGACTGTGTCTTACATACTTTAGAGATGTCAGGAAGGATCAGTCCCTGGAACAGGACACCATGCTTTGTAGAATGCAACACACTAAAAAGAGGAAGACCCTCGATGAGATGGATTGACACAATGGCTGCAACAACGGGTCTATGCAGAAAACAACTGTGGACATGACATAAGACCAGGCAGTGTTTTGTTCTGTTGTGCAACGCGTAGCCATGAGTCGGAACCAACTCGACAGCACTTAACAACTACCACCACCACGATGACAGTGCACACTGCTGGAGAAACCAGCACAACTTGTACAAGGTAAAGTCAAGGAAGCTTCAGAGACACATTCAGATCCCTGAGGGGCTGAATCACTGGGCTGAGGGCTGCGATGACCACGGTCTCGAGAAACATCCTCCGGCTCAAATGCCATGACATAGCTGATAAAGCGATATTCTACATTCTACTTTGGTGAGTAGCATGTGGGGTCTTAAAAGCCATCTAAGATATCCCACTAGTGTCCCTCCTTAGGGAGCAAGAGAGAACGAAGGAAAATAAAGACACAAGAGAAAGATAAGCACAAAAGACTAACTGACCACAACTACCCTAACCTCCCCCAGCAGAGGCCAGCACAAGTAGATGGTGCCCCGACCACCACCACCGACTGCTGTGAGAGGGATCACAACACTGGGCCCCAGGGATCACAACACCGGGCCCTGGACAGACCTGTTGAAAAACTTAGAACGAAATTCTTAATCTCCAAGAAGAACAGATTTAATTGGCCGGTCAGAGACTGGAGAAACCCTGAAGGTACGGCCTGGGTCACCCTTTCAGCTCAGTGACAGAATCACTCCTGAAGTTCATCCTTCAGCAAAAGAAAAAAAAACTGCTGCCACCCATTCAACTCTCACTCATTGCAACCCTACAGGACAGAGCAGAACTGTCTCAGAAATCACAACAGGGTTCCCAGGTCGAGAAGGGAGAGCGCTGACAGGTCATGGGGTTGGTAACTAATCTCACCAAACAACAGACATGTGTACAAACTGTTCAATAAGAAGCCAGTTTCTTCTGGAAATCAATACACCGATTTTGCAATCTATACATCACGAGAGACCAAAGGAAAACCACGTCACAGTAAAACCTAAGGAAAGGGAAAGAAACCTCGAAAGAAATTATCACCTCAGGAATGAAGGGAAGCAGCAGCGGATTTGGCTGAAAACTACCGGACGACAGAACGTCCCGGCGTGCTAGACCTGGAGGGCCGCCCGAGAGTCCGGGGGCAGCCGGGCGCGGGCGACAATCCGCAGCCGGCGCTGGGGCCGCAGGGGGCGGGGCCGGGCGGAGGAGGAGACCGGCTGCACGCGGGGCCGTGGGCCTGGACACGGACGCGGAGCCGGGCCGCCGCGGGGCGGGGACCTGAGGGTCGGCAGCGTCCCCAGACCCCGAGCCGGAGGACGCGAGGCCGGAGGACGCGCGGAGCGCGGGTTTCAGCCGCAAAGACCACACTCACCCTCCAAGAACAACAGCCCGACCGAATCTCCTCCGCATGCGCAGGAAAAGGGGCGGAGCTCCAGGCCGCGCACGGGGATGACGTCTGCGGAGGCGGTGCCTCACGCGGGAGGAGCACGGCTGGCGGGGCGGGGGGAGTGGGCGGGCCCAGCGGGGAAGGGGACAACGGGAAGGAGACGACCACACTTCAGCGTCCAGTTTCTGTCCTTTCGACCGAACCGATTCTCCTCCTGTTGAACCACCTCAAACTGTTTGTGGTCCTGAGACCAGAGCTGCTTCCCCTAACCTCTCAATAATTCAAGTGTCTGAAGGTTGAGGGGACAGGAAAGCCGGTCATAAGGAACCCAGGGTCGAGAAGGGACAGAGTTGACGAGTTGTGGAGTTATAACTCGTATCAGAAAACAGTGTGTGTGCTAATCGTTTAAAAAGAAGGGACTTTTTTCCTTAAATCTTCATCTAAGGTACAAGAAGAGGGGAGTTGTGTAGGTCACACGTATGGGAAGCTGAGACATTTTCCACCTACCATGTGGTGTTTCCTTTTGTGTGCCCTAGAATAAATTGTGACACACAGCAACCCTATAGGACAGTAAAACGGAAACCAAACCTGTTTCCTCAAGTGTATTACACCTCCCAATGACCCTATGGGACAGTGAAGAAGAGCTCCATAGGGTTTCCAAGGAGCAGCTGGTGGATTCGAACTGCCAGTCTTTTGGATTAGCAGTCAAACTCTTAATGACTGGCCCACCAGGGCTCCATAAACCAAGCCAGCGACTGACACCGAGTCAATTCCTACTGGTAGTGACCCTGTAGGTCAGAGTAGAACTGTCCCCGAGAGTTTCCAAGGGCCACCTGGTGGGTCTGAACGGCCCACCTTTTGGTTACCCAACTTACCCACGACCCCACCAGGGTTTCCTCGGAGCTGCATGGACTGCCATGTAGGCTCCTAGACAGTAAGCAAGGAAACCCTGATGGTGTCATGGTTAAGAGCTACAGCTGCCAATGAAAATTTGTGGTTGGAATCCACCAGGCACTCCTTGGAAATTCTGTGGATCAGTCTACTCTGTCCTGCAGAGTTGGAACAGACAGGAGCAGGTATATAGTAAGCAAAGATGTCACTTTGAGGACTAATGTGTACCTGACCCAAGCCATGGTATTTTCAGTTGTTTCACATATATACAAAACCTGGATAAAGTATAAGAAAGCCCAGAGAGTTGACACCTCTGAGTTACAGTTTTGTTGAATATGCCATAGACTACCAGGAGAATAAACAAATGCATCTTGGAAGAAGGACAGCCCGACTACTCCGTAGAATCGAGGATGGTGAGGTTTCATCTCTTACACATTCACATGTGTTTTTGTCATCTAGCACTGCTCTAATAGAAATATCACCAAGTAGATGGCATTAGCAAAGAAAAGTTTATTCTTTCGTAGTTCAGTAGGCTACAAGTCCAAATTCAGGATGCCCGCTTCAGGGGAAGGCCTTCCCTCTGTGGGCTCTGGAAGAAAGTTCTTGTGTTGCACCATTCTTCGATCAGGGAGTGTCTTAGTTCAGGAACTTCAGATTTGAGGGCTATGCTCTTCTCCTGGTATTCTTTCTTGATGGTGTGAGGTTCTCAACTTTCTGCTTGCTTCCCTTTCCTTTTATCTCTCATAAGATAAAAGAATAAAGGGTGGTACAAGCTACAGTCTAGGGAAACTCCCTTTTCATTACTTGTAGGAGCTGCCCTGACCCTAGGGAAGGCTGTAAGAAGAGTCTCTATTGATGTGGAAACTAGTGCCATAATGGTTAAGAGCAGTTCTAGTCTATGATGCTCTCCTTGAAAACCATGTAGGGCAGTTCTACTCAGTTCTACAGGGTCGTTCCTTAGAAGCAAGGACGGTGAGATTCCATCTTACATACTTTGGACCTCTTATAAGGAAGGATCAATCTCTGGAGAAGGACATTATGCTTAATAGAGAAAGAGGAAGACCTTCAACAAGGTGGATTGACACAGTGGCTGCAACAATGGGCTCAAGTATCAGAATGATTGTGGGCATGGCAGAGGACCAGGCAGTGTTTCATTGTATTGCACACAGGGTCACTGTGAGTCTGGACCAGCTGAGTGGTATAACAATGATTGTGGGCATGGCACAAGACTGGGCAACGTTTCACTCTGTCGTACACAGGATCACTCTAAGTCCAAACCAGCTGATTGGTACCTAACAATGACAATGGCATGAATTCAAACCGACCGCATGGCAAAAGCCCCCAGCCCTTTCTGTATCCACATCAGTCTTGCTTGTTGACACACCTTTGCTACGTGCGTTTTAAGTTTCTGGTTCATGTGGTCTCCAGGCTGCCAGTAGTGTCAGTCCCCCCCAGTTTTTGATTAGGAAATGTACAGCTACTCTCTGACTCTCACCCACAAACAAAAGGGCTTTGCTAAATTGGAGAGCCCCAGGGATGGGGCCAATGTGAATTTTTCTTTAATTGCCTGGAAGGAGTGTGTTTATCAGTCCAAGTCAAGGGATCTGAATCTTCCCTTAAGCTGCTTTATATAAAGGTCTAGTTATCAGTGCAAAGCCGGGAGTCCTGGTTCCATAAAAAATTCTGTCACTCTCAGAATTCCTCAGAGCTGCCTCTAGACCTGAGAAGCTGAGACTGCCCAAATAGCATCTTGTGTCTATGGGAGCAATTCTCTTTTCCCCTGAGAGAGTCAGAAACCCAGCAAGGTAACTTTGGCTTGGGAAATCTGGGCATTAGGTCTAGATATTTTGCACCCACTCTTGCCCAAAAAATTAAGACTGGTCATGGTGTTGAAGTCCGATTTTCTTTAGTCTTGCTTAGTGTGAGCAAGACATTCACGTAATCAAGCAGAACTCTGGGAGGGTCAACAGTCTTAGGGTTAGGGTTAGGGTTAGGGTTAACCCTCACCACTACTTTTGGGATCTTCCTGTGCAAAGGCAAACATCTCTTGGCTTATAGACATCATGGTATATAAAAACAGAGAAAGAAAATCAGCACGTTGTAAGTTAGGAACAGTGAACCAGGCAAGACCTCTAGGAAGAGTGTCTAACAAAGTCTATGGACTTGGCATTACAGTATGAACTGTAAATACTATTGATTTGTTGAAATGAGACATAAGTAACTCCATTTAGAGGAAGAGTGCAGAGAAAAATTCAGGTAATAGGCTCCAGGAACCAACTTAGCAGGAAATAACAAAAAGAAAAATACCATGGGGTAATTACACCAAAACAGATAGGGCCTGGAGACAGCCTCACAAATAACCCTGGAGCCAGCCTAGTGAAACATCCACTAACAGAAATTTCATGTGGTTAACACATTCACCCACAGCTAAATTTTGCAACTTGCAGAAACTCCATATGGCCTCAGCCAACCTCAGCCAATCAATGCAAAGGTCAGCTCCCCGTCCCTACTTGTGATTTCACAGCTTAAATACTGGGTGCTAAGGAAGCCTGGGGTTGCCTCCAGCTCTGTGTAGTTTGGAGTGCATCCCTGGTGCACCAGCCCCTTTTTTCCTATTGGGCACATTTTTAATAAAATTTAACTTTTAAAGAGACACTGTGTCACGTCTTGAAACCGGACCCTAACTGATTGATTCCTCTGAGGTCTTGAACATAGCTATACTCATTGTAATGCGGTTTCTTTACAGGCAACATTGACATATTGTAACGGGATTGTCATGGTCTTATTATTCCAGATTTCAGGTATTGGTGGATGAAGTGGGCAGAGGCCTAGCTTTGACTCTAGCCTTAGAGGGTATTATTTCAAGTTGTCATGTGTTGAACCATGTCCTCCAAAACCACATGTATCAATACAGAAAGACCATGAGTCCTAGTGTGGGCATCATGGCCACAGTTAGGACAAGGTTTATGGCCTGGGTGTGGGGCTTGTGAGCTCGTGAATGAGTGAATGTAAACAGCCGAAAAATGTCTGGAATGCATGACATCGGACCCTGGAAAACGATGGGTTTGGCCCCCTGAATGTGAACTTTGTACCTGGCCCAGGCCTACCTGCTTTCTTCCTCAAGAGGTAGATTCATTGGATTAAGTGGCCTTTGTTATGCTGATTAGATACGAAGGCACAAGTTTGCTTTCTGAGGAACTTCCCCAAAACCCCATCAGAATTTGAGGCATCAGAGGTACCAGCTGTCCTCCTCACCACCAGCATTTCCTGTGCAGCATTCTTCATTAGCACCAATCAGCCATGGGTGATACAGATCCGAGGAACCCAACATCTAGTATTGTGTAACTGTCCCCTATTTTGTCACCTGATGTGATTGTCCTGTGCTGTCAGTCCTGTGTCTTTGATGTCAGTGAGGTGAGCTTAGGGGCAGTTATGTTAATGATGAAGGACTCAATCTACATGGTTAGGGTGTGTTCCAGGCCAATCTCTTGAAATTTGAAAGAGAGAAGCAAGCGGACAAGCCTGGGGAGCTCACACCACAAAGAAAGAGGGTTGGGAGCAGAGCACATCCTTTGGACTCCAGGTTCCTGTGCAAAAAATCTCCCATTCCAGGGGAAGAGTGACGAGACTGGCCTTCCTCCAGAGCCAATAGGGAAAGCCTTCCTATGGAGTCAATGCCTTTAATTTGAACTTCTAGCCTAATAGACTATGAGAAAATAGATTTCTCTTTGTTAAAGCCATCCATTTGTGATATTTCTGTTACAGAAACTCTGGATGACTAAGACACCACCCTTTTTAGGACTTTGTTTCTCCCACGCAACCCTGACAACCTAGCTTTAGGTCCCAAAGTCTATCTAGGAAGCATCTTAGAATGAAGATCGACGACAGGAATACAAGTGTATGTGTGGCCTGACCCACAGTCCTTTATAGTCTGAGAAATTGGGAGGCATTGTCAGAATCACTTTACAGTTCAGGCAGCAGCAAAGCTCTTGATCTTTCTGTTAGAATGGTTCCTGCATAAACAAACTGTGCAGGTATATACAACACATCAGTATATCCCAGAGACGTATAGCTTTGTGGAGGGATGCTGTTTGGCCAGGATTTGAAACAGCATTTTAAAAGGGTATTCTGTGTAGATGTGTATTTGGAGGCTTCAAAATTATCACTCCAAAGTAAATAGGCTGTTTTGCCTATGCACACAAGCCATCTTGCTAATTTCTATTGAGTAGTACTGTGGCTTTGCAAGTTCAACCAGTTTTTCTTCAAAGCAGGTTACAGAAATAGAGCAGCAGGGCATTTGGGCTCCAGGCTGTTGGCACTGAAGTGGTCACAAGTTGATGTTTTTCATTCTGAAAGTGTCTTCAGAGGCTTTGATGGCATCACCACATAAAAAGGGAATTAAGCCTTAATGTCACATTAGTACACAGCCACTTGCTGCAGCCAAATTTCAGTCAATGCTGAAACGAACAGTAAAGGGTGCTGAAAGTCCTTATTTCATCTGAGGGGATTTCTCCTTTGAGAAGGAACCCTGGGGGGCATGGCAGTTAAGTACTTGGCCACTAACTGAAATGTTGGCAGCTGGAACCCACCAGGGTGCTTTGTGCAAGAAAGACCTGGTGACCTGCTTCCTTCAAGATGACAGCCCAGAGAGGTCTACAGGTGGCCCCCGCGGGCTCTCTGTGAGGCAGAACCTGCTTGAGAGTCCCTGGCAACATCTCCCTTGAGGAGCAATGACCCATCCATAAATAGCAAAGCCCTGGAGAACAGGACTCAGTGTGTGGCACAGGCTCACACACAGTGTGTTTCCCTGAGTGTGTTCTGCTGACTGCACTGACACTGAGGTGTCCTGGAAGAAACCTGAGAAGACCATGAAGTTGCTGAGCGAGCTCTTGGAAGCCGGGCATCAATGTCTGAGCATGAGGCTCTCTCCCAACACCACCTGTCTCTCTTGGGCCCCTCCTGGAGAGAAATACATCTCGGCATGTGGCACCTGGGGGACAAGGAGAGTCTGGTGCTAAAACCTCTGGGAAGTGGTAACACTGAAACCAATTTTGCACTACGTATTTCCCACTCTTTTGATTTTTTAAAAGTAATCAAAAAGAATCATTTCAGCACCTGGGCTGGTTTTCTTTCATTTTTATGTTTAGCTAGACGAGTAATCAATAAACTTAACTTGCACAGCAAGTCACTCCCGGTGACAGTGTCAGTGTGTGTGCAGTTCAGAAAGCAATGGGCATTTCCCCTCTTCCTCTATCAGGGAAGACACCCTTGCAGATGTCCCAGAAGGTGTGCGACTTGTGCTTCTGAGAGTGGCAGACACACCAGGCCTCTCCCTTCAGAGCACAGGGGAAAGGTTTGGTTTTCTCGTTTTTAACGTATTAACTACTTGGTGTTTCCTTTCCGTCTTGTCTAAAGGGTTAACAATTTACTTGGAAATGCATTTAGAGGCTAGTATATATTTGTAAATTGTATTTTTGTCAAACTCTGGAGCAGTGTTACTGTTCCAGAGGTTAGACTTCTCTTAATTAATGAAGCTGAACCTAGGACTCTGAGTGACATGGTACACATCAGCAAAGTTAGCCCTGTGACCTTTCCCTGGGTTGAATCTGAGGCTGTAATGATAATATTGATAGAAACACAAATAAAAAACAAAAAACAACCATTAATTAGGGTGGGACTGTAAACCCCTTCAGAAGATCACCTTCCTGCTCTTCTGTAGAGTGAGTTTCCCTGAAATATGGCTTGCACCAACCTTAATCCTTTCATCCTACAAGAGGTAAAAGGAAAGAGAAGCAAGCAGAAAATTGGGAACCTCACACCATCAAACAAGCAGCACTAGGAGAAGAGCGCATCCTTCAGACCTGAGGTTCCTGCACCAAGATGCTCCCTGGACAAAGATTGATGCAATACCGGACTTTCCTCCAGAGCCGACAAGGGGGAAAGCCTTTGTCTGGAGCAGACATCCTGAATTTGGACTTGTAGCCTACCAGACTGAGTAAGAATAAACCCTGCTTTGTTAAAGCTGTCCACTTTGTGGTATTTCTGTTAGAGCACCAATAGCTGACCCAAACACCCTCCCTTCTAAGGATCATTTTGGCTGTACAGTGCTTCTTCTAAAACAGCTTTTGTTTTTGTCTGGAAGCCCATGGTATATGTAATATTGTTTGCCAACATGGTAATTCAAAGGCATCAATTCTTCTTCAGTATTCTTTATTCGTTGTTGAGCTTTCGCATGCTGTTGCTGTTAGGTGCTGTCGAGTTGGTTCTGACTCGTAGTGACCCTGTGAGCAACAGAGCAAAACACTGCCTGATCTTGCACTGTGTCCATAATCGTTTTTGATTAAGGTCTTTGTTGTTGCCACTGTGTCAATCCATATCATCGAGGATCTTCTTTCGCTGACCCTCCACTCTACTAAGAATGATGTCCTTCTCCAGGGACTGAACTTTCCTGACAACGTATTCAAAATATGGAAGATGCAGTCTTGCCTTCTTTGCTTCCAGGGAGCACTCTGGTTGTATTTCTTTCAGGACAGATTATTTTTTGTTCTTTTGGTGGTCCATGGTACATTCAACGTTCTTCTCCAATACCACAATTCAAAGGCGTCCATTCTTCTTCTGTCTTCTTTGTTCGTTGTCTAGCTTTCACATGTGTGGTGGTCAGGATTATGTCAACTTGGCTACTACATATTTGGCTGCTGTATGAAGTGGCAGGGTGGGGTTTGTGGTGGGTCCCTGCCCCTTGGCTCTCATCTCGCGACCTTTCACTACAGCTGCTGTTCGCTCACGTGGCCAGGAGCTCCTGCTCTCTTCTTCCAGCGTCTGGTTCCAGGACTTGAACTAGCAGCTGTTGGACTCATCAGTCCTTACAGTCGGCACTTGAGAGTCCTGCTCCCTGACCTGCCAATCCTGGGTTCACCAGCCTCCAGCTTGGGATCCACTGACCTACACTACCGGTGATCTAGAACTCTGGTCTCTGACTTGCTGACTTTGGGTTCCTCAGCTTCCGTGGCCACCTGAGGCTTGTGCCAGAGCTTGGGACATTCAGCTTCTGTGATTACATGAGCAGTTTCCTATATCTGTATCTATCTATCTATCTATATATTATAAATCTTTCATTGTACCTACATATGTTACTAGTTTTGCTTCCCTAGAAAACGCAGCCTAAGACAACATGCATGTGATGCCATTGAAGATAGCACAGCTTGGGTCAGGTGCGTTTTAGTCTTCAAGGTGACATGCTTACTTTTGAATACTTTGAAGAGGTCTTTTGCAGCAGATTTTCCCAGTGCAATGCGTCTTTTGATTTCTTGACCACTGCTTCCAAGGGCATTGATTGTGGACCCAAGTAAAATGAAATCCCTGACAACCTCAGTCCTTTCTCCATTTATGACAATGTTGCTTTCTGGTCCCATTGTCAGGATTTTTGTTTTCTTGATATTGAGGTGCAATCCATACTGGAGGCTGTGGTCCTTGATCTTCATCAGCAGGTGTCTCAAATCTTCTGCATTTCCAGCGAGTAAGCTGATGTCCTCTGTATAACGCAGGTTGTTAATGAGACATCCTCTAATCCTGATGTCTCATTCTTCTTCATATAATCCAACTTCTCAGATTATTTGCTCAGCATACAGATTAAAAAGGTATGGTGAAAGGATACAACCCTGATGCATGCCTTTCCTGACTTTAAACCATGCAATGTCTGCTTGCTCTGTTCTCATGACTGCCTGTTTATCCGGATACAGATTCCTTAACAGCACAATTAGGTGTTCTGGAATTCCCATTCTCTGCAACGTTAGACATGATTTAGTATTATCCATGCAGTCGAATCCACATAGTCAATGAAACACAAGTAAACATCTTGCTGGTGTTCTCTGCTTTCAGCCAAGATCCATCTGACATCAGCAATGATATTCCTGGTTCCACATCCTCTTCTGAACCCAGCTTGAATTTCTGGGAGTTCCCTATCAGTATACTGTTGTAGTCACTTTTGAATGATCTTGAACAAAATTTTACTTGCATGCGACATTAACAATATTGTTCGTTACCTTCCACCTTTGGTTGTATCACCTTTCTTTTGCATGGGTATAATAAACGTGGATCTCTTCCAGTCAGTTGGCCAGGTAGCTGCCCTCCAAATTTCTTGGCATAGACAAGTGAGCACTGCCAGTGCTGCATCTGTTTGTTGAAGTATCTCAACTGATATTCCATCCATTCCTGGACCCTTTTTTTTTTTGCCAGTGTGTTCGATGCAGCTTTGACTTCTTCTTTTGGTACCATTGTTTCCTAATCATATGCTACCTCTTTGAGCAGACGAATATTGACCAGTTCTTTCTGATATTATGACTGTGTATCCCTTGCATGCATACGAGGCAATTAGAAATACCATGGATTGGGACAGTTGCAATTTAGTCCTCAAAGTGACATTTGTGCTTTCTAAAACTTTAAAGAGATCTTTTGCATCAGATTTGCCCAGTGCAGTATGTCCTTGAATTTACTGACTGCTGCTACCATGGGCATTGATTGTGGATCCAAATAAAATGAAATCCTCAACAACTGCAATCTTTTCTGTTTCTTATGATGCTGTTTATCAGTCCTGTTGTGAGGACTTCCATTTACGTTGATCTGTAATCCATACTTAAGGCTGAAGTCTTTGATCTTCAATAGTAAGGGCTTCAAGTCCTCTCCACTTTCAGCAAGGAAGGCTGTGTTCTCTGCTTATCACATGTCATAAGTAACTCTTCTTCCAATCTTGGCATAGTTATCTTCATATAGTCCAGTATAGTCCAGCTTCTTGTAGTAATTGCTGAGCATGCAGATGGAATACATATGTTGAAAGGATACAGCCCTGACTCACACCAGTTCTGAGCTTATTAGCATGGCTTTGAAATCTCCTATAAGCTGATGATCTCTAAATGCGTAATTAGAAAACTGAACTTCTTTCAAGTTGTCTCCACAGCTGGGCACTGCTCTGCACATTTGCAGGATTCCAAACACCCAAATCACCACACCCAGAAGGAATCTTTGATGATTTACCAAAGCTTGTTCTTCCGGGATATTCCACGAGGTAGAGAATGGCTCTGATGGCCATGCTCACACCAGAGCCACCTTGGTTTCTCGGTTCTCCTCCCGGGTGTGTCTCCTACACCAATAGCCCTTGGTGCTTCTGGCTCCAAAGGACACCAGAACCTGCTCCCACTTGCAGTCCCTCCACTGTCCCTCACTATGACGAGGGGCTTAGCGAGGAAAACGAGTGCCCAGAGTTCATCTGTAAGTTGTCCCTACTTCACTGTTCCGACCTGCAGTCCCCCCACTGTCCCTCACTCTGACCCAGGGCTTAGCGAGGATAACAAGTGCCCAGGGATCATGTCTAAGTTGTCTATCCCCCACTGTTCCCACCTGCAGTCCCACCATCATCCCTCACTGTGGTCACTGCAGGGTATTCTGGCCAGGCGTCTGTATTCACTGGGCTTAGGTCATCCTGGGCTGTGGTCAATTCTTGGAATTTATTCTTTATTCCTCAAGACGGTTGAACGACAGAAAGAGAGGGCATGTACTCTAGGCTACCTCCTCCCCTTGAGTTGTGTGCCCTCTAGTGACCACTACTCACTGACACTCTTCACTCTCTCAAGTCTTAGTTCCGATTTCCCATCTTAGCCTGTGTTGCTGTGATAGTGTACACATGTGTGCCTCAGGGGCAGAGGCCTATCTATGGAAAACAATGCTTATGGCAAGTGCCAAAACTGAGTCCCTGTCCAAACATCTGACTGGGGCTTAGTGAGGGTAATGAGTGCCCAGCAGTAATCTCTAAGACCCTCCCCAATTTCAAGATGAATAGACACGGACAACGGTGACACATCAGCAGAAATGTCTCTGTGTCTCATCTGGCTGCCTCAGTCAGGTAACTTTCTTGCTTGTGGCACCTCAGAAGTCATTCTGTGCCTTGCCTGCCACCTCCTTGGGCTACGGCAGTGGCTAGTGGCCCCTCTGTGCGCCCTTGCTACACCTCTGCATCTGACACCCATCTTTTAGATGTGTTTATTATATTAGCTCAAAAACACAAATCGGGCTGACTCATCTCTTAACACTCTGTGGTGTTACTGGAAAATGACAACTGCACCTTCTTTGCTTTCACAGATGAAAATTAGTCAATGATGCTGCCAAAGTTATTTTGTTTTTTACCAGTTTCTTCTTTTTGTACACTCAGCAGAGCCAGATGGCACAGGCCGCCTTGACCCGCGGAGGCCCTGGAATAGGATAAGTTTGGTTTCAATGATCTCTCACAGCTGGCACGGGCGCTGCGATGCTTCATGGAAACTGCTCAGCAGTGCCCTCCCTTCAAGTAGCAGTGGGACAGGTGCCATACTGCCGTGTCTCATGGTTAGGCAGACATTTGGAGATGTTTGTCTTAGTACAGTCCTAGTTGTCATCTGCTGTCTGTCTAGCAGACTGTGACTTACAGTGACTGTGTATGACATGCGCCATACCCACCATACCTTACTGTTAGATAGCCCTGCTCAGGCATCAGACAGACGGTTGGAGATGTTTGTCTTACTCTGACTCTAGCTGCCCTGTGCTGTCTAACTGACTGATTCCTGTCTTGATTATCTAGTACTGCTCTAACAGAAGTACCGCCACTGGATGGCTGCAATAAAGAGAAATTCATTCTGTCACAGTGTAGCGGGCTACAAGTTCGAATCGAGGATCATGGAGGATGATCCATGTTGCCCATATTCCCTTGGCCTGGGAGGAGCTCAGCACAGGACCCTCAGGTCCAAAGGGCAAGCTCTGCTCCTGAATCTGCTTTCTTGTTTTTCTTGTTGGTGCGAGTCCCCCACCCTGGCCTTGCTTTCTTTTTGTTTTGTAAAATCAAAGGCGGTACAGGCCACACCCCAGAGAAATTCCTTTCACAATAGATCAGGAATGTTACCTTGCTAAGGGTGTTGCAGTCCCACCCTAACCCTCTTTAACATAACCCAGTCTTGCCCCATTAACCACAGGCCACTAAAGGCACTGCCATCCTTCCCACTCATAGGACCCTATAGGTCAGAGTGGAACCGCCCCCTAGTTACCAAGGAGGACTGGTGAACTGGAACTGCCGACCTTTGGGGTAGCAGTTGTGGCTCTTAGCCACTGTGCCACCAGGGTTTCATTTTAACCGCAGGCAGAGACTACAATTTACAACACAGACCAAAATTACTGTCAGAAATTAGAGGACAACCAACATGATAGGGCCAAAGGCTACACACCTTGTTTGGGAAACATAACTGAGTTCCCGCGGTTCCCTGGGCTGCCGTCCTCAGGGGAAGCCTGTCGGTGCAGCGGTGGGTTTGGCTTCTCACCCAAAGGTCGGCATTTGGAAGGCACAAGCCTCCTGGACACTCTAGGAGTCAGCCCTGCTTTCCCCTACAGGGTCGCTATGAGTTGACGACTCATTGGCAGTGCGTTTGGGTTGTTTTCGATCCTTGAAGGAGCCCATTGCAAGGTCGGGTCAACCCCTGAGCGGCTGGTGGGATCCGAGAGGCCACCGTCCGGTTAGCGCCCTCATTCCGCACACAGCGGCCTTCTCCTGAGCCGGCCCGCAGCCTCACCCGGCACACCTGGGCCGTAGCCCTGCGCTTATCCTCACTCTGCACACCTGGCCATGTTGTTTGCTGGGGACCCCTCCCACAGCCTCGCTGTGCGTACCTCGGCGTCCCGCTGGCGCCTGACCCCGCCTACATGGACTCTGGCGCACCCGGGCCCGCCCCTTGCTCCTGGGCTCTCCCACCGCCCCAGGGCCTCTATCCCCTGGTTCCTGGGCGGGGAATGTGATCCAGTGAAGCACTAGGAGGGAGGGCCGGGGTCAAGGACGGGGGACCGGATGACACGCGCTGGAGGGAGCTGGTGCTGGGCTGCCTCGCGTGCTGTGCTTTCTTGAAGGTGAGACTCTAGGACCGTGGTTGGGGACCGCCGCTGCGCACGTGTGCAGGGCAAGCATGGAGAGCGTGGGGCCGCCTAGCCCGTCCTCAGTGTCCCCGCGAACCAGGTGCTGGAGGGCAACGAGGTGCTGGACAGGAGTTAGCAGCTGGCGCCGCTCCTCCTGCTTGCCGGGCCTCGGAGGTCCTGGAAGGGGCGGTGGATGCTGCGGAACGGGTTAGGGTTAAGGGCAGAGTCGGGGTTAGAGTTCGGGTTCGGATTTCGGGTTAGGGGCTGAAATACAGAGAAGTCTGTGTGTTTATTTTTGCATTCTTTGTATTAACACGGCACTGTATGACATCTCATTGTATTGTGATTCTTGTTAGGTACCTTTAAGACCCTAGTCACCTGGTCCTTCACTGCACACACTTGAGCCTTCTCCTGACCCCTCGTATGTCCTCACTGCCCACATAAGCCCCCCTCTTGCCCTCCCCCTTTGAATCTCCATACCTGGGCCTCCTCACCTCCCTTCCTAGACCTGACCCTTCTCCTGGCTCCACCCCCGTCTCCTCCCTTCCTGCTCCTTCATTGGCCCCCTCACCTGTGCCAGTGGGCGGAGCAGCAACCAGGTGACCCGGCTCAGGGCCCTGACACCGCCGGAGGCCACAAAGGTCCGAGTGTGCAGCAGACTTGGGGATTCTTGCCGTTTTACTTGCTGTACTTTCTGAAAGGTAGGAGACACAGGACCCCAGTGGGGGACCTGCTTCCCGGTGGGACGCGAGGGCACTGTAAAGTTGTTGGGCCTTCGGAGGGAGACGTAGAGTTCCCTTTACCGTGAGCCCGGGAGGTGGATCCCTGGAGGGACGCTTCTGCACCCTCTGTCCAGTGTTGTAATCCCACCTGCTGGCCTCCGGGTCTCTGATGGTGCCCCCGGGCCTCGGGGCGTTACAGGTACCTGACCAGGCTGTAAAGGACCTGGGGTGCCAGGTCCCCCTCCCTGACCCAAGGAGATTCCGAAGAGGGGAGTGCCTGGAGCCCCTGGGGACCTGACCCAAAGACTCTGCTCCCCGCCAGGAAGTAACATACTTGGTTAGCTCCAAGAGGGAGCCCCTGGTTACACAGTGACTTGGTGGGAATTCACCCTACCACCTGTGGGGATAAACGCAGCCACGGATTACCCTCTGTCCCGGGATTTTGCAGGGCTGTGGCCGAAAGCCCCCGCGCAGTGTCGTGGGCCCACAGAGCTCGTGGGGGGCCAAGGCCTTCCACCTGTCCTGCAGGTTTGTGGGCCGGGCTGGGGGAAGGGTGGCCTGAGGCCCCTCGGGGCCCATCTGCTAGGGTTTGGAGCCTGGGCCAGGGCCATGCAGACTGTGGCTTCCATGGAAGCCCCTGGGGAGGAGCAGCCTCCCATCGTTTGCTGCCTGTCCCCTGAGGAGCACTAGGGGTGAGGGTAGGGAGGGGCCAGCCCCTCGGATGGTGCAGGAGACCCCGAGTGAGGTGGACTGGGTGGAAGCTGGGAAGGACCCCACAGAGGGCTGGGAGCCCTGGGGGTCCTTGTTGGGCTCTATGTGACCAGTGATGGGGTGTCCACGCCGCCTTGGTAACAAAGCAGCCCCTCTTCCATAGTCACCTTCTCAGAGACCTCATGGGACAGTTCTGCTCTGTTATGTGGGGTTGCTATGAGACATGGTTGACAGGAAAAGTATGTTATTTTTCGGGGGGCTTGGTTTTGAATTTAGTGTTTCTGGTACTGTGTGCCAGGTAACATGGACCTTGTCAATCACTAAAAAGTTGATTGAAAACTGGTGTGTGGGCGTTGTCCTCTTCCTTGGGACTCTGGGCTGCATTGAGAAGGTAAGTTCTTGGACAGTTGGGGTGGGGATCTGGGATTGGTAGGGCGTCGGGTTAGGGGATCCGGTTAGGGTTAGGGAACTGGGTAAGGGTTAGGGGATCGGGTTACGAGATTGGGTTAGGGTTAGGGTGTCGGGTTAGGGTGTCGGATTAGGGTTAGGGTGTCGGGTTAGGGTGTCGGGTTAGGGTTAGGGTGTCGGGTTAGGGTTAGGGTGTCGGGTTAGGGTTAGGGTGTCGGGTTAGGGTGTCGGGTTAGGGTTAGGGTGTCGGGTTAGGGTTAGGGTGTCGGGTTAGGGTTAGGGTGTCGGGTTAGGGTTAGGGTGTCGGGTTAGGGTTAGGGTGTCGGGTTAGGGTGTCGGGTTAGGGTGTCGGGTTAGGGTGTCGGGTTAGGGTGTCGGGTTAGGGTGTCGGGTTAGGGTTAGGGTGTCGGGTTAGGGTGTCGGGTTAGGGTGTCGGGTTAGGGTGTCGGGTTAGGGTGTCGGGTTAGGGTTAGGGTGTCGGGTTAGGGTGTCGGGTTAGGGTGTCGGGTTAGGGTGTCGGGTTAGGGTGTCGGGTTAGGGTGTCGGGTGTCGGGTTAGGGTGTCGGGTTAGGGTGTCGGGTTAGGGTGTCGGGTTAGGGTGTCGGGTTAGGGTGTCGGGTTAGGGTGTCGGGTTAGGGTGTCGGGTTAGGGTTAGGGTGTCGGGTTAGGGTGTCGGGTGTCGGGTTAGGGTGTCGGGTTAGGGTGTCGGGTTAGGGTGTCGGGTTAGGGTGTCGGGTTAGGGTGTCGGGTTAGGGTGTCGGGTTAGGGTTAGGGTGTCGGGTTAGGGTGTCGGGTTAGGGTGTCGGGTTAGGGTGTCGGGTTAGGGTGTCGGGTTAGGGTGTCGGGTTAGGGTGTCGGGTTAGGGTGTCGGGTTAGGGTGTCGGGTTAGGGTGTCGGGTTAGGGTGTCGGGTTAGGGTGTCGGGTTAGGGTGTCGGGTTAGGGTGTCGGGTTAGGGTGTCGGGTTAGGGTGTCGGGTTAGGGTGTCGGGTTAGGGTTAGGGTTAGGGTGTCGGGTTAGGGTGTCGGGTTAGGGTTAGGGTGTCGGGTTAGGGTTAGGGTTAGGGTTAGGGTTAGGGTTAGGGTGTCGGGTTAGGGTGTCGGGTTAGGGTGTCGGGTTAGGGTGTCGGGTTAGGGTGTCGGGTTAGGGTGTCGGGTTAGGGTGTCGGGTTAGGGTGTCGGGTTAGGGTGTCGGGTTAGGGTGTCGGGTTAGGGTGTCGGGTTAGGGTGTCGGGTTAGGGTTAGGGTGTCGGGTTAGGGTTAGGGTGTCGGGTTAGGGTGTCGGGTTAGGGTTTAGGGTTAGGGTTAGGGTGTCGGGTTAGGGTGTCGGGTTAGGGTGTCGGGTTAGGGTTAGGGTGTCGGGTTAGGGTTAGGGTTAGGGTGTCGGGTTAGGGTTAGGGTGTCGGGTTAGGGTTAGGGTTAGGGTGTCGGGTTAGGGTTAGGGTGTCGGGTTAGGGTTAGGGTTAGGGTGTCGGGTTAGGGTGTCGGGTTAGGGTGTCGGGTTAGGGTGTCGGGTTAGGGTGTCGGGTTAGGGTGTCGGGTTAGGGTGTCGGGTTAGGGTGTCGGGTTAGGGTGTCGGGTTAGGGTGTCGGGTTAGGGTGTCGGGTTAGGGTGTCGGGTTAGGGTGTCGGGTTAGGGTGTCGGGTTAGGGTTAGGGTGTCGGGTTAGGGTGTCGGGTTAGGGTGTCGGGTTAGGGTGTCGGGTTAGGGTTAGGGTTAGGGTGTCGGGTTAGGGTTAGGGTTAGGGTGTCGGGTTAGGGTGTCGGGTTAGGGTGTCGGGTTAGGGTTAGGGTTAGGGTGTCGGGTTAGGGTTAGGGTTAGGGTTAGGGTTAGGGTGTCGGGTTAGGGTTAGGGTGTCGGGTTAGGGTTAGGGTGTCGGGTTAGGGTTAGGGTGTCGGGTTAGGGTTAGGGTTAGGGTGTCGGGTTAGGGTTAGGGTGTCGGGTTAGGGTGTCGGGTTAGGGTGTCGGGTTAGGGTGTCGGGTTAGGGTGTCGGGTGTCGGGTTAGGGTGTCGGGTTAGGGTGTCGGGTTAGGGTGTCGGGTTAGGGTGTCGGGTTAGGGTGTCGGGTTAGGGTGTCGGGTTAGGGTGTCGGGTTAGGGTGTCGGGTTAGGGTTAGGGTGTCGGGTTAGGGTGTCGGGTTAGGGTTAGGGTGTCGGGTTAGGGTTAGGGTGTCGGGTTAGGGATAGGGTTAGGGTGTCGGGTTAGGGTGTCGGGTTAGGGTGTCGGGTTAGGGTTAGGGTGTCGGGTTAGGGTTAGGGTTAGGGTGTCGGGTTAGGGTGTCGGGTTAGGGTGTCGGGTTAGGGTTAGGGTGTCGGGTTAGGGTTAGGGTTAGGGTTAGGGTTAGGGTTAGTGTTAGGGTTAGGGTTAGGGTTAGGGTTAGGGTGTCGGGTTAGGGTTAGGGTGTCGGGTTAGGGTGTCGGGTTAGGGTTAGGGTGTCGGGTTAGGGTGTCGGGTTAGGGTGTCGGGTTAGGGTGTCGGGTTAGGGTGTCGGGTTAGGGTGTCGGGTTAGGGTGTCGGGTTAGGGTTAGGGTTAGGGTTAGGGTGTCGGGTTAGGGTGTCGGGTTAGGGTTAGGGTTAGGGTTAGGGTTAGGGTGTCGGGTTAGGGTTAGGGTTAGAGTTAGGGTGTCGGGTTAGGGTTAGGGTGTCGGGTTAGGGTTAGGGTTAGGGTGTCGGGTTAGGGTGTCGGGTTAGGGTTAGGGTGTCGGGTTAGGGTTAGGGTGTCGGGTTAGGGTGTCGGGTTAGGGTGTCGGGTTAGGGTTAGGGTTAGGGTTAGGGTTAGGGTGTCGGGTTAGGGTGTCGGGTTAGGGTTAGGGTGTCGGGTTAGGGTTAGGGTGTCGGGTTAGGGTGTCGGGTTAGGGTTAGGGTGTCGGGTTAGGGTGTCGGGTTAGGGTTAGGGTGTCGGGTTAGGGTTAGGGTGTCGGGTTAGGGTTAGGGTGTCGGGTTAGGGTTAGGGTTAGGGTGTCGGGTTAGGGTGTCGGGTTAGGGTTAGGGTTAGGGTGTCGGGTTAGGGTTAGGGTTAGGGTGTCGGGTTAGGGTTAGGGTTAGGGTGTCGGGTTAGGGTGTCGGGTTAGGGTTAGGGTTAGGGTTAGGGTTAGGGTGTCGGGTTAGGGTGTCGGGTTAGGGTTAGGGTTAGGGTGTCGGGTTAGGGTTAGGGTTAGGGTTAGGGTGTCGGGTTAGGGTGTCGGGTTAGGGTTAGGGTGTCGGGTTAGGGTTAGGGTTAGGGTTAGGGTTAGGGTTAGGGTTAGGGTGTCGGGTTAGGGTGTCGGGTTAGGGTGTCGGGTTAGGGTTAGGGTGTCGGGTTAGGGTTAGGGTTAGGGTTAGGGTTAGGGTGTCGGGTTAGGGTGTCGGGTTAGGGTTAGGGTGTCGGGTTAGGGTTAGGGTGTCGGGTTAGGGTGTCGGGTTAGGGTTAGGGTGTCGGGTTAGGGTTAGGGTGTCGGGTTAGGGTGTCGGGTTAGGGTTAGGGTTAGGGTTAGGGTTAGGGTGTCGGGTTAGGGTTAGGGTTAGGGTTAGGGTGTCGGGTTAGGGTTAGGGTGTCGGGTTAGGGTTAGGGTGTCGGGTTAGGGTGTCGGGTTAGGGTGTCGGGTTAGGGTTAGGGTTAGGGTGTCGGGTTAGGGTTAGGGTTAGGGTGTCGGGTTAGGGTTAGGGTTAGGGTGTCGGGTTAGGGTTAGGGTTAGGGTGTCGGGTTAGGGTTAGGGTTAGGGTGTCGGGTTAGGGTTAGGGTTAGGGTTAGGGTTAGGGTGTCGGGTTAGGGTTAGGGTGTCGGGTTAGGGTTAGGGTGTCGGGTTAGGGTTAGGGTTAGGGTTAGGGTTAGGGTGTCGGGTTAGGGTTAGGGTGTCGGGTTAGGGTTAGGGTGTCGGGTTAGGGTGTCGGGTTAGGGTTAGGGTGTCGGGTTAGGGTTAGGGTGTCGGGTTAGGGTTAGGGTTAGGGTTAGGGTGTCGGGTTAGGGTTAGGGTGTCGGGTTAGGGTTAGGGTTAGGGTTAGGGTGTCGGGTTAGGGTTAGGGTGTCGGGTTAGGGTTAGGGTTAGGGTGTCGGGTTAGGGTTAGGGTTAGGGTTAGGGTGTCGGGTTAGGGTTAGGGTGTCGGGTTAGGGTTAGGGTTAGGGTGTCGGGTTAGGGTTAGGGTTAGGGTGTCGGGTTAGGGTTAGGGTTAGGGTTAGGGTGTCGGGTTAGGGTTAGGGTGTCGGGTTAGGGTTAGGGTTAGGGTGTCGGGTTAGGGTTAGGGTTAGGGTTAGGGTGTCGGGTTAGGGTTAGGGTTAGGGTGTCGGGTTAGGGTTAGGGTTAGGGTTAGGGTTAGGGTGTCGGGTTAGGGTTAGGGTTAGGGTTAGGGTGTCGGGTTAGGGTTAGGGTTAGGGTGTCGGGTTAGGGTGTCGGGTTAGGGTGTCGGGTTAGGGTTAGGGTTAGGGTTAGGGTTAGGGTTAGGGTGTCGGGTTAGGGTTAGGGTTAGGGTGTCGGGTTAGGGTTAGGGTTAGGGTTAGGGTTAGGGTTAGGGTTAGGGTGTCGGGTTAGGGTTAGGGTTAGGGTTAGGGTTAGGGTTAGGGTTAGGGTTAGGGTGTCGGGTTAGGGTGTCGGGTTAGGGTGTCGGGTTAGGGTGTCGGGTTAGGGTTAGGGTTAGGGTTAGGGTGTCGGGTTAGGGTTAGGGTTAGGGTGTCGGGTTAGGGTGTCGGGTTAGGGTGTCGGGTTAGGGTGTCGGGTTAGGGTTAGGGTGTCGGGTTAGGGTGTCGGGTTAGGGTGTCGGGTTAGGGTTAGGGTTAGGGTTAGGGTGTCGGGTTAGGGTTAGGGTTAGGGTGTCGGGTTAGGGTGTCGGGTTAGGGTGTCGGGTTAGGGTGTCGGGTTAGGGTGTCGGGTTAGGGTTAGGGTGTCGGGTTAGGGTGTCGGGTTAGGGTGTCGGGTTAGGGTGTCGGGTTAGGGTGTCGGGTTAGGGTTAGGGTGTCGGGTTAGGGTTAGGGTTAGGGTTAGGGTTAGGGTTAGGGTGTCGGGTTAGGGTTAGGGTGTCGGGTTAGGGTTAGGGTGTCGGGTTAGGGTGTCGGGTTAGGGTTAGGGTGTCGGGTTAGGGTTAGGGTTAGGGTGTCGGGTTAGGGTTAGGGTTAGGGTGTCGGGTTAGGGTTAGGGTTAGGGTTAGGGTTAGGGTTAGGGTGTCGGGTTAGGGTTAGGGTTAGGGTTAGGGTGTCGGGTTAGGGTTAGGGTTAGGGTTAGGGTTAGGGTTAGGGTTAGGGTGTCGGGTTAGGGTTAGGGTGTCGGGTTAGGGTTAGGGTTAGGGTTAGGGTTAGGGTTAGGGTGTCGGGTTAGGGTGTCGGGTTAGGGTTAGGGTGTCGGGTTAGGGTTAGGGTTAGGGTTAGGGTTAGGGTTAGGGTTAGGGTGTCGGGTTAGGGTTAGGGTTAGGGTTAGGGTGTCGGGTTAGGGTGTCGGGTTAGGGTTAGGGTTAGGGTTAGGGTTAGGGTTAGGGTTAGGGTTAGGGTTAGGGTTAGGGTTAGGGTGTCGGGTTAGGGTTAGGGTTAGGGTTAGGGTTAGGGTGTCGGGTTAGGGTGTCGGGTTAGGGTTAGGGTTAGGGTGTCGGGTTAGGGTGTCGGGTTAGGGTTAGGGTTAGGGTTAGGGTTAGGGTGTCGGGTTAGGGTTAGGGTTAGGGTTAGGGTTAGGGTGTCGGGTTAGGGTGTCGGGTTAGGGTTAGGGTTAGGGTGTCGGGTTAGGGTTAGGGTTAGGGTTAGGGTGTCGGGTTAGGGTTAGGGTTAGGGTTAGGGTTAGGGTTAGGGTTAGGGTTAGGGTTAGGGTTAGGGTTAGGGTTAGGGTTAGGGTGTCGGGTTAGGGTTAGGGTTAGGGTTAGGGTTAGGGTTAGGGTGTCGGGTTAGGGTTAGGGTGTCGGGTTAGGGTTAGGGTGTCGGGTTAGGGTTAGGGTTAGGGTTAGGGTTAGGGTGTCGGGTTAGGGTTAGGGTTAGGGTGTCGGGTTAGGGTTAGGGTTAGGGTGTCGGGTTAGGGTGTCGGGTTAGGGTTAGGGTTAGGGTGTCGGGTTAGGGTTAGGGTTAGGGTGTCGGGTTAGGGTGTCGGGTTAGGGTTAGGGTTAGGGTTAGGGTGTCGGGTTAGGGTTAGGGTTAGGGTGTCGGGTTAGGGTTAGGGTTAGGGTGTCGGGTTAGGGTGTCGGGTTAGGGTGTCGGGTTAGGGTTAGGGTTAGGGTTAGGGTTAGGGTGTCGGGTTAGGGTTAGGGTGTCGGGTTAGGGTGTCGGGTTAGGGTGTCGGGTTAGGGTGTCGGGTTAGGGTTAGGGTTAGGGTGTCGGGTTAGGGTGTCGGGTTAGGGTTAGGGTGTCGGGTTAGGGTGTCGGGTTAGGGTGTCGGGTTAGGGTTAGGGTTAGGGTTAGGGTTAGGGTGTCGGGTTAGGGTGTCGGGTTAGGGTTAGGGTGTCGGGTTAGGGTGTCGGGTTAGGGTTAGGGTTAGGGTTAGGGTGTCGGGTTAGGGTGTCGGGTTAGGGTTAGGGTTAGGGTTAGGGTTAGGGTTAGGGTTAGGGTTAGGGTTAGGGTGTCGGGTTAGGGTTAGGGTGTCGGGTTAGGGTTAGGGTTAGGGTTAGGGTTAGGGTTAGGGTTAGGGTTAGGGTTAGGGTGTCGGGTTAGGGTTAGGGTGTCGGGTTAGGGTTAGGGTTAGGGTTAGGGTTAGGGTTAGGGTTAGGGTTAGGGTTAGGGTTAGGGTGTCGGGTTAGGGTTAGGGTGTCGGGTTAGGGTTAGGGTTAGGGTGTCGGGTTAGGGTTAGGGTTAGGGTTAGGGTTAGGGTGTCGGGTTAGGGTTAGGGTGTCGGGTTAGGGTTAGGGTTAGGGTGTCGGGTTAGGGTTAGGGTTAGGGTGTCGGGTTAGGGTTAGGGTTAGGGTGTCGGGTTAGGGTTAGGGTTAGGGTTAGGGTTAGGGTTAGGGTTAGGGTTAGGGTTAGGGTTAGGGTGTCGGGTTAGGGTTAGGGTGTCGGGTTAGGGTTAGGGTTAGGGTTAGGGTTAGGGTTAGGGTTAGGGTGTCGGGTTAGGGTTAGGGTTAGGGTGTCGGGTTAGGGTTAGGGTTAGGGTTAGGGTTAGGGTTAGGGTTAGGGTGTCGGGTTAGGGTTAGGGTGTCGGGTTAGGGTTAGGGTGTCGGGTTAGGGTTAGGGTTAGGGTTAGGGTTAGGGTTAGGGTTAGGGTTAGGGTGTCGGGTTAGGGTTAGGGTGTCGGGTTAGGGTTAGGGTTAGGGTTAGGGTTAGGGTGTCGGGTTAGGGTTAGGGTGTCGGGTTAGGGTTAGGGTGTCGGGTTAGGGTTAGGGTGTCGGGTTAGGGTTAGGGTGTCGGGTTAGGGTGTCGGGTTAGGGTTAGGGTGTCGGGTTAGGGTTAGGGTTAGGGTGTCGGGTTAGGGTGTCGGGTTAGGGTTAGGGTGTCGGGTTAGGGTTAGGGTTAGGGTTAGGGTTAGGGTTAGGGTTAGGGTTAGGGTGTCGGGTTAGGGTTAGGGTTAGGGTGTCGGGTTAGGGTTAGGGTGTCGGGTTAGGGTTAGGGTGTCGGGTTAGGGTTAGGGTTAGGGTGTCGGGTTAGGGTGTCGGGTTAGGGTTAGGGTGTCGGGTTAGGGTTAGGGTGTCGGGTTAGGGTTAGGGTGTCGGGTTAGGGTTAGGGTGTCGGGTTAGGGTTAGGGTTAGGGTGTCGGGTTAGGGTTAGGGTGTCGGGTTAGGGTTAGGGTGTCGGGTTAGGGTTAGGGTGTCGGGTTAGGGTTAGGGGTCGGGTTAGGGTTAGGGTGTCGGGTTAGGGTTAGGGTGTCGGGTTAGGGTTAGGGTGTCGGGTTAGGGTTAGGGTGTCGGGTTAGGGTTAGGGTGTAGGGTTAGGGTTAGGGTGTAGGGTTAGGGTTAGGGTTAGGGTGTCGGGTTAGGGTTAGGGTGTCGGGTTAGGGTTAGGGTGTCGGGTTAGGGTTAGGGTTAGGGTTAGGGTTAGGGTTAGGGTTAGGGTTAGGGTTAGGGTTAGGGTTAGGGTTAGGGTTAGGGTTAGGGTTAGGGTTAGGGTTAGGGTTAGGGTTAGGGTTAGGGTTAGGGTTAGGGTTAGGGTTAGGGTTAGGGTTAGGGTTAGGGTTAGGGTTAGGGTTAGGGTTAGGGTTAGGGTTAGGGTTAGGGTTAGGGTTAGGGTTAGGGTTAGGGTTAGGGTTAGGGTTAGGGTTAGGGTTAGGGTTAGGGT